>OX637512.1:9740500-10990500 GCA_951799955.1 Apamea anceps
GCTTATTGTGCGATGTTGCACCTGAGCCACCGTTCCTCTTGTTTGGAACTAGGACACACAGCGCGAGCGTCTTTTCACTGCAATTGTATTACGCGCCATTGTCCCGTTTCATTTATTCATAGCTATTCACCGAGGACAGCTTTCCCTTTCTAGATTACAGCCGAATATGTGTTGTGTTGAGGATTTTCATATGTTAGCGAGTGTTTTCTGGTTTAATATTTCGTTTATTTTAATAGTAAATCTGAAGCTGCATACAAACAGCGGCTAGGCAGAAACTGAGCTGCTACGATCCTTACACACTCTTTTTGCTTCGTTAACGTTCATACATTTGGTCATAATAGACACTCCGGTTACGAGTCCTACCCACCTGACCCTTGTCAATGTTAAATCTATTTGTAGGATAATCAATTATTGTGGATTTGAGCATGAACTTTTTTCAGGAAAAACAAATAATGGCCATCACTCGGAACCAACAACCAACCAATCCGAAACCCAAAAACAGTTTAAATAATAATTCGAGTAAACAGAAAATTGCTTCACTTATTGAACCTCGATAATTCGAATCAATGTCATTGTTTACCTAACCGTTTATTCACCTTTCTGGTTTCCACAAATAACTGAACATATAAAATTTACTAGAACTGTTTTAAATAGAATAGAACCTACTTTTATTTTAAGTAGGACTTGTGTTTTTTAAACTATGCCTACAATGTGGAGAGGGGTAGGCAGGGGTCAGTCACAACAATACAGACTTGACGTCGTAACGCTCTTGACCACCAACAAACACCCAACTCAAACTTTTGAAAGCCATGAATTGTTTATGAAACTAGGTAAATTTCATGAAGAACCTTAACCGACCTTAAGTGAAAGCCTTCGTAACGATGTGACAACTATTAAGTATTTATTCCGTTACGTCTACAATTTGTAAACGTGAAAAGTATTTTCTGAAATATTAATTTTATAAAGGTCACTATGACAAAGTATTAAGAACTGTAATTAAGAACTCCGATACAGTTTAATTACTGTCTATTGTTCACACAGTCTTTTTCCTGGAGGTGTATAATTATAAGGTTTTAATAAAATATGAGCACGTAATTATACGATGGTCCTAGTTTTTTGTGACTTCAAGTGACAGCTATGTGACCAGAACCCAGCAATGCATAAAATATGTAAGCTGTCACGCCCTTTATGCCTGGAAGCTTTTATTTAGGTAGTAAGTTTTTGTTTTTATTTACATTTTAATTAATTATTTTTCAGCTTGAGTACGTATAGTTTTTATTATATTTGTTGGTATATTGGCGTGGCTAGCTGACATATTGCAAGTAGTTTAATTTTATGTTTTGTACCTTGTAATGTTAATTACTTAAAACCTACTATTGTATACAATCAAGTATTTTCTAACTGAACAGACAGCTGTGCTACTGGGGAGTTTGTTGCGCCACTTCTTCTTCCCAGCGATAGCACTAGGAAGTGGTGAAGGGCGGGCGTTTTTGGGGGACTTTTGTAATTTTGACGTTCGAAAAGTGCTGATTCTCAGATTTGAATAAATGACTTTTGATTTTGATATATCCGCGTCAAGCTACTTATAAATATCAACATCACTATCAGCCGAAAGGCCACCGGCAGGTTCTGTGCTTCTTGCATCCAGCGGATTCTTGCAGCCTTCACAAGTCCATCGGACCACCTAGGAGTATGAGAGGCCTTCCAAGGCTACGTCTTCTGGTACGCGGTCACTGCTCCAGGACCTTTTGGTTCCATCGGCCATCTGTTTTGCAAGCAATGTGTCCTGCCCATTGCATTAAGTTCTTCTCATAATATGTTTGAGGAAAATTTGCTTTAATTTTTCTGTCAAACTAGTGGACATAGTTATTTTTGACGCGTATGACGTAATATGCATTGTCATGGTTTAAAAATATACAAACCACAATTTGGCTTTCCAACTAAATAATAATAATAATAATATCCCTGGACATTTAACACAGCGCCATCTAGTCCCAAGCTAAGCAACCTAATGCTTGTGTTATGGTAACAAGATGGCTGATAAACTACTTATATACATTTTTTTTTTTTGTAAATACATACATATTATAGATAGAAAAACACCCAGACTCGGAACAAATACATGTAGGTCATACAAATATTTGTTCCGTGCGGGAATCAAACCCGCGACACGCAGCGCAGCAGTCAATCGCTTAACCACTGCGCCAACCGTGCCGTCACTAAAGACACCTCGAAATAGTTATAATTATAATATAAAATAATGGGAAACCAACCATTTTTGAATTCTGTTAAAAATCTGTACCCTAATTGCGTAACACATGATCAATCGGATTCTGAATCATTTTGAAGCAAATTGCTAATCCATTGCTTCATAAGTTCAAAAAATTTGTCTGCTAAACACGTAAATAACGCAATTAATGTTGTTGAACTGTCAAAATGAAACCGATTCCGATTGATCGTGTGTTACGCAATTAGGGTGCTGGTACCTAAGACACTTTTCACGACACCCCTAGGTGGCTGAGTTAGAGCAGCTACTATCCTAGGTAAGTAACTATAACTGCCAAGTTCTTCGGAGCAGTAAGAGTAATTTTCAATTTTAAAGCTGAAGCATAGTGGAGACTGAAGTCATGTGAACAACCAGCGCGGTAATAAGCCGTTCTCCTCAATTGAGTTTAACAACTTGTTGTACATCAAGTTGGTTCTTAAGCTGTTCGCCATTTTGTATTAGGTTCTGTGAGGGGCTAGACGAGCCCTTCAATTCAAGGTACCGGGGGAATAATCAAACTTCGGTTTAACTCGTAATCATCAATAATTATTCCAATAATGTTTATTTTATTCAATCAAGATTTAATTCTTAATACTTGAATATTAAATACCTCTTCCTGATCATTCCTATAGTTTTATATAATTTAGAAGCATTTTTAAAATTTTGTAAATTTAAGAACCATGGATCCGTTTTTATGATATTTTGATGTTGACTTGAAAGAGCATGGCAGTTGAGAATATGTCTTGCTCACTTAACTGTCTCACTGGTGGTGGCGCGTATGTTGGATCATTCGGTTCGCTACAAAATGGTTGAGCTGGGTGGTGCTGATCCACGCGTCATGTTCGTGAACGGGCGCCGTCGGTTGAGACTGGTCATCTCTTAACTGCCAGGGCTTATTTTTAATTTTATATTTTAAATTGTTTCTTTTTTTCATTGTCCTCACAAGCAAGCAATAAGAATAATGTACCCAGGATTTTGTAATAATATCTTGATTTAAAAGAGTGTCCTTGGAGTTTCTTGCCCATTCTTCTCCAAAGAGATCTACGTTTTGGAATGGGCAACTAGCTTCAACTTTCTTTCAACTGACCGACTATTTAATTTTGACAATTCAAAAGTGCCTGAAATGGTTTAATTGAAATAAATTATTTGAGTTTGATTTGAGTTTGAGTTTATAAAAAAATATTACGTATTTACATCTTAATCCATTTGCTTGTCAGCCTAATCTCTTCTAAACTTAAATATTTATGTTTGTCTCGTCTTTTATACCAATCACTTTTCAACAAACTCGCAGAGGTTGCATGTTAGCACCAAATAGGCTACAGTGTCCACAGTACTGTACCTAAAATAGGTGAAGCTTACACCCACGAGATACCGCTTCAATCTCTCTTCTTGACTGTCACGTAGAGAAACTAAGCTCAAGTAGGTAATCAAAAGGCAAATCTTGCATATAATTATTATTCTAATGAATGGCAATATTTCAAATAAACCTTTGACTTTGAAACACATTTATTTCTCCCAAAAAGAGTTCAAGAAGAGACATCACTTGTGCTACTGATAATATCCCAAATAAGGTTTATCCGAAAACAGCAAAAAGCAAGCACTAATATTATTTTATACAAATCATTTTCAAACTAAACTCACAATGTCCGTGCCTATTTTTCGTGTCCGTAAAACGTCAGATATGTGTAAATGCAAGTGTTCCAGCCCGGATGTGTGGCTGGGGCATCTGCCCATCTATCACTCAGATATTGCGTATGCCTGACAGATCTGACGTACGTACCGTTTTGGTTTTTAGGATTCCGTCAGAACCGAAATCCTGCTAACGAAGCTCTTTTATCTCTCCATGTGTCAATTTTACTGAAAAACACTTATAGAATTTAAACAGAGGGGCAATTCTCGTAATTTAGAGAACGTTCACAGTTTGATCTCAGTCTCAATCTGTCAAAAATACCTCTAATTTCCCTACATTTTGACAAGATCTTGACATTTGGTTGTCACCGAGATGAGACTGCGACTAGATTTTGAACGTTTTAAATTACGAGAATTTCAGGTAATTTTGCACAGCTTTCTGTTTTGACAGCCACAAGCTCGATAGAAATTCCCACCAGAAAAAATGACGAACCGCCATTCAGACTTTCATACCCCTATTTAGGGAGTGAACAAAAAATCCTTCCTTCGTTTTAAAAGTTTTTCGGGGGTGCGGGGTTTTTTTTATAATTTTGCGTTGTCTGCTGTGCGTTGTCTGTCACTGAATTAATGAATTTAAGGATTTTATTAAGTAAAATATGAGGCCTCATTCTTACTCTTACTGTCTTTTCTTTAAACAAACTTGCTAAGAAATATTTTATTGGGGTTACTTAACTCGAGATTTAACGATTGACATTGTATTTTTGTAAGCCAATCTCTAATAAGCTGACAGATCTTAATGATCGTCAAAACAAAGCATATCGAACGAAAATCACGAACGCCAAAAATCGAGAAAATATTTACTCATCGTTAAAAAAATATTTTTTATTTATTTCAACAAAAGAGTACACAGATGGGAATACACATATCTTCTGCCAAACTGCAGGGCAGTTTGTTAGCAAATGAATGAATAGGTACATCATTGTTTAATTGTTGCTAGAAAATGGATACTATTCTTGTAAGACACATCATGTTCTGTGTCGATGACATTCATATTATACAGAGATGCCCATTGTATACGGATTTCGCAAAGCTGATATTCAAAATGCACTTTCATTTCTAGCGGAACGTTCGAATATGTTATTGTTCTCATCAACGTCATGCAAGCAGACTTGTATCAATTTCCTGCTGCAATCAGAATTCTAAAAACTTATTCTAATATCCTCATCATCATCTGCCTAGCCTTTTCCCAACTATGTTGGGGTCGGCTTCCAGTCTAACCGGATGCAGCTGAATACCAGTATTTTACATGGAGCGACTGCCTATCTGACCTCCACAACGCAGTTAGTGGGTAATACGATACCCCCTGGTAAGACTGGTTGTCAGACTTTCGGGCTTCTGACTACCTGTAACGACAGTCAAAGATCCACGAATGACAGCCGGGACCAACGGCTTAACGTGCTTTCCGAGGCACGGATATAATAAATAATAATATCCTATTAGTAAACTGGGAAATATTTCTGTGAACCAAGTCTTTCTTCATTAAGTTTTCGTAACGTTAGAATACCTACTTCGCAAATTTTTCTTAGAAAGAGGCCTACTTTCTTATACAGGGACGAATTAAATTAGCTAGCGAAACTCTGCAGACGTGGGTATCGACATCTAAACAAAAAAAAAATGATTTGATGTTTTTGTTTTAATGACGTCCGCGGAGTTTCGCTAGCCAATTTAATTTGACCCTGTATAAAACAATCTTCATTTAATAGAGTCAGTTGGCTGTCTGTCAATTCATCTGTCTTTTACGGGCAGTTCGATAATGTTTCAAATACGTACCTTTTTATACCCGACGCCAAAAACTGATAAATATTAAGATTTATTTTATTAAGGTAGAGATATTGAAACAGTTCGTAGAACCATTCTTGCAGTATTAACAACTAGTACCTATGAGTATTAAATCCGTGCGGATGTGTTCAGGGTATTAAGCTAGGAACCAGTTATTTGATTTTATATTAGCTGGTACCCCAGCTTAACCGGTAATAAACTTAACCGGTAATTTTATTCTAAACTTAATAAACTGACGTCAAGTGACCGTATTTCGGCAAACTAGGAAAAGGCTCGCTTTTCGCTAAAAAAAAGAAAGATTCACAATAATAATAATAATTCATTTTATTTATCAAGTAACAAGGACTCATTATTACACAGAAATTAAATATAGCACAAATCTTACACTAGAACACAATGATTTGGAATAATTTGCCATTTCGATATATTAATTTGCTTTGCCAAATAGCTACATAATGCAATCGTTTAATACTATTTTTAACGTCGTCGTACCAAAATTACGGGTAAAAGTAATTTCGTTGTTATTTTCCCACACACTTCTGTGATTAATCACCATACATTTTACCGTGTAAATAATGTAAACCAACATACCATAGTGACTACGCTTTTATTTCTGTGTTCAAAAAATAAAAACCCTCTAAATAACTTTTCAGTTGACATCCACAAAAACTAAATAATATGAAATATAGTCCCGATGTATCAGCGTGATATTTAGCGTCCATTTTTGCCAGGCGACTGGTCACTCACAAACTAATTCAGGGCGTAAACAGACTGTATGATACGGGGCACAAAGCTGCGGTCATCCGGGACTTGGGGACGAATGTCATCAATCATGCTGATATTGCGTGACGCATCAACTTGCGAAACGGACGGACGGACTGACGACATTTCTCTTTACATATTTATCGGGATTTAGACCGTTCTGTTATAGTGGAGCTAATGATGTGGTTTTTAGTTTTATGTTTTGATTCGGTTTGGTTTGTGAATTTTGTCGTGAGTATTTTGGGGTTGGTTAAATTTTGTAAATGTTTGTTTGTTTTCACATGCTTCTGCCAAGATTAGACATTTTATAGGCAAAGAAAACAAACTGTGTCTAGTAAAGTAATAAAATAAATCTTACTTAAAACGAGTTTTTAATAATGTTATATGAAAGTAATGCTTACTAAATCTTGAACACAATGAATGATTAGCAAACAGTATACCTACAACTCTATAACTCCAGGAGCTAATTTTAAATTGCTCTAGTAAAACCAAGACTCGGGAACGCCAAAGTTTCGGGTTAGTGGGCGAAAATTCGGTGTTTGGGAACGATGACATTTAAAGCGAATGGAAATTTAAACACAAATTCACATTTCTTGTATCAGCTTGCAAAGCTCGTATCGAGTCGCAAATAATAAATATTTGCACGATCCGAGTACCGGTCGACAGCGCACGATGCTGAATACGTACTGCATTTGAAACTTAAAACGCATTCAAGAAATAAATGTGATATGTTTAACTTAGTATGAACCTACCAATATTTAAAAAAGGAAATATTTAACTGATCTTTTAAAAACTTATTGACCTACTAAGCATGTGTATTTTTTTAAATTAATGAACGAGCTATAATAACTTTCTGGACTTTTCTCACAGTTGGTCGCAGTAACTAAGCTGGGGCGTTACGGCCAAACAGGTAAGGTTAGATTAGAAGTGTGACCAACCGTGCGCGAGCGCAATTGGACGCAGTAACCAAGCTGGAGCACCCCAAACAAATGGGTTAGGTTAGATTAGAAGTGTGACCAACCGTGCGCAAGCCGAGCGAGCTAAGCGAGCTGTGCCGCAGTAGTCGGTGGCGAGCGCTACATCAAAGTTGGTCGCAGTTACGTGGCTATTTACTATTTTTAAAACAGGACCCAAAAATAGGAATTATTTGAACTTAACAAAAAGAGGCGCAATTATTTTATTAGAGTGATCAATAAAATTTTTAAGAAAGCAAAATAGCAATTACTTGAGGTACAATAAAATAAATACAATTTTAGAATGCAGCCACGCTCAACTCTTTTAGGATCTTAATTATATTGGTACCGATTCAAAAAGTAAAATGATATCTTTCTTTAATTATTGATTTAATTAATGAAATATTAATACTATCATGGTCAGTCCGAAAAAGAGATGGTGCGTATCAATCAGATACATATATAGCTCTGTGGGTGGTCTCTCGCACTGGGATTAAAATGTCATAATCTGTACTATTAAAGATCTAGCTGGCTGGGCAATCAAATCAACTTAGATCCAATATTAGTTTTCTGTCGTGATCATTCTACGATCCACTGTTTCAATTACAGATAGCGACTACACTGGCCTAATTATATAATATCCAGCCTAAACATGGACAGACCAGCTATGTGTCTGCCTCTTCACCACCACTCTCACATTACTCTTCACCTACAAATGTTAAGTATAAATGACCAATAAAACCGAGAAGGGATAAAATAGATTTGATCAGCTCAGGTTTAGGTGTGGGCAGAAGTACTCAATTAAATGTCAGCCTGTGGTAAAAGTTTGGTGCACCCACGCTATAATATCACTCATGTCTTGAAATAGATTCGTATTATTCAATCGCTTTCTGAATATCGGGTTTACGCAGACAGTATGTTGACCCTCTAGTGATGATACTACCAGCAGCTTTAATAAGTTAAGTTGCTGGAGTACCTAGGGCAAATAGCCCCACTTCACTTCTTCATGAACGGACACAATCAGCAATAAAAAAAAAAAAAAAAAAATCAGCGTTATTTTTAAAATACTAATAACCGCACAGGACTATATTAGTAAAATCATAAACAACAACTTTTGCTCTATGACTTTTCATAAAACTTAATAAAAAATAATGTCAAGTTTTTGTTATAATAACACTTTTTAGATCTGTATTTTGTAGGAAGTACCGCCCCTGCATCTGTATCGCACTGTTTGTTTAATTATCTAGTGCTTTATTTTCATACCGCGTAGAGTTTTTCACATTTAGAGCGATAAATTTAAATATTTATGATTATATTATGAAAAAAAAATTGTGAATAAATAAATAAATAAAAGTCATAAAACAAAAGTTTTTATTTATGATGTGAGTATTATAATCCTGCGATGTGGTTAGTGTTTTACAAATAACCCTGTATTGTACCAAAACCACACACGAGGAAACATAATTTTCTTTTTATTATAATTGGTTTTATCAGATCTTAAATTACAAAGAATAAGCTGGTTAGATCGAGGACATGACTAATTTACTCACTTGGCATCCAATTTAAGCGTACCACACAAAAAATAATACAAAACAATATTATTGTGCTACATGAGATAATATTCCGCAGGATGTATTTTTAGAACCCTGAAACAGGTTCTTGAAATACGTTATTATTTTACCTGAAAAGAAAGACATTTTACCTAACAAATCAATTAGTCCTAGGTCTGTTTGTTCACCTTGATTGAATAACTCGCTTCGCCAGTCTTAGTGTTAATATTGATACATCCAGAAGTCCATTAATACTCGCTTCTTCGAGTACTTTGCTTCATAGTGAATGAAGGACAAAACATGGCTGGTAGTTGGTACTGCTTGATGCCGTTTATAATAAACGTGTGAGTAAACTAATTCAAGACTGGCAAAGTAAAATAAAAATAAGTTAGAAATCATTTCTCAAACAGAACTATAAAAAACTCGATAATAAGCTGAAAAGTTTGTTATGTATTCTGTAAAGAAATAAAGCACAGACTTCTCAGCTTATATAATTGTAGAATTTAATATTTATGCGTCGCCGTCACGATTTTGCCATCTTTGCAAAGTCTACATTGAATGTTTGAGGAAGCCCTAACGAACCTAACAATACATTACTCGACACGCTTCCTCAACGGGCTTTTAAACCTAAGTGGGTAGATAAGCAATTCATATAGTTTATATTTTCCTCTACGCCCTCCACGCCTCTACTAAAGGAAGAGCGTGTAACGGGGAAAATATAAAAGCGTTTAGCACGAACATATCCCACGTATTCAACTAAACAACAGTTTATCGTGAAAACCTGTGTGACACAGGGAAAATGGTCAATTTTATTTATAGAAAGCTCAAATAAAGGCAACAGAAAGGTTGGAAGTGAACAGGGACGGTCAATATTTGCTTCTCGTCAGGCAAAATTGTGGGTGAGCGCACTTGACACCGGACTAGTGGAATTCAAATAGATTCGTGGAAAACTTTGCCTCCTCACATTTTTGCTAACAACTGTATACATTGGCCATAGTGCTGTTGGGCAGCGACGGAATTCAACTGGAAATATTGTTGTATTTTAAAAAAGAAAACCATGGATGAAAATTACACCTGACCGATAAAAATGTTTAGAATTATGCCAACAAAACTTTAGCTTGTAGTTTAGCTTGCAGACATTTTAATGTCTGTCATCTCTGTCTGGCTTTTGCGTGTTAACGGCATATACCTAACAATATTTTAGTTTAGTTGGTGCTCAACAGTTTCTACGCCACCCTTACCATCTTATCTTAAGCTGCTCTGAAGAATAGAATAGAAAGTTCTAATACCCGGGAAGTGTCATGAGAGCATAAAAGTTCAAGCTTTGTTTTATATTCCATTGTCTCCTTGGTGGCTTTCATAAAATTCCTTATAACATGTTTTATTTGAAGTAAAATTAAGTAGATGTTCTAAAAGTATATTCAAACATTTCACGCTTTTATGGAATGGCTCCTTATATTTTACCTTTTCTACTGAAGCTAACGGAAAACGTAGAGGTTTAGTATCTACTAACGTTAGCTCGAGTTGCTTTTATAACACAAGATATTTTACTTAAAAGTCATATTAAATGATATAATGTACGTAGTTAATTATAAACAATGAAAAATAGTCAATTGTAAATAATACTTTCATATCAAATGGTACAGAAATTTGTAACAGTTTTAATCATTACTTTGCGACAATCGGTTCTATAATAGCTCATAAAATACAAGCAAACCAACCTAACACTATACACACAAAACCTATACATAGAGCTAGGGGCAGCCAAGGCCCTAATCTAATAGAACTGCACCCGTGTTGAAAAAACGAAATCAATAAAATTGTAGAATAGAATAGAATAGAATACTCTTTATTGTACACCATACAAATTAACAATTAATAACTTAGATACCAGTTTTGGGATAGACAGTATAACCACTAAGGCTATAAAGTGTATCGGAAACTAAATCACACTTAATCTTGCTAATTGTATTAATGACTGTCTAAACAAAGGTGTTTCCCCAGACAGCCTTAAGATAGCCAAAGTGACCCCTATTTATAAAGCAGGAACTAAAACTGATCCCGGCAACTACCTATTCCGTATTGCCTGTAATTTAAAAAATATTTGAAAGGTATTACGGATTATATGTACATCAAAATTAAAAATAATATGGACAATAAGCAACTAGTTCTAGGTATCTTCATTGATCTAAAAAAAGCATTTGATACAATAAGTAATTTCTATACTATTAGAAAAGCTAAAAAGCATTGGAATCACTGGCCAGGCTCACAAAATATTCCAATCTTATCTTGCAAACAGACATCAGATAGTAAAAATTGATAATTTTGAAAGTGCATTTACTGAAATAGTATGCGGAGTTCCGCAAGGATCAGTTTTGGGACCGTAGCTTTTCATAATTTATATAAATAATATAAGTAATGTTGTGTTAACGGGACATATCTCACTGTACGCAGATGACACATGTATTTTTTATTTTGGCCACTCCATACTTAGTGTTATTACTAAGGCACAGCAAAACCTATCCTTAATACGTTACGGCTTAAGCAAAACTTACTGACTATTAATGTTAACAAAACTGGATACATAATATTTTCTCCTAAGAACAAAAAGATTCCTGATTTCCTTCCTCTTACGGTTGATGGCCAACAACTGTTAAGATCAAACCATGAGAAATATCTGGGCCTGATCTTGGATAGCAGACTGACATTCAGACCACACATTGATTACGTTAGAAACAGATTGATTCCGTTGACTGGAGCTCTGCGGAATATTACTAAATGTGTGCCATTTAAATTACGGTACACAATGGCGCCGATTCCCTTGCACACAAACTAAACTAAATTTAAGTTCAATGCATCTTTTTCTTTCTATTTAATTTAGAAAAAGACAGAAGATAAATATTAGTTTAGTCCTGTCAAACTAGTCAGCGCCTGACGTAAATTGACGTATTTTTAGCAGCCATGTTTTTAATCACGTTTAATCTGTCTATGGAGTAACTTACTTTGACAGGAGTAAACTAATATTTTATCTTCTGTCCTTTTCTTAGTGAAATAGAAAGAAAAAGATGCACAGAATTTAAATTTAGTTTAGTTTGTGAACAAGGGAATCAGGGCCAATATACACTAGTTAAACCGCATCTAGACTATTTAATCCAAGTATGGGGACAGGCCGCTATTACACATCTTCATGACCTACAAGTAACTCAAAACAATCAAAGTTCTTTTTAATTACAATTACCTGTCACCTACGAAAGACATTTACGCTAAAACTAAACTGTTTAACCTTAAAAATACACTCACAAATCACCTTCAAACACAAAACTCACCACTACTACACCAGGAATACGGATAGTATAGAACTGCGTTCAGTTAGGATTTTGTAGAAAGAAGAACTATTATAATAATTTACCGAATGAAATAAGAGATTCTTCATCAGTGAACATTTTTAAGAACAGGTTAAAGTTGTATTTGGCTAACCAACAATAATAAATCAATACTCACTGTATGTACTCGATAGATTTAACGAAAATATTTATGTTTATTACTTAAGATATTTTGTTTAATTTCTCATATTTAAGTGAACTATGTACCTATGTTCTTTTTGAGAAATAAATTTATTTAAACCGAAATAAGATTAATCTCTGCAAAAGAGGTACTTTAACATGGTAAAAATTCTGGTGTTTTCATTATATTTTTTATTTGCCTATTCATTCAGACTAATCTCAGAGTGGCAAGATTAAAGTCATGACAGTTTTTTGTTTTTTTTTTCTGGTTAAAAAGGGCCTCGGGTAAGGGTACTTAAACATTATGACGGTGAATTCATCTAAAGACTGCGCAACGTAAACGTGGTTTACGTTTACGTTGCGCAGTCTTTAGATGAATGAAACGCCCAGAGTAAACGTAACGTAATATCAAGTTTGATATTACGTTAAATATTATGTGCGAAATGAGTATTTACAATCCTAAATTAGTTAATTTAGGATTGTAAATACTCATTTCGCACATAATATTTACGTATTTAGTTTTAAGACGTAGTTACATCTATGTTTGATACTGATTCTTATCGCAAAAAAACAGAACAAAATGCTATAGGGTAGTTGTATTTTTGATAATTTTACAGAAGGTGTATTCTTATGACCACACGATAGAAGTTAAAGCTTACGACTGAAGCCAAGTATACGCGATTCAGCGGCGAGAATACGCGATTCAGCGTCAGCAACCGACTGGAGCCAAGTATAGGTACTCGATTCAGCGCAAAATAGAGAAACAGTAAAGAAGTTTTTACTTCAAAAATCATCAAATGTACGTTTCATGCTAGGGCTTCTGAACAAATTACTATACTAAGCCTTACTACGGTGTACACATGTGTAAACCATGCACTCAATGTGCACTAAGAGAAAGAAAGCGTCTCGTATTTTATTTGCAGTGTCTTCGATCTTACTTCTGTTCCTGTTCGTGCAAAGCGAAACACATTGCGACATAAGTGTCGCACACTTGTCGCCATTCCCATTGTGGTTTGAACACTAAGCACAGAAAGTAGAGCTTTATCTAAAGATATTAAAAATGGGTGGGTCACAACAATGTCGTTAGGAAAGTTTCTAGTACGAATGTGGATGGACTGTGCAAGATGATATGGCTATGGCTAAAGGGTTACTGAGATGGCGACTAATAAATAAGTAGGTATGGAAAATGAAGACATGTTGCGCCGACTCCAAAGAAACTGGGATAATGTGGGAAAGAGACTTAAATAGAATTTATCCAACCAAATTTAAATCACTTTGTGACCATTTTGTGTCACAAAGTGGTTTTAAAATAAATAGTTATCTATTTCTTTACATAACTATACTTTCTATTCCATTTAGCTGGGTCATTAACCTTACTAATCTCGGAAATGGAATTCCAGATCAAAAATGTAATTATGTCATTGCCAAAGTGACTTTTCAGGGATAGTCAACATTTCCCTAGTCAATAAAGTTTAATTCAATTCAATTCTATTGTTTATTGCTCAACACAGTACATAATATATACCTACATTTTTATTAGATGTCAAGTGAATGCACAGTCCACTGTGTTCCACCAATTCAGGCAGGCAAAATTATCATTAAAATTATACTATGTCATAAATAATACGTTATAAAATTTCAATAATTCAAAATAATACTAGTTATTTAATGATATTAAATTTCATGCTTTTGAAATCACGCTGAAGCGGTATCTCAAAATAAAACATTTTATAGCCTAAGGTGTCATCGTAAACTAATGAAAAACAGACATAGCAGTGCGTTGTCACTTTTTAGGTAGTGATAGAATATCCTTTTTGGTCGACGGCCCTGGCTGAGTATCCATTGTAGGTACGTCTATTTTATTACGCGTAAACATGATTTTATGCAACAACAAAATAAACAAAAACGTAAAATACAACAACTAAAAACTTACGAGGGACACATTCACCAGTATGTACGCCCAAGTGAATCGATTATTAGGATAACGGAATATTATTTACGATTTTTTTTACGATTCTCTACCTATAAGGAAAACCATTTTATAAATAGAAAATAATAAATGAAAGTCCAAATGTTTAGAGCTTCTGCCTTATTGCCAGTATCATAAAAATAATTTGCACGATTTTATTTCAAACAGTTATATTATATTCTTGGATCGTAGTTTAAGTAACTTTCAAGATGAAAGCTGTGTGTATTATTATATTTTACCTGTTTAAGATATGCCTACAATTTTAGCACTATATTATAGTACTTTTCGATAAATTACATAATTGAGGTTATTATTTCAAATTGGCAACATCTTTGTATACATTTTTGATCTCGAATTCCATTTCCGAGATTAACTTACAAAAAAATTAAGAAAATCTTTATATTTTAGGTGTGACCTTTTATACACATCTACTCATCAGGAATGGAACGTCTTTTTAAACAAATCCAAACTCCGTAAAGTAATTTATTCTTTATTTTCCTGTAAACAATAAATTGTTCCGTTCTTTTCGACTTCCATGTTTTACGAAAGCGAAATTTCTGTGGTCAACGCCTTCACATCCGTGTCATCCCCAATTTAAACTTTCGATCTCTCGTTATCCTGGTGTATCTCCAATTAATATTAATAGGGGAAATTAAAAGTTTTCTGAATATATCTAATTGGTCCTGTCAGACTTAATATTGAACGATTTATCAAAATGAGTGATTTCATGCGGGAGTCATCCTGTTGTAAGTAGGTAATTAACACTTATTTTATTTGATCTCTGGTCAATGCTGGTACCTTATCTGTATGAGAAGAGTTATTTGTCCTACAGTGTGTAAATAATACGCTGGTACCTATTACTTACCTATATCTAAGCTATTTAACTAACGCAGGTTTGTACAGTCTCAAAAGTGGTGTGGAAATCTGTAGTTATGGGTGACTACAGATTTTTTTTTTGTAGGGATGGATGGTCATTGTGGGCCTGTGATACGGAGGAATTAAGAAAGATGTCTTGGAGAGAGTTTTGAGTATGAAAGTCGATGGTTATAAGAGTAGGGGAAGAAAAAAAAAATGTTACCCCAACTAAATTGGGGTAAAGGCAGGAGAATGATGGTGACTTGTCTACACCACTCTCTAGTATAAAATAATCTAAAGGAAAAGAAAAATACTCTTTGATTTTGTTTCTCTACAACTGGTTCATTTGACTAGAATGCCAGTCAAGCATGAGAGGGCTGTTTCGTGAATTGGGCACAAGTAAGGACAGTGCTGACGTGGACCGTTGACAGTTGAAACACGAACAAAGCAAGCAACTCACCGAATGCCTTGCTACAAAATTGTGTTTATAGGGTTTGTAGAGACATTCGTTCAATTTCAGGTCTGCAAAGAACTCACTTTGTATTGGGGCGAAATATTCTTAAATACGCAAGTTTTTTAAGAATATTTTTGCTAAAATTACATAGTTATAGAATATTTAAGAATAATTAACTCTTTGCTATTACATGAAACAGTGAAAACCATTGTATCGCATCATTTTGTATCAATTTAGATGATTTGTAAAAGTAACAGAGTTAATTGAGTTTTGTTACTAACTGTACCATTATGATGTGCTATTGGTTTTTATATACCTACTATGATGAATAGAATATAATACTTTTTACTATATACACCATATAAATTACACTTATAAAAATAGAAATTTTACAAATGGTGACAATGACAATGGGCGGTTTTATCGCTAAGAGCGATCTTTTAAAGACAACCTTTGGATGGATTAAAAAGATGGAATGAGAGACAATACTGTAGGTAATCTGTGGCGTACAATTTACATAATAACATACATAAAGCATAACAAACACACAAGACAAAAACAAAGACTATCAATGCAGTTGTAATAAACGACTGAAGCCAAACAGTATAAGCAACATAAATGTACCGTCTTAAAGAAAAGAAAACGTTGCAATTCGTACCCGTAACGATGTCTTGACAAGGCAAAAATAATTACGGCGCAGTGCACTAAAACGCTGCGTCTATGTGAGGTTTGGTTTGTTTCTATATCAGGACACCAACGTCCAATCACTAAAAGTTCTCAGAGCGGCTTTTGGCTGTTTCCAAAAGTTTATAAACGGCCAAAAGACACTCTCTTGTTGGGCAGAGGACAAAAACATCTGTAGTCCCATTTAGACTTAAAGTCAGCCTTATACTTTCAGTCACAAAGCATAAGTCAGTATTAAACTTCTATTCACTTACATTTAGGCCTTAACCTCGATTGAGTTATTTGAACTTTAGTACGGCAAGGGAACACTGAGACTGCAAACATTTCAGCTTCATTGAAGATTCAAGTACTAAAGTCCCCTATTTCGTAATCAGGGCTTAAGTTATTCGTAGCAACATAAAGTTTCTTTAGCTTTTAGGCCTCTAGGAATTATGATAAAACGCATTGTATGATCGCGGATGACAGACAATCGTATTATGTAAACAGTTAACACCATTTAAATACTACAAGCCTCGATATTTTAAACAGGGTGACTATCTGTTGCCAAGATACAGTGGGAACACACTCTTGCGCTACCGGCACCCATTGCCGACTCCGTTAGGCATAGTAAACAAGCCTGTTTTGCAGTGCGCACGTAAGCTGCGGTCAAGCGTTCTATGTTTGAATTGACTTGCGCAGCGTTGCGAACCAATCAACACACGGAACGCAGAACGATATCCTGCAGCTTGTAGTTAAAATGTTGGTGTTTGATTTAGGCATGTAACGGATACCATCTTACGCGGAGGTGGAGGCAGAGGTACAGAACTTGACGTAGAGTAAAAAAAAAGACAAAATCTGTCATTTTTTAAAGAAAATACCTACCGAATAAAACCTAATCAAAATTAAGACCGAGCAATACACAAAATACAGTTTAGCGACTTTGTGATCTTCTAGGCTCCGATTAAACTGGCTCCACTAAACAGTTGCTCACTTTGTATTGAACCTGGGCGGGGTGACATGGAAGCTAAAACTTGAAACTTCGACTTATATCTCCACCACATTAAAGAGTCTTCGTTTAATTAGAGCCGAATTTATTTATTAGACCTTCGTTACAAGTCCACGGAGGTGGATGTTGAGGTATGATTTTATTCGGAAGGTTCGTGTTTTTGGAGACGGGGACGAGGTTCCATTACCACCCTAGTTAGATTACTGAAGTCCATACATACAAAACAGTTAAGTAGCTAACTGACGGACCACTTGATAGTTAGATCTTGAAGACATTGAAGGTAAAGAGGTGGAAAAAATAAGGGTTTGTTTGAAATGGAGGTTCAAACAAACCCTTATTTTTTCCACCTCTTCACCTCGCTTGAGCGTGTCAAATAAGGCATTGAATTTTGTTTACTTACTGTGATTCTGCAGGAGCAGATGACCCGGCAATAGAGAACCAAAGTTGTCGACATACATCACAGAATAAGCAAGCTAAAGTGGCAATGGGCCGGTCATCTTAACCGTAGAACCAATGACCGTTGGGGTAGACGTGTTCTTGAGTGGAGAACGCGAATCGGAAAACGTCCTTACCAGCCACATCTTCGTAGCCAGATCTTCGCAGGGTGGCTGGTAGCAGCTGGATGAGAGTTGCCGAAAATCGACTTGGCGTGGCAATGGCGTGCAATAGGAAAGGTCTATGTTCAGTAATGGACTGCTGTAAGTTGATGATGATGTCTGTGATTGTTATAGGATCTAGGGCAGATATTATTATGGAGTCTAGTCAGTATTACAAGCCTTACGATCAAATACAATCCATACACAATCCACGCATTTGGTTGTGGTCAGATTTGTAAACAGGTCGCCGTGCCGCAATTTATACAGCATCCAAAATTGATAGTAGGTTACAGGATTACAATAAATTATATACCTATGCATCAAATACGTGATTAGTTTAATGCCTGCATTGTGGTGCAGTAATGACTAAACTATAAATTAGTGTTAGATACTTAAATGACATTATTAGTATCTAACCAAATCCAACAGTTTTAGTAAAACGGTGCAATTTATAAATACAAATAGTCTTCTCTGTTATGCCAGCGATCACTTTTTCCCATTATTACTTACGAAAATATCCAATTGTTTGTCAATTCTAATTCGAACTGACCTGCCTTTTTTTTTTTTTTGAGGATGGGAAATCATCAAATGACTCCTCCCGCTCTGGGTGGAGCAGGAGGGAGTGTCAGACTCTTACTGACTAAAACCCACCCGTGTTCCTTCCTTAGCCCTTTATGTTCCAGGGCAGCGGTAACCCTTTCGGACAATCCCGCTACCCTGGCAGGGAACTGACCTGCCTAACATTTATGTTTCCGCATTCCAGTTAATTTACATCCAACCGCTTACACACGACTGCAATTACGAATCTTCATTCTCATTAAGAGCTCCAATGAGATTCGGTTTAGATATTACCACTATGGTGCTGTAAGACGATTATGTAAACTATAATGCCATTACTGAGGCTAGGTATGGTGGCTTTGAGTAAAACGATAAGCCTGAGGTGAAGCTGCGAGCGCTGATACAACCCAGAAAGTAAATTTCAAAGGAAAATTTAAATAAACGGCACATGCGAAAACGTATTCGGATGTATTTAACGAGGGTAAACAGAAGTTTTCATACAGAGAAGTACGGGGGAATAATAATTGAGTATCAGAATTATTAATTCCTGAGTCGAAGCTTGTTTTGGGAGTTACGTCTCGTGACCTCATTTTAGATTTATTACAACATAGGTAGCTTTGTGTTAGGTATTTAACATTAATCTGTTCAAAGATATGAAGTGAAGAAAATAAAGAACGATGAATGATATAGTCAAAATAACACGGACAAAAGCAAGATTGGGATTTTATATACCTACCTCTTTGACATTTCTATTGTAGGTACTTAGTTCTCTGTGCTTTCAATATAAAAATAACGAAAATGTAACAAAAAAAACTTTTTTGAAAAAAATACAACCGACTTCCAAAAACGACACTACAAAGTGAAAAATAACTCTAATTTCGGAAGTCGGTGTCGTTGGGTTCTCATTTTTGTTGTTTGCCACCGACTTCCGAAATTAAGTAGTGTCGTTTTTGGAAGTTGGTTGTTTTTTTTTTAGAGTTTAGGTATATTTTTCACTTTTGAGTTGTAATTTTTACCAGTAATTTTGGTTTAAAAACCAAACTACTGAACTGTTTTTGATGAAATTTCTATGGGACCATTCAGGAAGCATACCCTTTCAAACAAAAAAAGAATTTTTCAAATAACCGATTTGAAAAATTCTTTTTTTGTTTGAAAGCGACGGAGTTATGCGCGAACAAACATTAAAAAAAAATACAAACATCCGAATTGAGAACCTCCTCCTTTTTTAGAAGTCAGTTAAAAAGTTTGCCCTTCTTTTTATTAAATGGCTAGCAATAGTACCTACGTCTAGACTTCAATAACAATATATCCAAAATAAACAAATATGTAATATTATTATATTTATCTTACCTTCTTCACACTATTGGAACAAAAAAACACATATTTAGTTCTCAACATATAAAAGAAATATCTATGTTGTTTCAGAACAAATAAATAATAATTAGTTACATCGGTAATTAAAATCCTATAATAATATTTGGACTTTAAAAGAGACCATGACAGCTAGAACATGTCAGTGTCATCTAGTTTTAACCTATCTATCTATCTATTTTTCTCTATGGCAATGGTGCCGATGTCGACAATTCTGCCAATGTCAGATGTGATATGAGAAAACGTGTGGAGAAAAATCTAGTTTTAAAATATCGACGCGTAAAAGTGTCTTAGAAGACAAGTAAAAGTGTCTACTTACAGAAATAAACGTTTCATTTCATTTGATAATATAATTTATTGATGGCTTAGCCATAATGATCAATTAAATTTATCTTACCCTCAAGCTTATGCTCGAGGCGAAGAAACCCTTCAATTAAATTCAGCAAAATGTTTAAAGGGATAATTACGGACACAAACAAGCTCTCCCTCACACTTTTAAACATCCAGTCACATTTCTAGCCAGAAAAAGGGTAGGGGTTAACCAATGACAGTATTAATGTCCGATGTGATAAAGGGTGAGCCTATCGCCATTTATCGGACACCGGTCCAAGCCCAGGTCAATTGAGAATTTTCCAACAGGAAAATCACATTATCACTTTGTCCGAATAAGGGATCGAACCCAGAACTTTACCAGCTATCGTATTTTGTTACCACTCGAGACGGGTTTCTTGTAAAAGGTATGTTTATGTTATCGAATTCAATATGAAAACAATGTGAACGATCAGCTGATTTTATCAATTCGTAACGTAATTTGATTTGATTTTGTATCGCCTGTATGTGTCTTTGGGCTGATTTTTCATTAGACAGGTAACTTATATCTGAAGTATTAATATTACAGTTTGAATGTTTGACATATTTTCTATACAAAAACTGTCAAACCGCAATATTTATTCCTCAGATAAAAACTATGTATCTGACCATTGAAAACTCTGCCTTTATTTTTTTACTTTTCATCAGTCGTCTTTTAAAATACGTTTCCCAACCTTATTATTAAAGTTAAACAGTATAGTATTTATATTATACTATACTATGACAGTTGCAATAAAATGTTGAATGCCTAAATGGAAATAAGACACCAAATGAACAATATAAATTATTTACAAAACTTTTTCCGGCTACTCAACCGAAATAGATCAGCTACTTAACAAAATGTAAACAGTATTTTCGTTTACCAAAAACGGAATAGAACTTACAAGTTCATACCGGCATTGCTAAGTACCGTACCCAAAAAGCCGATTTGCGTTTGATGGAAACAACTACATATGATTATAAACGCAAACAGGTAAATGTTTGTTCAATGTAATAAGCGTTTGATCCTATTTTATGTACCCGCAATGTACCAACACGTAAAACTAATAACCCCTCAAAAATACTGACGTATTGCGTATATCTGAAATGGGCCATTTTGAACAATGATTGTTAGTTTTTCAAGGTTGAGAGTGGATAGATTAATTAATTATTTAATGAAGTTACAGGTATGTTTTCAATCCTCGTTAATGTTTCGGGAGTAAAACTTTTCTAATTATTTCATTAGTGTGTGTTTCTGGATACGTACTACGTACCTACTACCGTGTTTTCTTCACGTCAGGTTGGTGTTACAAGTTTAATTACCCAAATTATTTGCTAACGTAACATTATTTGAATGTCATCAAGTTTATAACAATTTTGTCTCCTAAAAACTCACTACAACAATATGTTACTTATCTTTTGGTTCAGCTTTGGATTATATGAGATACCTTTCGACAGAGAAAATGATAAATTAGGTACTGTCAAACACAAACTCAAAACATTTATTTCAATTAAACCATTTACAGGCACTTTTGAATTGACAAAATTAAATAGTCAGTCAGCTAGTCAGCAAGTTGAAGTTAGTTGCCCATTCCAAAACGTAGATCTCTATGGAAAAGAACGGGCAAGAACCTCCAAGGACACTCTTTTAAATGAAGATATTATTACAAAATCCTGGGTACATTATTCTTACTGTAGAGGTTGTTTGCTAAAGCCACCCTTAGGTAGTGCAGGCTGGCTATAATTTAGCGTGGGTTCCATTCGAACAGTCAAGCTAGTTTAGAACGGAGGTTCAAATATTTTATTACCTTATTTTGTTTAGGAAAAAACAGTGCTAGTTTAGTTGGTAATGTATAATGTGTAAAGACGTGAAGACATGGTGTCGTTGTTTGATTTCTTAGAAGGGCTCCTCAACCCTTCACAGTACCTACAGTCTGTAGATTTACAGGAAAAATATGAAGTTCTGTAAAAGTGTCAAAATCAGTGTTCTTTTCTTTCAGTTCTTTTAACTTACATAATAACATTATGAGAGCTTACGGTTAAAAGATTTTGCTCAAAGTTTCTATTCGTTGAAATTATAGCAGGCTAGATTCTTGGAAGCATCTTTTTGGGTTAAAGTTTATACTTACGCTTAATTCGCTGAGCTCTGGCGTGTGTTAAGTTTTCATGATGAAAGTTTTCTCCAACTTGTTAAACATGTATGATGGAAAATAAAATGAATTACGTATAATTTACAAGGGAAGGAAATATTTCCATAAATGTTTTACAAGTAAGAGAGTAGAAAACTTACAAAAAACCCTCTATAAAATAAAATACTCCTTTCTGTGGGAACCCAATGTTAAGTTTCACGCCGTACCGTACCACTGTTAAATAAAAAACACAAACACTGTCTTTTAAACGCTCTACAACCGAATTATCCCACGCACGACACGATGAAACAGCCATAGAACCCTAGGAATTGGCAGTTTGCGGGTAAAACCGAACAAAAAGGACGTGTGAATGTGACAGTGGGCAGTAGGAGAGCGACACCCATTCTCGTCACCTGTCGCGCTCTCAATTGCAACGTCCACGGAGTTTTGCACGCAAACAATCCTGCGTTGCTGCGTCGCGTCGTGGGACGTTCATACAAATGGCCCATTCGAAACGTTAGAAACATTGGAACGTTGATCGCATTTGTTTGATATTATTCTTTGTTGATGATTGTAGCTTTATTTAAATATTGAAATGAAGATGTTAAATATTTAATTTACTGCTTTCCTTCAAAGTTAAACGAATTTTGTTAGGTAGATATGTATAGTTTAGAATCATTACTGTAATTTATGTATTTGCTGTAATGTAAATTTAATGATACATTTTCAGGCAACAAAACGAAAATTAATTTAAATACTTTACGTTAAACCTCTAACCAGTTTTTCACACAAAAGATACAATTTCGCTGTGTTGAATTTATAAACCATAATTTTCCACTAGCAATGACAGACAGTAATCCCTATTATGTATACCGACGAGACCACAATTCCCTCAGACCACATCGTGGTATATATTCTCTGCTCAAATAAGCGAAATTACCGAGTCCTATTAACAGTTTCATCAATTTACATTAAAAACTAGCTAGCTAACTACTTAACTAGTTCCTTTGATTCCGTCTAATTGAATGTTGTTAAGTACATAAAAGATAGATATAGATAGATATTTGGTCATTGGTCTCGTGGTCGTAAGCGCGATTGCTGAACGTGGGATCCTGGATTCGATTCCCAGGTTGGATAGTGTTTTTCCATCAGGAATTTCGCAGTAAAATCCCGGAGTTTGGAGATTGGCGGTGTGATACCCCTGTGCTTCAAAAGAACGTTAAGCCGTTGGTTCTGCGCTTGATCTCTCTCCGATCGTGTCGATTAGCGACCCATCAGACTATGTGAGTGAGGAAGAGAGTGCACCTATGTCTGCGCATACACTTGAGTGCTCTATAATATCTCCCGTGTTGATGGCTAGTCTCTCTAGTGAGGTTTGCTGCCATGGCCGAAATTCGGTCTGGAGAACTAGGTATATATTTATACCTATAAAGGGGCATCAAGATTACGTTCGACCGACGTCGACCTGGTTGATTAGTCGATCGATTAATGTAATTCGGCAGCCACACTGGATCGATCCGACTTGGTTCACCTTAAAACTAAAGGTATTTGACAATCGACGAATTGAACCATTTGCTGGCTTGATCTGACTCTTCCGCCATTGCCTACTTGAAAATGCTGAATCTGAATACTGGAGGGTACTTTAATCATCGTTTCATCGATGATTGTGATAAGTGACGTTTAAACGTCAAAAATAATGGTTAAACAGTACTTAACTTTATGAAGAAAGAGGTTCAAAAATAGCCCTATTTGAGACTGATTATGTAATGGATAGATATATTTGTTAGGTACCCGTATCCTTTATACCTGTGTGCGGGAAAAGGATACAACACAAAGGATGGGAAAACATGGTTTTGTTCTTAATTGTCTAGACCTTCATTAATATAGAATTGTTTTCAACAAACTGATGACTATAATTACATAGGTAGGTACTTGGATTTAGAGATTCCGAAAACCACAATTGAAATGTTTCTATAAAACATTATTTCAAACACGTGTATCATTATGAATATTATACCTAGAAGGTAAAACTGTAAAATATATTAAAGTAATACAAGTTCTGCTTTGGTTTTCCAGTTAGCAACAACATTAATAACATAGACAAGAAGCTCATTAAAGCGTCTTTCAGCCTATGACGTAATTAATGAAGAAAATGGTTGACTGCCTCATCTCTATGCTCGACGTGGAATAAGAGGCATATGTTGGGATAATAATCTGCTTCGTAGACACAGTGGCCTCCAAAAGTTAGTTGACATTTTTTACTTCAGCTGTGACACACCACAATTATGTTTTAAAATTCTAGTTCCAAATGTTTAACTGTACTCTATAATGTCTTTATTGACTACAATTTATCATATAAAATAATTGAGTAATCCCTTATTTATTTATTTTAAATCATAATGTGGCATCACAGATAAAATTGAAAAATGTCAACTAACTTTTGGAAGGTAATGTATATCGGAAACGTTTTAAAATTAACATGGGATTTAAATAATTTTTTTTTTTCGACGGCACGGTTGGCGCTGTGGTTAAGCGATTGACTGCTGCGCTGCGTGTCGCGGGTTCGATTCCCGCGCGGAACAAATATTTGTATGACCTACAAGTAGTTGTTCCGGTTCTGACTGTTTGTGTATGTGAGTTTAAATGTTTATAAACGCACCCACGATACAGGAGAAATTCCTAGTGTAGGGCAACGTTTTGTTTTTTTTTTTAATACATATCTGGCGAAATGTGGTTGTACTGTATAGGTACAACCTGCCTAACTCATCGGAGAACACAGGCGAGATGATATGTCATGATTTTAAATAGTGAAAGTAAATGAGATATTTGTTGTACAATTGGGTGGTAGTTTATATCAAAGAACATTGTTTTTCGACAAAACATGCTAGCATTCAGCCCGGGCAGGCGCTTTACTTTGTGAAAATAAATTCATGTTCTCAAAACGGTGAAGGAAAACATCGTGAGAGTCACCTCACGGTGTTTTCTTTCACATGCCTGCTCAGGCATGTCCTAGAAATAAAAATTCGAAGACATGTAACATCTACCAACCCGCAAAGGACCCGAGTGGTGGATAATTGCGTGTGGTAAACACAGGCCTCCTCTGTTCAAGATATAATCTAATCTAGCATCAGCATAACCAGCCCATAGATTCAATGTAGGTAGTAGGTAGATACCGACCTAATACTAATAATAATAATAATAGTATCCCTGGACATTTCACACAGCGCCATCTAGTCCCAAGCTAAGCAATCTAATGCTTGTGTTATGGTAACAAGATGGCTGATAAACTACTTATATACATTTTTTTTTTGTAAATGCATACATATTATAGATAGAAAAACACCCAGACTCGGAACAAATACATGTAGGTCATACAAATATTTGTTCCGTGCGGGAATCGAACCCGCGACACGCAGCGCAGCAGTCAATCGCTTAACCACTGCGCCAACCGTGCCAAACCGTGCTAACATTGTTGATTTAATTTAAACTTATTATACATATTTATTACCTAGTAGTAAACACAACGTAGAATATTCAACTCAATTTATAATCTGTATGAAAGTGTATTCGTTTAATATTATCCGTCTTTCCGGATAAAACAGGGATACTGCGATACTTAATCAAGTATCTGGACGCTCGATTTATCACGTCACATCACTTTATTAGATAGATACTATAAAAATTATCATAAATAAATACTTAATACATTTTTAAAGTACCTACTTTAAAAATCTATGAAGTATTTATTTAAGATAATTTTTACATAATATATGAGCTAACTGGCTTAAAATAATAATATGCACTTTACATGTATACAATGTGTAATTGAATTAATGCACATTATGTAAGTAGTTTGTTTAGAATCGTTTACTGAATCGTTTACTGTCATTTTTAAATTAGGTAATTTTTGATCCCAAGAATAATTAAAACTGCGTAAACAGTCACACTTTCGTTATACTTTCAAAACAAACCAAACTGGACGAAGCAGCTACTACGCTAGACCTTATACCTTCGTGTGCGTGCGCAGACTTGTAATGTGACCACAATTTTCTCCCACAGTCAGTATAACTAATTTAATTAATAAATAACATTTTATACATAATAGCAAAAATTCAGTGTAAGCATTATGATTATATTATCTAACTTAATATTCGAATTGGGGTGTTTGGTACTTAGTGTGCGTAAATTCCGGGTTATGTTGTATAAAAATGGAGAGGAAAGAATCATAGGGCGTTAAAAAATTTTAATCTATTAAGTTCGTTAAAAATCCTTTTACTGAAACCACAACAATTACAGCTTTTACTGCAATTAATGACGTAATAAATCTTTTCACGAAATATTTTGCGGCATGTTCCGAACGTTTCCATCGACATGTGCCTTCAGTGTGAAAAATGGATGATGTTAACTCGGAGTGAAACACGCTGCAATAACGTTTCTGACCAATGAGATAGCTTAGCATTCGTCATCATCACATGACGTGACCCACACACGTAACACACACGTGCTTGTAAAACAAGGGACTGTGACTTAAAAAAACATAAAAATATAAGTGTTAGCACATCAAAGTACTAAACTCGAAGAAAGCGATAAATTTTTCGTTGTATTTTTTTGTTATGTATTGTGTGTGTAATGTATATGTGGTGCACAATAAAGTAAATATAAATAAATAACTCGATCACAAGGATTAAACTAAAGATTCAATTCAGTTAGATTACGTTTAGATGGTTTCCAAAGATTAATTATCACAATATTTTTCACTTGAAAGGTTTGATATAATTTTAGAGCCAGGGAAACCTCAAAGTGATAACGTCCTGTAAAGGCAGTCGATACCACTAAGCGGGCCTTTCTATTCGGCTTCAATAGGGAATATCTTTAAACTCCATATCGGTCGAAATTATCTTATCAGTTTCACAGTTCAATAGGCAGCTACAATTTCATCAACCATGTCCATCAGTTTGAGCTTCCATTACGGACTAATAGTTCTTCCAATATCCTCTAGCTTTGCGAATTAACGGACTGAAGACAAAGGTGGAAATCGGAATAAAACCTTTTTCTCTTTATTTCGAAAGTGAACATCAAACGTGTTTTACATGTCCATCATTGAATGGAATAGTCCTGAACAAGAGAACACGTCTTTTTAAATTGCAAATAAAAAACTTTTGTGTGATAGACCTTTTTTTGACGCTTTTATTGCACACTATGAGCTATGCTGCGAATTTGATTCGTTTGCACTTTGCAATCGACAGGTACTGGAAAAAAATAGAAATCGTATTTCGGATCGCTTTCCATCAAAAATATGTATATTCATCGTTGTTTTAGGTTTTGGATCTGTAGTGTAAAACTTTTACAGACGGAGGCTTTTTTTATCAAAAGCTTATTTTTTGGAACTACTTTTTAATTTAAATATTGACTTTACTCTCCTCTTTTTGATGATGATGATGAATGATTCTTAGGATTTGAATTATGCAGTTCTAACATAATAGGTATTGCTTGAGTCACATAAATATTGTGATCAGTTTGTAGATGTGTTAGTGGGTTTCTAAAGAAAAGCCTGAATTAATAAAAACTTTTTTAAGTACGGGCGAAAGGGAAGCACTAGGCGGATACATAGTGACCTTATTGTTAATGTGATTCAAAAAGGTCAAGTACGTAGTTCTCGCAACCGGCGTGCGTGTAGGTATGACTAGAGGGCCAATTCTCGTAATTTTAAGAACGTTCACAGTCCTCAGTCTCAATCTGTCAAAAATACGTCTAATTTCCCTACATTTTGACAAGTTATTGACATTTTTTTGTCGCCGAGATGACACTGCGACTAGATTTTGAACGTTTTAAATTACGAGAATTGACCTTCTGATGTATGATCGTAATCAAAGCAAAAGCAGTTTGTAAGGATCGTAGCAGGAGTTGTTCTGTAGTTTTTGCTTAAACCCCTGGGAAGAAGTGTGTATGTGTATTTTAAGTTCAAGCAATAATTAAGTAAGTATGTCTGACTAAGCTGAAGAACCTTTAGCAAGAACCTCCCTTTGGCGGATTAACATAACACAAGATTTTTTTATGACATAGCCTTTTCAGAAAATCCTAGCCTACTTCCAAGTTCACAAAAGTGAAAATATTTTTGTAACGTGAGATCAAAATTAATGACGCGTCACTTAAACACGTGCCTCCCTAAACATGATATGTGTGCCGACCGGTGTGACCGTGTGTCCGTTATCCAGTGGCCGCATTAGCGACTCTGACAGTTCATTTATCTTATTTGCAGCTCGGTTAATTAAGTCCTCCCCACAGAGGTGTCGTAATTTCGTTGCTGATTTGTTAATTTTCTAAAATAATGTCAAGAATAACACATTTGATTTTCGGCTTGGAAACGTAGTAGTCAGTTCAAAATAGGTACCTACTCCTAAACATATATAGGTTGTCTGAAATGTAATTTTAGGATGAAACAAGTCAAAAACATGTGATTTGTGACTTCTTGACATATTATGTAGACAGACCTGCTACTTGAATATTTTTAGGCACGACCTATAATACTGCTTGTTTTTTTTATATATATGAAACGGCGTACTTTTAACATTCAAGGCTAGAAATATTTCAGAACGAGGTACCTAAACTACAGTGCCTTGGCAGAGCTTATTTTTAGTTCAGAATTCAGGTATTTTATATTAAATATAAAACGTAAAATATAATATTCCAGTGATTTATAACAGTTTTTGTGCGTAGACGACTTGTTATAACGTTCTTTTTGAGCCCGTTTTTTTGCATCATTTTATTTCGCACCACAAGTTGTTTTTAGTCGTACCTACATGTTTATTATAAACATGTTTTGCTGAACCGCCATAAAGGTCTGTGTAGAAAAATTAAAGACACTAAATAATACTTAGGCAACATTTCGATGTGAACCATAGACTAAAACTTTTTTTTTTTTTTAATAATTATTCCGTAATTTATATGAAATATTTATTTCGAAAAAAAAACCGTATTAACTACAACTCTAATGTTGTTTTACATCGGAAATTAATTAAAATAAGTAGCTCAAAATAATAATCCTTACTAAATGCCACAGCATTTACAAATATCAATTTACTGTACAGGCAACAACATTAGCACAAATGCTCATTTAATCTAATATCATAATATTGCGGTAGGTAATACATAATCGAAATGGTTTATTTGTCTAATAGCGCCGACAAATCTGGAGCTCTCATATAGATAATCGAATACTTACCGATCGGCAATTACATGCAGATGGGAATTTAGACCAACTGCATAGAGTAGTGCAATCGGGACAGATAGTTCAAACTTTAAAGTATGTAGATAAAGTCTGGGACTTAATTGTTAAGCAAAATGCTACATCAGCTTTAATTGTTCGTATCAAATCACAACTGTAATTCTTTGACGACAGGAGCTTTTGGCTAAGTAACAACAGCCGCACGGGTCGATCGATCAGGTTAAGCTACGGTGGCCGTGGTTGTTCCGTGGATGGGTGACCATATTCACATACCAAAACCCCTCCGTGCTTTGGAAAGCACGTTAAACCGTTGGTCCCAGCTGTCATTCGTGGATCTTTGACAGTCGTTACGGGTCGTCAGTAGCCCAAAAATCTGAATCTTACCAAGGGTTGTCGTAGATAGGCAGTCGCTCCATGCAAAATACTTGTATTTAGCTGCATCCGGTTAGACTGGAAGCCGACCCCAACATAGTTGGGAAAAGGCTAGGCAGATAATGAACTGTCATTCTTTGACAGTTGTATGAAACGGTTATAACACGACAAATTGACGTAGGGTATCAATTCATTTACAACGTATTTTCTTTTACGTGTAAGGGTCAACGTTGACTCATCATTGCTGTTTGATCTTATGTAAGAGTAATTACAGTACCAACCCGGCTGTTAAATTCCGTTAAAGAACATGTAGTGTGATTACTATGTACCTACTATAAAGCTACCATTTACTGGGTACGTCTTTCATTGAGTTGAATGTGCCTTGTTGGAAGAGAGTATTTCATGCTAATTCTAATGTCTCGCTGATGTTGTCGAGTGCGTTGGATCATTTAACTCCCTTCAAAATGGTTGAGCTGAATGGCGCTTATTCATGCGTCATGTCGCGACTAGTCATCTCTTAGGCGACACGGCTAATTTTTTTATCTTTTATTACGGACCCTTTTAACGTTTTACATCGTTCTCACATGCATAATTTCAACATGATTGATCAAAATCAAATCAAAAGTCATTTATTCAAATTAGGCTGAGAATCAGCACTTTTCGAACGTCAAAATTACAAAAGACAGTTCCCCAAAAACGCCCGCCCTTCACCACTTCCTAGTGCTATCGCTGGGAAGAAGAAGTGGCGCAACAAACTCCCCAGCAGCACAGCTGTCTGTTCAGTTAGAATATAGTTGCATGTATACAATACTAGGATGTAACCAATATTTTGTAATCATATTTTGATTTAAAAGAGTGTCCGTGGAGTTTTTTGCCCTTTCTTCTCCAAAGGTACCAGCTACGCTTTGGAATAGGCAACTAGCTTCATCTTTCTGACTGACCGACCTACCAGCCGAACGCCAACTTATAAAAAAAAAATTGATTGAATGATACATCGAGTTTCCAAGTTTGATTTTGGCGTTTTCTCTGTCACTCACATTTGGGTTACACCCAGATCCAGTATATACATATATATGCAAAACTCGAGTCTTAATATATAGGTACTCATCGAACTATAGAAGACAACTACCGCACAGCTATAAGAAACAAAATTTGGAGGTAAAATTTTACCAGACACAAAAAAGTATTTATATGTACGGAAAATGAGATCACAAGGATACAAAGAAATTTTCATCTTAACCCTCTCATGGTAAGCCTCTCTACATCCTTTTAATAGTTTATAAGAATACTCTTAGCGGTATAAAAGGAATGCGTCAGGGAAAAATAACATCTTATCTTTATAATATTAGGGGTTAAAGTATGAAATTGCCGATTTGTACTGAAAAATTGAAATCCGTTTTTTTTTCTAATTTAACATATTTATTTAATCAAAATAATTACCATTATTTTCTATACATTGCTGCCATCTAATAGGAAGGCCCCCTGAGAAGAAAACTTTTTATCACGTAGGAAATTGTCCAAATCACGAAAAAAATGGTAGTCCGTTGGAGCAAGGTCTGGCGAATACGGAGGGTGACGAATGATTTCTAATTGCAGTTCCTGTAGAGTTAAAACGGTTTCTCGTGCTGTATGAGGTCTCGTGTTATCATGGAGCAATAATGGTGAAGATCGATTCATGAGTCGGGGCTGTTTCACTGCTAGTTTTGCTATCATTGCTCGGAGTTCGGCTCAGTAGACATCTGCTTTTATTGCTTGACCAGATCAGAGAAAGCTATAGTGAATAACACCATGCTGAGACCACCAAACAGCTACTATTACCTTTTTATTGGTAAGTTTTGCTTTAGGACACTGTTGCGGCGTTTGACCTAGGGTCAGCCATTGCATTTTTCGCTTACGGTTATCATAAAGAATCCACTTTTCATCTAATGTCACAATTTGATCCAATATTCCTTCATTTCTGTATCGATTCAACAAGGCAACAGCACGCGTTTCTTTCTGCAGATCAGTCAAATCATGAGGCACCCATTTCTCATATTCTTTTATTTTATTGTTTTGACGCAAATGAGTCAATATTGTTGGTAAGGTAAGGTTAAACCATGCCGCTAATTCCTGGGTAGTTTGGCTCGGATCGGCTTCCACCATCTCTTTCAATTCATTGTTATTCACCTGTGTGGGTGGTCTTCTACGTGGTTCGTTCTTTAAATTAAAGTTTCCATCACGAAAACGTTTAAACCAAAATCGCACGGTGCGTTCGTTAGCAGTTTCTCCAAACGCAACATTGATATTGCGAGCTGTTTCTGCCGCGTTAGTTTCGCGTCGGAACTCGTATTCAAAAATAACTCGAAATTTCGAAGTATCCATCTTTCTTGTCTAAGCTGAATAAAAAAAAAACAACTGAAAGTGGATAATCGAATGTTGCACATTTTTTAAAAGAAGTATTTTATAGGTACCATGTGAAAAGTTTCACTCAAAAATCTCAAACCATGAAGGTTCTATGTCAATTCGGAGTACCTACCTATAACAATAAAACGGCAATTTCATACTTTAACCTCTATTATTATTTATGGACATGCAGGGAATTAGAGGTTTGAGCACCTTTTAACTCGTACAATTTATGGTAGGTATACCTACATATTTACCTACTTCAGAATCAGAATGTATTTATTTGTACAAATGTAGTTGTACAATAGTATGTAGTTAATATTTTTTTAAAGTTTTACCTACACTAAATTTTGCCCGCGGCTTCGCTCGCGTTACACTCTAGACTCACAAAATGTAACACTTATATAAAAAAAGAAAAAATCTTATTCAATCATAATTCGAAAGACACATACTTAGCGCCAACTAGCGTCCCAAACCAATTGTGACCGTCGAAAGTTATTGTTCTTTTTCTCGAGTTTCTGTACCCCTGACAACGTATATGCAAAATTTTATGATGATCGGTTCAGTGGGTTAGGCGTGAAAAAGTAACAAACAAATTACTCTCGCATTTATAAAATTAGTTAGGACGTTCGGATTCTACCACAACATAAGGTATACAAATATTCAAATGTAACTCTTTAATTTTAAAGTGTGTTTACAATAAATACAATATAAAAAACATTTTTACAAAACTAAAACACCTACAACAAAAACTTATTGGACGTGAGGTATGAAAATATCTTATCTCACTATTCTCACGATTCAGGTTAGAAAATAGCTAAGTGGGTAGGTTGATATGTAACATATTTAACAGTTTATCATTCTAGTCTTTGTACCGACCACAGTAGAAACCTCAGATTAAATACATGCTAATTAGATTCAGTAATTACATTGGTATTTGGTAATTGGCAGGAAAGTAGGAAGTATGAACGGCGGGTTTGACACCGGTTTTGTAGCTGATTGAACACATTGATTGATACTTTTGGTAAATCCTTTCCTAAATTCAAGAAGTAGGTAAGTACCTACGTACCACCGTTAGATCTATTTTGTAAAAATCTCACCGTGAATACTTGAGGAAAAGTACAGCTCACTTCACCTCAAGTATTCACGATCACGTCACGTCATAGTATTTTACCTATTGGAAGAAGAATTTGTTTGGTTAACCAAAATTAAGTTATATTGAATTATACTTATTTTATTATTATTTATATATTATTTATTATACTTTAAGGGTATTGGCAGTAACTCACCGTCCGATCAAGACCAGGCCCGTGCCGGACGGCGCGTATGTGTTCCACGCGCACCTCAAAGAGATGTCAGCACAAGTGACGGGGCTCGATAGGGCCGAAGCCTGCCAGGGTAGCGGGATCGTCCGAAAGGGTTACCGCTGCCCTGGAACATAAAGGGCTAAGGAAGGAACACTGGTGGGTTTTAGTCAGTAAGAGTCTGACACTCCCTTCCGCGCCACCCAGAGCGGGAGGGGTCAATTGATGATTTTCCATACTCAAAAAAAAAAAAAAAGGTATTGGCAGTTGTAGATATGACTTATTTTCAAAGGCTGATAGTGCTTTTTTACAAGTAGGTAAAACCTCCGATTTTTTTCATTAAGTATCTCTGTCATCATCTATACCTTTATTAATTTTTAGCGTAAAGATTTTATGTTAATACAGTTTTGATGATTGATGACTGGCTGATTTTTTAACATGTCCAAACACGTATTTAACTATAGACTTAATAGACGTAGACATAACTTAGGAATTCTGCGTTTCAGTACCAAATAGGTACAAAAAACGTGTCCAGAATAATTATAATGACGCAATTTAAATTCCTTTGTACAAACAATTAATTGGCATCACATAAAACCGAAGAATAATTGAGCATAAAGAATGAACTTTTAAATTCATTTCAGGTCTTCGGAAAGTATCAAAAGTTCTTAAGTAATCTCGATCCATGTTGAAACTTGGTAATAAAGTAACAACGCTCAGGGGGAAGAATTTTTCGTTTATGAAACGATACATTTTTAGTAAGTTCTCCTCACTGATGTCAGTTAGGATTTTTGCTTTGTTGATTATTATTTGCTTTATTTCACTTAAATACTTACAAATTACATTTTTAAATATTTTTTTAAACAAAAAGATAAAAAAGTCATTTAAAAATATAAAAAATAGTAGCCCACCGGTATCGGGAACAGGGTCCAAGCTACCCGCGGTCAGGGCTCCAGAGAGAGGAACTTCTTGCCAATGCGAGCCGTGTCCAGGAGTACCGCTTTCTGAATTAAGCCCTTGATCCAGCTGCCCAACGAGAGCCTCCTCAGGTGTTAGTTGGGGTTTCTTGGCTATTAACCCATTGGCTGTCACGACTATCGGCACAATGATTGCTGAGTCCAAATGCCACATGTCGACAACCTCGCGAGCCAAGTCAAGATACTTGATTTGTTTATCTTCCTCGGCTTTCACGAGGTTTTCATCATGCGGGACGGTTATATCAACAATCATTATAATTATTATTTATTTTCGAATACAAATGTTTCATATTGTTGTTAGGAACACTTATAAACTATGTTAGTAACATTCTCATTAAACTAAACTAAAAATCTAAATTTTCAGCTGTGCATACGGTTCCAGTGCCCCTGGAACGGGCTGTCAGGCTTATCCAATATCACCTTTAAAATGCAGTTGGTGCTCCCCAAAACTTTCTCATCGGGGATGCAATAATGGAATGGACGATAAAAGAGCTAGACTATTTTTGGTTCCGAAAGAAATAAGTAATTACAATTTTTTTTAGGCTTTGTTATAATTTCGAAGTTTTTGTGGTATTTTTAATGCCGGAAAATCACTGAACATTTCTTTTACATATTTTTCCCAGAAGCCAAAACTTCGCTTTTTGCAAGTAATATTTAATTCTTTGACCTCAAACAAAGCTGGAAGCTTAAGGCAAAAGAATACTGGTAGTCGTACAAAAATACCAATAAAACCTTCATTTCTGTGGCATTGATTCAGTATGGATTTTCTGACTGACACAATAGACGTTGCCGAACGGTGCGGTGTGTAATAATGGGGAGTGTCCATGCAGAATTGTGGCTTATTCAATAGACGGCCCGTCCGATTTATGTACCGTTCCACCGAGCGCTGTTATGTACGCACTTTATTCGTTTGTAAATATGTTTTGGGGAACCCTGAAAATAATTCCAATATCTTTTACTATCTTTGAACGAACAGGTGGGTTTTAACGCAAAAATAAGCCAAGATCGTAGCCTCTACGCCTCTCGATCTCTTCATGTACACCGATGTGTATTTTAGGAGCAATTTCCAATTTAGCTTCAGCTACTGAAGTTTGTTTTTCATCTATGGCGATATAGACTTGTCGGATGAGGTTCGTATCCAGCTTACACAAATATATTTTGTTTCAAGACAAGCTGCTGAATGCTCGAGAACAAAGAGTCAAAGGCATTCTGAACCATTGTTCCTGCAGTGTTTAGTTGACAGACGAATTTGTTATTATCTGACGGTCTCACCTTGCACTGATTTTATAGGTCATTACGTGCTAAGAAAATATTATGTTAGAACATCCTGAATCCTACCTCAGGACAGATATTGCAAATAAGACGACGGTGAGCGAGTAATAATATGATATTACAGCTGCCATTTGTACTGATAACTAGAAGGGAACAGACGGGGGTCTACCATGGAAGTGCTAAACACGGAAATTCAATTTTCATTTTCATTGAGTTCTTCTTTGATAATATAGATTAATGGTTATAAAGAATGGCGCATTGTATTCCGTAACGACCTGAAACTTATCTAGTTCACTATCACTGAGGAGTTCCTTGTTGTTGTTAATGTGAGAGGTACAGTTTAATGAACAAATCTTAAGTGCTTCGTCACCAAACGAACTTGAATGACACGTCACTACTTAGTTGATCAAAGCGCTTGCTGTATAGCTGTCTAGATTAAATTACAGTTTGTAACTGTAACTAGGAGTTGATGAATTCAACTCGTACGTACACATGTTATTTGGAAGTTAACTTGTTTCTGTATTCCCTCGGTAATGATAGGTTTAGTTTATTTTATGTTTTAGTGTCAGTAGGCCATCGCGTCTCTTGGATATTTCGAACTATTTAAAATGGTATAAAATACCACAATTTCTTTATAGCAAGACTAGGAATAATCCACACCCAGACAGACATCTTCACATCAAATTCCCATTAACCTTTGTCAAACGACAAAAACCCGGCACATTTATTTTTAACTACAATTTATTTTTTGTCAAAAAACACTACACCATTTATAGCAGCGACTTTATATACAGCGTGTGCTAAAACAAAAAAGTATTTATCATTTATGGTAGGCTGCTGGTGACACGTGGGAAAATTGTCGTCATGAATAATGGTTAGCCGACAAGTTGTCAACGGACTGTCGGCCTAAGCTTCACTGACCCGACACTACGTTTAAATATGTGCGCTGTCTCTTAATGTGTGTGAATCGTCGGTTATGTGCCACTTAAACTATGCTATAGCAACGAGTTACGGACGCGGTTGCAACCGGATTATGCTAGATTTAATATGAGTTTGTTTTGGGTTTTAACTTTGTTTTTTTTTCTGTTTTATTTGGTAGTTTGTTGTGATTTTTCATAACTGCTCGCAATTTTCATATTTCCGCAAAAAAATAAGATATGACGAGGTGGACATCAATGACCTCTCAAGATAACCTAAAACATTGTCGTTCGTCACCTGTCCAGAGAAGTCGTGTATTAGAAAATATAATAAATGCAAAAATAATTCAAACTGCGAAAACAATTAATTTGTAATTGCGCCATTTCGGCTCTGTTTCCTGCGCCCCAGGAACAACAGGCCTGGCAAAGACGTACCCACGCGACCGTGCCGCACGTCCACGTGAGTACAGCATTTCCTTCTTGTAAAGGGGGATGCGCTAAGGTAGCCCAAATCCGAGTTTTCTTACGTTTTTTACAATTTGCTGAGCAGTGTAAATATAACTGGTTGTAAATTGATCAAAACATGATTCGCGATATTAACAAATATGTATTTGCAGAAATATAATTATTGGAACCATCCATACGATTCCCTAAGTTAGAATTTGTCGCAAATGTCATGATTTCATGAAATTGTAAATTTCCATCGCGCTCCATGTTATGTCATTCCGGACGCTCTACTTAAAGGTTTTGACCGACGGCAAGGAAAGTAAGGGTTACTTGTTTGTCTGTTTGTTTTTAACAATTTCATGTCTTTTTTATAACGGCAATGCCTTGGTATAATGATAAACATAAGCTTATTTTCACTTTTGAATATCAAAATTTACATGAAAAAAAAAGAAGAATTTAGTTTAGTTGAAAGATTTTAGCTGTTGCCACTCAAAAGCTTGTTTCCAAATAAGTCTATTTATCATATTTGTTTTACAACGTGATAGCTGGTAGCTATCAGATTTTTCTACTGAATTATTAATTCAACTTTCTTAAATTTACATTCGCCAGTGGACCCTAGTTTTATTCAAATCAATGATATTAGCTTGTGGGTGAAACAAAAAACGTTCTTAGCATAAACAGCCTATAATGTTCTAGCTGCTGGAACACAGGCTTCCTCGCAGTCAGAGAACGTAATCCACCATGCGGGCTCAGAAATCCTCTTCTTCATAAAATGTGGGTTAATGTTAATATAAAAATTTATGTATAAACCTTCCAGAATAAATTCTCTGAATGATGGTCAGAACCGCATCAAATTCATCCATCCATCCATCATCCACACATCCATTGCGCAGTTTAGAAAAGCGGTCAAACAGACAGACACGAAAAGCGACTTTGATTTATAATAATGTATGTATATTGATGCAGCAAAATCTTGTGAAAAATATCTTGGCTTAAAATTAGATAGTTCTTTATTGTGGACTGCTCACTTAGATATATTAAAATATATATATTATTATTGATATAAAAATAAAGCTTACGTCACTTGGAAATCAGTTGTCATGGTATGGGCATATTATACGGAGGAATGAGGAAAATGTCGTAAGGAGTGTTTTGGGTATGAATGGTGATGTGGTTAGAAAGGGGGTGACTACCAAGATGACGACTAATAGAGAAAGAAGTATGGAAGAAAAAGATATGTTGCGCCGACCACAAATAAATTGGGATGAGGGCAGGTGAATGATGATGACGTCACTACTTAGATCCTTTCGAAACATAGTTTGATGTATCCTATATAGTTTGCGTCATCCTCACCTACATTAGTATCGTACGTAAAAATTCATACGTACTTACGTAGGGTCATAATTTCAAGGTTATTTTTTTCTTTTTATAGGGTTTCTCGTAGTCGGAGGTTTTTAAATTTTTAATTTAATTTTTTATTTCATGCTTTTCGTAGGGACTCCTTATTATTTCTTTTCTTTCATTTTCTTGCGTTTTAAGATTCAAGTAATCTGGTATTTAATCAGGTTTTTTGTAATTCGCCATTTTGTGGTGGTGGCTACCTTGGATTTGAAATTTGTCATAGTGTATAGTATTCTACTAGTCAAGCCCTTTCATTTGATACCCATATTGAGGGAGTTGTGAAAAAATATATAATCCGCCATTTTGTAACGGCGGCCATCTTGGACCGATTTTCATCAAACATAGCTAAGAACACTCCCGACAAATTTACCTTTCAAACAAAAAAAAAACAAAATTAAAATCGGTTCATCCGTTCCGGAGCCACGATGCCACAGACAGACATACACACAGACACGTCAAACTTATAACACCCCATCGCTTTTGCGTCGGGAGTTAAAAAAAATACACTAATCCAATGCATTCAAGACTCGATTTGCTTAATATTTAATTACAATAAAACACCCTTTCGAAAACCTAATTGCATTGGGTGCATGGTTAAGTGACTTTGTCTATTTTTTAAGAATAAAATATCATTAATCCAAACCTACTCCAAGCACGAAAACCCAAGAGGTCATATAGCATTCATGCGTTGTTATTATTAATTCTTTCGATCTATGCTGCAGGACCAAGGAAACTCGGAATAAGAACGAGAACAAAATGAATAGCTAGGCGGGAAAACTTAAAAGTGTAAGTGAACTCAGGTATAGAACTAATCATAAAAGGATTACGGATAAACCCATTCAGGTAGACAAAATTGCATTGGAACATCTCTAGCAACATTTTTTCTTTACCATCGTTCGTATTTTTCCCGAGGATTTTCATTCAAGCCTCATTAAACCTTATTTAAAAGTACTCGGACGTTAAAATTGGTCCCCAAATTACAACTTGATATCGTCCACAGGCGATCCGTTCCGTGTTGTTCGAACGATTTATTTAACAATTTATGGCGGCTAGAGAATCTGAGTCGAACCGGATTTATTAAGGTAAGCCTCGCAAGAATTTATTACGCCGCCATGCTCTTAAACATCGAATGAAAGAAACCGTGTTTGAACAACAAATTTAATAGACTCGTTAAAACGGCTCGTTGCTTCTAACAAACTGTTTAATAATAAGTATATAAATCTTACATCGGAACTTTGACAATTTTCTCGCGGAAAGGCAATTATGAGAACCTTATGATTGAGAGCTTTTTGACGTCATCATTAGACTTATTTTGTAAACATAAAAAGGATGTTATTAACGACAGATGCTTGATAAAGTATTCGTGACCTCTGGCCTTATATTTATACATAAATAGAACTCGTTAAAAATGGTTATTCATTATCATCATTTTAATTCATCATTCCATGCCCTCAATACTTCCTATACCGAAACTTTATATTAGTTGCCTACCCAACATTACCAGAAACTTTTATCATCACTTAAAACAGAAACTCAAAGAAAAGAACAGAAGATTATATCACAGAGAACGGATAACTTATCATCACCTGTTCGTTGTTAATAATACATTACACTCCAACAATATAAAACGATGAAGTTCGAAGTCATAAGTTTCAAACAAAAAATAAAAATGGATCGTACACGAACCCTTGGAGTTTTTAATCATAGTTTATGGAACAAAGTTTTAATTACAGTTCTGTTCCCGCGTGGCGATCGCTTCGAAGGTTTAAGTCCTTTAATTGCAGACCTTCGTTAGTTAGAATAATTCTCCTCAATTTTTTTCTTTACAATTATTGTAAGAACCTTTTCGCATTCTGTTTTGTAATCCTTTGTAAGATTTTCGTCCGTAACCATTTTGTAATGATTAAAGAGGGCATTTATTTTTTGTTCGTCTGTTAGACACGAATGGTTTTTCCTTATAGCGATATTTATTGCTATTTGTTGCTGGATATTATTTTTTATTGGTTTTAGGGTTTTTAGATATTTCTCGGTTTTTGTGCTCCACTCAGTTATTGGTTAAGCAATTTATTAAGCCTTTATTCTGATGAAGTGGTGTCACGGGTGTCACGAATAATGGAAATTATTACTATTTATAATGTCTACTGATGAAGTGTATGATTTAATTATATCCATCCCATAGCTTATACCATTACAAAAATATAACGAAATAAAACAAGAATGACGGACGATAATCGCATTTTGTGGATCCGGGATAGATAATTTACATTGATCCCGGGGTATAGGTAGTGTGCCATCAATACAGCTAGGGCTGCAATTAGTTCCCCCGGGATTCTCCCACACGGGATATTTATTTCTTGGGCCATGTTTACTGATTGCCGTTCAGATCAAATGAAACTACATTCTTGCATCGATTTGCGGTTAAAGAATTAATCGAGTTGAAATATTTTTGAAGCATGAAATTCAGCGAGGAAATTGTGTTTCTTTGTTTAAATTGTTCTCTAGTTTACTTTTCTTATTTTAGAAATGGTTCTGCGTTATTTTCTTTCTATGTCGGCTGAATGCAGTTTTAATTGCAGACTTTATAGATCTGTAACATACGTACGTCTGCATATATAATGAACCATACCAATGTACCTCGGAAAGGAACGGAAAGGAACTTCTAGCTAGCAATACGAGATGCGGTAGTCCTGAAATGGCTTCAAGTTGCATATAGACAGTAATTGCAAAACTTTCAGCATCACATAAATGTAGGTACCTAGTCTAGTAACCTTATGTACTAAAGATATGTCGACGTTGTTATTTGTGAAATATTTTGATTTTATATGATGCTGTCTTCTTGCCTATAAATTAAACTCTAAATAAGTTGGTATTATAATCGAATTTCTTAAACGTTCCTCACGTTTAAGAAATGCGAGCCAAAAAGTGTTACAATTTCGAAAGAACAGACCATTCTCTCCGTAATATATCCTACTACTTCCTACTAATATTATAAATGCGAAAGTTTGTATGGATGGATGGATGGATGTTTGTTACTCTTTCACGCAAAAACTACAGAACGGATTTGGATGAAATTTGGTACACAGATAGTTTATAACCAGGATTAACATATAGGATACTTTTTATCCCGATTTTCCTACGGGATCGAAACTTGTGCAGGTGAAACCGCGGGGAGCAGCTAGTGCTGATTATAAATACACTTACTATAGAGGTTATGGTAAAAACTGTTAAGCTATTCACGATCTGATGAATAATTCTGGTAATTAAAAACGTTCAAAATCTAGTCGCTGTCTCATCTCAGCGACACTCAATATCAAAAACTTGTCAAAAATGTGCTGGTTAAAATTAGAGGTGTTTTGACAGATTGAGACTGAGATCAGACTGTGAATATTCTTAAAATTACGGGAATTAGCCCTCTGATTAGTGGCTGTATTGGTAGGTTTGCCAATGTATCTGCTAGTCATAGTTATAATGAAAATAATGATAGAATAGAATAGAATAATCTTTATTGTACACCATACAAATTACAGAACATAAATATATACAATTTTATAAAGGGATTGTGTCAACCTTTATAAAATGTTATATATTTATGTCGGGTGGTCTTATCGCTAAGAGCGATCTTTTAACCTTTGGATGGATTAAAAATTAAGGAGAGACAAATATAGTAGGTAGTCTGTGGTGTACCATTTACACTACACTATTAATATAATACAATTTTTTTTCTCACCTATGTAAATATATTATGTATATATTTACATAGGTGAGAAAAAAAATTGTATACCTATAGTAATAAACATGAAACAAGAGCAAAGAAATGATAATTTATTTAAATTTGAGAAATGAATGTTTCCGTCATTCTAAGTTAGCAGAAACTAAAGTTCATAAACATAATATCTATTCACACCCAGAAAAAAGTTGCCAAATCGAATCACTCCTTACCCAAGTTCCCACCTGGCCCATATTGCAATAACTCAAAGAGTTCCCATCCTTATTCTGGAGGTCCCCGGTCGTATTTCCCTTCGATTGCAGGCGCGGACGGGCGCTGGTTAAACTTCTGACACTACTCTTGCTACGTCAGCGCCCGCGTAATTGAATCTTGTGGGTCCGACGAGCGGCCCAACGCGACGATTGCTTATGAAAACTGCTCGCTCCGACTTTATCGTGAGAATGAATAGGATTATCGGTTGGTACGTGTTTTTGGTGAGTGAGGGCCGATTTTGATGGCGGAGTTTTGTGTCTACTGTGTTAGCATGTGTGTCTTATGAGGTGGGGTGTAAAGAGTCCTATTGATTAGAAAGCTTTCTGCGCCAATACATCATACATTCATTTTTTGTTACATCGTTGGGTTTTGAATTAAGTATGTACTTATTAGTATTAGTCTTCTATGCAAACAATACAAAGAACAATAAAGTCTGTACTATGTAGGCGGTAATTCTTCAGGCGTATCTAATTTAAACGGAAATTTTGTCTATACATATAATGATCTGACACATTGTCATTAAAATGAAATAATGAGTAATGATTCACAGTAACCTAAATTATATAGGTTTTTAATACCCACAATTTTCTTCAGACACGGTCCTTGATTACCAAAAAACAACTTAAATCATCATCAATCATGTTTGTTTATCTATTCTCCAAATAAAAACCACAGTTAACAATAGGTATTATTGGAAACTCGGCAGGGAATGCTAACAGGAACACTAGGTATCCAAACAATAAATGGACAAGTAAACTTTAAGGAAAACTCGAGTTAGAAGCCTGTAGTCACGTACACCACTAACGTTAGTAGGTTTAAAGTGAGCAGCAAACCACAAAGTCTAGAAGAATGATTACTTGGCCTAGAATGCGCTTTGGTGTTTACTTTGCAGACACTGCATATTTATCCAAAGTAAATTAGTAAGAAGGAGAGGTAGGTATACAGGCTATTTCACTGGTTAATAAATATAGGGTTCCTATTAAAGTTTTCTTTTTTTTATTGTAACTCGATAACTATCAAGAATCGCGGAACATACATGGGGTATTTTCGGATAGCCCTGGACATGAGGAATCTAATATTTTTTTTTATGACGTCACTATTTGGACCACCCTGAATAGGTTGTCTGAATAAAAATAAGATCCTTTTTTTTTGTTATCCTCTATTGTGTCCCACTTTTGGGCAAAGGCTTCCCCTTTCGCTCTCTACTGTGCATTCTCTGACCATAGCACAGCATAAACATCTATTGCTGAACATGGGCCACGCAATAACTACTACAGTTCGGCCGTCGAGAGAACTCGTTCCTGACACCTGCCAGTTTCATACAAATGAATACGTGTTTGGCAAAGATCTTTATTAGCTACTAGAATTGTTGCACTGACAGATGTCAGCAACGCATTCTCCCGACGGCCGGATTGTAGGTACAGTGAACATCGCTTGGTAGACAGATCGGTGATCGCTGTTTATATTCCCAGAATAGATTCCATCAAAAGTCCTTGTAAATACAGAAATTTTCCAATAGACATAGGGATAGTCAGCAAACATAATACAAATGAAAATATTCCTTAAAAAAAATACTGAAAAAACAATCTTAAATCCCACAGTTAAATAAAAACGATTGTAGAGCCCAGTAGAACGTCACAGTAACCCACATATGTCGTTCGACTCACACGTAACACCGGAATATGCACAACCTGCTACAATCTATATTCTCTTTCATTCGTACGTACATACAATATTGAAACAGCGAGATTAAGTTTCTATGTGTTCACGGATTGATTTTTGAATTGAGTGAAGTTCGGAATACCGGGAATGTGTGTGTGAAAGCCTAAAATAAACCCCCCGGCTGCTATTTGAGATTGAATATGCCAAAAATCATATTTTTATAACAAGGGTTTTAAGCATAACATTAAAGAAATAAGAAAGAGAAAGAAAGAAAATACTTTTATGAAATACCAACTTTTAATTGAATTTAACATCCTGAACAGAACATTTTTTAACTATAAACTTATTATTAAAATATAATTTTTGGCATTTTCAATCTCAAATAGCAGCCGGGAGGTTAATCGTAGACTTAAGTTGCATTAGTAAAAAATGCTTTCGCATAAGACAGCAGTTTTTTTTAAAGTTTTATTAAGTTAAGTTTAACTTTAAGTTCTGGGTATGAAATAAATTATGTCCTTTGTATTGAATTCCTTACAAAATGAGACATATTATAGTTTGTATTGAATAAATGCCTTTGGGTGTAACACAGTTCATTTCATCAATCTCCTGCCCTCATCCCAATTTATTTGTGGTCGGCGTAACATGGCTTTTTCTTCCATACTCCTTTATTAGCCGCCATCTCGACAGTCACCCCCCTTTTTAACCATATAATCATTCACACAGTCCATCCATCATTTCTTTGGTCTTCCCCTACTCTTATAGCCATCGACATTCACACTATTAGCAAACTTTCCTCACGACATTTTCCTCACTCCTCCGTCACACATGCCCATAACATGACAACCGGTTTCCACACAACTTTTCAGTTACCGGTGCACTTTCAGACTTCCTCTTAGATACTCATTTCTTATTCCATCCATTCCTGTAACACCACACATCCCTCTGAGCATTCTCATCTCAGCTGCATGCAATTTGCCTTTCATTCATCCCTTTTGTGGCCCAACATTCTGATCCATACAAGACAGCAGGCCGAACCATGGTTTTGTATATCTTCCCCTTAAGTTTAAGAGGCATGCGGGAGTCGCAGATCGTTCCCGTGACTTGCCGCCATTTCATCCATCCAGTGTTAATTCTGTGCATAACCGTCCGATCTATTTCGCCATCACTTTGCACGTCGAGTGAACCGAGATATCGAAAGTCGGAGCAGACTGGGAGAAGCGCGCTATCAAGCGCTATGGCTCTAGAACTGGAGAGACCGCCGAAATCGCAGAACATATGTTCAGTTTTGGTTCTGCTGATTTTCAAGCCAACAGCTTCTGTCTTCTGTTGCCATTTCTCCAATCTGCTCTGGATCTCAGATCCATCTGCACCGACAAGAACAATATTATTGGCAAACAGCATGCACAAGGGTGCCTCTTCCTGTATGTCCGCCGTCAGACATACAGGAGAAGGCACCCTTGTGTATGTTGTTTGCCGATGACAGTTATTACTCGAAATACACGTTACCTGCGTTTGCAACGTTATCTAGACGGCCACAAACATGATGAGTTTGTTTAGCAATATTAATAACTTCGCAAATACCTTTGTTTTCTTTACTGCAGATACTTTATTATTTCTATCATGTTATTATAATTTATTGCTGTTATTTTTGCATCTTATTTTGCTTCAGGCAATAATAGAGTTTGCCAATATGCATTATAAGAGACACTAATAAACTAATTATTATTATTATTTATCTATTGTATCTTGTATGAAGGCATGTATGTTTTATTATTAAACTAGCTGTGCCCGCGACTTCTTTTGCGTGTATGTCGGAAAACAAATGGGATTTCATGGGTTTTATTTTTTTTGCGCGGAACCCTAATTATTTTTCATAAAAGTAGCCTTGGTTACTCCTTATAACATCAGCTATCTGCCAGTGAAAGTCCCGTCAAAATCCCTGTCCCAGCTCCCTAGCTGTTTCGAAAATTAGAAAATTAATCATTGTGTTTTTGTTATAAGTATCGTATTATACTTTCACCATTTAGCATAAAGCTGTTATTTTGACATTATAAACAGATACTTCAATTTTATTTATTTGTTGACTATCACAGCCTCACAAAATCGTTTTCTCAGTTAATCTGTTGATATGGGAACATATTTAGAAATACAGTTGGTCCTTTTATATTATCCACGCCACTTGTATTTACATGCCACCCTTTGATCACTTTAAAATAGCTCGCTGCCATAAGCCATAAATAAAATACAGAATAAAGAACGGCCACCCATCCTAACACCAATCGCTGCAATCACAGCTTACTCGTAGCTTCGCAGATTGAAAGATACAACAGCCATTAAGCTACGAATCCGCAGTCCTATAGACCATTAACGTGTCCACAAGGAATTGATAGCAAGGAACGACGACGTTTGATATTACTGCAATTTCAACTACGACAATGCAGCATTGTGACTACAAGACGTAAACAAACGCATTTCAACTTAGAGCAATGGCCGCTCTGAAAATGCAGCTCAAGAAATTCTTTTGATTCCGTCTATCGCTATTGTGTGATTAAAGGCGTGGTCACAGTTATGGCGATTTTGATGAAGAATCTACCGATCTATTCTGTAAAAATCTCACCGTGAATACTTGAGGTGAAGTGAGCTGTCAATAGTGTCAATCCCTAGCATCAGGTGGACTGACAGCTCACTTCAAGCTCAGTTCAATTAAGTGTTCACGGTCAGATATTTACAGACTAGACTGGCTGTATAGAAATCGTTTTTCAGATCTAAATCAATAGTCATCGCAGTCGCTTCGACTCTTTAGCGGGCGGCCACCGCACTTGCAGGAAAGGGTAGCTCCGTTTCCTGCAAGTGCGGTGGCCGCCACATAACTGCTGCAGTTACAGTTTAAATTATGGCCACGGGGATTGATTTTCAAAAAACGTTGTCTTAGAAAACACACCAACTTACTTTCATAAATAACGTTTCAATGACGTCACTCGCTGGTAAGTCACGGACGCTATATGGCGGCCACTGCAGTTTTAAGAAACCTTAGCTTTACTTCCGTAGCATTGACGGCTACTATATAGCAAAACCGTAGCACTTTTTTTGAAACGCAACTCTGTTTTAGGAAACAGCCCTAATCCATTTAAAAAACCACTTTCTTTTATACTAAAATTAAGGCAAAGGAGATAGTTCTTTTTGTACGACGGTTAGGCCCACCAAAAATTGTGGCGTCTATTAATGAAACGCATGTCGATTTTTTAAAAAATCACTAAAAGTGCTATTGTTTGTTGACAATAATATCCAAACAACACGTGAGGACTTTAAAGTTAGTATTATTTCCTAAAGTTATGTATCCATTTACCAAAATCGACTTTTTAATCGAAACTCCGACGAAGTTAACATGCCTTTGGGAGCTTTAGTATCGCTGCAGTGTCGGTAATCGGCTGCTTACTTGTAACTAACAACATGCTGCCAATCAGTCTCCGGTTATATGATACCTCCGCTCCCCTTTGGAACGTAACTGCCAGTAGATTTAGGGGAATGTTTATATAAATAACAACTATTATTCTGTTTTAGTATGTTTTTTGTTTCGAAACTTTGGAACTGTTAGTTTTTTTCCCGGCACAAATAAAGCACGCGCAAGCGGCACGTGTTCAAAGATTTAAACACGTGTTTGAAGACTTTTCTGACCTTGACATTGACTTTTGTTCCCAGTGGTAATGGCCGCGACAAAGAAGTTGTAGGTCGTAGGTTTGAACCCGTTCGTACGTTTGTGTGTTATAGGAAAACATCGTGAAGAAACCGACACGCCCTACAGCCAAAAAATTCGAAGACATGTGACATTTACCAATTTACGCTGGGCTCGAGTGGCGGATTACGGCACACTTCCTCTCACCGAGGCATGTGTCCCAGCAGTGGGAATCCGTAGGTCCCGCCTGTTTTTCGTGGATCTTTGACAGTCGTCACGGGTCGTAAGAATGTCGACGTTTAACAACCAGTCTCACTACGTATTACCCGGGAACTAGTTTGTGGAGGTCGCATAGGCAGTTGCTCCGTGTAAAATACTGGTACTCAACTATACCGTTTAGACTTGAAGCAGGCTCCAACATAGTTTTTTTTTTTAGTTGGGAAGAAGCTAGGCAGCTGATGATGATGATAATACTTTGTAAACAACAAGCGTCCTTCTCAAGCCAAATAAGTCTTTAAGCTCCCCACTTTAAAGAATACACCTAGATAACATACTAATACAAAAGAAAAGCTTACAAAGTGCAGGTTAGGTTCACACGTTAAAGGAAAACAGAATATATTATACATGGTGCTTATCTTTCGCCAGTTGAAACCGTCTACCAAGGGAATGGATTACCTCAGCATTCGTGAGCGTGTGTCTATTCAGTATGTAAAGAAAGAGTGTGATGTACACTTACGGAAAAACAACATCCTATATGTTTCACCTTTAAATATTTAAGCGTGGTTTGGGCTTTGAGGCTACGGATTCGGATAGTCAACCCACATGTTTCCTACGTCGTACTTTTGAGGAAGAAAAAGTGGCCAAGTGCGAATCAGACTCGCACACAAGAATAAACGCCGAAAAAAACACGTTTCTTTTATGGAAATTAAAGGGGCTCCTTTTAATTTTTAACTTTTATTATTTGTTACGGCCATATATAGAAATACCCACTGTGAAAATGTCAACTGTCTCCCTATTACGGTTCATGATATACAGCCTGCTGACATACAGATGGACGGACGAACGGACGAACGGACAGATGGACGGACGGATAGCGGAGGCTTAGTTATAGGGTCCCGTTGGCACCCTTTGGGTACGAAACCCTAAATATGCTTTTTAAAAGTGTGTAGGTGCTTTTTTTCGTGCCAGTTTTTCCCGCTCAGGAAAGACGTGGGTTGACGACAACGACGTTTCTTTTGTAACTTTTAATGCCAAGAGGTGCAGAATTCGGCACTTTACCTGCAGATAAATGATATAGTACTCAGAACTTGTATTCTAATAGTCTACGCTTACACACACACCACATTATTTGTAAGAATAATTTCAAACAGAATAAAAAAAAAGCTATTTGATTCTAAAATGGAATTTGCGTTACACCGACTAAACCGGTTCATTATTTAAAAATACAGATGGGTACCTATAACTTTTGTTGGATTCTAACTATAGTTAACAACTTCGCTACGTTAAAACTCGTGAATAAACTGCCTCAGTTCAGCCTGTCACTAATAAAATACACTGAACACCAGAATGTCTCATAACAAAAAATACAATAACTAAGTGTGAGTATTTTTTTTTAAACAAGATTATATTTACGTAGCGTAAAATCTTAAGCATTAGCTTAAGCTTAGCGTTGGAAAAATCAGCCCAACGCCAGATAACCTTATCAGAGGAATAATTTAGAATTTTTGACAGTTCTTCCATACACAAACTTTCAGACGTCAGTTTTATTCCACGGATAAAAATTATTGGTCGATCAGCCCTTAAAATAATAATATGTACATGTATTTAAAACAAAACAAGGGTAAAGAATCATAGGGCATCAAAAAATTCGTCCGCATCGCTGTCTGCGGGTAAACTGCTCATAACTAATTAATTGCTTACTCAAAAATAAAAAGTTATACCAACCTAATTTCTAACTCATACAAAGTGTTTAATTCATTCATTAAAACTGAAATTGAATTCTTGCGTCTACGACATTTGCAGACACAATAATTCAATTTCTGTACAAAATTGCTTACGTTGACTTTTTCCACAAAATGTACACTATTAAATTCAACTACTGTCTCAAACAATAAAGGAAAGCGTCGAACTTTAAAAGTTTTTAATTCCATTAGTCCAACACTGACTGTCTTAAAAGCCAGGACTGGATGTTTAAAAACTTTGTATCTGCTTAATACTACCAGTAACGACACCATTAAAGATTGGGAGGGAGTAGAGAAACTAAAGAAAATACATCAGCCAGGGTACATTAACAGTTGAAAACTCCAAAGAGTTCCTGTTTTAACTGGTTACAATGTATTATTTTCTGGAAAGCATAATTTTTCAAGCCATCTGTTTCAATAAAACTCAAATTATCAACGCCGGGATCAACTCATCTCCTTTGAGGGCTGTTGATCCGTTTCCTATTATTTCGCGGAATATTCTGAGTGATTGCAGGTATATTGTAATATCTTCAGATCTTGTAGCGATGAACATTGGAAGTAATAAGAGTATAATTTGTTACGTTGGGTATTTCATAATTTTGTTAAATTGTTAAACGAATCCAATAAACCAAATTGTAAAAGGCAAATTAAAATTAATTACCGTTTTAAATTAAATTGAATTGCGTGCACAAACAGAACAAAATAAAATAAATAACAAAGCAAATATTTAGCATTTTGCGGCCGTAAAACAAAATGATTGTTACCTATGATGCTTTTATGAAATAGGTAGTTACTATTTTTACGCTACATACTATAGAAGTACAACCACATACCTTTATAAAAACACAAGTAAGTTCATCATAAATTCAAGCCCTGCTCAACTTGTCTTCAAGAAGGGATATCCTACCGGATTGAGCGCAAAATTCAACGCAACCGCGTGAAGTCACGTGCTGCGATAACTTGCTCCAGACCGCTGTTCTTGCACCTATAATTTTGAAACAAGCATCGTCCAACTACTAAGGCTTTCTGGCTTGGTTCGAGAGATCTTGAGGTTAAATCGTACCTTGTTGAAAGTGCTTAGTTGAACCATCCAACTTATTCAAGTGAACAGGGATTTAATGTCCGTATCTTATACTGAGATATGCATGTCTATCTACTTGTACTTTGCTCAGAAGTCTTCAGCAATTGCTGCTATTTAAACCAGAAGCTGCAACGCTCAGTTTGGGTTATAAAGATCTAAGGTGTCTAACTAATTACGCGTCTCTCGTAAACAGACAGTATCCGAGCGTAGATATGACACATCTTGTTTCTCAAGAGGCACACTTCATGTAGAGACACATCTAAAATATGTTCGTCACCTTAAGGGCTATTTTCGTCTGCTCATTGCACGATAGAATATGTTTTACCGACTCAGCATTATACTGCGTCAAAAGTGTATGCTATTTTGATATTTCAAACAATCAAGTACCTCAGCCTATTGCAGTCCTCTGCTGGATATATGACTTTTCCAGCCTGCGTCACCACACCCTGTCCTCCGCCTTCCGCATCCAATCTTTCCCAGCCACCTTTTTGATTGTTTTATATTTGTTATCCAGTAACTAACTAAAGTTTTCTGTGCGATAGTCAGCTCAGTGCCGTAGCTTCAAAAAGTACTGTGTTCTGACTTGAAAAAGGAAAGAATTTGAAAACTGACGAAGATATAAAAAGAGTAACGGAGATGACGCTCTACAAAACCCCACTTTTTTCGGAAACACAATGTAACACATTTACGGCCGAGTAGGTACTTACTTTACCGAACACCTCCGTACATATTATCTTTGTAGCACACACAAACAATGTCGAACACCTTTCCGCAATCGACTTACACGTTGAAATGACAAATTCGTAAGCTTTGTTTTCATTCCATTCGAGATCAACATGGAAACAGAAGTAAACATGGATACAAAAATAAATCAACATCCGTATTTAAAGCGTTAAGTAAATAGGCAGGTGCCTGGAAAATTCTCTGAATCTCCATTTTCGTAGAAAATGCACTGTGCATTATATTCGCGTGTTTGGTAGCCTTAACTTTTCGCAAGAAAAGTATCACGCCTTGTTTCCCCGAAGAGTTCGGCAGACGTGTACCTTTAGTAAGTACACACAATACATATTTTGCCAATTAGTTTGCCACAAATTCAGGCTCCGGTCTGTTACTGAGGAATTCCGTTTGAAAAAACTCAATAACACTTTGTTCGAATAAAAATCGATCCCAGGACCCCGACCCTAAATCTTTCTTCCTATGCCGTGTCACGTTATTAGAACGTCTTTTCAAACCTTCTAATATAACTACGCTATATAGTAATAGTAATCGCAACATCCTACTAATATTATAAATGCGAAAATTTGTATGGATGGATGGATGGATGTTTGTTACTCTTTCACGCAAAAACTACAGAACGGATTTGGATGAAATTTGACACACAGATAGTTTATAACCAGAATAAAATATATCCTATGTGTTTAACATAGGATACATTTTTCCTGATATTCCCACGGAATCGAAACTTATGCGGGTGAAACCGCGGGCACAGCTAGTTAGGTATATGAAGAAATCTAGAAATATTTTATTCATGGATATTTTTAATAATACCTTCGAAACTCATGGTTGTTTGTATTTGTTTCAGACTAATCATCGACGGACACATGTTTTCGCCGTCGTCGACGAAAGCGGCCTGGTGGCTGGCCACGTTTTTTAGTGTATTTGTAACAGGTACGCATAATATTAATATTTATAAGTATTATATAAATTTACCCATTTTTCCGTTTCCGAAACATGTATGAACATACAGCATGGCGCTTTAATGGCGGTTTTAATTTAATACACTTATACGGTTTCGCGTTTTATTGGAACATAAATTTTAATTTCATTAAACGTTATTATTTATTTATTAGTTTTAGTTTTTGTAAGCCTGTGGCTAAATAATAACAGCCGCATAGATCGATCGATCAGGTTAAGCTACGCTTGCCGCGGTTGGTCTGTGGATGGGTGACCATATTTGCATACCGAGACCCCTCCGTGCCTCGGAAAGCACGTTAAACCGTTGGTCCCGGCTGGCATTCATCTTTAACAGTCGTTACAGGTAGTCAGAAGCCCGAAAGTCTCACAACCAGTCTTACCAAGAGGTATCGTATTACCCGGTAACTAGGTTGTGGAGGTCAGATAGGCAGTCGCTCCTTGTCGCTCCAGACAGAGCGAGGCATGCGCCGTAAGTGATTTTTTTATATGTCAAATGCCTCAGCCTGAGGCAGCCGTTATACGCGTGGCTTACCATTCGTAGCACATGCCTCGCAATGTATGTATCCGCCTTAAAATACTGATATTCAGCTGCATCCGGTTAGACTGGACGCCGACCCCAACATAGTTGGGGAAAGGCTTGGGAGATGGGGGAGCTTCTTGGAGCAACCTGTACTTAAAGAACTGTAGCGCATTATTGGGGTTATTTTCCGGCGTCATGGATCAATTAATTGATGCGATGTTATCGCATCAATTAAATTAAAATGAATAACGTGCAAAGAGTAAGCGAACTGAAAGAAAGACTGCCGCGCTATGTCGGTGAGCGGCGCATTATGAATTATTTAATGTTGTTATTATTTTTATGATTACTAGCCGTACCCGTGCGTAAAATTAATGTCGCTATTGTAGCGGCAAGTTATATATAATATAAATATTATGTATGAGTTTTTGCTATTTCCGAAAAATGAAGGAGTTTGTACCGTTATAGGAATAAGGAATCTTAACTGCCGATTACGGTTGGCGGAAGTTAACCTCCGGTGAGACACGGAAAATAAGAACTCAATTCCAAGAAAATTATTTCCAAGAAACCCTCTGAAGACTAAAGATATTACAGCCACAACGCATTTTCATACAAAAAGCCTGTAGTGTGCGTTGGTTCATAGAAAATGTACGAAAGTGATGAATGAGGGTTTTTGCAATGCGTTGCGATGCGATGCGGCCCGGTCTAATTTGCGTCAGCCTTTACTCCTCTCTCTTTCCTTTTTTGCATTACATTATTACGAGTACATCCACATAATGTCATGTTATTTTTTCAACCTATGGTTAATAAAGGAAGCCTTTAATAGCCTAGCTGCCTGCATCATATTTTTAACATGGCATGAGCTTTTCTCATATACAGACTGGCACAAAATTTAAACGAAATTTTTTGTCAGTTATCAAATAAAAAAAATACCAACCTGCATACCTAAAACCCGTGCCGATACGACAGAAGAAGATCTAAATATCCTGTAAATACTAACATCCCAATTCTGAAAATAAATATTTGAACTAAGCGACGAAGTGTTAGTACTTAGTATAAAATTCATGTAATTCACCTGTAACTCTGCGGCTCTAAGCGCCACAGGACAGTAACTCGTGCAGCTACCCCATTGCCCGAGAGTACTATACAAATAAATTCCACGCGGCTGACCTTTACTACATATATGGGACCTAGGCTTAGTGACATTGTTTTTTTTTTCTTGTAATAGTAAATATTGTTATAGTGTCGGTATAGGTATAATGAAGCTATCAGAAGACCAATTTCCGTAATTAAAAACGTTCCAAATCTAGTCGCAATCTCATCTCAGCGGCAATTGTTGTCAAAAACTTTTCAAATATTTAGGGATTTTAGAGGTATTTTTGACAGATTGAGACTGAGATCAGACTGTGAACGTTCTTAAAATTACGAGAATTGCTTCAGGAAAGTTTCAGAGTTTAGGAGCTACTCATTATTGGCGAGCGGCTCAATTCGTCATACGTCTACGAATAATCTCTTTTACTCGTACCTCTTCTTCTTCGTATTTAGATGACTCCACACATCTACATATATTGGTTTTAACCATAACTCAGCCACGTTGACAGCGCTAGCATTGGCCTCGCCAAGGTCTTTTATAGTGCAGGTGTTGATATAATCCTAGTTATGTAAAACGTAGGAACGTTGCTGAAAAAGGCTTTCCCCAAAAAACGTTTTAAATCGCTTAGTTCACCGTTATCTTTAGAGTAACTATCTACTGTACGACAGTACTATTACAGCCTACTTCTGCGATCCTGCTTCACCCATGAAATAAAAACCAAACTTTACGAAGTCACTTTCTAACCAAAAATCACGTCTCCTCTCTAAAATCCCGGAATATGCTAATACTTTCGTAAGAAACCTCCCCCGACCCCACCTGTTTCGCACAACACTTAGGTATTAACCCCTATTAGTAGAGTTTACTTGTTCTGCTAAATCCGACCGGTGCTCTGTTACATTTTATCCACACTGCTCCACTGTTCGGTTTAAAGCCTACCCTTATTTAGAGTGCGCGGCTAATACTCGGTGACTGTACCCTAAATAACTGGGTGCTTAGATATGACCACGGTAATGGTTTTTGTTTGAATTAAAGTAGACTAGCTGCGCCCCGCGGTTTCACTGGCATAAGTTTCGATCCCGTGGGATAAAAATATTCTATATGTTAATCCTAGTTATAAACCATCTGTGTGCCAAATTTCATCCAAATCCGTTCAGTATTTTTTGCGTGAAAGAGTAACAAACATCCATCCATACAAACTTTCACGTTTATAATATTAATAGGATTAATTATCTTATTTTAGACTAAAGTAAGTATGGTTTAAATGTATTTTTAAATCGGGGCCTGTAAAATATTTTTTAATGAGAAAACAGCAAAGAACTTAGCACTAATGATAATTTCATACGTTTGTTGATTCATAGGAAGAAATCAACAGACGATGTATGAAATCTATACGAGAAATCCAAATTTAAATTATGCTTTAAATATCAATGATAATACTCACACGGAAACATCAAAATTTCGTAAAAAAAAAATAGGAGTGGTACCTACTTAGCACGATTTTATTCTTGATATTATTTTCCGGCACTATGTATACTATTTGGACGAAATAAAGAATGATTACAAAAGTTTAAAACTCAGCACTTACAGCGCTTGATTTTCTGTTTGAGAAAACTAGTTTGTTAAAATCCAGATAACAGGGTAAATAATAAAAAGTATTATCTAACGGGAAGTAAGCTCTGACGGATAACAAAAAAACCTAAGACTTAAACTTGCAAGGAGTTTAAGAGGAAGATAGTAAAAGAGTTGTTAACAAGTTGCTAATTAAAGTATACAAGATACTTAAAAAGTTGTCAACACTAAGACTTAGAACTTAACTGCACAAGAGCTTTACCACTATCTTCACAACAATCCTTGTTTGAAGGAGATAATAGAAAGAACTTACAAAGATGTATTTAATTTTTTCACACTGTATACGAAAATACACAGAAAACGCACAACTTAAAGAAAATTTGGCAAAAGCGCGGGGGAGCCCTTTGTCCAGCAGTGGGGCAACATATCTAGGTAAAATAAAAAATAAAGAAAATTGAAAAAGTATGGGGAGCCGTTGCCCCAGCAGTGGTACAATATACCTACCTACACTACGTACAAAAAACGAAAAAAAAAACTTGTCTGATTCGTACATGATTCCTGAAATAGGTAAGTACGTAGGTACGGTATATATTACCTGTCGATTATTTTATGTTTATTCTCCATTTCATGGGAAACGTAGGTACATAATTATATGAAATTATGTTTAATTTGGTGAGACATTATTCATTTTGAAATTGCCTTCTAAACTTTTAACAATAACATTAATCCCAGTGTCAAACTGTAATAACTAACATTGAAAAGCCTAGGGGTGCTCAGAGCACTTTAACCAAAATTATTTTTCGTTCGCGACATCGACAATTTAATGCTCCTGCCTTAGTAAATAATTAAATAATAATTTATTAGAAAACTGCTTGAGGTAGATTAAGTACCGAGTTGTAACCAGATCTCTTGATAAAATTAATAATAAAGTGGAATTGTGAGACTCGAAAATTCTCAAAAAGTTAATTAGCCTACAGTTTGGTTATTGCATTAATTATAACTGAAAACATGCGTACTTACATTGGTTGGTATCCACCACTTACTACCACTCACCACTTCTTGATCAGAAATTATCCCACGGGCGTTACCTTGGGATAATTTCTGTAATAGGTCTATCGGTGTGCCAGATTTCATCCAAATCCATCCAGCCATATTGCGCCAATCAGGAACATACATCCAGAGAAACGGACAAAAATTTTTCGTTACTATTTTGTTTGTGTAGGTCGAAATAGGTTTTACGCTGTAATTTATTTTTTGCTTCTAAAATCCCAATATTTCAATACTTGCAGGTGAGATGCCGATCCAGTCGGAGCTGGAACCTGAGTTTCTTCAGGCTCTGGAGAACCACACAGTCACACAAGGACGCGACGTACACTTTACGTGTGTCGTCAATCATCTATCTAATTATAGGGTAAGTAAAAAGGTTTCCACAAATCTGGCTTCCTGATTGGAAAATCGATCTGATTGCCAGTATTTATATGGAGGCATTGCCTATCTGACCCACAATCCTGTTACTGGGTAACACAATATCCCTTAGTAAGACTAGTTGTTAGACTTTTCAGAGTTTTGCTGTAATCTATCATCCTCTATGTAACAATATTTAAAGTTTTGTGTGTTAACAAACTCGGATTCACTAGATTTTCCACCATAAGTACTGCAGCGGTTTTAGCCAGCACTCTAATTGCGTAACACCAATGATATTATAAGTAGCACTTATAATATCATTGCGTAACACCCTAACAATCACAATCTGAATGATTTCGAAAGATATGGCTAATCCATTGCTTCATATACATATGTTCTAAAACTATGTCTGCTCAACAATTTAAATAACGCCACGAACGTTGTTGAACAATCAAAATTAAATTCCTACTGACAATGTGTTACGTAATTATCCCGCTGAATGGCTATTTCATCCAACCTACACGAATATTTTAGTTAATTGCATTATTTAGAGATTAATAATCACTAAATCATATTTAGATTAGAAAAAGATTCGACAGTACAGATCGGTTAGCTGACACCCCTCGTCTTGGTGAAAATAAGTATTTATTTTCTATGAGTAAAAAATGACAAAATTGCATTAACTCACTCAATACGTATTTTATTAATACGATTCCACATTACCTTTTTATAATAACAAGCTTTACGGCGTAACATTTAGATTTGAGCATGATGAAAGTTATCCCAGGATGAGTTATATCAAAATTTGCAATAGCAGGATTTACTTTGAACATGTTTAACCAATCCCAGCGCTTCAGTCGAACACAAATATGAACGTACAATATTAACATCGAGTACTCTGTGGTTCAGACTTGTGGTGTATTATAGCTAGCTAAACAATATGTAAGTAGATGAGGCACTTAGAGGTCGAAAAGTCATTTAATACAAGTTATGTTATAACATTAAAAATGCTGGCAACATTGTGTATTTGTGTGGCTAATTGTCGAGTGTTCCTATTGGTAAAAAGCCCTTCAACAAGAATATTTTTACTTCGAGTAATTCTCTTTTTGCTGTTTTTTTTATATCGAGAAAAATATTCTTCGAATTATTAGAGCAGAGGCTTAGAAAATTTTCCGTAGGAAAAATATCGGCTCTTTTGCATATGTATTTGTCCCGTTTACACTATAGCGGTGGATGTATGCCTCAAATCTCCTTGCTTGTTGGCTACAAAAGAACGTTTCGAAGAGTGCATTGTGGCATATCGTTGGTTGAAAGGATTTGACACGGATTCAGAGGAGAAACTCGAATATCTTATAAAATCTCTGAAGGATTATCTTGAAAGGAAAGCGGAGTACAATACGACTGTTTGATGGAATTGTTTCAGAAGTTTCAGGACCACTTCGCTGTACAGTTTTATAAGGCAATGTTACTCTGCTGAAGGTTTTGTAACGTTTAGAAAGTTAGCGTGCATTCAAAATCATTCAATTAGAAAATGAAAACTCTACGCACATAGATATTGGAAGATATAACTGTATTTTTGGCGCGTACCAATGTTTGATGTTTTCTCAGCAAATACAACTGATCATATGTCTTTCATTGGCTGATATTTATTTTATTCTTGATATTTATTTAATTTCTTATCAAATTGCTGACTGGCTTGTAATACAAATGAAATTTTGTTTAAACTAAAACTTACTAAACAAATAGCAGTAACGAATGTCTGAAAAGTTATTTATTTACTTTACGGATTTATACCACTGGATTTGTACATCGCAGACGTCTGTCTGTTTATCCATCACAGACGTCTATCTCTTTAAAAGCTTAGGTACTGCTAAACTTTATAAAAGACAAAAGTACCAACTTCTTAACTTAAGATTTGGAGAACTTTTGGTAAATTAGCAGTAGCATTACATCGTTGCGCATCGTTTCAAGGAGCAGACTTACGAGTTGTAGGTCGTAGGTTCAAACCCAGTCAGGCCCTTTACTTTGTGAAAATTTTATCATCACAACTGCCCTCAAAACAGTGAAGGAAAACATCGTGAAGAAACCGTCATGTCCTAGAACCAAAAATTCGAAGACATGTGACATCTACCACTCCGTTTGGCCCCGCGTGGTAGATTACGACCCACTCCCTCTCACAGAGAGGAGGCCTGTGTCCCAGCAGTGGGAACATTACAGGCTGAGTATGAGTATGTTACATCGTTGCACTAATTAAAATAAAATAAACATTTTTATCAGTAATGTCTAAGTACCTTGAATTATAAAGAGAAGAGTCACAATAGACTTTAAGAGGCATATTTCTAACAAAAACCCACGTGCACCAGATAACAAGCCGAGCATGAAATAAGTGGTCTACACTCCGCTGCATCCAACTGAAATGTACACTTCATCCATCATAAAGTTTGTAATCTATGAAGGATTTTGCTCTCTACACTCGGAGAAATCATGTTCTTTGACAGGAGAAAAAAGACTGACTTTTTGAAAAGAAAAAAGATAATACTTTGTTACATTGTTAAACTTACCTTTCCTTTAAGTTCGTTCAGTTTAGTTTTTTTTTTCGAAACTATTGAAATTACTGCTTATTTAATTTCAAGTAATGAACACAGCAACATTAGCTATAATAATAATATAATAATATCCCTGGACATTTCACACAGCGCCATCTAGTCCCAAGCTAAGCAACCTAATGCTTGTGTTATGGTAACAAGATGGCTGATAAACTACTTATATACATTTTTTTTTTTTTTGTAAATACATACATATTATAGATAGAAAAACACCCAGACTCGGAACAAATACATGTAGGTCATACAAATATTTGTTCCGTGCGGGAATCGAACCCGCGACACGCAGCGCAGCAGTCAATCGCTTAACCACTGCGCCAACCGTGCCGTCTATTAGCTGGTACGTTTTTCAATGTAGGGCGTTAATAAATGGTTACATGGATAAAAAAAGCTTGGCGCTAACCGTAAATATGGTTACTTTTTTAAAACAAAACGTCTTTCTTTAAACTTAACGCATTCATTTTGTTTCTTTGCATTATAGTTGCGGTTCTACTTCACTGCGCGGGAATGTACAAACAATACAATCTAATTTAAGATAACTATTAAGTATGTTGTGCTAGTGCACAACATACTTAATAGTTATCTTAAATCTGAGCAGTAACCTAAAACTAAAAGTACTAGGCTTGCATGAATTGACAATCGTATTTCAATCTTTAGTATTAAGCTTCTAATAAGATCAGGATGAAATTCGGCACACAGATAGTTTGATATGTCCTGATGGTCAACCCATGTGCCAAATATCATCTAAATCCTTTCAACCATTTTAATATTTTATTATAAAATTCCCGTTCGTCCCACACGCATTTTTTTTGATAATTAAACTAAAAACTGTTACTATACGGTTGGTATTTGATAAAACAGCATTATTAATTCAAGACCTTTACGAATCCCTGACATAAATTATAAAAACACTTTTATACGTTGATAATAAATAATGTTTTAAAAATAAGCGAGTCCGGTAAAGTAGTCGGATAGTTAGTATAGTAGATAGGATAGTTCGGTAAATATAAGTAAAGACAAGAAAGGCCGAATTATACTTGAATAGAGTCTTAAGAGTCACAGTTTCTTTTGACACAAATGGCCACTACCCAACACTGGCCATAATATGTTGTAATTAAACTATAACGTTAAAACAGTGTCATGTAACGTTACCTGTCACACAGCATGAACAATAGGCACAAGTAGAGTTCAGCGAATGTCAACATTCATCTTAATAGACGAATGATTAAGTGCCCCAGTTAACTACTCCAGGTGTTTAGTTACCTGTAAAATTGGTAACATAAATATTCTAAATGGTTACTCTTTAGTAGTCTCGGAAACGGAAGTTGACTCAGTTCATTTATGTATTTTCTTAACTGTTATAGACGACGTCATAACTACTTAGATATACAGGATGGCAGGGTCATAGACGCGCAAATTGTTACCATGGATTCAGTACATGATTATGGACCCCTCTGCGTTGAAATTTTTTGTCGTCGTTCGTTTAATAATCGACGTAAATGGTCCAGAATCATGTACCTTCCGAATCCATGGTAACAGTTGGCGCGTCGATGTCCTTGCCACCCTGTATACATTATCACACACATCATTTCTGAAGGCCAATTCTCGTAATTTAAAACGTTCAAAATCTAGTCGCAGTCTCATCTCGGCGACAAACAAAAAATGTCAAAAACTTGTCAAAATGTAGGGAAATTAGAGGTATTTTTGACAAATTGAGACCAGACTGCGAACGTTCTTAAAATTACGAGAATCACCCCTCTGTTTTCTGCGAAGGATTAGTCAGAGGTGTAGGTGCACCCAAATTATGCCATTTATGTTTTAGTATAATAAAAATGAAAAGAACTTTAAACTACTTTGTTGATGTATTTACGATTTGAATCCATTTTGAAGAGCCATAGTAAGACCATGAGAATAAAACGCTTCTATTCAAGTTTATATTCAATTTTATAAAATCAGTAACTTTATAATGTTGAAAAACAACTAGGTATCTGCTACTAGTCATACAAAAACATGAAAAGATCTCGTATTTTACGACTGCTAGTCGGCGTGTAAGCACCGACTGTAATAAACGATGCATACTTTATTTGATTACAATGCAAATCAGAGCATGTAAGGATAACGTAGATGTTAGTTATAAAAGTTGATTGTTGTTACTGTGTCGCGAATTTTTTCAGGGAATAATTTAGTCAGGAAAATTAATTAATAATCTTATTGACACCCTAAGCCAATTTGCCGTGTTATAGCCATTTTGTACAACTATCAAGAATGACAGTTTCAATATACGAACAGTTTAAGTTGGTAGTCAATTTTCTTGACAATTCATTTCCTGACTAAGGAAAGAAAGATAGAAATATATTTAATTTGGGACACGCACAAGACCTAGACACTAGGATTGTTTGCCCATTTGATAAATTATAGGTAGTTATTTTAAGTATCATTATTTTATAGTAAAATTCAATGTAATTCCTACTTCATTCACTTCTTTGGAAACGAAAATGTCTTCCCTTGACCGCTCTTAGCTTTTTCTCTTGATTATAATCAAAGACATACAACATAGGACGTAAAACTAATTTCAAAACACTCCCAATTACCAACACAAAGGGATTCTTCATTCTTCTCACCCACTGCCTTTCCTTACCCATACAAAAATATTCTTTGTGCTAACAATATCTTAGACTGGAAAACCCAAATATTTTTGTTCCTCTTAAAAGAAACAAAATTGTCGAGGAGACACTTCGGAATAACACCATTTAATTGAACATGAAACGTGTTCAATCAACTCAGACTATTGCTGGACATAGGCTTCTCCCAGGCTGCGCCACACCACCCTGTCCTTCGCCTTCCGCATCCAGTCTGTCCCAGCCACCTTCCCACCTGTCCTAGCCTTGAAACGTGTTGGTGTGAACCAAAATTATGAAGAACCAGCTTCTGGCACTCGGAAATACTGTACCTTCCCATTGGTGAAAGAATTTTGGAGGACTATGTCTAACAGTGGACGTCTTCCAGCTGAAATGATGATGTTGATTATTATTATTACCTTACCTTACCGGGTATAAAAGTTTTGTCAAATTCACCCTTATAAAGGTAATTTCTTGCTCAATTCAATTTAAAAGAATTATAACTAACTCGTAATTGGTTACGAATTTCTACAACCTAATATTATTATTCCAAATTGGAACTGTATATGTTTGTAAGACTCTATAATTTTGTTGAATTTCGTAATAACGTACTTACCGTAGGGTAAGTACGTTATTACGAAATTTAAATTCATTTCGTATTAATTTTTAACAACTTTCAGCCTGCACCCATGTTAAATCTTGATTATTATAATAGTTATAATAGGACATAAGTGTGTATATATTTGGATTTGACTTCCTACAAAACCTTACTCCTTTCTCTATTTTCTCCACCAATCGTAGATCCTAGATCAGCTAATTCCTTTATAGACTCTTCGTGACATTGTTCAGCAGCATTGCTTAACATGACAAACACGAGAATATTCTTTTTCCCGTTTTGTCAAAATTTGTCTACGATTCTGACGTCATTCTAATGCCTAACATGACCGTTAAGCTCTAGTATACTCGAAAAAGGCACTTTGGCACTTCTTTATCTCGCGACGAGAGGCCGATGCAACTTAATGTAGACCAAAATTAGATTTATAAGTCATGTGGGTGCATTAATTTACACGGAAGCATAAATTAACTTTAGTGGTAGAGCTAATTACAAGAACTAACTTACACACAAGAACTGCAAAACATAAATCGCGTCTATAACTCAAATGAAACAGTATGTAAACATCTAACTATGAAAGCTTGCACGGTAACAAAAAGTGGTAGTTGCGACAAGTGCTCGCATTCAGCCGGCAGCACTAGCCGCGCTTGCGCTGAAACTCTACGGAAATAATTCTCACAAACAATGAAATTGTTACTAATTTATTTTCCAACCGCAACAAAGCGAGATGTCACATGAAAAATGCTCGGGAGCGGCGAGGATGAGACACCGTACATTCCTCCCGCGGAACTCTCCACAATTTCACGTGTCGCACCCTCAGTTTTACATTTGCAGCGTTTAAGTCACATTAAGTTTCGTCTTCACTGTGAACAATACAAACGATTTAAAACTCGCGAGAGCTCCGGGGAAATGCGAGCGATTTATGACATTAATCCTAGATATAAAATGAAATTTCACGCTCGTATGCAACGTACAGAACCGTTTTGTTTCGTAGACACCCGCTCTAATTGCATTGTTAAATTTAGCTTCCGGGTGTTTCAGATATTCTTGACTTTGATTAAACTTCATATGGCGCGTTTGTTTAATAAATGTGTACTGTGTTTGTGTCAATATTAAGACAATTCTGTCTGTATTGTCTCGTAGCCAATATTTATACGGCCGCTACAGATTATAAGGAATCCAATAAGGCTATGATAGAACCGCGAAATAATGGCAATATTATTTTAGGTGGCGTGGATTAAGTCAGACTCGAAGGCGATTCTGGCGATACACACAAACATGGTGGCGCTAAACCCGCGGCTGAGCGTCACCTACAATAACCACAACACGTGGAAGTTGCACGTCAGCAACGTGCAAGCCAACGACTCTGGCACCTACATGTGCCAAGTCAACACAGACCCTATGAAGAGTCAGGTAAGCCACACTTTGTCACCCACTAAGCTTACGTACCTGAGTTTACAAAGTAACAAGTTATTTCGTAGAGAGCGCTTTAAAACTTAAATGTAACATTTTTCAATAAGATAGTATTTTTTCCTTTTTAAGGCGAACATTGTGAACACAGCAATACTTGTGAAGTTGTGCAACAACAAGAAGTGTTCAATCAAGCAGCGAGTGCTACAAACACTTGTTTCATTTTCCAATAAATTAAAATGGAACACTCAAGGGCGAGTGGACGCTTGATTAAGTGCAGTACAAAAATCGATAATAGTGAAGTTACAATATAAAGTTATATTATTGAGCTTGGTATTTCATAAGACTTCCGTCCCTCAAGAGGAATGTATGGGCTCTGTTCATTTGAGAATTTTGTCTGAAGACTGACTATGAAAATGTGGAAAGATGGAATTATTTTATTTTTTTCTGGATTTGCAGAAGTGACGTCATAAATTAAAAGTAGGTCTTATAATAGCCTCCTAAAAAAAGACACTAAGAAGGAATTAAGTGTAACCAGTTACCTACGGATATGACGTCAGGGATTATACAGCGCTTTATTTTACTTTTCCAACTCAGGGACGAGGTTCATACATTTTACATTAAATCCTACATAATCCTATCCAATTATTTAAGTATGTAATTACTACAGAATGTAGGTGTTAAATTTAGGTGTTTATCAAATTTTGGTGAAATTAATTTTCACCGCAAACTCAGTATCAATCAGATTTATGAAATTAGCCGTCGTTTTGGTATACTTATATATGTTGCGATTAATTAAAATAAGCGGCAATGGCCCAACTTCTAACTGGCGAGAAAAAGTTTAGGTCGTTATTTCGTTTCCAGGATATATTTAAGACAACCATAATCTGGAAAGGTTAATATGAATAGTATGAATACCGATAGGAGCCAAGCGCACATTACAGCCGCAACGGGCCGCAGCGTAACGCATTTTCATTTAAAAAAGTGCGGAGCAGTACGCCCATAGTTTGTATTATTACTGGTTCATAGAAAATTTCCGAAAGTAATGAACGAGGATTTTTGCAATGCGTTGCGTTGCGGCGCGGCCCTCTAATTACACCATCGAACCGCATCTGTCCATTATCAAAAAGAAATCTTGGGTAAATTAAAAATATATATAGGTATATTCCTACAAACAGAAATAATTCTCGTAGCGCACATTGTACCCTAATCCATCATTGTAACTCCTCCCTACACTACTACCAAACAAAAGCCGCCACTAATAAAGCCTAACAAGCACAATTATTTTTGTCAGATGGGTCATTTATCCGTGGTGATCCCGCCGGACATAGTGGACAGCGTGACGGAGGGCAGCTCGGCGCAAGAGGGCGGCAGCATAAGATTGACGTGCACCGCAACCGGGGTGCCGCCGCCGACCGTGTTGTGGCGGCGGGAACACAACCGACCTATAGTGTTTAGACATGACGGTGGCAGGGAGAGGAAAGGTGAGTTTACCTTGTTTTTAGTTGTTGTCCCCAAAAAATTTGTTTATCAAAGCCGGAAACAGAACTCTTCTAATAGTAGCGATTTTTGGAATTAATGTGATACTGGTGCCTCTTCACAAAGTGGTGTTACTTTTACAACGAAAATATATTATGCTGATGTCTGACCTGTGAGTTTGAATAAGTATATAGGTGCTTAGTATACAGGGTGGCAGGGACATCGACACGCAACCTGTTACCATGGATTCAATACAAAATTGACCCCCCCCCCCCCCCCCCTAGCGTAGGAATATTTCGTCGGTTATAAAAAAAGTAGCTGTTCCTTACATTTTGACCACGTAGGCATTCCACTTTTCTATGAAACACCAGATTTTTTTACGCTACGCTGCCGCTGTGGGCAACAATCATGTGCTGAATTCATGGTTACAGTTAGCATCCTGTATTGTGTTACAACTTAAAACTATCACGGCTGGTGGCTCGTTTATTTGAATCGTCACCTTTACTTTTTGGCACTTACCATTTTACCAATGTATATAATTTGTAGCAGTAATTTTTTCAACGCAAATATTTTTTTCAAACACACACACATTCACAGCAACATTATCTTTTATGGATTGAATTTATCTATACAAATAAATGAAATTGAATTGTCTGATTGTGGACTTACGGAAGATGACGCACGAGACCAAAATAAATGGAGTCGCATGATTTGAAAAGGCGAGGCCAAATTTGGTATGGGGATCACTTTTTATCGTCATACCACGGTTCGTGGCGTGGCGTATTTTGACGCTATCATGAACTTATTGATGACTAGCTAGTCCTTTTCCTACTAATAATAATATTATAATCGTAAAAGTTTGTATGGATGGATGGATGGATGGATGGATGCATGGATGTTTGTTACTCTTTCACGCAAAAACTACTGAACGGATTTGGATGAAATTTGGCACACCGATGGTTCATTACCAGGATTAACATATAGGATACTTTTATCCCGATATTCCTAAGGGATCGAAACTTATGCGGGTGAAACCGCGGGGCGCGGGTAGTCCTCAATAAATTCATGATAGTGTCAAAATACACAACCACGTTATTCACTTGTTTAGAAGAGAAGATAGTAGTAGTCTTAAAGATAATAAGTCCCGCATTGCTGTTATCGGCTTTTATGTTTGGTTGGGAAATCATCAAATGACCTCTCCCGCTCTGGGCTGAGCGGAAGGGCGTGTCAGATTTTACTGACTAAAACCCACCCGTGTTCCTTCAGTTGCCTGTGCCAGGGGCCACGGTATCTCTTTGGAAAAACCCACGGGCCTGGCAGGCATCGGCCCTAGCAGACCCCGTCAGTTCGTACTGACATCTCTTTGAGGCGCGCGTGGAACACAACGCCTGTTGTTGGCATCAAAACTGATCTTATTAGAAGCGACGGCAACCGTGTTATCTTTGTGTTCGAGTTTAATTGGACTTCTGTTGTTGTAGCTATAATTGGTCAACGTAAAGCCACTGAGACTCGGACTGTGTGAAGAGAGTCCGAGTCTTTATATAATTTGATGAACGAAAACCTATATATATTATAATAATAAGACTCGTAATGATAACTAATTGTTAATAATAAGACTCGTAATGATAACTAATTGTTATCATTACGAGTCTTATTATTATAATATATATAGGTCCGAGTCTTTATATAATTTGATGAACGAAAACCTATATATAATAATAAGACTCGTAATGATAACAATTAATATTTAACAAATTGATTTATTTTAGAAATATAAGGTAATTCAGCTATGAAGTATCATCATCAGATGATGATGACGGCTTCCAGTCTAACTGCATACTTACCAGTATTTTACATGGAGTGACTGCCTGTCTACCCTTCATAACCCAGTTGCTGATCATCTATGAAGTATCATTAAACTCTAAATTAACGTGTGGTAAAATAACGCCAGGCTCAGGGGTATCGGCAGCGACTTACGAGTAGGTCGTGAGTTCGATCCCAGGCAGGCACTTTATTTTGTGTACATTATTTCTTCGCCATTGTTGTCAAAACGGTAATGGAAAACATCGTGAGGAAATCAACGTATCCTAGAACCAAAAATTCAAAGACGTGACATCAACCCGCAGTGGGCCCGCGTGGCGGATTATGGCGCACTCCCTCTCACAGAAAGAGGAGGCCTGTGTCCCAGCAGTGGGAACATTATAGGCTGATTATTATTTATGATTATGACTGCCTCAGATCTCCACAACCCAGTTACTGATCATCTATGAAGTATCATATAATTATATTTTTTAAACAAAAATAGTAGTAAACTATACTAAGATCTAAATTACCGCAAAGTAAAATACAAATAAATCATGAATGGAAAATAATTAATCAGCGGAATCCACATTGATTTCACGAAATATCTATATTGATATCAAATCATAAGCCGCACTGTAGATATCGTTATATAAATGTACAAATCATGGGACAGGAAACATAATGTATGTATAGCTCATTAATTCCGGAAGCCGTAATTATTCGTTATGTGTTATTAATACGTGTATCTGTCAGCCTGCCACTATAACGTAGTGTAATGTGGGTACTTACCAAGTCACCAGTGAAATAGTACGAAATGTGTATGTTGATGCTAGAATGTTTTTTGGGGTTTTGTACCTCAAACGTGAAAACGGAAACCTTATAAGATCACTTCGTTATCCGTCTGTCAAGACCCTTTTTCTCGAGAATGCGTAAAGTTATCAAGTTGAAATTAATATCAAATACTCAAGGCTGCAATTCCTTGAAGCTGTGAAAAAAATCAAAGTTCTAAGTCAACGCAATCAAAAGATACGGGCGTTTATGTTCCGTGTATGCCACATATTTTGACACTCGTAAGGGAATCAAGAATCATGAAATTTGGCATACCTAAGGCAACACCCTACATACATTTTAGTATTATAGCCATATCATAGAACTATCAAAGAATGACAGTGGTGACACGGACTATTTAAGTTATTAGTTTTGCTCAACAATAAATTTTCGTGACTTTAAATAGCTACCATGACTCGAAACGTAGACGAATCATAGCTAACAGTATCGCCAAATAATACAAATACTAGTAGATACAATAAATTTCTCAATGTATAAAACACATTCAATCAAACTGAACACAAGTTTCGCCTTATTAAAGACAGCGCAGACGCCATAACAGCATGTCTGCACGGAAGTAATCAACAGTCGGTATTGTGGCGCATAATGAACTGTGCCGGGTCATGGTTTCTCTCGCTACTTCTATATCATATCTACATATCTTTGGGCTAATAACTTCTTGGTGAAATGAGATTGATACATATAATAAAGCCTGATTTACGCGGCCTGATACAATTGCCTGTGGCACAATAAGTAACTACTGAAAATCAGGGCTGTGCTGTGGTTCCCCCATAGCATAGCATTATGCTGAGAGAAAGCCTTCCTGTCACAGTCATGTCGACTATTTCTGTTTTGTGCTCGTGATTATAGATGTATTTTTCTTTATTATTCGAGTTAATTATTTTTTTGTATGCACATGTTTCTGTGACAAGGAAAACCAATTTTTCTTTTTCTTTCTTTTATAAATTAAAGTAACAATAAAAAATTGCACCGTCTAAATAGTGTTTAGGCGATTGTGTCTTCAATAAAATATGTGCACAGACACCAGCACATCAAGCTACTACAATCTGTCAAATTTCTTTCATAGATTTTCAACTTTATTGTTATAGCTTTAAGGTTCAAGGTTGATTGGGAAAACTAGACAGTTTCGGGTAGCTTAACCTGCTGGCGTTTGTACTAACATTAAACAGTTATAATTTTTCTCTAAATGGAGGGGTTTAAAAATATTATTTCAGCGGTTCTAAGTTCCATATTTTTGTAGCTTTTATTTGGGTATAGTTTGATTCTGGTGAGATTTTTCTCGGAATAAAAAACCAAAGTACATATAAAAAGCGGACATACCCTTTATTCACAAGCAAGTCTTGCAAAACTTTGCTTTATATAAGACCTACCAACATGAAAATATTTTTTTCTTTAGTTTAAAGATGCAGTTATAACCTGCCATGTACCTACATCTATATACTTAATACTCGTATATTCCGGAAGGTTTTTATATAAAATACAATATTATTAAACTTACATATAATAAAGAAACGTCGATGTTCAGTCAAGGCGGAAAAACCGTGTCAAGCAGGGGCGGGTCGCTAGTTTAAATTGTAACAGAGTCACAGACAGCGTAGTGCATTGTCCAAAAGCCCATGGTTTTGCCACTTCTTAGAAGCATTATGTTTTCTTGGTAATTACATTCATAAAAGATGTCGACCTTCAACTCTTGGTTATGTGTACAAACAGAAAATAGGACGAAAATGTTAATTGTAATGTAAAACATAAAGGCACTTCACATAATCAACTCTATTACGTAAACGAAGAAGAGAAAGAAAATTACCTCAGCGTTTGTCTCCCTTTTGGCCTAAAGGCAAACACGGACTTTTAAGTTTCAGATTAAATTACCAGCGGGGTAATTGCGTAACATACTAACAGTAGGAATGGCTCTGTTACTGACTGTGTCATTAAATTCATTTTGACAGTTCAACAACATTTATTGCGTTATTTACCTTGTTGAGCAGAAAAATTTTTCGAACATATGAAGCAATGGATTAGCAATATCTTTCGAAATTATTCTGATTGAGATTGAAAGTGTGTTACGCAATAAAGTGTCTGAAAGCCTATCTGGTGTAACATCATCTGCCTAGCATTTTCCCAACTATGTTAGGGTCGGCTTCCAGTCTAACCGGAAGCAGCTGGATACCAGTATTTTACATGAAGCAACTGCCTATCTGACCTCCACAACCCAGTTACTGGCAAATACGATACCCCGCTAGTAAGACTGGTTGTCAGACTTTCGGGGTTCTGATATCTGACAACCCGTAACGACTGTCAAAGATCTACGAATGACAGCCAGGACCAACGGCTTAACGTGCTTTCCCAGGCACGGAGAGGTCTTGGTATGTAAAGATGGTCACCCATCCACGGACCAACCGCGGCAAACGTAGCATAACCTGACCCGTGCGGCTGTTATTAATTAAGCTCCTCTATCTGGTGTACCAGCGTGACGAAAATATTCCCTGGGTCTGTGTTAAATATTCATAATTTAATTTTATTATTATTATTATTATTATTATAATTATACTAAACAGTTTGTGTTTCAATTAACAAATTAAATAATAACGCTGAAAACAGTCTTTGATAAAAATAAACCACTCCAAAGTTAGTAGCAGTCGTTAATTTAGCTCCGTTAGTTGCTTACATTTATAATTTCAGAGCTTTGAATTTTCAAGCTACTTTTTTATTCATTTATCATGAAAAAGTTCTGTTTGAACGAACCGACTACAGTTTACTAGGATTTTTAGGTAACGCCTACTTTGAGCTGCGACAACTTTTTGCATTCCAGGACATTGACCAGCTGCAGTGTCACGAAAGCATAATCAGCCTACAACTCTCCTACTGCTGCAACACAGGTGTCCTCTCTATAAGAGGGAGTCGGCCATAATCCACCACGCGGACTCAGTGCGGATTGGTGGATGTCACATGTCTTTCAGGTTCGAAGACATGCCAGTTTCCTCACGATGTTTTCCTTTACCGTTTTGAGAGCAGTGGTGATGAAATTAAATACACAAAGTAAAGTGCCTGCCTTTTTTTTTTTTTGATGATCGGAAATCATCAAATGACCCCTCCCGCTCTGGGTGGAGCAGAAGGGAGTGTCAAAGTCTTACTGACTAAAACCCACCCGGGGTTCGAACTCGCGACCTACAACTCGGTAAGTCAGGGCCGATACCGAACGTAAATAAACGTTCGTAACTAACGAACTAAAGCAATCAAGTTTTAATATTAGGTTTACAACTAAAATAAATAGTTCATGAAACTATTCAATAAAATTAAAGAGATAGAATCGTTAACTATTAGCTTCATTGTGCAGAGTGCCGGTGAGACGCAGACGAGCGCATCCAACGGCTGTAATAGCTCGGATAATATCCTAATTTGTACGCTTCCTTTTTCCTTACTTAATGCCGGCAATTTCAAATCAGATTTACGTCTTAACAGACAGGGATCGAAATCAATGAAATAATGGATTTATTTTCAGATAAGGTTGTTACGAAAACAAGGCTACAAGGTTATTAAGGAACGTGGCCACAATAGAAGCCAATGTCTTCATCTTGTTTTGTCAAAACAATTTCTGAGCAATCTAGTCCTATGATATTTCAGTTTGAACTGTCAAGTAGTTCTTAAATTTAAGTTACGGCTCTTTCTCCATACAGTCCATCCACAGTTATATTACCTCTGATAGCAGCGACACAATAGCAACCCTATTTTAAGGAAAACAAATATCACTTTGATTTTGACAAACTTGTCAGTAGCAGCAATCCAACAGCAACCTTAATTACGGCCGAACCCAATTACCCTATCTGTCACCAATTTTGGCATACTAGAGGTAGAAAAACCTATCTATCTCTGGTTTTAACGTCCAAATAATCCATATCAATAGCGATCTGTATGATTATATTGTACTGATAGTTATAATTATACTGGCTACCATCAGTAGCTTACTGTAATAGGTTATTGGGTTCGGCCGTTAACCGATAATAAAGAATGAAGAGCGATTTTGACAGTGATGAAATATCACAGGTAAACACTGTGAATGGATTGTAGACATATTTATTTCAGTTTCAATTGTCAAGTTGTTCTTGAATCTAGGCTAAGGCTCCTTCTGCTTGACCTGAATCCTCAAACTGCATAGATCTAGCCTTTACGTGTCTAAACAACGTGTCACAGATTTTGTTCCCTTCCTGAATTTTTTACTATAATGTGACAATGTGTGAGATTATTGGGAGTTACAATGACACCTTAGGTAAGTTGGTTTGATTACAGTACAGCCGTCGAGAGAATGCGTTTCTGATACAAATTAAAACTTTTATTAATTGAAAAATTAATGTAGACTTATTTATTTATTTGACTGGAGAAACAAATTTTAATTGAATATTGTGACTAATTTTAATTAACGGTCATTTATTTATGCATTGACTTTAGAAATTATTCCATATTGTTTTTATTTAGCATGCAATTATATTTGTACGTCTCTTGGCATAACATAGCGACCTATGAACTTTAATATAAGAACTGTATTCACTACCTATGTTACACAAATAAAAAATGATTATGTTTATGATTATTATGATTATGACACCTGTCAGTGCGACAATTCTAGTAGCTATACCCTGTTCATTCGGTTAAACGTTTTTCGACAGCTTTCTTAGAACGTACTTAATCCAGATTACGTAAAAGTTAACCTTAAAATGCGTAATAAAATAAATATATAAACTGCCTTGTCTTATTGAATTATCTTTTTTGTGGCTTCTTACAGACATTATAATAATGTAGGTGTATCTATGAATATAGTGTGTTGCTACAATCAGTAGTTCCATCTGTCAAAAAGTGGTTTACCTAATCGACAGGGAATAACTAATAAACATCAAATTCGCAAAACACGTATTTGTTTGTATCAAACTGACAGGTGTCAAGAACGCATTCTTGCCGGCTTTAATTAATTTATTATTACTTTGTAAGGAACTAGAGATGGCATAAATAAATAATTATCTTTCCTCTGACATAATTCATGGGCAAGGTGCCTATGATTTAGGTGTTTGTGAGACTAATTTGCGCTTGGACTACTCTCAACTATTGATGATGTAAGATAAGATAAAACTTGCCGCTGTAAGATAAAACTTTTTGTTCATTGGGTGATCTTCTCAGAAGATTTATTTACATCGGTATCTGTACTTGAAATTATCAAGTAAGGGAAATTAATTTTCGAGCCATTTGACTACCAACTTTAATTTTCTGTATATTCAAATCACAACTGTCATTCCTTGACAATTATATGAAATGGCATCATCATGTGGAGGTCAGATAGGCAGTCACTCCATGTAAAACACTGGTTAGACTGGAAGCCGACCCCAACATAGTTGGGAAAAGGCTAGGCAGATGATGATTAAGCCCAAATAACTCTAGTTTCTCAAACGCTTGCTGCTCAAAAACGAATAACATTTACTTACAAGTACATTATAGTTTTTGAGTCTGTTCACAACACTAGTGTTTGGTGTCAAGTATAACAGTCAAGCTTTAGTTTATAAAGCATTCGTCGAGCACTACTAACGTTAGATGTTAAGCAGCTTACATAAAGCGCTTTTTGTTTAAAAATTGTGAGGAAAATTTAAGCCCTGTGAATAAGCCTGAAGACCTTTTAAACTGCTTTCTCAGAATGCTCGTATTCTGTCATATTTGTACGTTTTAAACTGGTACTTTCTAGTTTTCTGTTGCTTCCCTGGCGAAAGCGAAAGCGCCAGGGTAACCCGCATTTTTTTAAAAATGATTTTTGCATTATGCTGGTCATAAATCAGCACCCTAATTGCGTAATACACTATCAATGTCAATATGAATAATTTTGAGGTGTTTTTCTAATCAACTGCTTCATAATGTTCGAAAAATGTGTCTACTCAACAACGTAAATAACGCAATGAATGTTGTTGAACTGTCAAAATGAAATCCATTGCTACTGATATGATTAACGGCCGTATCAAATATTTTTTTATAGAATTATAATCATAAAAATCATCAATACAACTTTCTAAGTTCATTCAAGTTCCCTGTTAGATGAAATTGAGTTTCAAGAAATCAAGATATTTGAGTCCAATTCCAACTTAAGTTGTTGTATTGCTGATTATAATTCTGTAAAGTCAGATTTTTTACGGTGGCGAATCATATTTTAAACAACACACGACCTTACACTGTTCTGCGAATTGCAAAAAACGTAAGTAAATTTGAATTAGGCGGGCTACCTTAGCGCATCCCCCCTTAACCGATGTTACGAGTCACATAAATATTTAATGTAAAATAAATAATAAATGAACAGTGGGAACGTTATAGGCTGGTTATGCTAAATAAAAATGTAGGTAATTAAATATAGTTTAAAAACAAGCTGGAATAATTTGCCACGAAACAGAGATGCGCTCAGAAAAAAGTTGATTGCGAAACATTTATTGGCATTCGTCGAGTGTATTCTAAATAAAACTCGGGCAAAGCAGAAACCCGCAACTGCTAAATACTTGAAGCACCTCTCGTGGGTTTTTGTGTTTTGCCACTAGTTATTTTAAGGAAAGAATTTCTCATTTCGTTCCACACCGACATTTTTTTTTTAAGTGTAACTGAGCCCCTTTCGTTTCATAACGCGAATGTAATGAGAGCAAAGGAAACTTGTAATAGAAAAGTTCTGTTTAATATATTCACTTCTAATTCTCATTATTCAGTTCCACATAACTTGCCTTGAAGAATGCCTTTATATGTATACTAGATTCTTAGCAACTGCATGCATACTTCATCATTATTCAGTAGAACTTCTTCTCAAAAATGAACTACATATATTGTGAAAAAATATAACTTAATAATAAGTAGCGTTTTCCTGCGGCTTCTCCTGCGTGGAGGTCGGAAATTATCCCACGAGATCGTAATATCGTAAACCATCATCCTACTTCCCAACTGATATGGTCTATTCGTGTGCCTTTTATCCAATCCGCACCCTAATTGCGAAACACACAATCAATCTTAATCTGAATCATTTTAAAGGATATCGCTAATCCATTGCTCCATATGATCGAAAACGTGTCTGCTCCACAACGTAAATAACGCAATGAATGTTGTTGAACTGTCAAAATGAAACCCATTACTACTGATAGTGTGTTACGCGACTACCCCGATGGTCGGCCGTTTAGGCGTGAAAAGGTAACAGACAGACAGTCAGATTGACAAACAGGGTCACTTTCGCGTTTATAACATTACCAGCCTCTGCCCACGACTTTGTCCGCGTGATTGTTCTTCCGACCCACCCCCTCGCATCGCATCGCCTGCCCGCTCTATTACTTTGTTTTCGTGTAGCGTTCGTTTTGACTTTGTTTCGTTTTGCTCGGCTTATGAGAGTCCTTTTTTTTTTGAGGATGGGAAATCATCAAATGACCCCTCCCGCTCTGGGTAGAGCGGAAGGGAGCGTCAGACTCTTACTGACTAAAACCCACCCGTGTTCCTTCCTTAGCCCTTTATGTTCCAGGGCAGCGGTAACCCTTTCGGATGATCCCGCTACCTCATGAGAGTCCTAGCGTGATGTTAATAGCCTATAGCTATAGCATTTGATAGCTCAATTCTTGAGAAACGCTATAGCCTTCAAATCAAATGCAAAAAGAATTCCAGAGATTAACGCATTCAAACAAACTCTTTGGCTTTATTATTAGTACATATATGTAGATCTAATATATAAAATTCTCGTGTCACAGTTTTCGTTGCCATACTCCTCCGAAACGGCTTGACCGATTTTGATGAAATTTTTTGTGCTTATCCGGTATCTATGAGAATCGGCCAACATTTATTTTTCATCCCCCTAAATAAGAAAAAAAAAAATATTAGGAAATTATTTATATGGCAAAACAACGTTTGCCGGGTCAGCTAGTAATATATAAGTATTAATTCATGCATTATGTAATGGTAGGGCTGACTGTACAGTGTATATCTAAGGATCTCCACTCGTTGAGGCTACTCTAATGCTGTATGCTTTTTACAACGAAGGCTTTAGGTTTCCCTTTCGGGGCTTCCCAAATTGTTCATAAACTTAAAATATAAAAGGTCCAATAAAAAAGTTAAGCCGATATTGCGTACGCAGCTTAAATTGATTAGTTAAATTAATTTATGGTAATGCAATGCAAAATGGCTCTTGTCCGATTTACGGCTGGATGCTAATATGAAAATGTGTCCACAAAAATAAACTTTAAAAGATTTAAAATACAATACAAACCTATTACTAAGGAAATACCTATACGTACCTATCTACTTTGTTTTATAAAGTAAAAGTCCGCGTATTGAGACGTTTACATAAAACTTTTAGTTTAGAATTTTAAGCAAAGTTTTCCTCAATACTCTTTCGTAATAGGAAAATGAATCCGAGAGCTATACTCCACAACATTGCAAAGCGGCAACATCTATGGACATCGCTCTCATTGTTAACCCTTCAGAGCGAGTTTTCCTTTTCCCCGGGGTGCCGAAAGCCGCCATTCTGTTCAAGTCTTTTTTCCAATTCAATCTACTTTGCATTGTCCTCGACACTCGCATGAGGCATTACACCTAGACGCCCCCTACCCTTGCACTTGCTCCCAAGCACTTCTCTTTCCAATGGATTTTATTTACGCAAGAGAAAGCAAGCTTTAATACATATACCGCTGAAGACAATAAGGCGCCTCCAAACGAGATATAAAAGCTTTGAGTTAGTCTCGCGTTCCTTTTAGTAGGATTCCTTTGAAATGAATCGAATAATTCGCGGAGTTTATGCTTATGGACGCTTTTTATGTGAGGAGTACTTTGTTAAGTGTGAAAATAATGATTGTCGCTTGCGAACTGGGATCGTTGTTATGACAATAATAGGGTCTCAAATTCCAATGGACGGATATTATTTGATATCTAGCCCGGCCTATGCGTGTATCCTTCTGTTATTTACTGATCACTGAAGCGAAAGTTGATAAGGCGTCTGAAGTTTTGTTTGTCTTCGCTCGGAACCCAAGCCCGAACTTCAGCGAAGGTATTCGGTAGTTTCTTACCTGACCAAATAGACTTATTTATCTTCCATGTTCCTAAAAGCCAGTTGCATTATTGACGACATCAATTTATTGAATGTAGGTATCTACTCAGCCAAATTATAATAGAAGAGGCTCGTGGCTAAATAAAAAGATTTGCATGGGTCAATCTTCAAGGTTAAGCAACGATTGCCGAGGTTGGTCCGTGGATGGGTGACCATCCATAATATACCCAGTCTCCGTGCCTCGGCAAGCACGTTAAGCAGTTGGTCCCGGCTATGTACATCATTCTCACATGTATAATTTCAGCATGAATGATATATCCAATATTTTGTAACAATTTTATGATTTAAAAGTGTCCGTGGAGTTTCTTGCCCGTTTTTCCATAGGTACCTACTACGCTTTGGTAGGGGCTACTAGCCTCACCTTTCCGACTGATCGACCCCTTAAAAATTCAAAAGTGCCTGTAATTGGTTTATTTGAAATAAATGCTTTAAGTTTGAGTTTGTCATTTGTAGATCTTTAACAGTCGTTAAGGTTCGTCCGAAGCCCGAAAGTCTGACAACAAAGGGGTATCGTATTTCACAGTTACTGGTTTGTGGGAGTCAGATAGGCAGTCGCTCCATGTAAAATAAGAAGCCGACCTCAACATATATAGTTGGGAAAAAGCAGGTTGATTGATCTCCACAGCCAAATTACCTCTCCCAAGCCATCCAAATACCTAAATAATTTAACGCACCATATTCCTTATTGTTTTAAGGAAATTTGTGATAAAAATGTAATTTAGGTACTCTCCTTTCGTAACTTAAATCGACTTCTTCAAACAAGTTCTGTCAGACTCTTTTACATCGTCCCGTTGGCGAAGCTCCGACCAAAAAAGGACAACCGCCTCTCTCGACTGAATTTTTATGAACTTTTTTGTTTGCCTTTTTAAGACGAAATGTAAAGTAACATCACCGCAGGCCGGTTTTTGAAAGGGCACTGCATCTTAAAGGAAACTGTAAATTAATTTTCTTTCTGAATTTTCGCTTTTTCTGTTTCGTTTGCGTTTACGTTATGACTCATATTGTGGAGTTGTTTATTACTGTTGCCTATACTGAGGATACTTTGTAGCCTACTTTTACTCTGTTGTTGTCTTAGGACGTGTCTATAATGGCACTTACATTATAATAATTTGTTACGTACAGACGCCAGCAGGTCAAGCTACCCGAAACTGTCAAAATTTTCCAAACAACCTTGAACCTTAATGCTTCAGCGATAAAGTTGGAAATCTATTAAAGAATTTTGACAGATTGTAGTAGCTTGATGTGCTGGCGTCTGTACAAAAAGAACCACTTTTTCTTTGTGGTTTTCTAGGCACAAAAATAAATCGGAGAATAGCAAGAGTATTAGCTAGTTTATTCTGTAAAAAGGCAGCCACAAGATGGGTTAGTTATTGATTAATGCGCATAAATACCACAAACACTTAATGCTTTTTTGAAACAAGCATGCTTTTTTTTGTGTACGAGTGCATAATCAGGTTTAAATGTAACTGCTTCTGAAGGGGGGGGGGGAGGAGACCTGGTGTCCTTAAATACAGGTCTTACGCCTAGCTTAGGTACCAGTATCCCACAGTATAATTTAAACCATTATGTATTATTCTTGATCTTCTTAAATATTTTCGATGGTCCTAGTTTATCATCTGTGACTTCAAGTGACAGCTATGTGACCAGAACCCAGCAATGCATAAATATGTAAGCTGTCACGCCCTTTATGCCTGGAGGCTTTTATTTAGGTAGTAAGTTTTTATTTATATTTTAATTAATTATTTTTCAACTTGAGTACGTATACTTTTTATTATATTTGTTGGTATATTGGCGTGGCTAGGTGACATTATGGCAAATAATTTAATTTTATGTTTTGTCTTCTTCTTTTAATGTTAATTACTTAACACCTAGTATTGTATACAATCAAGTATCAAGTATTTTTTAACTGAATAGACAGCTGTGCTGCTGGGGAGTTTGTTGCGCCACTTCTTCTTCCCAGCGATAGCACAAGGAAGTGGTGAAGGGCGGGCGTTTTTGGGGGACTGTCTTTTGTAATTTTGAAGTTCGAAAAGTGCTGATTCTCAGCCTAATTTGAATAAATGACTTTTGATTTGATTTGATTATTGTGGTGAGAAATAAATCATTATCTTATCTTATATAGGTACATGCATAATGTGAATAAAACTCGTTTTTCATGTCTGTCTGCGTTACTGCGTTGTTCTTCTAAACTACGCAACGGATTTTGATGCGGGTTTCATCATCTTTTAGAGAATTTATTCCGGAAAGTTTAAGTGTATAATACTATCAATTAATATTACAAATTTAACTATTACATTAAAAAAAAAAACGTTCGAACACGATTCCGGTCGCAAAACTTCTATACTTAATTATTAAGTTAAAAGCAAACATACCCGTACCCCTACCCTTCAGGCCGTAAGTACCTCAACCCTAAACGTAGGACATACAAAAGTCGTTCACAGACAATGAACACAACCGTTACGTTTATGCTGTAACAATAGCGTGGTATCCAAACAATTGACTAATAATTCCGCTCGGCAAACTGTTACATACCAAATGGAAATTTCGCGTAACATTCAGTGCAGCTATTGGCTCTCTTAATGTAAATGTGTTGTACCAGGATCGACGCCACTGCGCGAATCGTAACCATTATTTGTGTTATTATGATCAGCAATAAACCTACATTAGAGGAACGTATAACTATTCCGTGAACCAGAAATATGATAGAGAACAACATTATTGAAAAGTAAGTAAGTTATTTCACGAGTTATTGTTGAGAAATCATTCGTAAATCATATTACATTATTGTTTTACGTAATGATATGGCAGTTTGGCCAATCTCTTTCCAACTCCATTTCCCTACAATTGGTACTTAAGAACGCAATATCAATATCTCTTCTGAGTACTTACGCATTGTACTTCACGAGATAACGAGAAAACTTTATTATCAAGTTTTTTTACTTTGTGCCAAGTAGCAGCTATACGTAGGCGTATTTCATCAGTTCGGTCAGTCCCCACTAATACTAGACAACGATAAAAGTCCACGTAGAGACACCCAAACAGGGAGAAATAAAAGAAATACAAAGCAAAAAACGAGTCGGAATAACGTTAAACAATAACGGCGTAGGACCGAAATAATCCTTAATACATCGTAGGTAAATACTTTATCGGGTACCCAAGGAGGGTGGCTATTGCGTAGGGGATTACCAATTTTATAAGTTAGGTATTCGTACGAATGTCACCGCAGTAACCATAACGTTTTAGTGGCACTCTGCCCCTCGTTGGGACACTTCGTATTTTTAATAAAAAAAGCAATATAGTTTTTCACAGCCAAGAGCTAGGAGAATGGGAAGGCTAGGAATTTTCAATTTTAAAAATTAAATTGCTTTAAACAATTGTTGTGTTGATGGGTCCTTCTAAGTTATTACGTTGTCTTGTCGTCTAACAAGCACTCAGATGCTCTGCACTAATCATTTGTAAAGGACGTCTTGAACAGAACACGTTTTCCTTAAGCAGTTCCGAATATACGAGGTGCATTGATGCGGAACATACAGATATCGGAAATGATTGTGTGAACTTGAATCCGTTCGAATATAAATTGTACTGGAGTGATAAAACATTGGATTGAAAGTCTGAAAAATGCGCCAATAGTGACGGATCGCTACTGAGAGGATCGTTAATTCACCAATTCCCTCGACACTGCAACATCCCATTCATCCCATCCCAGTGCGAGGGAATCACAATGAAATAAAATATTTACTTCTTTGTCTTTTTTTTAATGAAAAATGCAAGGAAATTGTAGTGCATGTTACCGTTAATTGTACTGCATATTTTTAACTGTGTTCAATTTGGGTGTATCTGAGTGAATTTATAGTAACGATTGTTTTATTTACAGTTTTCACTTAAAATCTTCAATGCATCATAGACTATCTTAACGTTACGTTTATGTTCTCAATTTTCATTTACCGAATACACAATACATCATAACACAGAATCCAAAGGGGTTTGCGCAATAAATAGTCCCTTACACGGACGAAACCGGCGGCAAAATCCAGTATAAATCTGTAAGTGTCACATATATTATTGGACTCTGTTGCATTTATCCAGTACATTTCTGACGGGGCTCGGGTACAGTCGCCGATACAATTCAATAGCATCAAACGTATCTAAATCCTACCACCTTGTTTTATTGTCACTTGCGATTCAGCTGCTCGGGTTTCACTCTAGTTTTATCCACCTTCATCCAAACTACGCACATAGTGATCTACCTAGAACTTATATGTATAGTTGACGCCGTAAACCAATGGCAATGTTGGATGAGTATCGCTTTTGTAGCTTTCCCTAATTTTATGGAATGTATCTATCGCTTCCCTGATCTGATCTGCCTATAGTTTATCTACTATACAGTCTAACCGGATGCAGCTGAATACCAGTATTTTACATGAAGCGACTGCCTATCTGACCTCCACAACCCAGTTACTTTTAATACGTTACGTTATCTACTATATGAAGGTAAAGAAGATAAATGACATAAAAGTCAACACTTTATCAAGCTAGTTAGTAGGTATTTTATCATTTTCGTCAGCTGACTTTTTCCATTTGCACGGTTTACAAAGGGGTGTGTAATGTTTGGTATAATAACAGATATTCTAATTTTATTTGGCATAACTTTCATATGATATAATTTTCATATGCTATAAAAACATTTAACCTAATTTCATGATTTAATGTTATATTTGATATAATTCTCATTTTCTCTATTTTAATTTAGTATAATGTTCATTTTATATAATTTTCAAATTGTTTATTGCTTTTTTTATATAATGTTCATTTGACCTAACTTTCATATTAACTAATTTTCTAAGGTAACGCATCGTTCTTGAGAAAAGCAAATTATATTGTAACCTAACCTCGAAACATTAAAGTTGCTTCTGCATCGTCTCCGGCGCTGCGGGAAGTGCGACCCCTTCGCCCTTACGTAACAAAGGATAGGCACCCATGCGATCCGTAGCGGCTGAAGCTGGTCGCCAGAGTCGACCAACAAGACGAAGCTGCGGAGGTGAGCATGCTTTGTGCCTATGCTTTATTACAGTTGGTTACAGGTGGCGGGAGGTTGATATATTAAATTGAATGAGGTCTTATGATCATTAGAACTTTTGTTAAAAACACGTTGCCCCACACTAGAAATTTCTCCTGTATAGTGGGTGCGTTTACAAACATTTAAACTCACATGCACAAACAGCCAGACCCGGAACAACTACTTGTAGGCCATACAAATATTTGTTCCGTCGGGAATCGAACCCGCGACACACAGCGCAGCAGTCAATTGCTTAACCACTGCGCCAACCGTGCCATCAATCGTTATTATATCAAACGTAACACACCCTGTACAAAGAGCGGGATAATTGCGTAACACACTATTATTAACAATGGCTTTCATTTTGACATTTCAACAACATTCATTGCAGTATTTACATTGCTGAGCAGACCATTTTTTCGAACATAGGAAGTAATTATATCCTTTACAGTGATTCAGATTGTGACTAGGAAAGGTAAGGTGGAAGGTGGTGGTATGGAAGGTATTTTTATTTAGTTCTATGACTCAGAAAAAAGTGAAAGAGAAATTCGAAAAAAACGCCTTACAGACAGATAAGCCAAAGTAAAGTGACGTATTAACAAAACATATCACGCTCAGTACTCCTGATTGTAACTACTGCAAAGGATATAAAATGGGACATAAACTGGCTCATATAACAATAAAAATAAATTAGATAAAAGCTCGCAATGAAACTTTACTCATTACTCGGCTCGCGTAAAACACAGTTTCATGGGTTTGTAAGATTTAATTATTACAAAATACTTCCCTAAAAACGTGTAATGTAAAACCTTTAGGTACACAAATTATAAAGGAGAAAGTTAACATGTAATTTTCATGTCTAAATTTTGGTAGAAGCATCTATAGAAGCATATTGACTGTTCGTTTTTAAAATTCACGCGTAAATTTAGAATTAATTAAAATTTTATTAATACACTATTAATTACGTGCAATCATTATCGTGCAGATACATTAATTACAGACCTATTAAAATGTGAAATTAACGGCGTCACTAGCAATCAATGCAATGTGATTGAATGGTTCGAATTTATTTGACATTACCTATGTCAGTTTATGTAGGTTCATTTTAATCTATTCGATTTTAGTTTTCCTAATAAAATGGTACTAAGCAGGCAGGAGGATCATGGTGATGAGAAGGATGGTTTCAAGATTTTTTGTAATGGCAAACAAGCCAACTGCCCTTCCCATATTATGTGGTCACCGTCGCCTTTAGATTCGCAAAATATCAACCAAATGTTAAATTCAACTACAGGCCTGAACAAACAATATTCTACTTTAAAAAAACATAGTATTAATTCTGGTGTTACACCAAAGTGAACAGCGATGTTCTATTATAAATTGTAAGCGGTAACCGTTCCAAGATGTTAGTAGTTTTGCGCCGCGCCGGCCGGGCCGGGTCGGGGCTCCAAATTACCGCAATAACGGTAATTGCAATTTGCTGCTGAAACTACCCACTGTCTTCATTCTCTTCCGTTCTAATGTTGATATAGTAGCATTGCTTTGTACACGAATTGTGGGTGTGAGTTAAAGTTGACATTAATTGGAGCACCTGGAATGCTTGGCTTTAGGGAATTATGTTTTTCAGGCTTTGTTCGAGTGGACACTATAAGGCAATTTATTTTTGGGAGAGCGTTCTGCTGCAGGTTTTCTTAGCCCCGATTTTTTTAGGGCGTCCCGCTGTTGAACTCTTGATGAAAAAAAACACAGGGTAATTCTGTTTTACGAGCTCGTTTTTACGGTATAAAACGAAGATCCATATTGTAGATAAAAGTATCGAGAATTCGAGATTATTCATTTTCGAAAAATAACCATGTTTATCGAATCCATAAAATAATTCGTTGCTTACTTTGAAACTAGTCAACGGTTCCACTTGATCGAGACTGTCATCACTTTTAAAGCTAGATGCTAACAGCTTCGCTATGAAAGTTAGTAAAACTAATGTTCCCATAAAAGCAGAGATAAATCTTCTTCCACGCTTATGAGGTAATGTAAGCACTTTAGAAAGCATCACTACATTTATTCTTGAGTGGTTCCTTGCAAGGAAACTACATTCAGAGCATAGCTCTTGCCTATTCTTGTTAACCAATCATTTGAAATAAAATTACGTCAGATGTGAACTACGTAAATCGTTTGAGTGCAGCCAAGAACGAGCAAAATAGATACGCCGAAGAAAATAGAAGTCGATTTTTATATTAAATTCAAATTGGAGATAAAAAGTTTGAGTTTGTGTAGTAAAATGTCTCAGTCGCTGAGATAACAAGCTCCAAGTCTTTCTTGGAGTTGCTTATCGATGTTAAAGCAGTATGTCTTCGAGGTACTGTTATGTATAAAATGAGGTTAAGGATTTAGAGAAAATGATTAAATATTTCGGAACAGTTTGGAAGGTTTTTGACACGAGACTCGTAGACAGGCCAGCAAAAAATTTATACGGAAAAAACTAGGTAGGTAACTTGCATTATTATTTATTGTGGAATATGCTAGACATATTTAGACGAACGATGACAAGGATTTGAAAGCTCAGTGTACTCCCTAAAATATTTAAAAGACAGAATAAAAATATACCTAGAAAGCTATATGTATTTCCAAGATATAGGTATAATGTATATGTAATGTTCAAGATACATTTATGAAAGATCGCTTCGTTACAAACACCTATGTAGTAAATGATACCTTTATTTTCTAGCTGATTGGGCATAAAAATATCTATTGTCTGTTTATTATTCTGAACAAGTTTCAGGAGGTAATAACTACTGGTGCTTTTGTTATATTGAATAAAGGTTCCATTTATTCGGTGCTAACAAGGAATAATATAATGTATCTCAAGAATGTGCTGCGTGTGTATGCCTATACAGTGTGTAACGGAAAGGGGGTATCAACCCTGAAGGAGGTGAATGTGCTCATGAAACTCAACCACTTTCCCCAAAGAACATAGGTCGAAATATGAAAAAAAAATTTGGCCCTCCCATAGTAAATCAATCAGCTCGTAGTCAGTTTTGTAAGGGAGGGCCAAATTTTTTTTTCATATTTCGACCTATGTTCTTTGGGGAAAGTGGTTGAGTTTCATGAGCACATTCACCTCCTTCAGGGTTGATACCCCCCTTCCGTTACACGCTGTATACATGCATACATAAATTCACGCCTTGTTCCCAAGGGGTAGGCAGAAATTGCAGAACGCCACCTACTACGATCCTTGCATAGGTACTCCTTCTGCTTCGTTCACGTTCATACCATTCATATAAAAATAAATAAAATACCTACTTCGAGGTCATGTATTATTGATTTCTGTTTCTCTAAAGTCAAATAAACCCATCTTTTGATATAGTTATGACTTCTAAGTTCAATTACCGACAAGACATGGGCTAAATTAAACAAAGACTAATTTTTGAGTAAATAATGTCAATTAATCAATCAAATCCAGTCATTTCATTTTTTACACGACAACCATGATAGTTGAAAAGTAGCACAACATACAGCGACCATAAGACTTAATGGAAGCGAATACAAGTTGCTTACAGTGGCCGTAGGCGACGGTTAGCCAGCTATTATTACTAAAGTACTGCCACATTTGTCAGCGCCACCACTTTGTTCCTGTAGGAGTCAGCAACACCACTATATTTCATGTTGTTCCTTTACTTCCTTCGCGTAAAGGATCTTTTATAAGAGATGAGTTTCTCGCCTGCAACAACTATCCGATGGAAATAAAAAAAAATACTCCTGTAAGCAGTACTATGACACTTGCATGCCCATTGCCCATAGACTAAATTCACCATGCCTTTGAATATTTATAGCAATTGTATCGTTTCAAGTTTTCAAATTACAGTTCGCAAGAACCGCATGAAATATCTAAAACACAATCATTGGCGAGTTTTTGACTCTAGAAAACTCGCATGAACACTCTCGACGGGCGAGACATTCTGTTGGTGTAAATGAGCCTTTAACGTGAAACATCCATGATACTTTGATGTTATTAAGACTTTACAAAATTCATTGTTTCGTGTTCATAATTTCGTAACGATAATGTGAGATGTGATGGAGAGTGTTTTCCTAAATAAAGCCGTAAGACACGGTTTAATTAATTTGAGTGCTGGTAGAAGGCATCACATTTGAAGTTTCTGAAGATACCTCATTTTCGCTAGGAGCTATATTGGAATTGAAGCTCATTGCGTGGCTTACATTGAGCACTTAAGTTAAAGTAAAATGTATTTTAATTACTTCTTCAGGTTTTGTTTATTATATTCTCCAAACAATTAGGTACCTTTCGTCTCATTTCACCAGGTATAAAAAGAGTAAAAATACATATCTGAAAATCCATAACAGAACTTTATATTAATTTTTAACTGTCGACATTTGTTACGACGTTACGGGTGGTCATAAGCCTGAAACTAAGAACCAGTCTTATCAAGGGGTATCAATCGTGGATCTTTGGCAGTCGTTACGGGTAGTCAGAAGCCCGAAAGTCTGACAACGTCTTACCAAGGGGTATCGTATTATCCAGTGTGGATAATCTGGGTTGTGGAAGTCAGATAGGCAGTCGCTTCATGTAAAATACTGGTATTCAGCTGCATCCAGTTAGACTGGAAGCCGACCCCAACATAGTTGGGAAAAGGCTAGGCAGATGATGACCTGTCGACGTTTGTCAAAAATATATATAAAAGAAAATGTAGTAGAAAATACATTACAAATGTGTTTTTAAAATTTTCAAAAACATTTTGCATAAAAACGCGACGAAAACCATTAACTTGATAATTTTTCAGTGTTTAACGTTTACTCCTTCCATTGTTCAGTTCAGTTAAGATTATTACGATCCGTCTGTTAAGTGAATGTTGCGTCTTAAAATGCCAGAATGTTTATTACTTTTGGTACATAATCTCGTCTGGCATAGTTATTTACTCTCCAAATGCTGTATACAGTTAAGGTTTATTGTAATCCGTGGAATAATTTTGTAAAAGTAAGGTTATATAGCTAAATCAAAAGAAGTATTGTATTTATACAGTTTATTTTTTATGTGCTCTATATAAATTTTTGAGAGCACAATGGTACCGGCCTCGACTTACGAGATGTAGGTCGTAGGTTCGAACCCAGTCAGGTGCTTTACTTTGTGTTAATCATTTGATCACTACTGCTCTCAAAACGGCGAAGAAAAACATCGTGAGGAAACCGGCATGTCCTACAACCAAAAATTCACAGACATATGACATTTTCCAAGCCGCACTGGGCTCCCGTGCTGGATTACAACAGGAGACCTGTGTCCCAGCAGTGGGAACATTAGAATACTTTCCCAGCGGCGTAAACGGCAAAACTACTTTAACTAGCATTATCTTTGTCCAGCAACGGCACATGAGATGACAAGGAGCTTACAAGTTCCAGCATTAACCGCAATGAGCGTTCTTAATGAAGGAACAGTCATCCACCACTTACGCTCAAGACAATATCCGTGACTATTAACTTTATGACATAATCCTCATGCTTCAACAAATACCTACTATACCTTCAAACAACAAAAATACCTTCTCCCCTTATTACGATATTGAAACGCAATATAAAGAAACTAATAATGCCATCCTTCCATAATACTTGTAAACGTTAGGAGAGCCACTTGTTTGTCTTCAAAGCAAATAATAAAAAGGGTCGACAAAGTCATAGCAATAATTGCGAGAATAATGTGGAAGTTAGCTGACACAGCCTTCTATTACTACAGACAGCAAAATATCGCTATTTATTAAAGACAGCTGAACTGTTTAGACGTGGCTGGACAATTAGATGTCGATGTTTCACTTTTAGTTTTATCGATAAATTATTAGCGCTGAAAAAGTTGCGAGCGGAGTTGAAATATCAATCTAACGATAGATAAAAATGTTTGAATTATTATCTAAATATAATTTCACGTGAAATATAAGCTACTTACTGAGATTTCAACTTGAATGTGCTCGATATTTTAGATTAAGATTTTTACCTAGACAATACTTGTCAATCTTTGAAAATAAAGGAACTTTAACAAAAAATGTTTATGTTGGCACGCTCTTCGAAATTATCATGATATTAAGCCTCCATTTGAAAATACCTTGGAGTAACCAAGTAACGACTGCTTAGTATAGCCTATTTCGAATATTAAATCGAATACGCAACCTCTTTCTATCCGACCTCTAACTAATTCGCTGCTTCATTTAAAAACCGCTGATCGGGTCATTCGAGACCAAAGGCAGCGGATCAGCCTTACTTAGAGCACTTACGGATTAAACCCTTGTAAGCACTCAGTAATACTACATGGTCCACAGAAATATTATAGAATTCTAGACCTTTTGACCGCAAGTCACCTAGACCTTTTCTTGCAGATATTCGAAGGTATAATGTGTACCTGTGACATTGAGTGGGTTTCTATTCATCGTATCAGATAGGAGCAAGTAGCTACAAGCCTGAAAATTAGCCACAGTGTGAAGCCTATCTTTCGAAATGAACAAATTACTTCTAACAAACCTAGACATGGCTTTATAAGATTATCAAAAGATATTATAATCTTTTGATAATAGTCTAAGCTCTATAATCATATAATCTTAGCTCTTGAACAGTGCGTTGTTGCTTTTCCTGATTCTGATATGGAACAACTATTGAGTTGTTCCATTTCAGTATCAGGAAAATCTTTTGGCTCACAAGGGCTCAATAAAGCTGACATTATTACATTAAACCTACACGTCCATTTGTATACTAATGACACGGCCATTGATTTTCTATACAGTGTGACTATAATTAAGTCCACTATCGCAGCTTAAGCCTCAATAAGCTGTAGACACACTTTTCCAGACAGATGACCTTTCCAGTTAATTAGGTTTTAGAAGATTCATCGTAATACTTGGTCCCATTAATTAATTAATTTTGCTAAATGAGGCGTAATTGTGAGTCGATTTCGTTTACATTATAGGTACTGATAGTATCATAAACAACCCTTAAATTGGGTAACTTTTTCGTTTGGTGTGATTTCTTTATAATTAAAAGTTTTTGAGTTTTTAGTTTGTCAAAGTGTCTTTCATTATAATCTACAAAGTAGACAGAATACACAGGATGAATTATTTCAACCCCAGAGTAGGTAATTCCCAAAGGGCAGACAGAAACGTACATACGCCGTTTGCCAATACGGTATTAGGTCAATCCCAATCTGATATTGGGAGAGCTTATCGCCATTTACCGGGCACGGTTCCAATCCCGAGCCATAATGGAGAAATTTTCAACAGAAAACCGCAACGTTTAATTTTAATTTCAATTTTAAATATCGATATAACGTCAAGATGTCACATCCCTCGGTATGACCGGCGCTGTAAGCTTCACCAAGTACAAATAGAGAATGGTGGTTGCAGTAATAATAGCTTGGCGTATAACTACTGCTGGCAGAGCGTTAAATTTATATTAAAAACGTCCTGACGCAGTGTTACACAACACGTGCGCTTTGTTGTCAATGCTGTATTATTTACTCACACACAAACCTCGTTTATGTGTCCATATGTGCGACAAATTGATTACAAAGGGCGCTACCAAATAGTTTTTAGTTCCAAACCAGTAGCTGTTAGAGTAAAATTATAGGTGTTGGGTTTACGTTTTTTTGTTCGGTCGAGCAAATAATTGTTGCTGACAGGCCGTGAAATTTGAAACTCTGGGCTAGGTCGATTTACAGGCTTATTTTATTCTGACAAAAATTCCTACCTCAAAAAGCTTTTGTAGTAGGTAATGTATGCAAACATTCTGCCCAAACCAACATCGTTTTATGAACTATTTGTATAAAAACGGCCTTTGTATACGCCTATAAGATACAAGCCAGTACAGAAGAAAAACAAGATTAATCGTATTAATTAGGCGCCACTGTTTCACTCTGTAGGTATTCGCAGCTATAACTCGAGCCGGAGCAAAATTCGAGTAAATTGTTCGTACCCCCAAATCAAGTGCCAGTGGCCGAATATATCTTTTATTCTTTGAACAAATAACTACACGAAGAAGGTATTATGTACTTTATGTTTTTTTTTTTTATCAAACATTTTCTTAGTGGCTATGAAAGAAGGAAAAGTTTCGCTCATTAAGAAAAGGATCGAGTGAGTGCTGCTATTGATCATCTATCTGGCCTTATCGTGAAGTCCCAAGTTACCACATCCGTCAAAAATGGGATAAGTATTTAACGATAGGTCAAATAGAAATGTAGCACTTTTAATCCAAAAGGAAAGCAGGTTCCTAATCAGGAAGAAAAAAACCTTCATGGTTAAAAGACTTTTACAATGTATCTTACCCTAAACGTTGATCAAAATAAATGGAGAAACGTATTTTGGCACATCATTACTAACAATCTTCCAATATGATTCCAATCAACAATACAATTTCAATCAACTTAGCAAAAATATTTAAAACAATATCGAAGCAATCCACAGCATCTGGCTTCAACAAATGGACGGCATTATATATTTATTGTGATAGGGTTGTTTTGATCTTTGATTGAACCATTAACTTGATTGCTGTACTTTAGAAATTCAGTACTAAAAGTTGAGCAAAGTGTTTTAATTATCGTCTTAACTCGGTGCCAGCGAGCAAAGTAGTATGAAGTTTACGAATTAACTGAAATATTGGCTTCAGACCCTACACAGTTGACTTTTAAAATATTTTACACGCTTTTTTAATTTTTGCTTACTAATTTGATGCTGGAGTTTGTAACTATTCATTAAGGGGCCTTTTGTCAGACTTGACAGTTGTTTATGTAATTGTAATTATGTTCGTTTGTTTTTCTTATTAGACCTGGATTAGTAGGTATTAGAAATGTGGAGCTTCGTTTGAAGCTAGAAAGTCTCTTGATCTGCGAATGCCAATTAATCTTCGAGGAGCCTGGGAGATTACTTGAATTAAATTGATTAAATCGTTATGAGTACCTATGATCGAAAGTAGCAATGTAAAGTTTTTACACAATCAATGAAGTGGTTTCTCGGCTCATTTCTGCGGGAGTTCCATACCTATACAAATGTCTGGTCAGTCGTGAAGACTCAATCCTTTAGTAAGAATGTTGCAACTTGCAACAATGTAATTAACAATTACTCAATAATAATGTATTATATATTGAGTCTCGAGCGGTGATGGCCCAGTGGTATAACGCCCCTGACTTAATATGTATTGTAATGTCGTTGGGTTCGAACCCAGGCAGGCACTTTACTTTGTGTGCTTAATGTATTTCATCATCTCTGCTCTCAAAACGACGAAGAAAAATTTCGTGAGCAAAACCGACATATCCTAGAACCAAAAATTCGAAGACATCAATCAACAAGCGGCGGCCGGCGTGGTGGATTAAAGCCTACTAAATCCCTCTCACAGGGAGCCTGTCCCAGCAGTAGAAACGGTATAAGTAGATTATGCTTATGCAATGTATCGAGTCTAATACCGTCTTATTTAAACAAATAACGCACTTGACAATTAAATAGTATAGCTACATACAGCTAGCTGCGTTTGCCAACGTGCCCGCAGTCAGGCTGTTATTAGTTAATCCGACAAGCCTACGGCACTTAACTGTGCTAAGGATTAGCTTCCATCGACCTTGTGGCCGGAACAGTTCGTTATCATTCCATTATTAATTAGAATAAATAATTACCTATACGTACACTGATTGGCGCTTAGGTTTCAATGAAGTACAGTCAGGGAAGTTCATTGTTTATTAAATTGACGTTTGGATACATTTCAGAAGCACACATTTACAAACGATTAAAGTTGGTAGTAAATTTGGTAATTAGTTAATTTCCCTGATTTTACGTATGCAAGAAAAAAAAATAACCAGTGCGCAAACAGTAGCCATGAATTCAGCATATGATTCTAGATTTTTTCTTCTTCAACGTTGAGTTGAGTTCGACGGTTATAAAAAAAATATTAGTTGTACCATAAATTTTAACCGCTTAGTTATTGCATTTTTCTATGAAATACTAGATTTTTTTTTTTTTTTTGATAACCGACGCAAATTTCTACGACACGTCTAGAATCTAATGCTGATTTCATGGTTACAGTTTGCGCATTGGTTATTTTTTTTGCTGTAGGTATCAATACAATAGGATGTTTTTTTTTTATTTTTATTATTAATCATAAGTTTGTATAAAAATAGGGCAATGATGGAATCATCCCCAGTCCCAAGCAATTTACTGGCGTTTGTTTAGTAAAAAAATCTTTGAAAATTGCCTCAGTTACAACAAAGGAACGCCACGCGAACCCCTGACCAAAATCACCAATCAACCTAAACAATATAAACAGCAACATTATCATCATGTTACAACTTATATCATAACATATTTCCACAAATCCCATCGAATTCCACCCTACATAAAGGTCGGAAGGGTTGAAAGATTCACGCTGAATTTGCGACTAAAATAGCTGACTCAAACCAAAGCCCTGTCAAGCCCAAATTGGATAAATCACGTGACATTACGAATGTATCGTATACATGTATTTGATAAAAGCGTACGCTGAACGTGTCAGGAATGTAATAATGTGGGTATAATACCACCGCCAATCATGGCCATACGTTTAATATGTGCTACAACTAGATGTTGTCATCGCATAAAATTAACATGATGTTACAACGTTTAATCACGTCAGCTTAGGACTTCCTAAATTAGTTCCTTATTCTACGTACATCAGATTGGGAACGAGGTTTCCGAATGTAATCTCAGAACTTTGGTGTTCGCGTTTGTGAATCGCTAAATTGAGCGAATTCCTACGACCAAGTGTGTCGTATATTGTTTTGTTATGGATTTGCGTTCGTCTGCTTGGGTGGATATTAAGACTAAATTAGTTATTTGAATCTTGATTATGGCCATGAGTTTTTGACTTCATCAAGTCTTTGAATAGCATGAATGAGCAGACAGCTTATTACAAATGTAAGTTCCAAAAGGAAACCCGATAGTGCGAAAATGGGTTATAGAAAAGAAGAAGTAATTTAGATTTGAAGTCAGCACAAATACTAAAATCATTAAAAAACTATCGTGTTCTAAAATATCAGTGATAAAATTCTTCAAGTGCAAAATAATAACTTTGACGCATGTTTATCATTTTCCGTTTTCAACCCTTTAAAACTTCCATAGTTCCAGGATAGGGAAGGTAAAGTTAGTTTTATCTCTATTAAACTATCATTTAGTTTGACCTCAGATCTGTTAATGAAAGAAAAACACATCAGCTTTACCCCTTACCCCATGATATTGTACCTGTTTATTATGGTGATCCTTTCGTGTATGGTAAAGATACTCGTATAGGTACTGTAGTAAGAGCAAAGAAAGATTTACGATGAAAGTTGTTGATTTCCCTAATATTTATGGCATTGAGAGTCTCTTTGTTACGATAGAGTTCCGTACGCAAAGTAAGCGCATTGACGTGGAGTTGCGGATACCAGCCCGTTTTACCTACATATTACCCATTTCCTACGATAGAGTTACTTACAAGAATATTATGCATATATTTATATATTTGTATGACCTACAAGTAGTTGTTCCGGGTCTGGCTGTTTGTGTATGTGAGTTTAAATGTTTGTAAACACTCCCACGATACAGGAGTAATTTCTAGTGTGGCGCAACGTTTTTCACTAAAAATTAAATTAATTAAAATTAAGAATCTCAAGGATAATCTTGAACATATATAACATAATATACAAACTTAGCTGTTATTCAAATCAAACCATATATTTCTATGCAAACATGGGTATAGTACGGTAACTCAACGATACGGGACGCGATACAGTTTCTAAGCACATATTGTTCGTACGATGTCCAATGTTTCGATCATACCCGAGAGCTCTGCTCACACCGTTCTTGTAGCTGTCGCTCTCGGCCACCTCCACGAACTCAGGCTAGACTCTGTCTAGCGCCACGAGATGGCGCTAGCGTTCCGAATAGTCAAACGAATGACTCCGACGTATCTATGTTAAAAAATGTCTCTTATTTTGATAATCAAATCACCGTTAATGATTATGTTTAAGTTTTCTCGACATAATAATTACGTCTATATGGTAATATGCTAAAACTCCAGAAACACGTTGAGTGGAAAGTATTAACTTTATTTTACAGAAACGAGCTCATAACCGTACTTCAATTTACAAGGCACGTATAACGTAATAGGATGCGTTGCCAGCGTTATGAAAACGCTTATAAATCGGTTATGGGGGTTCCGTATACAGTTTAATTTCCTAGAAAGCGTAAGCTCAGTAAATAAGCCGTTATTTTTACCCAGCCACACGCGCCGAGTACAATGCGAACATAAGCCTAATGGATTTAGCGTGTAAGTTGCATTTAGGGGACTTAGTTCATGCAAAATAATCGCACTAGCTCCCCGCTAACACGTTATCATGCAACTGGCTTAAATAAACTTCTTTTTTCTTCATTTTATTTTCTTTATGAAAGCAAATGAACTGTTGGATGTCTTAATTAACTCGGTAGTATACACGAAACTCGCCTTAACTTGATTCAACAAGTAGCAGTGGTATAACTAACTAAATTAATTTGATTACGCGGTGCTAGATCAACGTCCCCACACAGTTAATGATTCTATTCATGATGATCATGAGCAAAAGTTTCAATGTTCATGTTTTGCAGCAAAGTTGTGTAAATACAGACGTTTCCTTTCTGTTTTTATATGAAAACAGACATTAACCCCATTACAAGACAGTTTTTAGTTTTAGTTTCTTGCAAGTTGCTGAGTAATGCAAGTAACTATCGGTTACGGTTGCATGGTGCCGCAGCGCCATGCCCTCGCCCGGTTATTATGTAAATTAAAGAAAAAGCCCCTGCCCAATCGGCCGAATCAACGAATGCGCTTCCAAAGTGTTCATTAACATAATTTATTCGCGCCTGTCAGTGCCGGTCTTAAATTTGTGGAAGGTTATTTTTCAACGTGGAAAAATTGTGTAAAGCGGTCACGTATTTTTTAGCGTCAGAGGATCCGTACGGTGTAGTTTAATAATGTCATAACCAGGGCCGAGTGAGAGCCCCGCGATAACATCGAAGATACATCGCGGGACTCGGATTTCTAACAATAATTTATTTTATGCGTAAGTTCTCGGTTACCGGGATGGATGTTTTATGCACAAACGTCGAATGAATACCAAATGTTTTTACTATAACATACATATTTATTATAAAATATTTTTTTTTTATTGTTAACTTTGGGATGATGCAGGCTGACAGTAACAATAACTAAGTTTTATATCTTAAAGCCTCGCTTGAAGGTCTTTTAATCAAAATTAAATATGGTTTCAGTGTAAAGTTCTCCGTCGAGAATAATGTAATAATTCACGGGATTACAAGATTCTTAAGTATTAATAGCCTACCCCTAGTTCAGCCGAACGGTTATTCGGGAACCGCTTAAAGTTGTCACTTTAATCTCTTTTGGCTTCGAGCACTACTACTGCATCTAGCGGAGAGATCGTTTAGATTTCAATTCACTTTATAATGTAGAAGTGATAAAAATAGACTACTTTCTGTGTTTATACGCACGGTTACGTAGCTGTCTGTTGAATAACTACCTATATTCAATGCTTAAGAAGCCCGAAAGTCTGATAACCAGTCTTACCAAGGGGTATCGTATTACCCAGTAACTGGGTTTTGGAGGTTGTCGTGTAGCGACAGGGAAAGCTAAGCTAGGGATAAAATGAAATTAAAGAAAGGGAGATAGAAAACAATTAGACGTATATTTACAGTAAAAGGATGGAGATGGACTGAAGAGTGGTGTGTAGAATGTGGAGGTAGGGTGTATGAGTGACGATGCGTGATAGATGGGTTGAGGAGGCTGAGGTGAAGATACAGGTGGAGCTGAAGAGGTAGTCGCGAGGCAGGTGCTGGTGACAGGGGCAGGTACGGTTGCAGGAGTAGGAGCAGGAACAGGAGTAGATGCAGATGAGGGCAGGTGCTGGTGCGTGGCGACACGGAGGACACCCGTAGGAGAGCCCGAGCAGCAGAACAGGACGCAGCACGGCAGCAGGAGAGAGAGACACGGTGGAGACGCTGTCGGCCCGCCAGGTGAGGCGGCCCTCGGGTGAGGTGGCCCTCGGGTGAGTTGGCCCTCAGGTGAGGCGGCCCTCAGGTGAGGCGGCCCTCGGGTGAGGCGCGGCCTAATATATGAAGGAGCCTATCACGGAGAGCGGAGGACGGAGGTGTAGGCAGGGTTCGTCAGGTACCGGAGCGGAGAGGTACGCTGGGTATTCCCGGGATAGGTGGCCCTGGAGTATCAGGCTCCTTGTAGCGTTCGCTTTAGAGGCGAAACCCGAACTGATCCTTGCATTGCGTGGATCTATAAAGTTAACTCGTAGAATATCATCATGTAGAAAATATATGAATTTGAGATAAGAACATGGCCAGTGATTATTCTGCATGAGTTTGCATATCTATTACGCTAAAAACATACAGGCCGGTAAGAATTTGAAAGGTACGTTGCCATGGCGACGTATTAAACGTCGTTGTCAAAGCTGTCATAATAAAATATATTATTACTAAAATACAATAAAATCTATAGTTATTTGGTATTAGAATTATAGTGTTTATAGGAAAAATTATATCCATCAATGTGGGCGAAATTACCAATCCTTGGATGATACTAAATCGTCGTAATCTCATGTTAAAGTTGGAGCTGTGTCTGTGTACTGATTATGGATAAAACGTGTCATGAGAAATAATTAGATCAGCGCCTAATGGTAACAGAATGCTTGGTCTGACCTGGAGGAATGAATGTAGATAACTGTGAGTATCTACATTATGTTACAAGGTCAAATAGGCAGTCGCTCCATGTAAAATACTGGTAACCGGATGCAGCTGGCATCCGGTTAGACTCGAAGCCGACCCCAACATAGTTGAGACCCAACATAGTAGCCTAATATAGTTGGGCTAGGCAGATGATGATACCCCCCGGTGGGTTCCCGCATTGTCGAGGCGGGGGGGCTCAGTAGCCGTGGCGAGCTGGGCCACGGTGAAGCTAAGAGGAACCCCAGCGGGGGCCGCTCGTCAAGGCTTTGCGGCTTAGCCAATGACGTAGCGGCCGTAGGGTAGGTTGCGGTGCCGCTTGGGCGACATCGCAGCCTACCTGAGGCTGGCCGCGGTGTCCCCCGTGAGGGAGACATCGCGGCTGAGGATTGGAGGCCGCGGCGGAAGAGGAGTGTCGGTGTTTCGTTGCCGCTCTCCCTACCTTCCGCGGCCTTGACGGGGCCGCCACCGTTAGATGGCGGACGCGGTGGGGCCGCAGGGGAAGAGGAGTGTCGGTGTTTCGTTGCCGCTCTCCCTATCCTCTGCGGCCGTAGCTCCCCCAACCTGGGGGGGCATGCGGGGCCCGCCTTTTAGGCGGGCGTGGAGGCCAGCAGGCAACGGGTGCGGGGGCTCCGTTGCCTGTTTTGCACAGGCCTCCACCTTGTGGGACGGGAATGGTCAGGTGTTCTCGGCCATTCCCGTAGCCCCCCAACCTGGGGGGCATGTGGGGCCCGCCATACCATCTTGGCGGGCATGCGTCGGGAGGGCTGTGGATGTAAAGGCTATGCCGGATTCCCATGGCCCTCCCATCACGGCGACGCGGGAACACCGCTGAGTTTTAGTGGGTATACGGTCATTCCGACAGGGAGTCCCACATACCCCGTCTCGTCCCCCGGGAGGCGGGGATGCATAAAGCATTTCTCAGCGACAAAAAAAAAAAAAAGGCAGATGATGATTCAATGCTTATGTTTTTTTCGCAATTTCATGTTTGTTCCCGTGGTAAAAGTCGTTCCTAATGATGAGTACAATACCCCTTTTTTTTTTTTTTTTGAGGATGGGAAATCATCAAATGACTCCTCCCGCTCTGGGTGGAGCAGGAGGGAGTGTCAGACTCTTACTGACTAAAACCCACCCGTGTTCCTTCCTTAGCCCTTTATATTCCAGGGCAGCGGTAACCCTTTCGGACAATCCCGCTACCCTGGCAGGCTACGGCCCTATGGGGCCCCGTCACTCATGCTGACATCTCTTTGAGGCGCGCGTGGAATACAACACGCCGTCCGGCACGGGCCTGGTCCTGATCGGACGGTGAGTTACCCATTACTCACCGCCCGCAGGCCCGCGCCTACGGTGGCCGGGAGTCGTCACGCGGCTCCCGACGCCCGGAGCGTCTCCCGCGGCGGCTGAGGCGTGAGGTGCGCAAGGCGCGTTCTCTCGCCCACCCCGCCACCTCCTTCGCTAGCATGACTGCTTCGCAGAAGGAGGTGACTGCCTCCCACTCCCTCTCGCCCCGGACCATGGCTTGAACCAGGGCCGGACGCGAGAGGTCGCCGCCGCTGCCGATCGCCTCTACGAGGACACGGCGGTGCTCTGCCCAAGCAGGGCAGACCTCCACCGTGTGCTCCACCGTGTCCTCTGGGCGATCCTGACAGTGGTGACACCCGGGCGTCTCCTCCCGCCTGATTATGTGCAGGAACCTCCCGAAACATCCGTGTCCGGAGAGGACCTGCGTGAGGCGGTAGGTGAGAACGCCGTGACGTCTCTCTAGCCACTCCTCAAAGAGGGGTCTTACCGCCGCTATCGTGGCGTGCCCTGTACAATGACCCCTTAAGAGGTTATCCATTATTTACCGGACAGCCTGTATACTCGTATTGAAAAATTCATTGGGTTTCAAAAATTCCCAAAGAATGTGCGCAATATGGAAGGTGTGATGGGGCTATGGGGAAATGTCTTGACGCTGCGTGAGCGTGCGTGATCCATCGCCTGGGTGGACGGAAAGCAGCACACGAAATAAATGTTTTGCTCCATTGGTGTAATTGCTATATGGTGTTCCAATGTAAGGAAATATATATATATATATATATATAGAAGCCATATCTTGTATTCAATATTTTGCTTCAAACGCCTTGAAGAGCGATAAAAACGATAAAGTTATATGATCAAAGAAAATGTGCGTCTCAGCCTGTCAGGTAATTTTCTGAATATTCCCATTTTCTGGAAATATTTTAATTAATTGATCTTGTAAGCGCTAAAATAAACAATTTCAGAAGTGGGAAAAGGCGAATAGCCATTTGAATTAAACGGTACTATAAATTTCCCTGGTATAATCCTTTCTCGTGAAAAGTTATAATAATAAAATAGCTAAACCAATCAGCAAAATAAATATGTCAAAGCACATTGAAATTAATATTGCTGTTCATTTTCTGCAAGTCTATTTTTTTTTTATTTTTACGCTAGTCTCTAATAACGTGAACTTGGCTGCTGAATTGAATTGACCATCTTAAAGGTTGCTTGCCTAACCTAAAACCCATTTTTTTTAGCACTAACCAGATTTATTTGGTAATCACCAGCTTTGTCGTCGCCACATCCAGTAATTAACTAAGTAATATGACAATAAAATATGTATTTCCTGGAATATTCTCAAATTAATACATGTCTTTGTACAATAATTATAAAATTAATATCACATTCCTCCTCTGTGAGTAGCAAAATAAACAAACAATTAATTAATCTGACATTTAGGAAAACCGGGTATTGTGTGGTATGATATACCTTAATACCTCAAATATTTCACAACAAACTACGTTGCTTTCCGTAATGAGTCGAACAATGTGACCAGAATTATCTGCCTTTGTGTCAAAGGGTTTCTTGGTCCCTTATTCCAGGAACCCGTCCAGATTATCTCGCGTGCGGCCTGTCGTTTACTTGTTACTTATTAGTGAAATGTAACCATATTTCAAACAGAAAACCTTCACTAAACCTTACGTCAAAAGATTAAAAGTAATACCTAATTAGGATCGTATGTTTTACTAGGTTTTGTCCACGGTTTCGCCTGCGGGGATATCGGAAATAATCCCACGGGAAAGTGCTACCCGGATAAAAAGTTTTCTTTGTCCTAGTCCAGCACCCTAATTGCGTAACACACGATCAATCGGAATCTGAATCATTTTGAAGCAAATTGCTAATCCATGGCTTCATAAGTTCGAAAAATTTGTCTGCTCAACACGTAAATAACGCAATGAATGTTGTTGAACTGTCAAAATGAAACCGATTCCGATTGATCGTGTGTTACGCAATAAGGGAGCTGGCCATGGTCTATGTGCCAATTTCATCAATCCGTTCACCCATTAAGACGTGAAATGGCTACAGACAGAGTTACTATCGCATTTAAAATATATTATGATTCTTTTTTTGTACTTTTTCTTTGCGTCATGTTTACCGCAAATAGATACATTTTCTTTCTTTTTTTTTTCTATACAGCCATGAATTTTTCCGTATTAAATTTGAGTAATTTGTGTGGTTGTTAGTATCTTACTTTATGTTCTCCGACCTAATTATGTTATGTTCTGAAGTTTCACATGTTAGGAATACTTGAAGTTTATTAGTCACTTAGGTATTATCTAATCACTGAACGTTAATTTAAACTTTTGAATCCTAATTATTCATTACATTAACGACATTAGAACGGGTTTAGGCGAACATTTTCTTAACAACGAAACTTTGGAAACAATTTTGTGATTGCAGTTGTTATGTGTTGATTTCCAAAATACAGGGTGGCAGGGATGTCGACACGCAACCTGTTACCACGGGCTCAGTACATGATTCTGAAACTCTGAATGTTGTTTTTTTTTTTTTTTGTTTGTCCATACATTTTGATCGCGTATTGCACTTTTCTATTAAAATGCTGTGATAAAAATTGTGCTGAATTCATTGTTTCAGTTTGTACATCGATGTCCCTGCCTGTTATATAATAACGTGACGATTGTAGGTCTTCACAATAGCTACATATGGGCTTAACTTTTTAAAATACCAATCCAGACTATGAATTTAAAGAACACCTACATAGTTCTATTGAAATACCAGGTACCAAAGAGATCAAATTAAAGAATTTATGGATCCAAAATCTCCATATATACGATGTCATACAGGATAAGTACGCACCATTCAATTTTCATTCCTGGTCAAGGGTAAAATGTTCATAGACATTTCATGCTAATATTACACGAGGGCAAAAGTGATCGGATATCTTCGGTCATAATACTTAAGTGCCTTTATGAAACCTGACGATATCTGATACGGGGGGACGAAAAATAAAAATTAGCAATAAAACGGGACACGAATAAAGATCACCTTTTATGTTTCGTGCATTGTTTTATTTTTATTTGAAAACGTTTTTCTTTTGGTGTAATCGCATTTTCTTAAGGTCATTGAGGCTCTTTGTGACTATTTTTGATCGAAAGATGATAAAATACTAAGTATTAGTGGTCAAATTAATTAACAGTTGGCAGGTAGACTTCTTGATTTATTAGCGGGGTCATTGCGTAACACACTAACAGTAGCAATGGCTTTCATTTTGACAGTTCAGCAACATTCATTGCGTTATTTATGTTGTTGAGTAGACAATTTTTTCGAACATATAAAGCAATGGGTAAGCAATATCCTTCAAAATAATTCCGATTGTTATTGAAAGTGTTTTATGCAATTAGGTTGCAGGTATGCTTCAAATATAGATAATAGAGCTCATTCGTATGATTAGGTCTTTAGTCACCTCTGACGTCACATATGAACAGGGAGGGTGCGCAGAATGCATAATGGAACCAAGCAACAACCAACATATTTAAATACTTGAAAAACAAAGATTGAATTATAAAACTAGTAAATACAGAAACATCCGATGATGCTAAAATGATTTTCAGCTGGGAGACGTCAATTGCTGGACATAGGCCACCCCCAACCCTCTATATTTATATCTCACCATAAATAATAAAATATAAGGGATACACGTCCATCTGAAACCCGTAGTTTTATTACATTTTGATTATCGCGTTCCAATTATTATGGGTTACACTAAAAGCATCCGTGAACAACATGAGTTATGTCGAGATACGCCCATAACTCACCCACTTACTTTATGGGTATTATAACCCATAACAAATTATCTATCAGTATGGTACTGGAAGGCTATTTAATTGCGTCTTTATGTACGTATATGGTATAAGAGTCATTGAAGTATGGTTATGTTTTTGCGACCCAAAATTATAATCACACCGATTGTAAACGGTATAATTGACGCTAAGGTATTGCTTTAGTCCGTCTATGACCACCGGAAAAAGATACATAGAAGGTATACGATCAAAAACGCGTCATGCAGAATGAATGTGTGCATAAGTAAAATCGGATACCGACTTCTGCCGACTTTAGATTTTGAAGTGGCCCATTGCCACTTTAAAATCTAAAGTGGCCATGTTTGTCGAAGGACCGATGGCCGGTGGAGCAGACGAGTCCTGGAGTGGAGCCCGCGTATCGGTAAGCGTAGTGTGGGACGCCCCTCAGCTAGATAGTAATAGTAATTTATTTCCAAAACTTCAGTACACGTTACATCAATGATGTCTTGACCCCTGAACGTATACCCAGCGGGATGCCGTTGGGTATACGTTCAGGGGTCAAGAAAATCGGGAGAATCCTCGACCCCTGTCATACGGCATGTAGGACATATCCTACATGCCGTATGAGAGGGGTCGAGGATTCTCCAGTTACATAGATCAGCATGGCTATTATTTAGATAGACAAAGGTGCGGAAGGCGGCAGGGTGTTGTAGCGCAGCTATGTCCAGTAAAGGCCTATGCTCACCAGTGGACTGCGATATGCCGAGTTGATTAAGTCAGCGATTGTCAAACGAAAATCAAGTTACCGACCGATTGAACGCGTTCGTCCGTATCCACGCTAACGCAATGTAATTGTAATGCCATTTGTGGACATTATGTCAGATTTAAATGCCATGATGGCCCAGTCGTAGGCCTCGCTTCTCATGTACGGCTGTGGGTACCGAGCAAGTACAAATGTGACTTTTTTCAATTCATATGTCTTTCTGAGTTCATCGTGGATGCTACTGATATCGGTGAAAGAAAACCAGTCTGAAATCATCAACTCGTCTTGAGCAAGCGTTGTGATCAATGCTCGTGTCTTCTCTGTATGAGAATATGCCTTTACCCTGTAGTGGGACAGTAATCGGCTGGTATTATTATGTTATTAAATCATCATCACCTCTGCCTAGCCTTTTCTCAACTACGTTGGGTCCTGCTTCCAGTCTAACCGGATGGAGCTGAATACCAGCAGTTTTTCATGACGCGACTGCCTATTTGAACTATTGTGTTATTAAGGGCTGATTTTTTAATCATGTGATAACTTTATTCGAGGAATGATTTTGACATTTTGACAGTTATTTCATATTAAAACGGCCAAATCCCTCGAATTGTCAGGCCATTGTAATTGGAAGCTCACGCATGATGGGTAGGGTGACGCTTAGCTCTCTTCCACCTCTTATTTTCAATGGTACCGTCATACCCATTATACCTACTGTGAAAGATCTCGGTTTGCATCTTGACTCAACGCTTAGTTGGCAACGCCAGGTCTCTAGTGTTAGTCAAAGGGTCAACGGTACTCTGCGATCCCTGTATCGTTTGAGAAACTTTTTGCCCGCTAAGACGAAGACAATGCAGACTTTGATTTTCCCTATAATCGACTATGGTAACGTGTGCTACTTTGACTTGAATGCAGTTTTGCTGGATAAGCTCGACAGATTGCTCAACAATGGTATCCGGTTCATATTCAACCTCAGGAAATATGACCATGTGTCGAGCTATAGGTTTGAGCTCAAATGTTGCTCTTCTCAACTCTCCCACTCCTCCTTCTTATCTCGTATCTCACTTCCAATATCTATGTTCTTCACACGCTAAGAATCTGCGTTCTTCTATCAATCTTCTCTTACTCTGTCTGACTTTGTTTATTCTTCTTTTCATATTCAGTCCATTCTTCTTTGGAATGCGCTTCCTCTTGATATCAGGACGGCCACCAGTCGGTATGCATTTAAGCGGAAATTGCAGAGTTATTTTCAAACAAATTTTCAAAAATATTGCGTAGAGTCATCTCAACACATATATATATTATAAGTATATATTATAGTAATAGTATGTATGTGTATGTAACCTATTTATGTATTTTTGAACCTAGTTTTAAGATTTTCTTTTTATTATTGTCCCTCTCAACCAAAGCACCTGCCATCTAATCTCTTCACCACCCTTGGTTGACTGGTAGAGAATGCCTAAAGCATTAAATCCACCTTTGTACCTTTTTGTGCGAAAAGTTTAAATAAATAAATAACCATCAATTTTATTCCTGGAATAAAAGTTATCTGGCGATGGAAAAATCAGTCCTAAATGTCATTTAAACACAATTGTTTATCTAACTTAATATATTGATTTTTAAATCAAAACGAATTGTAAAAAGCGAACAAAGCGCAATTATTATGTAAAACGCCGGAAAGAATTTTCAACTAAACCAAAAACAGAATTACCCTTTTTAAAATAAAAAATAGATGTTTTGCATTATCTCGCTGTCTGATTTTTTATGAAAATTACAGGATTGACTTAATATAGCATTTTTATTTTGGTCACGTTCGGAATTTTATAGTCGACAGAGGCAGGCTCCTTTTTGGGATTAAAACGTCACTTGCAAATGAATTTCTACGAGACCGACAAAACATAACAGAGTTTAAAAGTCTAGATTTGGAGTAATGTAACTAACAATGACCCGTTTTGGTAATTTGTAAATTATTCACCTGTTTAATTAATTACCTGCAGGATTTATACCCAAGAGAATAAATCATTGGGAGGCCAATTCCCGTAATGAAAAACGTTCATTATCTAATCGCAATCTCATCTCAGCGACAATCAATGTCAAAAACTGGCAAATAGGGAAATTAGAGGTATTTTGACAAATTGAAATTGAGATCAAAGGGGCAATACTCGTAATTTTAAGAACGTTCACAGTCTGATCTCAGTCTCAATAAAAACTAAAATACCTCTAATTATCCTACATTTTTGACAAGTTTTTGACAGTTATTGTTTCTGAAATGAGATTGTGACCAGATTTTGAAAGTTTTTATTTACGGGAATTAGCCTTCAGACTGTGAACGTTCTTAAAATTACGAGAATTGCCTCTGTTTATTATGACAATAGCCGATATTCTTCAAATTAAACCACTATTTTATAACATGAACGATTTTGTTCAAGAACTGAAGGCCAATTCTCGTAATTTAAAACGTTCAAAATCTAGTCGCAGTCTCATATCAGCGACAATCAATGTCAAAAACTTGTCAAAAAGTAGGGAAATTAGTGGTATTTTTGACAGATTGAGACTGAGATCAGACTGTGAACGTTCTTAAAATTACGAGAATTGCCCCTTTTTTTTTTGAGGATGGGAAATCATCACGTTACCCCTCCCGCTCTGGGTGGAGCGGAAGGGAGTGTCAGACTCTTACTGACTAAAACCACCCGTGTTCCTTCCTTAGCCCTTTGTGTTCCAGGGCAGCGGTAACCCTTTCGGACGATCCCGCTACCCTGGCAGACTTCGGACCTATCAGACCCCGTCAATCGTGCTGACATCTCTTTGCCCCTCTGGTATCAAGTTCAACAATTAAAACTGCGGTAGTTATTACGTGACTTAGCCATTAGCTGCTACGGCCTACGGCTTAGCTTGCGTAGCCGTGACGTCATCGCATCGCCTACGCTGCTACACCGTAGCACTAATGAAAGAGCAATTCTATGCACACATTTTTAGATGAAACAAAACCAATTGATTTATAAAATTCATAAGCAAGCAAGGTTTTTTCATATACTGCTCTTTAATCCTTAATTTAGTTAAGCATACATTTACAACAGATAAAACATAAAGCTGTGTTGTGTTTACGTGGTCTAGAGCTGTAACATTCACTAAAGTGTTCCTCTAACTTATATAGTTGTTTATAACCGGTTTAGAACACGAAATTCAATTCAACTAGGCTACAACTAATGAACTATATAATTGAATAAAATTCTTAAGTTAGGGTTTTAGTTGAAAACTTTCATATTCATTCGAAGTTAAATAATGGTTCAACATTGTAACATTTCCGATGGCATTGATATCTTAAGTGCAATCGAAATTACTTTAATAAAGTATAGACTAGTCTTTTGCTATTATTTTACTCGTAGTTTGAAATATCAGAACGGTTGAATTGCAATTTTATAAGAATAGTGATTGGATGAATGAATGCTAAGTTGAATAATCCTACTAATATTATAAACGTGAAAGTTTGTATGGATGGATGGATGGATGGATGTTTGTTACTCTTTCACGCAAAAACTACTAAACGGATTTAGATTAAATTTGGCACACAGATGCTTTATAACCAGAATTAACATATAGAATACTTTTTATCCCGATATTCCCACGGGATCGAAACTTATGCGGGTGAAACCGCGGGGCGCAGCTAGTGGTAACATAAAAGTATTAGCATTAGTTAGATTTAACTCACTGCTGAACAGAAGTGCACTGCAGAAATAAAGCTTTCATTATGGTACACTAGCTTTTGCTCGCGGTTTCGCCCGCTTAGAGTTCGGAAATCATCCCACGAAGACGTACTACCGGAATAAATATAGGTATCTTATGTCCTAATCCAGATCATGGTCTATCCGTGTTCCAAATTACATACATATATTTTGTTTAGCCGTGTCGGCGTGACTGATTAAGTTACTTTCACATTTATTATTAGTTTAGTGATAACCGATAAACTCATCGTTTTCTGTAAATAGGGATGCCATGGGACATGTTCTGTCGTTTATGAATCACTATCATAAACACCTTAGCTAAAAAACAACCTCTGCTGTAGAATGGAGATAGGCACATAGCCCTCCTCCAAGCGTCGCCAGTTTGCCACATCATCATCTGTCCACCTTTTGCGTAAAACTTGCAAAAGAAAGAGCATATTCAACATATTCTGTACTAGCGTAATCTGAAAAAAAAAACTCCAATAGAAAATAAAAAGTAACCTCCCTTTCGCGAGAAATCTATGCCAAGCATGTGACTGCGACAGGCAGAGTTATACCAATATTAGTGTCAAATTCTACACAGCCAATTCAAAAATGACATGCGTGGCGGCACAAAATAGAGTACGAATACCGTTGTTAGGAATTTCGCACGAATATAACCAAATACCATCGTTCATTTCAGAGGGTACGTAGGTGGTAGGTACGTATGTACACATTTTTCAAGCTGCTAATGATTATGTGTGCCTAATGAATGGTCGGTCGTCATTAATACTGTGGTGAACGCTAATGTCCGGTTTCACGCATCGACTGCGACTAATTCACCCCCCTTCTCTATATGTCACGTCTGACATAACGCACAGTTCGTTACTGTCCGATTTTGCTGTACAATCTCTTAATTACACTGACTTGTCGGTCAGCCGCGAATTAGCGAAATAGTTTTTGAACCCGTTTAGCTAACATTCTCAATGAAAACAGAATGTTGTGCAGTTAAAATTCAACTCGCTCGAGTGTAACAGACGTTATATTGAGCAGTTTTAGTTAGTCGGCCTCTTCATTAAAACTGAACTGTTTATTTATTATTAATGTTTAAAAGATTATACATTAAATAAAGAGCGTTTCCCTGAAATGCTTTTCACTGAGCAATTAATATTTACTTTGTTTGACCGTATTGAAACTCGTTTACATGGGAAAATAATGAATAAATACAACAATATTGTAATTGCACGTTCGATTAATTATGATTAGCATGCATATTGCTTACTTATAAGTACCTGGAAAATGTAGCCTCGGTATAAATAGTTCTAAATATCTGCCGACTGGTTGCCGACTACACATTGTAGTTTCCGCAATAAACGGAGGCTTAATAAATCATCGGTAAACTGCGCTAAAAGGAACTTAAGCACAATACCTCGGCACGGACTCATAATTCCCCCCCCCCCCCGCTACTTCCATATTTTACAGCTCTTTTACCCGTTCATTTTTAAAATACGATGTTCGACAAATTCACTTAATGCCGCGTTAAATGAACCGTGTTCGCATAATAAAAGATTTTATACTCAAAAGCGATTTCAGAATGGACGATATTTCCGTGAAACGAGAAAATGCCGCACTCCACGTCGACGCTTCATCTCGTCTCTGGTACCGTCGGAATATTTTTTTCGCGCTCGAACGACTCCGAATTCCGAGGAAATAAAGTTAAGAAAACACCACATACAAATAACGCTCAGATTACTTTAAATACTCCGGTAAAGTGAGCTCCGGGCTCTTTTACGGATAATTTATTCGTTTATTAAAAGGTCCCGTGAACTTTTATTTTTACTGTCACAATATTAAGTCTGCCTAAGTCTCTGCGGAATATTTCATAATACTTACGTAATGCTCGTCCAAGATTAATAAAGAAAATACGAAATAAACATTCCCCTTTTCTAGCTACGCCAGGCTAGCTAAAAGTGGCTAATTACTGCCCAAAAAGCGATATGAAAAAGTCTCCTTCATTTTTTATGGGCATGTCATGCTAGGCTCATCATCAAAGGTTCGCATAGTTCGGCTTTCATCGCGGCTTCGCTGGTTAAAGAGAATTCCGTTTTTATTCAAAAATTTGTTCGCCTTTTACTGGCTTTGAATCGTAGATAACGCTCGTATTTAAACAAATAGTATTCCTGTTCAAAACAAAATTTAATTAAGCCTCCTGGTACAGAGCATTCTATTTTTCAGTATGTATTTGTGATCCACATTTATTTAAACAATAGTTTCCTGCATACAATATATTCCTTTTAGCGAATACATGAATAGGCGCTCTCCTATTTCTTAAAATAAATCCATGTAAGTGAATTCCTCTGTAGATCCCTATCACAATCCTTTTAGCGCATAAAATATTCCCGTGTGTGGTTTATTTTTGTTGGTGAGTTTTAACCTTTTGCATTGATTACGTATTTTGTAATTCACTGTAAGATCGTGAATTTTTTACTGGTGCTGAAATAAAAAGGTTTGTAAAGCGCTTTACTTAGCTAAGTTTTTCTCGTTTTTACGTGGAAATGAGATAAATGTATAAAATGCATTAGCCGGTTATTTTTCTGCCTCGGCTTGGCGCGAGAACGTTTTAAGCGATGAGCTAACCCATAATATCCACAACCCCTTTACACATAAATGTACTAAAAGAGATAATTTAACTAAAAGGTTCTATGACTGTGTAGTCGTCTCTTTTTATTTAGATGAAAATGAAAGAGACATTTTAGCTGATATTCTTGTGCAGTGACGAAATGCTAATAATACCTTCTATTTTAGTGGCGGACATCCACAAAGGCGAGACCCTGGAGCTGGCCCACGTTCAGAGGACAGACATGGGGGCCTACTACTGCATCGCTAGCAACGGCATCCCGCCCACCGTCAGCCGGCGGTATCACGTCGAAGTGCATTGTAAGTGACGAACATGAGAAATATAATATAAAAATGTTTTTGAAGGATTTATTAAGACTATATTTGGCGGAAGATGTTTATGCTAAAAATGATCCAAATAAAGTGTTCCCTGCACATGAGGAAAAGGCAAATCGAAATGGCAGATTTTTCATTTAAAAAAGAAACAACACATTTAATTTCAACTAAGTTAAATATACGCGTGCATGAAATGGTAACACAAAAGGGCAGGCAATTGTGTTTTGTACAAAGAAGCAATTGACCGCGTAGGGCCCGAACTCACAACTTTTCAGTCGTCTGTCGATAATATCCAATTTGCTCTTGTTTTCCCTCGAAATTCGTAAACTGCCCAACAACAGTCAAGAATTTCAAGAAAGTATTGTGTCTTAAGAAAAACTTATTTCTTTTCTTCAAAATGGGTACATTTTATGAACGTCAAAAGATCCGCCCTTTCGATTACTTCGCGTCGAGGAGAAGGGCAAGAAACTCAGCCGCCCAAGTTTCACCGAAGTTATTATTCCGTTTAAATGTTTTACTTTGGACTTAAGGGTCTTTATTTACCGCAGTTTGAATTCACAAAATAGAAAGATAAAAGATAACTCTCCTGTTCCTCAGATACTTACTGATTGGAAGGATTAAAATGCTTCCTTCAAACTAAACTTTAATTAAAGTTAATGATCGTCTAGGAAAGAAGAAACACCATTAAGACATTACCGGGACTGAATGAAGGATGGCAAATGCTAAAAAGTTGCAGTTTTGTTCGTCTTGTCTGTCTAGTTTCATTTGCTTTTAAATAAGCAGAACTTTATGGAAATTTCAGTGAGGCCGGTGAACTTTAGCAGATGCTATGAGTATTTTAGATTTGTATCAATCAAATCATATACAAAAGGTTCATAAGGCACACTGTCATCAATATACACGAATCATTCAAATGTCTAAACCTTTATCCCATCATGTGTCAAATATTCAAGAAAAGATATCTTCTGACGATAAATTAAATGCCTTGGTATGTCTCATTTACGTTTCAAAGAGTTCAAGCGAAAGATACATTCTTTTTTGTTTCACATTTCGTTAAAAGAATACATTTCGATAAACATTTCTAATGGTATTGACTGTTCACCCTTTTCAACGTTTCTTTAAGTCTATATCCACGAGTCAGTTAAATTGAACTAAAAGCTTGTTTATCTGGCGCACACGTTGAGCGAATGAAATTTCTTTTTTTTTTCAATTGATGGCTAAAGTATGTGAGTTTAAAACAAAAGTATTTGAAAACCAATTTTCGTTGGAAACGTACCTAATAAAAACTTAATCGCTTTCAGTAAACTTTATTATATGGTCGTTTTGTACTTCGTAAATTGTAACAAGTATGAACAAAAACTGGGTAGGTATATTAAGCACATTGGAGTTTGAATAGTAATAGGTTTTGTAATAAATTATTCAAAAAGATAGATTAGATTGTGAGAGATATGTGGAACCAACATGGGACATAAATTGACACGATTTAATTATGTCCTGAACTAAATTGCAAATAATAATGTTTTAATAGAGAGGCAATTACTTTATACCACGGAACCTAGGACCACTTTATATTCACCAGCCAGTCATTATTACATACATACATAAACTCACGCCATCTTCCCATGGGGGTAGGCAGCAACTATCAAACTCAAACCCAAACTATTTATTTCAACTAAACCAATTACAGGCACTTTTGAATTGTCAAGTGTCGGTCAGTCAAAAAGATGAAGCTAGTTGCCTAAGCGTAGTAGGTACCTATGGAGAAGAACGGGCAAGAAACTCCATGGACACTCATGGACACAATGTATAGAATGCCTACTACGATCCTTACATACTCCTTTTGCTTCTTCTACGTTCATTCGTCTGGTTATTCACGCACCAGAACTTCACCAATAAGGTCACTACATGTCCTCCTACGGCGTCCATCCCGGTGTTTCCACTCACATCTGTAAATATCTTTTGTTAGTCATTATTTAACTAAATATCATAATAATTTTATGTATTTTTATCTATTCAACAGTCATACCACAAGTGAAGGTGACCAATCAACTAGTAGGAGCCCCACTCGGCAGTGACGTGGAACTGCAGTGCTTCATCGAAGCCTCTCCCAAAGCTATGAACTCCTGGTATCGGGAAGACGGTAACTGTAACTATCCCAATGGTTTTATTAATCTTTTAACTAGCTTTTGCCGCAGTTTCGGTCGTGTGAACGTCGGAAATTATTCGTAAAGAACGTTCTACCGGGATATAACATACAAAATATGTCCTAAACCAGGGTCATGATCAGCCATAGAATATAAAAACATTTCGAATTTTTATTATTAGTATATAGTATGCAATTATTATCGACCAGCTGCGCCCCGTGGTTTCACCCGCATAAGTGTCGATCCCGTGGGAATATCGGGATAAAAAGTCCTATATGTTAGTCCTGGTTATAAACCATCTGTGTACCAAATTTCATCCAAATCCGTTCAATATGACGGCACGGTTAGCGCAGTGGTTAAGCGATTGACTGCTGCGCTGCGTGTCGCGGGTTCAATTCCCGCACGGAACAAATATTTTTATGGCCTACAAGTAGTTATTCCGGGTCTGGCTGTTTGTGTATGTGAGTTTAAATGTTTGTAAACGCACCCACGATACAAGAGAAATTCCTAGCGTAGGGCAACGTTTTATTTAAAAAAAAAAATAGTTTTTTCGTGAAAGAGTAACAAACATCCATTCAGCCATCCATCCATACAAACTTTCACATTTATAATATTAGTAGGATAAGTACCTACGTTAAATTAAATTGTCTGGCCACAAGAGACTGCAAATCGTAACGTCATCATGGGTTCGATTCCTAGGTCGGACAAAGTGTTAATGAGTTTTTCTATCTGATATGTCTCAGTAGCAGCCTGAAGTCTGGATTTGTGCCTGTTTAATGGCAATAGTTCACCCCATATTACATAAGACTTAAACATACCTAACAGACATAATAGTCCGGTCACTTTAGACATCCAAGGTTACAAAAATTCACACTCGGCTGAAAATTGGTAGCATTGTTCAAAACACTAACAAGTGAAATGTGAAAATTCCTCATTGATCCGACATCTGGAAAAAAAATTACTCGGGGTCAAAGGTCACAAAAACGGGTTTTTCGCGATTTTCGGCAAAACGGTAAGTTTATCATAAAATTAGCCCAAACAAAAATTGCAGATTTCTGATTTTTTTGCAGATTGTGATTTTTTTTCCAAGTGTCGGATCGATGAGGACTTTCACATTTCACTTATAATAGTGTTTTGAACAATCCTACCAATTTTCAGCCAAGTGTGAATTTTTGTAACCTCACCCCCATTTTTTCGTCTAATTTGACCGGACTATAATGTGAGTGGGTGTATCTACTTACACCTACCTAACCTTAGGAGAACAGGTTTAATATTTATAAAAATAGACTACCACTAAAAAGGCTTTTTATCTCTACTGACATTTTTTAAATGTAATCCTGAAAGGCCTTTGAATTTATTTAGGTGTTTTTTTTACAAAAATATCGCTAAGTAAATAATAATCCGTAAAAAGCGCCGCCTTAAAACCGTGTTTACAGCGAACAAGGTCTTATCCCTTCCTTTTTCTTAAAAGTCAAAAAGACGGTTTCAGCTTAACGAAACAAAATGCTTAAGAAACATCAGGGTAAGTTTATATACATACCTGACAAATAAAAGTGAGTATAGACTAGAGCATTTACTTGTAACCAAATATCGAGCCGCTCTAATGTGTGTGTGTGTTGATGTGTCCTTTCAAGAACCGAACAATGAGCACGACGCTCGACGCTTTGTTACAACGAATGAATTACAAACAAACGAGCGAACTTATGTAACATTTCATGAAGCAAAGACACGTGCACGGGCAAAACATGCGATCTGATATATCAATGAAGAGTAAACGCTTATTAGAAAGGAATGTTACAGGTAAATGTTCACTCGCCGTGAGCAGTAGTTTGAACACCGTGTCGAGCATTCGCAGGAATGTTACATTTCATGGAAAAGTTTTTTGAAATTGAGCCTTTTCTTCTATTTATTTAGGAACAACAACCGGTAGTGTAATAATATGTTAGTAAACATAGGTTAGAACTTAATAATAGAGGTAATAAATACACTACTCACATCGTTATCCACAAATTACTAAACAGATCTACTAGTTGCTAGAAAGAACGATATTGTATTCATTTATAAGAACGTTACATGGAAATGCTCGAGAAAATGCTCTAGTGTACTCGTATACACACCCTTAGGCAAACACGTGGAACAATGTTTTATTTACCAAGCTTTGAAGAAGCTCTCATAACATTTTTTTCTTTTTACCTACGTGATATTTTATCTTTAGGCTAGACAACAGGTTGACGAGCAACACCAAGTAATTAATGTAATATTATTTTTACTTTCTCTGTCTCTCTTCTCTTCTCCATTTCTTTATCTGTTTTCAGTGAGTGTTGAACACATTTTTCAGCCATTACAAAGTAAATTACTTAACGTGGGTCAAATAAATCTATAGAATAAAATACTCTTTATTATGTACACATATACATGTTTCAAATATGTAAAATGCCACAATTTCGTGATCCTGCAATAATTTGTAAATGACAGGACACTTAATTAAAGTTATTGAATTCCCAAAATGATTACGTACATTATTTAATCCTAATTCTAAGCTAAGTACATAATATTTAGTACTTTCTACATGTCCGTCTGAATCTTAGTTACTGGTTACTGTTAGTCTGCATCATCCCACTGCTGGGCAAAAGCCTCTCCCCATGACTTCCAGCTCCTTCGATCCAGGGTTAAAGTAGATCACTGGTCGTTTGTTTTGTCCAGCTCGTCCCACCATCTTCTACGGGGTCTGCCGCGACACGTTTTAGCTGTGTCAGGGCTCCAGGTGATAGTTATTTTGGCCCACAGCTTATGAGGCATACAAAATATACATATAGTATAGTACAAACTAAAAAAAACCAAAGCAAAAAGCCTGTTTTTCTGGAAGGGTTAGGCAGAAATGTGCAAATAGTACACCCACATTTAGTACCAACTTTAAAAATCCATTACAAAAAAAACACCGTGCCTATAAAATCATGTCGGACCTATGCATTAATTTCACTCACTAACATATCTTTCGTTTCACAGCGCTATTAAGCGACAAATTGACCGAGAACCCGAAGCTCCGTGTATCAGAAACTATAATGAACGAGTACTCGCTGTGGATAAACTTGACGATAAAGTCGCTAGCGCCGGCGGACTACGGAACTTACGTGTGCGCCTCTGTCAATGCGCTTGGAAAGATGGAGAGCCAAGTCAGTTTGCATAGTAAGTGGCTGATATCATTATACGTCTTAGTTCGTGTAGCTATTGCAGCTTAGAACACACACGTAGCGTTAGTTCGGTAATGTAGCCAAGGAACATTCAATAAACTGAACTGGATACTCGTCGGAATGAAACTCATGTCCCAGATTTATTCAACCTCCTTCTATCATATGGATCGCATGGAGTTATCAGGAAGTTTGACCAGTATCTTATTTATGGATGTTAAAAAAAAAGTGACATATGCTTTGGGCGTAATTTGATACTCAGAAGTATTTTAACACCATCATTATCTAGAAATTCTTATAGCAAGAAAGAACCATCGCAACCTTTACGAATGTTTTGATAGGTAAACATGATGAGTCATTACATTAGATGGGTGACCATTAAGCCGGGTTTACATTAATGTGTTGTGTCGCCTTCTGACGCAGTTTTAACCAATCAAAACTCGTTGTGATTTGACGTAGCCCTGAACAGATACGTTTGATTGGTGTATTCCGCGTCGCGACACAACACAACACAGTAATGTGCCGGTGGCTTTAATTACATATCGAGACCCCTGTATGTACCCATGTAGCACCTTAAACCGTTGGCTTAAGCCCAAAATTCTGAAAATTAGTCTTACCATGTATCTTATTACCATGTTACCGGGTTGTGGAGGTCAGATAGGTAGTCACTTCATGTAAAATATTTGTATTCAGCTGCATTCGGCTAGACTGGAAGCCGACCTCAACGTAGTTGGGAAAAAGCTAGGCAGATTAATTGAACCCTTTGCAAAAATATCTCCAAAGCTAAAGTCGCCTTAACATTATTTTAATTTCTACAGGACTAGAACTAAGCATGAACGGCTTCGGTGCCGAGGAGCCGATGGTGTCAGGCGCGGCGTGGCAGCGCGCACGCAACTTGCCGTCCCACCGCGCGCGCCCCGCCGCGTCGCACGCGCACCAATACTTCCTCGCACAACATCTGCCGCCACAGCTGTATGCTTTACTACTCACCGTGCTGCGATATATACATACTTTTTAAATGTTGGTACTGTTAAATGAAAGTAGAATTTGTATAGAGTTGACGTACCCTGCGTCTTAATCGAAAGTGACTGTCGCGCGAATACGCAATCGTTTAACCTACTTAAACTAAAGAATGACGTACATGCTAGACTTGATTGATGTAAACTTTCATATACGAGGGCGACAATGGCGTACTCGTGCGGAATCGCTTTCAGTTAGATCGCGGCCGTAGAATGACAAAAACCAAAGAAAGCGTGCCCAAAACGGATCGAACTGAAGGTCAATTCTCGTAATTTAAAACGTTCAAAATCTAGTCGCAGCCTTATCTCGGCGACAAACAAATGTCAAAAACTTGTCAAAATCATGTCAAAATGTAGGGAAATTAGAGGTATTTTTGCCAGATTGAGACTGACACAGTATGATCTGTCTCAATCTGTCAAAAAAACCTCAAATTACGCTATATTTTGACAAGTTTTTGACATTTGTTTGTCGCTAAGATGAGACTGCGACTAGATTTTGAACGTTTTAAATTATGAGAATTGGCCTTCTGACTGTGAACGTTCTTAAAATTACGAGAATTGCCTCTCTGATCTTTAAAAAAATACATACGCTACATCACCTACTATATAAATTCTGCCAAACTATGAGCAGTGTGTGCCATATTATTGTACAGATATTCAAAGATATGTAATTGAACTATTAACAATATTATCGTAACATCTTTCAAAAATCAATCGTACATAGAAGACCCCTTCTTTCTGAACCTGTAAACTTTAGAAAGACCATGGTGCGACCTGATGATGTACATATTTATCTATTAAAGACTAAAACTCTATAACATGTTTACCAAGATTAAACTTGTACCTATTTATTTTTTAATAGAAATTCCGTTGAAATACTCGTTTTGTGATTCAGGTTTTTAATATGCGTTTCCCATAAAAGATGGAAAATCGGGAAATTCCAAACAATATTCATTTGAAAATGATATCGTTATTTTTTATCAATTTCTGTAATTAATTCTGTTTTACTGGACCTCATTAATAGAACCATGTCTTCTACCAGAAATAATCAGATAGAATTACAAATTTTACTAATTAAGAATGTGTAAGAAATTCAATAGGAACTAATATTAAAATATCAATTGTAATAGCCGGGTTTAATGTAAAATCTATAATATGTAAAATGATAATATGTAATAATCGATTAAATATTTAACTGACTAGCATAAGTTACAATGTAAGCGACTAGTTACATCGTTAGGAACATTTCAAATTATCAATCGATATTCATATTGTTTTTAAACCTATCTCGAAATCTTGTACTAACGTTACGTTGACTTTGACAATAAATGTGTAATTTATGAAATGTGTAATATTGAAATAAATGTCCTTATGAAACCCTACTCGCATGTGTTGATTTTGAACTGAAACTTTTTTGTATGCAAACACCGACTTCAAAAGGCTGCGCTGAATAAATGAGGTTCGTAAAATACTAAAGAGTTGTGATAAAAAAACATCGTTCCAATATTTATAGGCCACTGTGAATATGCTAATGATAAAAATGTTATGGATACATTGAGTTAGGTATAACTCTAAGGCTCTAACTTATTTTAGATCTATCCCCGTTTATAAACGAAATTTTTAACTCTATCCACTCCATTACATTAAAGCTGAAAGCAATAAAGTAAAAAAAACCTATGCAGACCGCTCTAAAAGAATCAATCCACATTCAAAAAGCTATCGACTTTACTCTTAAAGCTAATTCAATATCCAGAGATTCCATTGACTATCTCGAACTAGATAGGTATTGCAGGACAATGACGAATGGTCGATCCGAGCCGCTAATGCATTTTTCGTGTTGCACTTGAATTAATGTGTCTCCAGTTTCATTTCATGGGGAGCGCCGGCAATGGGCGGGTTTAATAACCGTGAAAAGGTCGTATAAAGTTAATCATTTTATTCGACGTGGACTTTACTGGGCATTTTGTTATCTCGTCCCGAATCCGATACGTTGATTCAACCTGCCACTGAAATACGCCACTTTACGATAACGTCACAGTATATGTGAATTTTAAGATGCGATACACTGGTCTGACTTTAAATAATTTTAGATAAGTATTTCATAAACCAGTTTAGAGTTTCTCGTAAGCGCGTGAATTCAATGGTTAGTAGGTATTTGCGGTGCTGTGAAAGAGTTAAGTAGTCCGATATTCCTTATTTTCTTTGTTCATATTGAGGAAGTATTACGCCTAATGATTATTTCAAATAAATATTCCACTAAGTAAAGCAACTTCAAATCTACTTAATAATTTGTAGACCGCACAATCATAAATGACAAGCTGTGACCCGAAAACTCCTTTGAAATGGCCTCCAAATTACGTGAAAATATTGTTCAGTTCCTTTTAAATGTCTAATAGACCCTGAATCCCTGTTCCCGATTGTACAAGTTGGCAACTTATTAAAATTCTTTCAGTATCCCCCGTCTCTCGCTTTTTAAGAAAACCTTTTAGTGTAGATTTCAAATTGGAAGGTGGAAATTATGTTTTAGTCTTTGAATGGAAAATAAGTGTCCCGAAATTCGGAAATTAATGGCTCTACGAAAAAAAAATGTTTACCTATAACGCAAAATACAAACCAACAAAACTTTAACACAAACTGAGATGTGATTCAGTAGCCATAAGGCTTATTAGCTCAAGTTAAGTGGTCAACTACCCACGATAATTCAGGATTCATATCTAATGATTATTAAAACGAATGGCGGGTGAGATATAACACTCAAACTAAAAGTTTCATCAACATAATTTATTCGGGACACTCGGCCGAGTGGCCCACGCGGCCGCAGCTATTTTTTTCTTTATTCGTTCAGGATACGCTCTGAATTTTGGGCAGACGATTTTTCAGAGGGAACTTCAATTGTGCAACGCGGTCACGTAGTTTTTTAGCGTCACTCGAGCAGACATGCGCCTGAGTTTAATAATGTCATAGGCAGCCCCTGGCGTGCTTATGTGCGCCGCGGCCGGATGCTGATAGCCACCAACCACGTGACTTAATATACACGGAGATTCGAATAGGTGTCGATTCGAATAAAGTAGTCATTTATATCGATTAAATAGCAGTAAATGGTTCTTACATTGAATGGGATATTGAATATTAAATGTTCAAAGCTAGTCGTCCACACTATCAGACATAGTGAAGTTAATTTGTCGGTCCCTGAAAACGTTGCCCTCGCTTACCACCCTCATTCCTCATAACGCTTTAGCAAGGAATCGATAAATATTTGCAAAACTGCACAGAGTCACGATCGTTTGCACTGCTACCAATAAATCGCATAGCGCTGATAAACAAACGCGGCCATTGTGATTTGCGGCATTTTGTTACATTCGTCCGCGCGGGCAATGCTGTCATGCGACAATAATTCTTTGAAAACGCTCCTGACAGTTTTGCCGCAAGCGACGCCTCCGCACTAGAATGGGATTTACTATGTCATACGAAACGTTAGCGGTCGACGAGAAATTTTTCACAAAAGCCATGCAAACTAAACCGATGCTAGCTAGCTAAACGGACATTTATAGCTCAATGTTGTATACCAAACGTTTGTAGGCAAAACGAGATCGTGGCTTTTTGTCACTCGCAATTTACAAACCAAACAATAAACATCAAAAATAATCTTAAAATCCAGATGAATAGCGAAGGCGGGCGTCACGACGTAATAAAAACAAAAAAAAACTGAAGGTAAGTCGTCGTATTATCTTGATCTTAAATAAAACCGATTTCTTTAGCCAAAACATATGCTTTTTTTTTTTTTTTTTTTGAGGATGGGAAATCATCAAATGACCCCTCCCGCTCTGGGTGGAGCAGAAGGGAGTGTCAGACTCTTACTGACTAAAACCCACCCGTGTTCCTTCCTTAGCCCTTTATGTTCCAGGGCAGCGGTAACCCTTTCGGACAATCCCGCTACCCAGCCAAAACATATGCTTGGAAAAACTTTATGCGGCGTCGGATTCATTAGGATAATTGCATAGATCAGACAACAAAACGTTAAACTTGTATCGAAAACGAAGCAGGTCTAGTCGATAAATCAATTAAGATGTTGCTTTGCATCACGGAGTTGAAAAATAGAGCAAGTTCGTAATGCATCCAGGTTATTAGATTTAAAAGCTCTTCAAGGAACAGGAAGTAAATACTCGTAAGTTACTCACTGCCTGCTTTTACATTTATATTTCAAGGGAGAAAAACTGTTCTGTATTCATGTGGCACAAAGAAAGCTAATTCACTAACGTGACAGAAATTGCACGACAACCCCTTTTATTGGAATACGTAGGGCCTGCTTAGCTTTACATTAAAAAAAAATTATAATCCTACAAACTTCCTTGTTTGCTGATATATCTAATTTTCGTACACAACTTTTAGTAAGTTTAAGTACTTATAAATTACAATAGGTACCTACAAAAGATGATAAAGTCTAAAATATTCACATTTGTATAAAATATATTATGTATAAAATGGCGGCCGGACCCTGGGTACAGTGGGCCGGAATGAGGACGTCATTCAGTGCGGTGATCAATCTATCGGTCTCGCCGAAGTGACGCATCGATGGACAGCGAAATATATCGATACCGAGACCCGCGCGACCCTACGCAAAAACACGTGAGTATGGACACGTACATATTTTAGTATCGCTCAATTACTTAGATTGGTACAGTCGAGGAGAGATCCTTTTTTAGGATTTTACATACTCCCCGCTAGTACATATTGTCGCTCGGAGTGTATCAGCGATATTGAGAGTGTCATTGCAGAGTACTTTTAAGATTCGAGATTGGCATGGTTAGAAATAACGGAAAGAGAAGATTTTGGAATCTGATATAAAAAAGAAAAGTGATGCCTAGAATACTATGAGGCTTGAGAATAAAAAATGTTGTGTATTGTCAGAAGATAATATTGCAGGTACTATGTAGGTACCTACTTACAATTAACTTAAGCTTAGGTATATGTAGTTAGGTTAGTAACCAAGAGCACCCCTTTTTTTTTAGTGGGAAATCATCAAATGACCTCTCCCGCCCTGTGCTGAGCCGAAGGGCGTGTCAGACTTTTACTGACTAAAACCCACCCGTGTTCCTTCAGTTGCCTATGCCAGGGGCCACGGTATCTCTTTCGAACAACCCGCGGCCCTGGCGGAACCAAGAGCCCCTTGATTGACTATGGTATTTGCTCATGTACATTTTAATTATAAATAATTTTGTTATGGAGACTACATAAACACATATATGGACTAAATAAGTTATCATAATGTTTGTGGGTTTACCTACATCGCGAGAATAGGTATGGTAGAATTGATGTGTGTCCTATAATTTGAATTCTACTACTATTACATTTGCAAAACCGAAGCGAAACCCGTTTAGATGACTCAATTATAAAATTACTAGCTGCGCCCTGCGGTTTTACCCGCATAAGTTTTGATCCCGTGGGAATATCGGGATAAAAAGTTGTGTGCCAAATTTCATCCAAATCCGTTCCGTTTTTGCGTGAAAGAGTAACAAACATCCATCCATCCATCCATACAAACATTCACGTTTATAATATTAGTAGGATATATCTAAAAACACCGGATATATTGCATCAAATCTCTCCGGAAGCCAACATCTTTTATTCAATAAACCGCAACCAACATCAAAAATAGTCCAAAACTTTTCCAGAGCCGAAAGTTTAAAAAGTATAAAACCAGTCACCAATTGTTCGGGGGCTAAACGCAAACGGCTCAATAAAAGCCAGCGTGTCCCGTTGGTAAACAAAACTGCCAGTCATTAGACTGAGCGAACGAAAACATTCGGTCCAATTATCCAGGCCGAGCGGTCCGCACGAAAAACGCTCGGGTCTGACCGAGCCCTAATGACGACGTCAAACGGACTCATCAATCTATTTCGGAGACCTGAAAACCTAATGGGAACTTTTAGTGTTTACGTATTAGGCTGTCTTGGTAGTTTCAAGGATGGAATGAAGAAACTTAGTCAATGAAGGACGAAGGTTAAGTTACTTTCGAACTACTTCAGTGCTTTATCGACAAATGGACGGTCTCACCAGTTAAGTTATGACGCTCTGCGGTCAAATTAAATTAATTAAATTAAATATTTTATATCGGACCCACAAGTGTAGTCCATTTGGTTAGTGTACACACGACTTAGAAAATATAGTGTAAGTACTTATGTACATCTACCAGAAAAACAACACAAACTATTCATTAATAATGCCACAGCGGCATGTAGGCGTATCCAATGTCCCAGTATGGGGCTGTCCCACCTATCAGCTATAGTTTTACAAATGTCTCCTGGGTTCTTTCTCCGGACACCTGACAAATTATGATTAATTTCTAAAAAATGGCACAACAATCGTTCAAGAGTGATGGCCTGTTGGTTAAGGCCACGTCTCTTATGCACGAGGTTGTGGGTTCAAGTCCTGTTAAGTGCCAATATAACTTTTTCAATTCCTTTGTACTTTCTAAGATTATCTTGGACAGTACCGACATCGGCGAAGGAAAAACATCGTGAGGAAACTAAGACTTATAGTTTGCTAACTGCGCCCCGCGGTTTCACCCGTATAAGTTCCGATCCCGTGGGAATATCGAGATAAAAAGTAGCTTATGTGTTAATCCTGGTTATAAACCATATGTGTGCCAAATTTCATCCAAATCCGTTCAGTAGTTTTTTCGTGAAAGAGTAACAAACATCCATCCATCCATCCAACCATCCATCCATACAAACTTTCACATTTATAATATAAGTAGGATATAAGTCTGAAATCGCCAACCCATCTTGTACAAGCGTGGTAATCAATGCTCATGCCTTCTCAGTTTGAGAAGAGGCCTTTGCTTTGCAGTAGGATAATAATAGGCTGGTATTATTATTATGATATGATTTTTCTGAAGTGGCAGTCGGCTAGCCATATTTTTTGAAGGACCGATGGCCAGAGAAGCAGACGAGTCCTAGAGTGTATCGCGTATCGGCAAGCGTAGTGTGGGACGCCTCTACGTTAGATGGCCCTACGACCTTAAGAAGGCTGGCTGGGACAGACTGGATGCGGAAGGCGAAGGATATAGTGTTGTGACGCAGCCTGGGAGAGGCCTATGTTCAGCAGTAAACTGCGATAGGCTGAGTTAATTATTATTTATTGTTCACTACAAATATGTCCAAATCAGACTTTTAAAGGTTTTGTGTCACTTAATTAAAATATTACAGAGCGCTGTGACTATACGCAGTAAATGGCAATCATTATTGTAATTGCTCGCAAATTATCATTCAATGAGCGCATTATGTACGTCCGTATTATCACAGTAATTATAATTAACTGGCACAGGTTTATTATTATGGTATTTTTAATAATAATAAAATAATTTATTTGCGTAAAACATGGTATACAATGGTTTTAGGCATAGGTCAGAGTAGCACAAACATGTTTAGCTAAGATAAAACATAGCACCTGGATAAGGATCACGTCTGCTCCGAGCATATACATAGCTTGCTGTCTTGAATAATTGTTTATTCTTGGTCACAAATCACTCGTAGACAAAACGATCTGTCGGCGAAACATCCATAAGTGACACGTTCTATCGACGAATCTCTCAAAAACGAAACGTCCTGTCGGTGATCAGTCCAAAGGAGAAACGACTGTCGGAGAACGCTTGCAGAATCAATCTAATCGCAGTCTCATCTCGGCGACAAACAAATGTCAAAAACCTGTCAAAATGTAGGGAAATTAAAGTCATGGTCTACACACGTGTCAAATTTCATCCAAATTAATTCCGCCGGTTTAGCTTACTCAATCACGCAAAAACAGCTAAACGGATTCGGGTGAAATTTGGCACACAGATAATTAGATTAACACAGAATACTGATCCCGGTAATACGTTCCTATGGAATAATTTCCAATAGTTACGCGGGCGAAGCCGCAGGATAAAGCTTGTAAAGACTAAATACTATATTTTAAGATACGGATATTACATTTACAATCTCTTAAAACGAAGTAAATCATCCCCTATTTACCTCCTTGGTGATGATTTTACAAAAACTTTACAACGCGTAATTCTTTATTTCTTCCCAAAAGCATAGGTAAATATAAATTTATATAAAAATTTAAATTTCTCAACTTAGCAAATGTTGGGTTTCCCATACCTACCTAATTTCATGCCCTATCCCTACTTTTTTCTAATAATAAAATAATTCTATAGGACGCCCGTTTGTTGAAATTGTATTTTGTGCAAAACGGAATCGCCGAAATCACTCTTGTCAAACGTAATATCAATTGTGATCTTATACATAGCTTTATTAGTACCCAGCAGAATTGATGCCAATCCTCTCTACATAAGCCTCCTCACCATTTACGATACCCACGGGACCAGCTATTTGCATCGGATGACAGTCAGCTGATAGCCTCTAAGGTTCCCCTCCATTTTATCATTAGCATGGAAATTAAAACGTAATAAAGCATCAGAAACCCCTAAGATTCCCGTTTCATCAAAACGAGCACGAACTAACAAAGTGCAGGAGCTTGCTAGTTTTACGAGTGACAAATTACTAAGAAAATACTCATTTACAAGTCTATTATATTCCTTTAGCAATGGAGAATTTTTAATGGCCAATATTTCTGTAAGCTAGTGCGCCCGGTCCGGGTAGTTCGCTTTACTCTTTAACTTGCAACTTCAGATGAGAAAATTATTTTTCATTAACGCTCGGTTGCGTTTCAACGTACTGCCAGTGGAATTAAAATCAATTACCTACTTCCGTTAGAACAAAACAAAGTTCTAGAAAATTCTCCCGTCGCGTCGCTCCAGTTTATAGCGATTTCCACGAAATTCGTTTAACGACTCCTATGGTTTAACTGTTCGGTCCAAATTCATTCGATTTGTTAATCGAATAATGCATTTTGTTGAATATTCGGAATACGTTTTTCAATATCCAAAGCGAGTTTTCAGGTTTTTCTAAGCTCGAATGCTAGTTTAATTTGCTAGCAAATTCTAAGCTATAATAGGACAAGAAAACTAGTTCCTAGACAAAAGACCCTTGAGCTTTACGATTATTCTATTTCTTATAAGCAAGTTTCTTAACTGCGTATCATATAGGGACTAAAAAGGCAACAAAGCAATTCTCATGTAAATTTCTCTTTCAAGAGATAATAAAAAGTCGATTACAAGGAAAGTCGCAATGAAACTAAGAATTTACAGTCACTGAACCCTTTTCACTGAGAAATTCAATAAGCCGGTGTACGGGGGCTTTCACGATGTTCTTTACCCTGGTTATGATATTGTTAAGGATCAAGTCCTAGCGAAGCCACTGACACTAAAAAATACGTGACTGTTTTATACGATCCTATCCCACGTTCGTGAAAAATCGGCGTACTTGGATAGTCTCCCGATATAAAGAGATCCGAATAGGCGTTCAGCGGATCACGCCACTTACAGGATAATGCAAGTCTTTTGTCTATGTCGCTCAATCAGTGCTATACTTTCATTCATTCTGGGCTGAATGAATCTAAGGAACAAGAGAACCGATTGTAGCAAATCTAGCTTGGATTGTAGGAAATGTAGGCGTTTTGTATTTTTTACGGTTTTATAGGAACGATCTAAAAGCTGAAAAGCAAACTGGATTAGGTGCTATTGCTGGTAGATGTGAGCGTAGACATGGGTGCTTTTAGATGTGAATGGCCGAGAACGTTCCGCATTCGGATTAGCCAGTTCGACTGCCAGCATGTAGATGGTATTCAAGAATGGACCTTAGTGAAAAGCGTTTTAGCGATTGGCAAGAATGCAGTGACTGAAATAACCTTTAAGAGGTCTAAAGTCTAACATATAACTAAAATCACATGGGAGTTATTTTCCCAACTGAAGCCAACCAAAAAAAGAAAATATTGCATGTTCATGACTTACATAAAATATGATAAAACTTCTGCAAAAAGTTTGCATTTATACTGTGATTGTACAGGAAGATAATTAGAAAGTAAGAACAACTGCATAGAGCGCAATGAAACCTTGGAATGAAAATTACTTTTATGGATTTTTCAGTTGGTTTATTTAGCTTTACATACATTTTCCGAACTATGTGCACTATTCAGTGGTCACGGTTTGGAAGAGAATCGAAAAGCTTCAAAATATTGAACCATGCAATACAATATCCAGGAAAACCCATGCTTTCTGCTGAACCTGAATTGAAAACGACATAGGCCTATCTATAAAAATAAAATCTATAGGACTGAATATCGAACTAACTGAATCTCAGTGAATATTCGAAACGGTTGAAGCGGTATCGCTAGATACATTTTTGCGGTTTCAACGGCAGGTGTCGGGCAGCCATTATCAAATACACACACCAACGATCGCGTGTTATCGCCCCACACTGTCACTTTAACAGATTTATTGGCCGTTCCATTTGACCCAACGCACTCCTGTTCTATATAAAAACGTTTATAGAAAATGTGCTATTCCGTACTTCACGAGTATCGAAGGACTTATGATGACGTAATTTATTGAATTGAATCGCGTCTTTGGAATCAGTAATGAATTTTTATTCCATATTTTTCATGTAATACTTTTCGAATCTTGCAGTAGCCATTTGTGCTCTTAAAATTGGACAAGTAAAAAACTATTATTAATGAAATATAGTTTTGTAATATAACCACTTTCTCCAAATTTATGTCAGTAAAAACTGCAAAAATATCTTAGACATATGCGGCAGTCGAAGCTGAGTTTGGCAGTAGATCCTCAACTATCCTCGTCATGTCAACTATCTCCTTTAGGGATTTGGTCTGTCTATAAATAATTCTCAATCAATTGAAGCACCTAAAAAATATTGAAGCTCCAGTACTCAGGCTATACATTTAATTGCTCCGTAAAACAAATTACGTCCACCTCGTTGCTCGTAAATGTCTATAGAGATTTTTTATTATCTTTACAAATTACTCCGCAATGGGGTTTTTTCGCATTGTTTATTTACCCTGTTCATTGCATTGTGTTGTTCCGTCACCGTTTATTAATTTCCTTCAAAAGCTACATACAAAAGGATATTCATTATGTATATCGATAAGTATATACATTACTCTATAAGGGAAACGGGTACATCTGAAGATGTGACAGTAAAAGTGTAATATTAGACGATTTATGAAGCGTTTAAAGGCGTTAAAAAACCAATGGGCCGGAATAAAGGCGCTCACTCGCCAAATAAAATACAAAGTCAATACATTTAACAAAAATATGCATGTTATGACTTTAATTCAAATTATTCGTTTTGATTGCACATTTCCTTTATCAGCTTTAAAAATAATTCGGCCGAATGACTGCCTTTATTTTTAGAATTGCTCACTGTTGGTCATGCATATCTGCCGTGTTCGGGATTCACACAATGAATTCTCCCTCTGTCGACGCACTGAACAGTAAGCGTTAAAATTATTGGAATTTTATTTAAATAAAAAAACTATTGAATAGCTCGGGAAATACGGCGTTCGGCAAGCGAGTCCCCGTCGCGGAGAAGTGTCGCTTAAATGGCAGAGTGCGATGTATTCGAGGGCACGTTTATATCGCATGTTATTAAATTCTTTTCCTCGCGACTGGTGATGGCAATCGTCTTATTCAATTACACGCCAAACAAGGCATGAGAATAGCTGACAATGACTACAAGGAGAAAATGCCGCTATTGAAAATGCGAAGCTTATTTCATTTAATTCTGTTGTGATGTGACAACTCTGACAAGCGACTTCGAGTGTTTTTAAAGGATCGTGAAAAAACGCGCTTTTCAAGTTTTAAGATGAAATGAAATTCATTGTTTCAATATTAAATGGCGTAATGTAAGCCGCAATAATCCTAGAGATTATGGAAAAAAGAACTTAATGATTCTGAAAAAGTATTAAACTTGTATCGTGTTTATTTTGAGACGATATAATGCGTTATTGTAAGATAAATTGACAATATTAAAAGTAATAAAAACCCTCTATTCTGCAGGGTCCTGTTAAAATATTCTAAAGTGTATTTTATGAGGGCATATCCCTTCCCTACGAGCCATAACTATAAAACAATCAGCACAAGAATCTCGAATATTTCGCGGGCATTTCCTCAACGAACTTTTATTAAAAAACTTTTTGTTTTTATCAGCCTCAAGTGAACCCTGTAATTTTACTATCATGTTCACATTATCTGCTTATTTATAACCAGATACCATTTTACAGTCTTATAAACGTTTGTTTTACAATGGGATGCATGAACGACACTTAGCATTGAATGGTTCGTTTTTCTAAGGTACTAAAATATTGCTAATTATGTAGGTACTAGTAAACATAAGCAATAACCTAGGTACCTAGTTTACCTTCCTTCATCCTCAGAAATTAAAATCACCTAGTCGAAACTTGTTTCTGATGCGTGGAATTTAAATCAAAAACACATAACAATTTTAATACATAACAAAGTTTCATATTAGTTCGGCTTTGTGCAAGCACTCACTTGTTCATGTATTATGATCGTATTTCGCGGTTGGTAACGGATATTGCTCGCCTGTCCAACTCCTTTCCGAGGCAATCTGTGTTTGACAGATCTCACAGTTTTGATCACTCGAGCGAACCTATACCCTAGCCTTTCAGAAACCACTGCCCCGTTTTATTTATATTTTCTTTACATAACTACACTCAACCTTCAACAAATAAATGGTATAAAGTACTCATGCGTGTATTTTCGGGAAAGAGCATAAGGATTTTCGTAGGTATATTCGCACATGAAATTTTGAACTTTAAGCCATGTTAAGCCACGTTGGATTTCAGCAACCTTTGCGATATAAGTAGTTGACCGCACTTAGAGTTTTATGTATCAAACGTTTACATAGCTTAAAACATTTTGATAAAAACATCTAAATTATGGACAACACATAATAGTAATAGTAATACCAGCTTATTACTGTCCCACAGCAGGGCAAAAGCCTCTTCTCAAAGAGAGAAGGCACGAACATTGATCACCACGCTTGCTCAAGACGGGTTGGCGAATCTGTATTCGCCTTATATTAACTAAGTATAAGTCCAGGCGAACCAACCTGCACTGGGCCAGCAGCGTGGTGGATTACGGCCCAATCCCTCTCACCGAGATGAGGCCAGTGTCTCAGCAGTGGGGACGTTGTAGGCTGATTATGATAACGATAAGTCCAGGGGGTCTAAACCGAAGTAGTATCGGCCGAATGTTCGGCCGTTTCCCGCTACGAAGTTACTATTTGGTTCGGTCGGTTCTGATCCTACACTCCTACACTCTTTCGAATATTGACTATGGTCCCGACCCAACTGAGCGGATCCGAACGTTTTTCGCATTTTTCAATAATATTCGGTTCGGCCATGTGTTGGTCCGATACGACCCCCCCCCCCCCCCCCCCCCCAATTAAAAATTCTAATAAAATCACATTGGTACTCCTGAATTTGAACACGTTATCACCTAAATATAATCTGATACTTGGTTTACCTGAGATAAAAGCCAAAAATGGTTCCCACACGTTACTTTGACACAAAATCCGCCTAGGGGCAGACAGAGGTGCTTTAATGTCACCCACAATGTTATCTGAACAAATTTATAATATCGTCAGTCACAGCGGTGGCTATTTATTTAGGTTTTTATAAGCTTTCTTTATTTATATGCTCCCCGCATGAGTGTTAACTACATCATTTCAAGCGAAGCATTTGATGTACGGTGGATAATAAAATGTTGAGGGCCTCTGTGAAAATCGGGATTATGTGAACCAGTAGTTGGAATAGTTTTACGTTTATTTTATTCTAGCTGGACTTTATAGTCAGTTCTAGGATACGTACTATTCGTTAGGGTTCCAAATAATTAAAGTTTTAAACTATCTAGTACACAGTTACGTTACAAGGAACTTACTTACTTTGGAGGAAGGTTACTTCATTACTATACACAACTAGCTACTGCCCAAGATTTCGTCCGCGTGAAATTTCTTATTGCTCCGACCCACACCGTCGCATCGCATCACACGCCCACGCCTTGGCCTGGTCTTTTTGCTCGGCTCCTAAGGGTCTTAGCGTGATATTAAATAGCCTTTCTCAAGAATTCAATGCAAAGAATTCAAGGCAATCAGATGCAACAACATTTTTCAAATCCGATTGGTAGTTCCAGAGATTAGGGTACGAAAAAAATATTCAGCTTTATTATTAGTATATGTATATGTAAATTTACAAGTTAACATAGACACAAAAAAAACATCTTAGCAAGATATGAAAATTAGGAACTCAACCTACAAACTCACATCGAAGAAATCCTTGTGTTTAACCCCCTATTGAATCCGTAATAAATCCGTGTAAAGACTTTCTGAAGCATTAGTTATAAAAGTCATCTTATGATTTATTTATTCGAGATGAAGATAAATTGAATCATCTAAATTAAATGGCTATAATAAATGAAATCTTCATTACTCATTGTCAGGAGCATGCCTTCATTCACTAGCTGGATTATTTTGTGGACGGATTATTATCAACTTATAAGATATTACTAACATGCGTAAACAACAACCAAATAAATAGTTTTTATACAGGGTTATTTTAAATTGGCTAGTTAAACTCCGCAAACGCGATGGGTATCGAAATCTAAAAACGATAACATAAAAAATAAATGTTTTTTTTTTTGTGAAGTCAACGACCGCTGTTAGTGTTGTTACTTGAAGTTTAAGTTGAGAAAACTGTTTTCTTATGTTTTATCGTGTTTAGATATCGATACCAATAACGTTTGCGAAGTTTACACAAAAAAAAAACAGATTTTTAAAACTGAAATTCATGTGACTATAGGAAATGCGGTAGACAACCCCACAAAAAAATCATCCATTTTTTGTTTCATATTTGGATATCGATAACCATCGCGGCTGCAGAGTTTAGCTAGCCAATTTAAAATAACCCTGTAGAAGTGTGACCAAAAGGCTCTTACGTCAAACTAAAATCTAGTCGAATTAATGTAAATGATGTATCATATAAGGTGGTCTCAAAAGGAAAAGATATGAGGGTCTTTAATTAGGTATAGTGTATCAAAACGCTTAATTAATTAAATAAACTAGAAAAACAAGCAGCTATTTTAAAATATACTCGAACAACTTATTACGGACCGGGCACTTTTTGAAATGAGCAGTTCTTTTTATTTTTTCTAATTTCATTCTTACTTCCTTCCAAGGTATTTTTAAATAATAAGATCTAATTACAATAATGTAGGTAGGAAACTTATTTTTACATAAAAAAATACCGAGCACTATAAAATTAACGTATTTCATATTTAATAGTAAAACTGCTATCTATTTCAATCCATTAATAATATTAATTCTGTTCGCTATAAAAATGTTTTCATGCGCTCCTAGCGAACTTACTGCATAAATTATAATTACATGGTGTAATTATATTAGATTTATTAATGTATTAGTGTATCGCACACGACTTCAAAAATTTTAAAAGTTCGACGTTTTGGTGTTTTGAACTCCAATATACGCACATAAACTATGTGCCTTGGTCCAAACTATGTATTAATTGTTCTGTCATTAAAAAAATAAACAGTGGACAGTATTGTAAGATAATTAAATCAAATCAAATAATTTATTTGCACGTAATACATGTTAAAACGGCAGGTATAAAAGGTACATTATATATTCCACCTACTGAGGTGTGCAAATTAATATATTAGGTACTAATAGCAACATTAAAATATACAGAATACATTTTAAGTTGATTGACCAAAGAATTATTATATTTGTGTACAAATTATATGTGCGTAACCAAGTGTTATAATAAGAATAATGTTAGTTTAGGGTAAACTTTGCATAGACGTCGATGTTTACAAAATAACTGTGCCAACGGCTAATGACAAGCTTCAGGACCCTTACTGAAACTGAAATGTGTCAAGCGACGCAGTGTGATAGGAGCTTGGAGGAAATAGGCGACACGCTTCAACGACATGCTGTTTTACATCAAAGCTTGTACATAACACTTATGGTGACAAAGTGCCGTAGAAGACAGTGAAAGTAACAGTGGGACGAGCTACAGCTTTTCATGTTAGATAGACTGGTCACCAAACTCAAACCCAAAGCATTTATTCAAAATAAACCATTTACAGGCACTTTTGAACTGTCAAAGAGTCCATCAGTTAGTCGGAAAGCTAAAGCTAGTTGCCCATTCCAAAACGTAGGTCTCTATGGAAGATATGAATGGCTCACGATATTTTTCTTCAACGTTTTGAGAACAGTGGTGATGAAATAAAAATACACAAAGTACATGCTTGGGTACTCTAAAACTCTGAGAGCTGCAGAGCATATATACTGCATGTCGATTATTATTTACAATCATCTACCAAATAGATTTCAAGACTTACCATTGACCAAGTTTTAAAAAATACTTTTCAAACTATTAATATTTAAAAGATATTATACCATTATGGACTATCTAGAAGACAAATCAATAGAATCTGTAAGTTAGATTAGGTGACATCGCTGAATGTGAATACATTTGCACGCCATGTTATGGCAGGATATGCTGAAACAAATTGACTGTAATACCTTATGTACCATATTCTAGCAAATAAATATTTTGATTTGATTTGATTTGATTCATAGCTGGGCTTTAACTGTTGCTATTTTTACAGGAAAATGGTTGGTATGGCAGATGGAAACGTAAGTATAAAGTTTCACATGTATGTATAAGCAATTCAGAGTCATAACCCCAAAAAACCTATCACACGAAACTACACAAGTATCAACAATAACAAAAAGTATCGGCTCCCATTTCAACAAAAATACACCATACCGTAGGTGACGTGAAAATAGCAAGTTTTAGGATTTTTCTCTTGCCTATAATGATATGATAATTCGATTGCCCATTGTGTATTATTGCGGTCGGCCGCGGTCTTGAACCCAGTGGGAATATAAATTTTCAAAGGTAAATACGAAAAAGGCACTGCCGTGAATCTTTTTATGGCGCCATTGTATGGAAAAATGATATGCTCTCGTTATTGAAGAGAATCGTAAGCGTAAATTTTCACCTGTGCTGTACTCATAATATATTCTCGAAGCCATTACGGTTTCGATTTTGCCGTAAAATCTAGTTATGTGCACTTAATTTGAAACAAAGGGTTTCCATTGTGATGGAACGTACTAAGTGGGTCAGGTCGGTACATCAGTTGAAACTTTAGTAATTTGCCATACACGACGTAGGTACTTGCCGTGACGACCAAATAATGTTTCATTTGCAGTAATGAGATTTTGCGTGGGCGTTATTGTAAACCTCTGGTGACGTGTTTTCAATGGATAAATTCTGCTGGTAGACATAGGTAAATTGTTGCGTCCTTGTTAATCACATGGAAACATTGATGTTCTGTTTCTAGGAAGGGAAAGGAAAACTATTGTGGGAGATAAATATCCTATTTTGTGAAATAATTGTTTTATGTTGCTAGGCGGATTAGTATTCCCTCGCAAGAGACTGGTAAACTACCACGTCGCTTTCACCGTTGATCCAAATTCCAGTTAATCCAAGTCTTACTACTACATGTGGCGCGTCATGTACTAAATCTTAGTTTCCATTTAAATTTAACTTGCTCTAAAAGAGAAAATGAGCTTGTGGTACAAAAACTTCAAGGGAATTACTTACGACTTTCTTCGTCAGACATTTTATCTCTAATAACACAATTACAGAGTAATTTAAATACACGAACACACGCTAAAAGCCCCAGACTGGTAGAACTCCGGAGACTTTATTTTTGTACGCAACAAATATAAACCTGTATACTTTGGTATAAATGTCAAAGGAAACTATAAATAAGTATAGCATTTCTTAAAAAAGTTCCTTAAAAAGAAGATTAGAAGATCACATAATTTTCATCGGTAGATAAAAAACTAAACCAACGTGCCATAGAGGCCAGTCATGGTGACTTTATCGAGAGCTGAGATTTTTCCGCCGCACTGAACTCAGTAGTGACGTAGCCCTTGCTTGATTCCAACGCTACCAGTGGCCCAGGCCGAATAAAGTAATAACGAATAACCCAACATTTTTTTTTTCGAGCAATAGCGGCCTTTTATTTAAGAATATTCTCTCCAGGCACAACAAGCGTGTATTTAACAGCATTCCTCTTTAGTAAAAGATTTTCTTTGAATTAAAATGTGAAAAATTCTTACTAAAACCCCGGAGGCTCACATTGGCCATTACGTCCTCATTTTTTTAAGTTTTATTAAGTAGTATGTAATCCTGAGACCCTTTGGCTTAACTGACAACACGGTTGGGTAATGAAGATCCATCCCTCGTGAGCCGCCCATCACTTTTTGGAACGAAGCGTTTTTGCTAAGGAGGGATTAGTGTACCCTCCTCGAGCTCGATTTTCCTGAGATGCTTTATCATTGGGGTTTCCGACTAACATGAGGTTAACTTGTAATCTTAGCTTTATTTGGTCGTTGTAGCGACTTAATACCTCCAAGCTCGGTAATGAAGCGGTTTTTATGAAGACCCTTTCCTTATTTGATTTTCATCATAATGCTCGCTCAATGGTCTCTTTGTTACTCCTTTATTTCAATTGTTTACGGTTCAGCCTAGCTACAGATTTCAATGTAATATTAGCAGCCTTTATACGTGTAGACGGTTTAGCAGAAATGGGAAAAATTAAGAACGGATCATTTTTAAATAACAAGAGAAGGGCAAACAAAGAGACTCTTTTACAAAAAAAGGCATATTTTAATAATAAAATTTAATTAACGTTGGTAAACATACAATGTTTTTAATTATCTTCAGGCCGTTCATTCTGACGTTTCAGCAACTACGTAGATGCTCTCCTTGCGTAAAAAATATGGAATACAGTGAAAAACGTCGAGTCAATTTGCGAGCATTTGTCTGGTCGCCTTTATTTGCCGGTCGAGCGGGCACAAGAGGCCCCTGGCCAGCCACGGTAAATCAGCTTACATTTTTTTCAAAGGTTTTCTGTGTTTGGCGGTCCTCGCATCACTGGCGTAAAAACCTTTTCATTTGTACTCTAACATGTTTGCTAATTCCGTATAAGTAGATAAACGAGTCGGACAACATATCTTTACACTTGAGTCGATGTAAACAATAGTTGGATTTAGTTTCAACGAAAGTTGACTAACAGTTGGATGACTTTGGAATTCCAGTACTGACGCGGACAAAAATGATTTCTATATTTTGAAATTTTTATTTTGTAGGCATTAGTGTTGACATACACGATGTTATCCAATTATTATGATTAATATGGGTTAAAAACAAACTGACAACGTGAATTTCGAATAGCTTCGCGTCTAATACCTGTCGCGCCTTAATCTTCTATTACCTCACTTACGAGATCCTACTAGGAATAATTAAGCCATGTCAATGCAGAGGACCCCCTATAAAATAGAGTTGATGGAGCGGCAAGCTTCAGCTATAACAATCTACGCGTGTTTATAATTCCGTGAGAGATTGTACCAACACTGTGTAGGTACAAGACAAACCAATTTTGATTCCGATTGTGTTCATTTCACTAGCTTTCAGTTCAGTTAGTTTTCGCCTCACTGGCTGATCTAATTGGTTTAATACAGATAAGTACTTGCGTGTGTAATTGCATAGTGACGGGTCTCCGCAAGACGAAGAGCATGACACGTGACTACAATGTTACAAAGTTACATTACTTCACCAACTCTAACATTTCTAATATAATACCTATAAGTCTGTGCACCTATTTCTAAATGGAGGGCTAATAGCAGATTCGAGGCACGTCGGGGCCGACTCTATCGCAGTTTTCAATCCGAAGTCGAAACTAGAAGATTTGTCACGTACATTGCAACTTTTACAAAGGAACCGTATCATTTCCTCACCTTTTGTCGAAACTTTGTCTCCGCAATTACGACTTAATCAGCTGTGAATAAATAGCACCCAAAACGACCGTCACCTTGTATCAAAATACATTATAAACACTTCTAGAACATACTTCGTGCATAGGTTCAGCGCTGAATAAAACTCATAGCAAAAAACTTCCTGCGGAATTCAATTTTAAGAGGTCCCATCCATATTTTTTCGCTGAGTCACGTCTCGAGTCCGCAGTGCCAATAAGAAAATAAATAGTATTTTTCAATCTCCTGACCATGCCGATATATCGCAACGTTAAATGACCAAGTACGTGTAATATGATCAACGAGGCTCTCCATCACAATCCATCAACTTGAGTCGCTGTACAGAGCGCCGCAATAGTCTAGGTCCCGGCAATCCGACGAAAAGCTCGCCTTTTAAGTAGCTGGATTTTACATTACCCCGTAACAATGGAGGAAAACCTGACGGAAAAAATAAGAAGGTCAGAGTACCCTACTCCCAGACAAAGGTTCTTTCTGTGTAAGCCACTCAAGGTGACACTTTACCCGGATTAAAGTTATCGTAGTCTGCCAAACTGAATACAAATGCAGGGGCGCCGGGCCCGTGTTGTTCGCTCCTATGTGCCTTGTTAAGATGATTAGCTAGTGTTAAGAATGGAACTGCGAGGACTGATTTTATGGCCACGGCTTTTACTGGGCTTTGTGTTGGAGTGATTGAATTTTGATTTAGGAATATTTTTGCTTGAAATATTTATACTCTCATCATTTTTAAGTTTCATAAATCTTCGTGGATAAGTAGCGACATCATTTAAAATGTCACTCGGGATTTTCGTATTTAAATAAACCAAGCTAACAGTTAATTATTAAAAGAGGAAGTCGTAAAATCCATTCTTCGCAAGAAAATGAAACGCACAAAAACGAATGCGGATGTCTCCCGTCGAGAGCGTTCCCCCGAGAGCGGCCGGGTTCTTTACACATTTCGCAGATTCACGTTCGGGCTTTAAAGTGACCGGATAATTTTCTTATCCTTTACTTTCGCCAAAAAATGCCAGCGCTCTTTGTATTACGGCGGTCGTTAAACAACTTGCGGAGGATGCCCGTGAGCCAAATAAAACAAACTCACTCATTCGATATTTCTTCATCGTCTGTCAAATAAACGAGCACAATAAATGTTTATTGTCCTCGAATTACTCAAGTGAGAAACGGTATAAAGAGAAAAGAATGGGGCGCGCGGAAGGGACCACGACAAAAGCGATCCTTCTTCGGACCACCAGCCGTGACGGCGCGTACATTAAGGTTATCGTCATCCGCCAAACTGAATACAAAGACTCGCCTGGGAAGAGCCCTGTGATTCATGTGACCGACTCGCTGTATTATCATACCATAATACTATATTGAGGAAACACGACATGGATACTCTTGAGTTTATGAGTTGTTCTTATGGAAAAAAGAAGGATTCCGTATAAGCACTTAACAGAAAAATACGAACCTTGGATGGAGCTCCGCTGCTACGATTCAAGAGGATCCTTATTTTGTATGTTACGAGCATCGTAATATGCTATGTAGTGACGCAAATTCAAACATATACGGGTAAAATCTTTGTGTAACGAAATATAGCTTGGTAATTCAATTTAAGAGATTGAATGCCAAAGTAACTCGTAAGTCAACAAGAAAACGTCCGATTACGAATTTGTAAAACATGTCTTACACAACTTATCTTATATACAGCGCAAACAATGCCAACTTCTCCTTTTACAATAAAAATAAAGACCTCAATATAACTCGCACTAATCCGCACTTAATTTGACCGCACCATAAATCAAGCTACCAGGATAACATAAACTGCAATCTCGATGTGTAAACATCATTGTAGTAACGTCACGAACGGTAGACAAAGGTCTGAATAACCGCTCGTAATATTATTACGGAGCATAACAACGAGAGACAAATCCGAGGTCGCAAGCGTCGCGGCCACTGTTATCTGGGACCGTCGGATTCCTCCCGGGAGGAAACATTATCTAACGCCCTGTATTACTGCCACCCGATCTGATTTTCTCTAACGTACTACAACTGTATTTGTAACACAATAACATTTTAGTTTCATTTCGGCGTTTGTATTGTTCGGGTAAGTTTCGGGTTGAACCCTCAATGTTTGGGAAGTTTTTTCAGGATTTAGTAAAACAACCTACGTGGGTACACTTTATCTTTTGAAATTACCAACACCAATTTTCATTATCTGTTCAAAACACTAAATCGCGCGTGTCCTAGAAATAGGTCACAATTATATTCCCGACGGCATAAAATTATCACTGTCACAGCTTGCAGGATGACAATAACATAACTTTTAAACAACACAATTTACTCAAATTCCCATAACATTCCATCAAACTCCAAAACTTTGCAGATTTACTCTTGTAATAGTTTCTCATTAAATATATCATTTATTTTCATACATTCACCATGATTTACGTTTAAATATTACTATTTTATCCTTTGATAATTTGCTCTTATACGGCTTATAAATCAAAATTTAAATAAACAACAACTTTATTAAGATTGATCACCACATCTTAGTCAGATAGCTGACATTATCAATGTCAAGTGCGTAAGAGTGCTATTCATTATTTCTTACTAAAATGTAGACTGTCTTCACATGGATACAGACCTCATAAAATGAGCTCTTAGTTGAAATGGTATCATAAAATATGCTTTTCAGTGGTAACAGATATTTATGAGATGTGGAGATAGATATGAAGATATGGAATATACTGTGGGCTAAAGAGTAAAACAATAGTGCCATACTTCTTTCGTCTACCTGTTCAAGAACCAATAATTCGAAGACTTGTGACATCCAACAACCCGCTCGGGGCCAACGTGGTGGATTACGGCCCACTCCCTCTCACAGAGAGGTGTGCCCCAACAGTAGAAACAAGGCCTGTGTCCCAGCAGTGGGAACATTATAAGTAGTCGTTTTTGGTATGTAAATGATAAAATATTATCTTCTAAACATTTTTCAAAAAATTCACAACACAAAAGTTAATCTTCAACCCACATTTACTCGAGGCAAGCCAAACCTTACGCTAACCCTGTAGACACAACGTAAACAAAGGCTCGGGATAAGTCATAAAATAAGCATCGCTCTAATTGAAGCTTATTATGCGACACTTAATTAGGTTCATAAAGCGCGAATTTTGCACTCCAGAGCCGAAGCGAATTACTTTGAGAGGGAACTTTGAAGACGAGTTTGTTTTGCAGTGTTGTGTGAGTTTAGACGCGCATGTGACCGTACGTCGGGAGTGCATACGCTGGACAGTGAGTGCGAAATGAAATTTTAATACCCGCAGTTAGGTCCGTTATTTAAAAAAAGGTATTTAGAGCTATGAGGAGAACAGGGGGCAAACTTCACTCATCCTCCATAGAAATGGGACCTTTGGTCAGAAGAGCAATTCTCGTAATTTAAAACGTTCAAAATGTAGTCGCAGTCTCATCTCGGTGACAAACAAATGTCAAAAACTTGTCAAAAATGTAGGGAAACTAGAGGATTTTTTGACAGATTGAGACAGATCAGACTGTGAACGTTCTTAAAATTACGAGAATTGCCCCTCTGATGGGTGTTGTGTCTAATAGTTGTGGCTTCTGCCCAACGGTTGATGTCTGCACCTTATATTTATATGCTAGTCGCGCGGTAATCTTTTGTTTTCACGATGCAGGATTTTGCGTGACGTCGGTATGGTGCGTAGTTCGTATGTGGCGATGTAGAGGCCGCCACAGGTATAAACATGGGGGTTCTGGCTGGATTCCAATTTCAGTACCTCTACTACTTCCAGTTTAGTATTTTATCTAAAAAGAAGCTTGTTTGTACAGTTACAGAAGCAGTTATGTTGGCTGGACTATAATTCTATAAGTTTAATCAATTAAATTGTTCGTATCTTCTGTTTTAAATACTGTGTTATGTGCTATATGCAAATAAGACTTCACCCTCATAAGTCTCGGGGTATAAAATCGGGATAAAAAGTGTCCTAATACAATTCATGGTCTACCCATGTGCCACATTTTATTCAAATCCGTTCAGCCGTTTTAGCGTGAAAGCGTAACAAAGAAATATACAAAAAAAATCAAATGGTTTCTCTTTATAATATTTATTAGTTTAGATGTTCAAGACATAATTTATGAGAGAAGTTTCTAAGCGAGATACCTAATAAATATTTAATATCCTACCGTTTATATAACACCCTTGCTGTACCTTCATAAAATTGTAAAATCGATAGGTAGGTACTTTCGAATACTTATGTTTTTATTGGATAGGATTTCTTCATGAAGCTTTAATCATATTAATTTGAACAAGAACTCGACAAACATGATATAATAGAATAGCTATATTCATGTATTATAATAAAATCAGGAACAAAAACAGTTGATTTTGTCGTTAGTTTTTTTTAACGTGTTTGAATTTTAATACCCATCACATCTGTGAATTTTACGTTAAAAAAACGAGTTTTTCAAACCGATACTTTAAGTAACTAAACTACCTACGATCGTTGACCACAAAAAAATAATCATCAAATCATTAATTTTTTGATTAGTTATTGATACCCATTACGTCTGTAGATTTTCGCTAGCTAATTTAATATGACCCTGTATATCTGCTGGTACTCTCCTTTGTTAATTTTTATGGCCCTAATAAATATATGAAATCTGGTAGGCACAGACGCCAGCAGGTCAAGCTACCCGAAACTGTCAAATTTTCCCAATCAACCTTGAGCCTTAATGCTTTAGCGATAAAGTTGAAAATCTATTAAAGAAATTTAACAGATCATAGTAGCTTGATGTGCTGGCGTCTGTACATAACACTTTCAAGAGTAGTGGTGGCCCAGTGGTAACGGCCGCGACTTACGTGTTGTAGGTCGTAGGTTCGAACCCAGACAGGCGCTTTACTTTGTGCAAATTATTTCATCACCACTGCTCTCAAAACGGTGAAGGAAAACATCGTGAGGAAACCGGCATATCCTAGAACCAAAAATTCGAAGACATGTGACATCTACCAACCCGCACTGAGCCCGCGTGGTGGATTACGGCCCACTCCCTCTCACAGAGAGGAGGCCTGTGTCCCAGCAGTGGGAACATTATAGGCTAATTATGACATAACGCTTTCAAGCTTAAGTCAGTAGGTACTACCATTTACCAGACCATTAAAATGTTAAATCATAAGTACCTACCCATAGGCTTTCGCACGGCCAACTTTGATATTCCAAACGCGTACATAAAATCGAAAATGGGGCAGCATAAGTACATGAGTTATTAGAGCGCTACACATTTTTCTTAGTTAGCCATCTATTTCTATACTAACACATACGTTACAATAAATTTTCATATTGCAAGAGAACGCAATATTACGAGGTACGGTAAGTGCGTTATATTTCATGTCCGCGGCCGCGCTCGCTCTGCCTACTTGATAATACAGTTATTCCGCGTACCTATTGAGATATTGTCTTTGTATGGAAACCTGATCATTCTTTAACTATATCAGATGGGAGATTCTGAGAAGTAGTGCACAATAGAATTGAATTATGTGAGTGCAACGAATATCTGAATGTTCGAATCGATTTGATATCAGGCACGATATTTATGCAAAAATGGTTACTGTATTGTTTCATAAGTTTTGCAAGCATGGACTCTTATTTATCATTGTTTTTATTTAGGCCTCGAAATGTTTCTAAACAATTCAAGATTACTACTGTCTGTTCACAGTTATTTTACCTGTGATTTTGCATCACAGTAACCTTTATTCTTTTCAGCATAAGGTTTATGTCAAAAGTAAAATACATAACTGTCAACAAACTGTACTGACTCTGTTACTATTGTAATAATTAACAAATTTGATCTGTTCTGTGTATGTGAGCATGAAGTGAGCTGTCATTCGACTTGATGCTAGAGATTGCAACTATTGACAGCTCACTTCACCAAATTTTTTACGGTGACTTCATTACAGAATAGAACGGGCTAGTTTAATATTTGAGTGTGCAGCTATCAAGAGTACATTTTAGTTCATAGGAGTATTACCCCAATATCAAATAAATCTCAAACAACACAGTTATCGGACTGGAAGGTGTATAGACGGCTTACAGCTTCGAAAATGTAGCGTCAGATTTAATTTGAGGTGACACGTGGATTAAGCCGTCCCTTATAAACATCAGAGTGACTTGTGTCCCGAACTTGAGGTCCGATTAGTAGGGGAAGATAAACTGCCTGATGTTCTGTTGTGTTTCACTTCCTGCTTCTGATCACTACGGATTATTTACAGTCAGAGTGTGCACAGTAAATTGGTTCGGATATGATGAAATGTTTTAGTAGGATGTGGTTGTTAATGGCAGAAATTTATTTTACTGCTTGTTAAACGGCGTCTTTAATAGTAATTGTTAATGCCTACATAGTCAGCCTATAATGTTCCCATTGCTGGGACACAGGCTTCCTCTCGGTGAGAGGGAGTGGGCCGTAATCCACCACGCGGGCCCAGTACGGGTTGGTAGATGTAACACATGCCTTCAAAGTTTTTGGTTCTAGGACACGCCGGCTTCCTCACCATGTTTTCCTTCACCGTTTTGAGAGCAGTGGTGATGAAATAATTTTCACAAAGTAAAGCGCCTGTCTGAGTTCGAACCTACGACTACAATCATTAGTCGCGGCTGTTACCACTGGGCCACCACTGCTCTAGATTTAATGCCATAAATAATCATTATTAAAAAAAAAACTTAGAAAAGAAAAGGAAAGGAAGAAAAAGTATTTATTGCGACGCCTACAGGAAGATCATAAACTAAACACAGTCAAAAATAAAAAAACAAATTATATAAAAAAGTAAAAAAAACAAAAATGAAACAGAAAATCCTATACGAGGCCAAAAGGCTCCTATCTCAGTATGATGCTGGTATTCTAGCTTTTTTTTAGGCTGCTTAGCAACCCTCCTCCTCTTTGCTTTTACCAAACCCTCCGGACCAATTCGCTGAAAATCATGTTATTGTTTCAACAAAACAATATCAATCTTTCATCCCAAAACATTTGAATACGTTTACAAAATTAACTATTGTCCGTATTCCTATCTAGCTCCGCTTACCATTTCAAACCTCTGTATACAAAACAATATTGATATAACAGCATAATAGACTAACACTCAACAAATCCAAAGTGAATTAGACCGTAATTGATAAGTTCAATACATTGAGGGTCTATTTATTATTCCGTCCTATTTACGTGCAAAGCTAATAAAACGAACCACAAGTGAACAACTTAGGATGGGAACCAAAACTAACACACGATATTTGTAAAGGGACACTTAATTGTTTAAGAAACTTCGGCTTCTAGTTACGACCTTTAATTACTAGAGACAGCTATAAATTTTCATATGTGACTTATAGTGGCATGCGTCGTGGCAAGCATTACATAGGTAGTGTGCGCACCAGCGGAAAATAGTTCGTCTGTCGTCCTACACAGAACAGTTTTGTCGTGTGTCGAAACAGATTTTCAGTACCGTTACAAGCTCACAAATCTACTGAAAAACTGTTCATAATTCTTTTCATAGAGTGATAGTGTGCGTAACTCTGTAGTTTTATTATACTCTAAACTCCGCTAAATACTGCGATGCGGTTCAGCACAATAATCTGTGTGTATGAAAGAGATTTAAGATAATTAAAATACCTTAAAAGAATATCTACACCTAATAATTAACGACTCTAATTTGAATTGATCAATTTGCGAACAGCAGTGCGATTCTGTAACCATCTCACCGTGACAACTTAGCTGAAGTGAGCGTGGAGTGAGCTGTCATTCCAACTAATGCTAGAGATTGACACTATTGACAGCTCGTCTAAGCTCCTTTACTTAACTTTTCACGGTGATATTTTTACAGAATCGATCGGCTGGACCATTTGCTAATTGGAAAATTTGCGATTTGGACAATTTACGAATTGGCCAAATTGCGAATTGGACAATTTGCGAATTGGATAAATTGCGAATTGGACAATTTATGATTTGGACGTTGTGGGAATTGGACATTTTGAGCCCACTGGACATTTTGCGAATTGGACTTAATGCGCCCAAAGGAATTCGAGTCGGAACGAACGGAATCGAGTTTCCTTTCCAGAGTTTACGTTCAAAACAAAGAGTCACCATTGTCATTCTTCTGCCCTTATCCCAATTTATTTTGGGTTGGCGCAACATGTCTTTTTCTTCTTGAGTACACTTTCGAATTGTGAACGGTCACTTGATTGAGGTTCGAATTGAACTTTACATATAAATGCCGATGTTTTCTGTAAATATCCCACCGTGATAACATAGGTGAAGTGAGCTGTCAATAGTGTAAATTACCAAGCGATCCCGAGCACCAGATAGAATGACAGCTCACTTCAAGCTCACTTACCCTACGTTTTCACGGTGATATTTTTACAGAGTAGACGGTCTGTGCCCAGCCTAAGGTTGTATATTCAAGGGCCAAGGGCGGAAGGCGAGGAGATAATTTGATAAGAGCCCTGCACGTAATCATAGTCTGACTAACAGTATTAAGTCGTTGCAGGCTATCCTGGACTGAGTGTAAGAGGTTGGGGTTGTTATAATAACGTTTTAACTTAGTTAAGTGACGTTTGAGGCTGTGGGGGCTCGGTTTCGATTAATAGTAACCCGTTTGAATCATGTTACAGCCTTCTCCTTCGTTTTACTGACGCATTTTCCGACCCGGTTTATTTCATAGCTCATTGTGTAAGCCAATTTAAGTTATTTGCTAAAAACGTCATTTATTATATAAACGTAATTCATACAAGCATCTGGTCTCATATGAAAACCAATAAAAAATTACACACATATCTTGCAAAACATTCATGTTTAAGTTAACAGACATCCCAGAATTTAAGCTCATATTTCGCAAGTATAATAAAACGGAGCAATAAAAATCTCCAATCTAATTCCCAATTCATTTTAACCCGAACCGCTTCAGATTTCGTACGCATCGATTTCAAATTTATCATCCGTCCGTACGTTCCATAATACAGTCAGCTTACAAATAACTTGCATTCGGATTGAGAGACTGACATATTTCTCAGTTCTTCGAAGCGACTTCCAGAATATTGATCAGCTGAATCTCTCATACCGCGCTGCCAGATGCTCACTGAAAATTACTTTCAAATAAATCTGGTGAACTTGTTACAGTCGTGACGTGGTCGATGTACCTACCAAGAGTAGGTACCAAGTCTGACGCGATAACGTGTTGAATCGCAATGGAAATTATAATTGAGTTATAAGTTGAGACGTCTCTAGTCCTTGTTTATTGTGATAACGGCGGCGTATTATAATTTAGCGGGCCGACTGCGTGCTGCGTTAAAATGATTAAGTGTATCGATTTATCTGGAGAGAGGAAATGTGGTGTGCAGATGGGTTGCTTTCGAAAGATTATTGTTAGTTATTCGGGCCCATTATGAAAAAAAAGAAAAATATTTTATTCGGGACATACACAGGAAAGACAAATAGTAAAAAGGAGCATTTGAAACTATAAAGTTACATAAAAACCACCAAAACATTAATAAACCAAAAAAACCTGTGCGAGGCCGAAACAGGCTCCTATATTTAAAAAATAAATACCGCAGCGCTGGTATTCCGTTAAGGCCTACTGTAATGCCACGGACACACCTACGGACATCTATAAATCCCACATAGCAATAAAATATAGTTTAGATGAGATGAGAGACTATCCGCCATGATTGAGAACTATTCGATTCCTAAACCTTTCCGAAAAAGGAGATCGAAGAAGATTTCTAATAAAACAGCCTGCCCAGCCCAAGTTAAATTAAAGGCGATAAATATTAAAGAATCGTATTCAATACTTGTTGAATAAACTCCATTCTAAGAAAAAGGCCAAGCCTTGACACAGCTCCTAGCGAGCAAGCTATTTTTACTTATTTTTATTAACTGGCAGATTTCAAAGAAACTTATCGATTTCTGAACCTAATAGAAGTCTTTTATGATTTTATATACCACATTCAGGATGAAGAAAGTAAAAATAAGTACCAATGATAGGTATTTTTATGAACCAAATACGTTCTCACCAGATCGTTTTTAGACAGAACGACTCGTGGAAAATTGAGTATTTAATGTTTTTTCTTTGTCTGAACCTTCTAAACAAGATAAATAAAAATACAGTTGGACCTGAAAAGGGGTCATTGATCTCATCATTACAAATAACTTTTACTAAGGGACAAGTCCAGAAATCGCGAAAAAAAATAAATGTTCACTACATTAATGTTCGCATAACAGGACGAAATGTTGACCCCTTTACCATTTTATTTACCTACACCTTATAGATAAGCATAAAATTCCCTGAACGTATAGGTACGTTTCGCGCTAAAAAAATTAAAGAATTTATAATGTGGGTAAAGATATTTATTTCTCATAAGAACTTATATAACACAGTTCACTTAAAATGAGATACAAAGTGCTTATATCAAAATGATAAATAATAATATCATAATTATTTGCCTCTGGGGCGTTGTCGACTTTACAGGATACATAATTATTAATTATGTTCATGTTTCTTAAGTTTTGTCTTAAATATGTTTATACTATCACACTTCTTTAAATTCTCCGGTAAATCATTAGACAGTTGTGCTCTTTCAAGCAATATTGTTTTTTTTTCCGTAATTAGTCCGTGCACGTGCAGTCATTAGTTGGAATTTGTTTTTGCTTCTTGTGTTATATGTTTTGAAGGCTAAAGATAGTTAAATAATACTTTGATAATTTTGTTTTGTATTCGTTGTAGTAAGTTTAGATTACATTTAGCGGCTGATCCCCACACTTCGATCAGGTATTCAAGGTTGGATTTTACTAGAGAGCTATATATAATTAGACGAACTTTTTTCGGGATACATTTTGTGACTTTTCGTAACGCTTCTAATAGTAATAGTAATTTTATTTTAACGTGATCGATGTGCAGTTTCCAAGAAATTTTGTCATCTACCCACAGACCGAGGTATTTTTCGTGATTAGACCGTTTGACTATTTCTCCGTTAATCGTAGAGGTGAAAACTCCTGTAAAGGCTTATTTTTGGCGGAGAAGATCATAAATGATGTATTTGATGTGTTAATTAATACACTCGAGAGCAATGAATCCGGGTCACTTGAAGAATCCTAAAAATCTCGGAAACTAAAAATGCTAGGTTAATGCAATAAATTGTATTTAATAGACAATGTAATACTCCTTAAATGAAGGTATTAAAACTTCTTAGTTATTGTAAAGTTATATCATAAAAAAATCAAATTTGAAAAAGGGCCACTTTCGAAGTTGGAACTACGAAATTACAGCATTTGGTTTTGCTTTTGTTTGTAATCTGTCATTTATGTGGGTACATAAACCATGTTGATAGTGCTCTATATTCATTATTCAAGCTGAAATTATGTCGCTTACGCCTGAAGAATGCACCAGAATACTTACAATGCTGGAAACCGGCCGGAGTCAGCGCGATACAGCCAGGACTGTCGGTGTGTCGCTGTCAACAGTACAAAGAGTTCTCCGACGTTACGAAGAAACTGGTTCTAACCTACGCAGACCAGGAATGGGCAGAACCAGGTGTACCACAGCACGAGAAGACCGATACTTGGTGAACACCATGCTTCGAAATCGCTTTCTCACAGGAACTGAACTCACAAATCAGTTTCGACGCCTCGGAGGAAGTAACCCAAGTGCATGGACAGTAAGACGTCGGCTTGCTGAATCTAACTTAAAACCCCTTAGACCTGCAAACGGCCCTAAACTGGAGCGTAGGCATCGTATTTCAAGACTAAGATATGCCCAGAGCCACGTAAATTGGAGTATTGAAGATTGGTCAAAAGTTATGTTCTCCGACGAATCAAAATTTATGCTCTACAAGCACGATGGAAGACACAGAGTGTATCGAAGACCAGGGGAAAGATTCAAGCAAGCATGCATCGAAGAAAAAGTAGCCTACGGTGGTGGGTCTGTACTTGTGTGGGCCGGAATTTCTTCTGAAGAGCGCACAGAGCTGGTGATCATAGAAAACGGCTCTTTAACTAGCGTAAGATATGTGGAAGAAATCCTCAATGATCACGTTGGTCCATTTGTGGTCAATTTAGGTGAGGATGCTATATTTATGCATGACAATGCCCGACCTCATACAGGTAGGATTGTGAATGACTACCTTCAAGAGATGAACATTACTCGTATGGAGTGGCCAGCGCGCAGCCCGGATATCAACCCGACCGAGCATGCTTGGGTCGTCCCAAGCATGCGTGATTGGGGGAGGGTTTCGTTGTTTTACGCATCTGCCTAGCTCGTGCTAAGCAGATGCGTAAAACAACGAAACCCTCCCCCAATCACGCTTCGTGAGCTCAAAATTGCTCTCACAGAGGAATGGGAGAATATTCCCCAAAATCGTATAAGGAACTTGGTGTACAGCATGCCAAACCGCGTAAACGCAGTAATGGAAGCACGAGGAGGCAATACGAAGTATTAAAATTCAAGAAAATCGTAATAAAGTTCAAAAATTTCATGTTTCCTATTTTTGTTTTAAGGAGAGATCAGCAGTTTTTTTCTTTATGTAATTTTGTGTTAATAAAATGTATGGTGACTCATATTTTTTTTACTTTCATTTAAGGAGTATTACATTGTCTATTAAATACAATTTATTGCATTAACCTATCATTTTTAGTTTCCGAGATTTTTAACATTCTTTAAGTGACCCGGATTCATTGCTCTCGAGTGTAGTTAGTAAGTAATATTTTAACCATTCGTTGAGTAGGTCAGAGGCCTTTTGGGCATCTGTTATAATGTTTTGTAATTTATCGAAGTAAAAAAGGTAAGTATGACACTTACCTTTTTTACTTCGATAAATTACAAACCGCGTATAACGTTAGGTGTCCTGTCAGCCCTATTTTATCAATGTTATTAATGTAAATTAGAAATAGTAATGAGCTAATAATTGAGCCTTGCGGACAAGGGCACGCCACGATAGCGGCGGTAACACCCCTCTTTGAAGAGTGGCTAGAAAGGCGTCACGGCGTTCTCACCTACCGCCTGACGCAGGTCCTCTCCGGACACGGATATTTCGGGAGGTTCCTGCACATCATCAGGCGGGAGAAGACGCCCGGGTGTCATCACTGCCAGGATCGACCAGAGGACACGGTGGAGCATACGGTGGAGGTCTGCCCCACTTGGGCAGAGCACCGCCGTGTCCTCGTAAAGGCGATCGGCAGCGGCGGCGACCTCTCGCGTCCGGCCCTGGTTCAAGCCATGGTCCGGGGCGAGAGGGAGTGGGAGGCAGTCACCTCCTTCTGCGAAGCAGTCATGCTAGCGAAGGAGGTAGCGGGGTGGGCGAGAGAACACACCTTGCGCACCTCACGCCTCAGCCGCCGCGGGAGACGCTCCGGGCGTCGGGAGCCGCGTGACGACTCCCGGCCACCGTAGGCGCGGGCCTGCGGGCGGAGAGTAATGGGTAACTCACCGTCCGATCAGGACCAGGCCCGTGCCGGACGGCGCGTATGTGTTCCACCCGCGCCTCAAACAGATGTCAGCACGAGTGACGGGGCCCGATAGGGCCGAAGCCTGCCAGGGCAGCGAGATCGTCCGAAAGGGTTACCGCTGCCCTGGAACATAAAGGGCTAAGGAAGGAACACGGGTGGGTTTTAGTCAGTAAGAGTCTGACACTCCCTTCCGCTCCACCCAGAGCGGGAGGGGTCATTTGATGATTTCCCATCCTGAAAAAAAAAAAAGCCTTGCGGACAGCCGTATGTTACGTTTTGCATCGCGCTGGTGAAGTTAGCTATCTTAACGAATTGTTGTCTATTTTGTAAACATGAAGTGAACATATTGAGGGAGCTGCCTGAAATACCTATAATACCTAATATCTGTAGTAACTTTTGATGGCTTACCATATCGTATGCTTTTTTTAGGTCAATGAAAATACCTACAACAACGTTTTTCTGATCAATATTAGTTTTTATCTTTGTTATTAAATCTACTGAAGCCGTGAGAGTGCTTGATTTAGGGCGGAAACCATATTGTTTATCTATTAGGAATTTTTTCTCAGTTAAGTATGCGTTTAGACGGTTGTATAACACTCGTTCAAAGATTTTTGAAATAATCAAAGTGAAACGGCGATACTTTTATTGTGTCTTGTAGACTGTGCAATGCATATTTAATGGCGTGTCCATCAGTTTGATGAATGCCTATCAACCGACGCATCCAATATCGAGTCTGAATAATAAGTGATGTATGCTTATCTGTTCCTAGCTCTAGTAGTATGTTCACAAGGTAATAGCCGTTTTGCAAAAGCTGCTGAAATCATTGCTGAAACTCCTGTTCTGTGCGACGACTAAGCCGATTGAGTCTTTTCAATGCAGAAATTAGATTATATGTTTACATGTATGTAGAAAACTTGGGGTTTGTGACTAAGTAACAACAGCCGCGCAGGTCGATCGATCAGGTTAAGCTACGCTTGCCGCGGTTGGTCCGTGGATGGGTGACCTTTACGTATCAAGAGCTCTATATGCCTCAGAAAGCACGTTAAATAAAAATAAATAAAATAAAATCAATTAAGTTAAGCCGTTCGTCCCGGCTGTCAAACGTGGATCTTTGGCAAGCGTTACGGGTCATCAGAAGCCCGAAAGTCTGAACACCAGTCTTACCAAGGGATATCGTATTACCCAGTAACTGAGTTGTGGAGGTCAGTTATGTAGTCGCTTCATGTAAAATACTGGTATTCAGCTGCATCTGGTTAAACTGGAAGCCGACCCCAACATAGATGGGAAAAGGCTAGGCAGATGATGATGTACTTAAGTAGCTTTTTTCCCATTCAAAATCAGCATTTAAGGTTTTCTGTAGGAATTTCTAAACATCGACGGTCCATTAAACCATGTTTACCAAGTCTTGCCTAAAGAAAGCTAATAGCTATTAACTACTAAAACATCGTATAAACCCCACCGATTCATGAGAAAAATACACTCGAAACGACAATTAATATCATCGTAAAAACCTTTGAGCGCTTCTAGGACGGAAAAATGCAAACACTTGTTTCAACGAGAGTGACCGGCCTCTCTTTCCAATAGTTTCTATAAAGACAATAATACGAACTAATGGGTCTACTGTGGTTATTGTATGAGCCATCCTTCCATCATCCATAGTCAGCAGAAGCCTTCTTTTTTGCATCGCTGACAGTTGCGACAGCAGCCATTTTGCCTGGCAAAAAATATAAAAATAATAACTATGTAATTCATAAAATATAATAGTAACTACCTATTGTCGTCTTTCTGTCTCACAACGACACTATAATGTTTCTTGTATAATATAAAGACAGAACGAGTACAAACTACAGTTTTTTATTCTTGTTGTGAGTACCATTGTGTTCTTCAACAATGATCTACTTTACATTCAATTCCTTTATGTTTTATACAAGAAGTCCCTGTTTTTCTAGGGTTTGAGAACAAATTTTATTTTCGAAATAAACAGTGTTTAAACATAAGCGTAGAGCATCTAGCTATGTTCCCAAGGCGGTAGGCAGACATTCTTCATCTTCTAGCCTTTCCCCAACTATGTTGGGGTCGGCTTCCAGTCTAACCGGGTACAGCTGAATATCAGTGTTTTACATGGAGCGACTGCCTATTTGACATCCACACCCCAGTTACTGGGTTATAATACGATGCCCTTGGCAAGACTGGTTGTTAGACTTTCGGGCTTCTAATGAAGCGTAGCGACTGCCAAAGATCCACGAATGACAACGGGGACCAACTGCTTAACGTGCTTTCCGAAGCACGGAGGGGTTTTGATGTGTAATGATGGTCACCCATGCACGGACCAACCGCGGCAAGCATAGCGTTACCTGATCGATCGTCCCGTGCGGCTGTTACTACTTAGCCAAAAGCTACTCATACACGAAACTCGTACCTACCTTAAAACGAACCTACATAGATGCCTACATAATGTGAGTAGGTCACAAGCTGTCTACTTTGCAACTGTAAGTGTAAAATATATATTCACGAAAAATAAGAATAAACCGCAAAAAAATCCGAAAAGTAAACTCGTGTCAATACTTTATCTTGTGTCACATAGTGATGGATTGACATCAATGTTCCAAATGGTAAATTAAGTCTCACGAGACAAGTGGATTTATATGTACTCCTTTCTGTTATTTGGGAATATTGGTACGTATTCCTACGAGGTATACAAGGTCGAGGATAAATCACATATCTTGTCTTTTTCTCTCCCCTTCTGAGAAACGATTAACTAGCTACAGGTAACCATCATGCCAGTAGAATCCTTATTGTATTTGACAGATTGACAGATTGATTCTGATTTGTAGGATGATGATATTTTATTGCAATTATTTTATTTCAATTCGTCATCACCACTTCAGCCGAAAGACTACCCACTAATGGACTTAGGCCTCCCCAAGCATCGCCGCTTTGTCCGTTTCTGTGCTTCACGCATCCAGCGGAATACTGTGGTCTTCACAAGGTCTACAGTCATAGGCCTCCCACAAGGTGGACCGATAAACTTGTCATTTTAATTAATATCACTGAATTGTAGGTAGGGATGTATTTTTAATTTAATATCCCCGAGACTAAGAGACCAACCTACTTACTTTCACTGTATCGTATCAAGATATTAGTATAAACCTGTAAAACGAACAAGGGTAAATAAATAAGTAACATTAGCCAATATGATTACTTTGATTATATTTTTTATTTTAAAATGTCATAAAATGATATCAACATCTTAAAGTTAACATTGATAAATAGTCGCATTTCGTACTAATAAATTGGTTTAACGTGAATTCAATTATTTACAATGATTTATTGTCATTTTATTATTTGAAAAAATGTTTCAATTAGAGTCGACTTTATAGATTAAAATACAAATACATTGAAATAAAATAATATTTACATAGCAATAACTGAAATTCCACCGTTAAAAATATTTGAAATCAAAAAATCTGAATCACTTTTTTTAATTCCCTGTTAAACGTCGAAAATATTGATTAACTGTTAACTTAAAATATAACTTATTTATTACTGTTATTGTATAATCAAAATGAATTGTATAAACAAAATAGTACCTACATTGTATAAATTGTATGAAATTAAACATCTTAGTATGCTTTTGTAAAAATTGCCAGATTTTTAATACTAAATAATGTAAAATTAAAACAAGTAGGTTCGTAACATTTTATATTGTGATACTAAATCGAACCGAATAATGATACAACTTTAAATATTCAATTCTATAATTATTACTAAATACACGTTCATTCATTTTTACAGTAGAATCGATTCTTATCAAAATTCATGTTTTTATATTCATCGTAACACTATCCCTACAATAAATTCTTTCTCGTCACTTACATAAATACGTACGTACGTACGTATACCTACGTTATTCTGAAGTCCAAAAGGAACTTCGTCTAATATTTTATTTAACTCATAAACACGAATGAGCCGAATACATTATTTTAATATACTATCCGGAAGACATAAATTTATTATTATCGAATATCCAATTTTATCGACTAACACTTTTTTTGTTTACAAAATAACTAATTTATTCTTAGACCGTTATTTAGAACTTAATATTGAATATCCTACGAAAAAAAAAATAATTTGTTCCGTAAGCAGATCAACAATTGGAAAAAATACACAAAATTATACATTCTTAACATTTATAAAGCGTCTTATATTTTACTAGGTTAGTAAAATATTCATACATTTTGAAAACAATTCAAACTTAATAAAAAGAGAATACATAAAAGTAAAATTGTTGAAATTAGGTAGTTACCTACATGACATTTTCTAAAATTATTGTAATTTTGGTCATTTATTTCGTTGTCCTGGTACCTGTATGTATACAGAATACCATCTTTAGAAAGAAAACAAACTTTATAATAACGAAACGGAAAATAACAGTAAGACTACTCAATGCAAATTATATAAATCGACTATTGGTTATATTTAAACAATGGTCTCTAATTTCTATTATATCTTATCACTAATTACTATTGTCTTTACAATCGTATTGTCATTATACACATTATTATATACGCACTAGCTTTATTATTATTATATTTTCCTTTTATAAATACAAGTTACCATGCTAATTCATCATGCCATTAATAATATATCGAATTGTATAGAATAATAATACGAGAATAATAAAAATGTTAGCTAAACGGAGTTTCTAAGAACCTCTTCAGACACGTTCGATCCTCTTCAAGTCTATCAAATTCTTCATCCATTTTTAATAAATAGCCGTCTGATATGATAATAATGATATTTTCAAAAATGTTTGTTGTTATTACGTAGTTTTTATTATCAACAGCAATTTTAGAAAAATACCCGTTCATAATGAGTAGTGCGAGTGATTATTTAAAAGTGAGTTGGATATAATGTAATCTCAAATAAATACTTTGTCAGCACGCTCAATCTAATAACTGTCAATGAATCTCTTGCATTAATCAAGGTATACCTTAACAGGCTTTAAAGACAGTCGAGCCTTACTCTTAAGAAGTTCGTATTTATTGTCTCAATTTACATATTAAGGCTGAAACTCATTATTTTTATTTATTAACTGCCGATAATGTTTTTACATAACAATATTAACATCGAGATCCACTAAAACGTTTACAACAACCTCAAAATACGTACTTACACATATAAAATTCAACAGCCATGTTTTTATCACTACATGTTAATGCTATCTCTTTTAAATAATTCAGAAATCTAATTTCTTTCTATACAACAAATTTTAGTAGCAATATGAACATGGAAAAGAATGTGGAGGCTTTGTTGTTGTAGGCATTATTGTATACGATGTATTGTCGTGGTGACCCCGTGGGGCGTAGTTTCTGCCGTTCGGTTCTTTGGGCGTATTCGTTGATGGTGTTGTTGGGTGGTGTGAACGCGGTGTTGTAGAAGTTGTAAGCGTTGTTGAGCTCCGCTTGTCGCATGTCGGCGTCGAGCGCGTTCTGGTTGCCGCGGTCGTGTGGTTTCTTGAGGTGACGCTTCGGAGGCCGCGTTGTTGCAAGTGTTGTCGTCGTTGGAGGAGGCGTCGTCGTTGTTGTAGTCGTGGTTGTTGTTGTTGTTGTTGTGGTCCTTTTAGGCGCCTCTGTTGATGAACAGAAGATTTTGATTAGTTTTTGTTTTTAAATATAAAATAGGACAGAAAAGAACATAATCTTGGTTGGCACCGCCACCCGTAGAGATCTTTATGAATTTATAAACGGAATCATTAAGTACGTTCGTCAAACAACTTAAGTATCTTATCAAACTACAGGCCTACATAATCTCTAATGCAACATTTACGTTAAAAATTACCCCACCTATGTTCCTCAACTCCCTTAAATGCAAAAAAAAAACCTTTGACCTGCAAAACCTATTACGGATATGAACTATTCATGACTTTAATATGACCGTACTAGAAAATGAATTTACCTTTCAAAGTGATAGTGCCCTCAGCTTTGCCGTAGCCGTTAGCCGCCGAGCATGTGTATTCGTCAAAATCGTTCTTCTTCAGTCGATTAATAGTCAGGTTCATTCGTAGTGCATACTCGTTCAGTATCTCTTCTGATATCACGTACTTTGAACTGTCCAGCAGCTTGCCACCTAGGATAAAAACAAAGTTGTTAAGCAATTTTAATCGATAGGCTTTCCAAATCGTGACTTTTGGAATTAAACATTTGGATGTAATGTTTTTTGTTTTCATTTGATCATTTAGTTAGAGATTATTAAATTGTTCTAATAATAATTCTAAAAAAAAAATATTAACACTCGACTTGCATGTTCCAAAATCAATATCCATCAAACTTTTGGCGCCCACTGTGGGCTAGTTTTGTCAATTAGTTTATGATCCTGTCAAACAAAACCCTCATTTCGATAAAGAATTAGAAATTGACAAATTACAAATTGAAATCATTAGATATTTGAAATGGGCACCCAATGTGGGGTAGTTATAATGACCAATTTTATTACCAGTTAGTTTTTTCGGGTAAATGAAATAATTTTCACTCATGTTAATAAAAAAAAAAACTACAAACTACGCTCTCATTTCGACAGCATAATTAATAACATTTGACGTTGGCGCCCAGCATGGGACCTTTTTTTTTTGAGGATGGGAAATCATCAAATGACTCCTCCCGCTCTGGGTGGAGCAGGAGGGAGTGTCAGACTCTTACTGACTAAAACCCACCCGTGTTCCTTCCTTAGCCCTTTATGTTCCAGGGCAGCGGTAACCCTTTCGGACAATCCCGCTACCCGCCCAGCATGGGACCTTGATTCGAAATAACAACCCAGATTTTTTCAGACGTATTACTTACCAACTAGCGGTTTTCCTCGTTGCCAGGTGTTGAGTGATTTAGGCGAGGCCTCAACGTAGCACTGGAGGGTGACTTGCATGTCTGCCGCTCGAAGTACCACTGGACTCCCCACTCGCACGATCGGCTCGACTGGACACAAATAATGGAGGGGTTAGATTGAAAGAACGGAGTGGCAGAATAATGGACGTTTTCCTTAAGTGATAAAATAATTCTAAAAAATAAAATAATTTGTTATTTTGGCACCCCTCGAGTCGCATTAGTATGCTTCAGTAACTCAGTAACTCACAACTGGTAAAAAAGTTTGAGATATTTTAATACCTAAAACTAAAAGTGATCGAAAAGTAGGCTGTAGGGTTTTTTTAGGAATAACAATAATTTTTACCCTATTCTAAAAATCCAACCAAAAAAAAAAACGTCTTTATAGTTCACTAAGACTGGGTGAAAGAGTCAATAAATGACGACTAAACGCAAGGAAACCAATTCCAAGAAAATCTATTGCACCGTAAAAGAAAATGCTTTCAACTCCCGGCCCTTTAAAAAACATTAAGCATACAATACAACATTACCTCGCAACTGTATATCCAGTAAATAAACCTAATTACCCATACAAAAGAAATGATCAACAAAGTTTAACTAGGACGAAATTAAGTCCACTCAATTAGGTTTACGCAAGCCTTTAAAGTCAGCCAGTTTTGTTAAAAAGTTACACACTTTATATTCTTGAATCTCTATATTTTTACGTAACTTTGTGTTCTTTTTGTTCTTACAATAATGCAAAACTTCTTTGCGAGTCACACCACGCTTGTTTTATTCAAAAGGTAGGCAGAGCGGTTCTCCAATGACTTTTAAATTTAGTTCTAATGACGTCGGCGAAAACTCTGATCCCTTGTTGCAACTTCACAAAAAATGCAAATACACTTTCTTCACTCCCGGCGTCTTACTCGTAGGTAAAGGAAAAAGGGTTTAATATATTAAGCGTTGTATACTTACACAACACAGTGACTTCGTACCGACGACTCTGGGTCGGTGGGATGCCGTTTGCTGCGATGCATAAATACGTCCCCATGTCAGAACGTTGGAGCCCCTTCAACGACAAGGTCGAGCCTGCGTAGGTCTCTACCACTGTTGACCAAAACGAAAAACATTAACTTAATATTATTTATAACAGAACAATCTAAATTACCAGTAGATATTGCAAAGAAATTTTCTTTTTATTTTGAGCCTATTGTAGAATTACTGCACAAAATGCCTCTTCATAGCATGAATTAATGTATTAAAACAGCTGGCTGGATCAGTGGCGGTTGGTAACCGCAAACCCAGCTGATTCAAATGAATGACACTACTCAACAAAATGAATACAAATAACGTATCTAATAAACACACAAATATCAACACTAAAGTAAAATGATGTCCTCAAAATTGACGAAGCGTTGGATTCAACGAGCATAGTTCGTACCCTGAGTTATAAGCCGAACATCGAACTACTTTAGCCCAACTTTGAGGTCACATAGCCTAAGTGACAGCGACCCAAAGGAGTGCTTATTACCTTTACTTCAAGCCAGTATCAGTAAGCACCGTTAACAGTTATGATCTAGGTTATCATCAATGAAAGACGGCCGCTTTATTGCAGAACATAAATCAGTATAACAAGCGCATTGGACGGTCGATTAAAAAAAGTTATAGTCATAAAATTTGTAATGTGCCAGACATAAGTGAAGATAAAGTGTTTTACAAATATTTTTGGCGAAAAGGCGATAATATTTCTGATAAAATGTACTAAGTACTGCGGTATTTAGGTACTAGTTTGTAAGTCAGCTTCGATAAAACTTGAGAAAGGAAAAGTCTTTCAGTTGACTTGCCAAAAAGCCTTGCTAACTGTTATGAGAAATATAATGTAGATTTTCTCGTTAAATTATGAATATTTAAAGTAATTCATAAAACATACATAATAAATTATGTACACTAGAAAATAAGAAAAAAAAAATGATATTTCGTGAAGAAGAAGCTGTCACATACAAACTGAGGGCATTGACGTCTCTATATATTATTTTGATATAACATTCCACAGAAAACGTGACTTCAACACGTTCATAATATGGCACATCAAACAAACTAGCACTTCACAACTTATGAATAAAGCTAAACGCGTCTTACATGAATAAATTTACTGAAGCGGCAAAATCTTGGTCCATATTTATTACAACAATTTCGTAACTGAGTGCGCAACGCCCAGGAGATACATTTCGGTCTGAAAAATTATGCCTTCTTTTACACTGAAATGTACTTACTTACACAATTGCGCAACAGCCAACGATAATCTTGATAGAAATTGTTTATTACTTTAAACAGCTCATTTGTGTAGAGAAGGCACATAAGTACTAAGTCTGAAGATTATGTAAATCTTAATTGAAAACAGATTTTTATGATTCGATCATTTTTATTTTATTTTAGTACTTATAGAAGATTCCAGGGGCTCGTGGCTAAATAATAACAGCCGAACGGGTCAATCGATGATTAAGCTGCGCTTGCCGCGGTCGGTGCGTGGATGGGTCATCATCTTTACATATCATATTTCCATTCCTCGGAAAGCACGTTAAACCGTTGGTTCCGGCTGTCATTCGTGGATCTTTGTCAGCCGTTACGGGTCGTCAGAAGTCCGAAAGTCTGACAAGCAGCCTTACCAAGGGGTATTGTATGACCCAGTAACTGGATTGTGAAGGTCAGATAGGCAGTTGCTTCATGTAAAATACTGGTATTCAGCTGCATTGGGTTAAACAGGAATCCAATCCTAACATAGATGGGAAAAGGCTAGGCAGATGATGATGTACAGTCAACAGCAAAAGTAGATGATCAAAATCAGAAATTCAATACTAATGAACAGAGTGCGCGTCAGAACTGTGTGGCGTCAAAGTGATTCAAAAGTATGTGATTGTAAATTATACCAAACATTTACTACTAGTACAGCTGCCATATAGCTGCGAACTCCGTTCATTAGTATTGAATTTCTGATTTTGATCATCTACTTTTGCTGTTGACTGTACCTACTTATGTAGCTTTTTTCCCATTCAAGACCAGCTTTTAAGGTTTTCTGAATAGAAAATTTAAAAAAATACCAGATAACTGCAATAACTGTGAGTAGTTTGCTGCCTAAAACTTTGGTGAACTGCGGTGAACTGTCACACATTGACAGTCCAAAGACAGAACGTTTTTGGACACCTTAATGTCAAATTCTGGTAAAAATTACAGATTTTCATGCCTACCGTTACGATACGACAGCCAGTGCTTTTCTGGAAACTATAGTCTGCTTTTCATTCACTAGACACGTAATGGGGTCTTTAGCAAGAGAACAAATGAATAATGCTATTAGAATTCTTTGGCAGGGTCTCAAGTGTCAATGGCGTAATAAGAATTGCAAACGAGCTTCTAGAGAATGAACTAGGAAGGTATGATAACTTGAGCTCCAGTACGATCTTTATTGCTTGTGTTTTACTACGGCCGTATCAAGTTCTGTTTTCATTAGTACTGATTAAAATTCCGTAATGGAAAAGAATTTTTCGAACCTTACATTGGCATATACCTATATATAGCAAAGATACTGGAATGTATTGACGAAGCTGAGAATAATTAAGATAGGTAGGAATGTATATAAATGATAAATGATTTTATTTTGTAAGGTTTGTACAAACACTTTTAGACATCAATCATATTTTAAAAACTAGATGAGGTCGGCGTTTCCTATCTGACTAGTCTGAGGAGAAAGGCCGAAACAAACTCAAAGGTCACAGTCTCTTTTAAAGCCCAGACATAATCTTGGTCAGATCACATGAAGACCATGTAGATCAATGTCTGAGATGGTATAAAGATGTATTTTAAGGGAGCACCACAAAAGAAAAGGCTGACATATCAATGTTTATTCATATAAATGGCAGAACTCCGATAACCGTATCCAAATTTCAAATCATATCCTCAGTTTAATCAAAATATAGCTGCGAAACCTATTCGCTTCACGATGGCTGTCAAATTAAATTTAAATGGAAATAATTTATTGCTTTATTATAGCACACGACCCCGTCTACTAGGGGCACATAAAATACTGTTACTACGTAACGCGTACAATATCAAAACCGGGTGTTTGTATGAAATTGTGTTTTATTAACGGGTTATAAAGTTGGGTTGCGACATGTCGTAGCCAACTTGTTACTCTAGACGTCGGCTCTGATTCAGCAATTCCCCGTTATTATTGCGCCGAGACTAATTGTTTTCCGATTTCATTCTGGCTGAAATATTTTCTGCAACTGAACGTATTTTAAATGATGATATTGCTCCATTGTTGAGGGACGTTAATTACTCTGTAATTCACGTGAAAAGATATGTAGTCGTTCTAATTACAGAAATTAATAACGGTGTATTACCGTTGGGAAAGATTTTTATTTCTGCGACAGTTCATGTTTTGCTAGCGAGTTCATCCGCATGGATTTCGGAAACACATCTGATTTAATTTTTCACTAACAAGCATGCTTATCTTCGTGATAAATCCTCTCGAATACTTTGCACAAAGACCCTTAAACACTCAAACTCCATTCACTCGCCCCTTACAGCACCTCTCGATGTTTCAAATAAAATAATCTCAAAGACAATCTAAAGGACTTAAATACTTCGTTAATCCAATTTAACGATACATTTGCGTTGTTTTATTATAACAAAGTTAATTAAGTTTACTTTCAAGATATAAGTTATCGTTTATTTCTAGCGATATGGTTCACTTCGTTTCATAACTAGATATTATTGTTTCAGGGCCATGTTGAGAACAATATTGTGTTTTATTTTGTTGTTGGAATTTAGCTCTTGTTTCCTTGTTGTGCTGCTAAATCAGTGACTCCGTGACAGGGGATAGGTATGTTTCGTCTTAGGGCTGGTATTCCTTGCCTTATCCATAAAAGACGAGGAATAGATAAAATCAATAGGCGTAGTTTCCTTATGTCTGCTCATTATAGCTAATTACGTGCACCAATTTACTCGCCCAAGCCTAATTACACCATTTCATTATTAATTTGCATTACTTTTCTCCTAAAAATTAAATCCCCTTCAAATTATTTCCTTTCTTGTTTACATTTTGCAAATGCCGAAAAAAGTGTACAAATTGTTAATAAACGGCGCCGCTATCACAACAGAATCAATGATTTACTGTTACTAATGCGCCAGAAACAAATTCTCAATAATTCCATTCCGACTCGCGTTCGCCGCAAAAGAGGAAAATGCGAAGAGTGAAAAAAGGAAACTGTGGATAGCTACAGCGAAGGCAATTCTTACATATTTAGTGAAGCGTGTTTAACATGTCCAATTAATACAAAGGCAGAGCCAGTTCCACCACTCTGTTAACTATTACAACCACCCTCCGTTTACTGAGGGACGCCAGTCTTTTGTTTACGCTTAATGGCTTAAATAAAATGGGTCAAATTCGTAAAACACCGCACCGAAAAGGTTTTAAATAGCCCAGCGGGGACCGGCAATTTTGGGCCTAATACATTTACATTAAGGTATAAATTACATCACGGGATTAGACACCATTAGAAATACAACAGTGTGCGTATGTGTTAAAATGACTAGCCCTATAATTGCTTTAACTCCTATGCCTTTTCACCTAGTGTTGCGTTGCGCTGTAAAGGGTACGTCATTATAACTATAAGAGATAACAACCTTTTGTCAGGCCGGTCACTAAGCCGTTCGTTTAATTTCCTGAGCGGACCCAGGATTGCTACAATATTTTGTTTAAGTAGTAATTGAGTTCTTTGAACACGTTTTTTCCGCGGAAATGAATTCCGGCCGTGAGCATCAGACGTCGCTTTCTTTTGTTTAATGTTGACATCCCTGTGCTTTTATCGCAGAAAAAACGTTCTCATTGAATTTAAATATTACGTGAACATTTTATAAAATGATTTATTATATATAATCATAGGTTTTAATTAAAGCTTTGAACAAAAAAAAAATATATTGATGGTATAAAATAAATCTGTTTTACAGGCAATTTGAGTGGGCGTTTCTTATTAAACGTAGCCTCGCCTCGTCCCGCCTGTCGATGTGAATAATTTGTTTATCTACCCGTAAGAGACGATAAATAAATATTGCATGATTATGTGTGCGCTGTCGTGTCGTTCCATCATTATTTAGACGTCATTCTGTGAGCACGTTGTACATTTATATGGAATTGGAATTTTCTTTCCAATATCCTTAGAGCAATATCTTAATAAATTCCATAAAACTCCAATGTTTTAACCGCTCTAGCACCTGCGTCCGCTCCGGGCAGGCTTTGAATGCAAAATTAGTCTTGTTTCTTTTTTACCACTTAGCCGGATCTCACTGATGCGAATAAAATTCAACGGAAAATTGACGGTTTATTTTTTGCGTTTCGAAGGTACGTTGATTATTATCTTTTATTTGAAACAATTGCTACTTGAAAGACACAGACGATTTTTTATTTTGTATCGGAAAATCTCTTTGTTGTCATTACTGACAATAATACTGCGGTGTAACTCCGTACAGTTTTTTTTTAAACAATCGATTGTTTTCAAAGTACTTACATATTTCACTTACCCCATGATAATGCAAGAAGACCCTCGTTTTATTTCCACTCAAAAAAGTAAGGAATTCCCTCAATCAATCACTGTCGCAAGTAAGCCTATCAAGAAATTAAAACTCTCTCAATTGGAAGGATTTAGATCATATATCTAAATTCTTTAGTTCAAGTCAATAGGATTTATCTTTTTTAGTTTGCATTTTAGGAATAGGATATATTTTTAGCGCTTTTACAACGATTTATTTGAAAAAGTATGAAATGCTTGTGTTTTTAGGGTTCCGTACGACCTAATGAAAAAACGGAACCCTCATAGGACCTCTCGTGTGTCCGTCTGTCCATCTGTCACAGCCAATTAGCTCTGAATCTAATGGACTGATTAAGTTAGAAACACACACAACAAAAGTTTTGCAAACTGTACCATGTAACATATCAAATGAAATGTTTTGTTGTGAGGGTTTCAAATATTTTAATTTTTTGTAGAGTTAAGTCTTGTAGAGTTAGGGGCTTGACTCTACATTAGATCTGATAATTTTTAACAGTGAAAGCGTTATGTAAGTCTTGGCAACCACTTTTTTTACTTGAATAGGAACCAGTCTAGAATAAGAAAAAAATATATAATCCTGTTGCGTCAAGTTGACTGCATGCCAGCATCTCTTTCACTTAATTCTCTCGGGTTTAAGGATAATAATCTTTGTGTTAAATACATTTATTAGCTTTATTTTATTTTGTGAAGTGAATGTAGCTTTTCCAGATTTAATTAAACCGATTTTTCATACAAATTCTTGGTGTTTCTGTATAAAGTATTCACGACTAATAGACATTTTCACATCATCATTTCATGACATACTCGAATATGCCATTTGTAAAATCTGCCATTACGAGAATAAATCATATGACATTTTGAGAAATGTCATTTTACGCGTACGCGACGCTTTAGACAAGAATCCAGGTGACGTATTATAACGGTTTAATGCCAGCATGATTCTAGTGTAAGAGAGAGACGGAGCTATACATGACCGATAGCATCATGCCTTTTTTAGACTGGAATTATGATGGCATTAATACCTCGTAATTGTAACATTTTAGTTATACCGATATTGAAGTGACTTAATAAACCGTCCTTGCCTAAATCTAAATGACAAAACAAAACATATAGACCTAAACGGTCTTACAAAACTTTACTTTGCCCCACATTACGAATTTCTTCTGTATCGTGGGTGCGTTTACAAATATTTAAACTCACATACAAAAACAGCCAGACCAGAACAACTACTTGTAGGTCATAAAAAAATTTGTTCCGTGCGGGAATCGAACCCGCGACACGCAGCGGAGCAGTCAATCGCTTAACCACTGCGCCAACCGTGCCGTCTAATTATATTTAGTCCGTCAGTTAGATTATCGAAACATAATGGACACGTATTTTTTCTTTTGTCAAACAAAAAATGACAAAGATAAAGCGCGTCAAAATTTGGGAGTGGGAGGTCGTGACGTCACTTACTTGCAAAAATATCACAAGCAAGTAACGTCACGCGGAACTTTAACGGGCGATATCTTCATAATTTTTATATAATTGACAAAAGAAAAAATACGGATTCAATATTTTTTGATAATCTAACTGACGGACTAATTAGATTTTTTTAGGAAAATAGCCTATTCTACAATCTCCTCATTAGTCTTCTATGATGAGGGCGCATTACTTTTATGGTGCATTATGTCATCACCACATGCCTTTACGTCACCTACTAAAACAAAATGGTTCTCACCTTTGACTTCCTTCCCATTATCATCTCGGAACACAATGTTCCGGCCCACCTCCCTCCTCCAGAATATGTTAGGGGTTGGTGCTCCAGAGGCTGTGCAGCGCAGTTCCACCGAGCCCCCTTCAGGAGCACTGGCTTCGGAGCCATCTTCGTCGGCAATGTCTGGTGGTATCACCACTGAGAGGTGGCCCATCTGTGGAGAAGTTGTTAGTTAGTATGTTTGGTGGTTTAACCGCACATTTGTACTCCACCATACTCCATGTATGTCTGTTATGGAAGGAGCAAACAGGGGTGTATATTGTACACTTGTATAGTTTTCAGGTAATTATTTTGAAATTAAGTAAAGTAAAAGAAAACATTCAAAACAAGAAAATACTTTGTGTTTTAGGGGTCAGTGTCCTTCCATATTTTAAGGGATCACAGTGGCTATTTATAGTTTCAATTTTTAAACTCGAGATGCTACTGAAAGGACACTGCTTATTTCAGAAAATAATGCAGCAATGTCATGCTAATCAGCGACTCTTATACGACTAGATAAGTTCCATGTTTTAGTCATTTCTCTTTTCCGAAAGCATAACCTCATACTGTTCAGCATGTTTTTTAAATCAATCAGCTATTACCAGCATCATCATCAGCCTACAGCAGTCCACAGCTGGACATAGGCCTCTCCTATTACTCGCCATTTAACTCGATTTTCGGCAACTCTCATCCAGCCAGCTCAGTGTTAATTATCCACCCAAAATATTTCATTGTACGCTGTGTTCTATTGGGAAGGCCTACGTTAGCATTCAAAGTCACCGGGCTTATGTACATAGGTATGTGTAACTTCTAACCGTTATTAATTATGGGGTGAGCGACACTACAACTTCTATTTAATAACTGTCACGGTTGTAATTAAGATCCTTGGGTTATTGGTTAGGTAAAGGGTATAGAGTACACAAGGCACTGATGAGGCTATTTCTGAGTTAGATAATTATATAGAGGTCCAACGTCACGCGAAATTAAAATAATGGAACATTATTTATTTTATTATTTATAAAATAGATACAGACACGACATATTAGTATTAGAAGTTAGTTTGTGTATCATTCTAACATCACTTTTACGCGTACGCGACGTTTGTTTGTCAACTTATATTATTTATTGGCTGTTTATATTGGCTATATATTTGGAACCTATTATATTACGACTAAACTTGGGCTTTAATATCTTGAAATCGCAAAGAATAAACTGCCTACTTTTTAACTTTATCGCTACCTACCAGGAACATAGAGATATTTCGAGAAAATGATTAACTACTGATCAATTCACTGTACGAGGCCTTGCTCCAATTTAATCTGCTAATTTCAGAAAGAAACCGTGGCATTAATTTGATAATGGCAGCCTGTTTACCTATGTTCATTAAATAACGTTTTATTGTGATACCGTATTGGTCTAAAATTAGCCTCTGGTTCATTTAATTCATTAATTTCATACGAAAGACGTCCACTGCTGGACATAGGCCTCCCCCAGGCACGGCAGTGGTTAAGCGATTGACGGCTGCTCTGCGTGTCGCGGGTTCGATTCCCGCACGGAACAAATATTTGTATGATCTACAAGTAGTTGTTCCGGATCTGGCTGTTTGTGTATGTGAGTTTAAATGTTTGTAAAAAATGTGCGCTGCCCACTGGCACTTAAGTTTGGCAATTCTTCGGGCTATGTCGGTTACCTTGGTTCTTCTGCGGATCTCTCCATTTCTGATTCGATCATGAAGGGAAACTACAGGCATAGCCCTCTCCATTGCCCTTGGGATGACTTTTAGCCTTCTAAAAATGGCCAATGTGAGCGACCACGTTTCAGTGCCACAGGTCAACACTGGCAACACGCGCCGGTCAAAGACTTTCGTGTTGAGACACTGCGGAAAGTTGGACGAAAAGATATTGCGTAAGTCTGTGGTTACTGATTAAGTATTAGGTCTCGGTTTGAGTCCTAGGCCGTAGAAAGTATTATTTAGCAATTTTGGCGGTTTAAAGCTTGGAATTTTGCCCGGTCAACGGATTTAAGCTCACCTTCTATTGCATAGAACTGAATATCGATAAAATTATGTGTTTACCCCTACCCCTGCCTACCCCTTTGGAAAATATATGCATCTCATAAAACGTTACTTACATTAAACCCATACAGTGTATAATCCCCTGGGATTGCTTACCCCATTACTTAGGCACACAAACAAATAACCCCGAAGCAAGTAAATACTTCTGTAACCTCAATAAATACGCAAACCACAAAAGGCTACATACGTTAATTATAAGTTTTCTACAGTTTGTTTACATTCAATAACAATAAAACTGTTTATAGAAGATTTGTTTTAGTATAATTTCATTCATCACCTAATTCTTGATACATATGCAAATTTTCACGAACACTACACAACACCCTATAATAAAATCGCACTGTTGAATTTTCAACGCCCGGTTTAGAACCGAAAGTTGAAAATCCAACAACGCGATTTTATTTAAGCATACATTTAGGCGTTTTCACTAGAAGAGTTTTAGTGAAAACGGGCATCTGAATAATATTTTTTTTGTTTCATTTTGTTTTTCAAGGTGCGTCCTGATATTGTGAGGCATGCGCCGCAAATGCATTTTTTTGTCAAAAGCCTCAGCTTGAGGCATGTGTCACATGCGTGGCTTACCATTAAGCACATGGACATGTCTGGACGCACGTTTAGAAATTGATTTTGGCGATCACACCCTGAACGTACTGTTTTGTTTATCATGTAAGTGTACATATAAGATCAATACCTACTTTATTTATCTAAACTTTCTGAACTTCGCACAACAGTGTGTAAATTACTGGTATTCCATTTTACATACAAATAGCCAAAATAACTGTTATCGCTATTCGCAGTCAATAGTTATCAAATAAAATCTAACACTAGTTCAGTTACAAAATACATTCAAAAAGTTTTCAAATTGTTGCGCAATATCAAATATTAATTGTCTATGATCAATTGATAAGCCATCCGCATTAAAAAGCTGACGTCATAGAAAAGAATTGATGATCATCTGCCTAGGCTAGGCAGATGATGATCTTGTTAAACTTGTTGTTTAACCAGCGCCTAACAGGATCTGTCTGGCATTAATGTTGTAATGACCCTTTCTGACGCAGCCGTGAGGCACACACTATTGCAGTTAAAATTATTTTAATTTTTATTTTGTTTTTCGTGTTTTGTGTTTCACAATATTCAACCTCTTTGAAGCCCCATCATCGTTCACAAACCACATCCTTCGTCTTTTTAGTCTTTCCCTACTCCTATAGCCATCCATTCATATAATATAAATATTTTGATATTTTCTCCGGTACCGTATCAGCCAAGATTAATGAAATTTATTTAATTAAATAAAACTTTAATTCAGACTAGGTCCATATAACTTTGTTAGTATTTTAGTGTTAGTAACAATACTTAATGCTTATGTAACTAGGTTAGTATTGCTAGTTTTCAAAGAGAAATTATTATTAGCTAGCTCCCTAGGACTGTCGCCACCCAGTGTCCCTGAAAGGTACAGTTCGCTCTGGCAGCGATCATTTTTAGAATGCTGTTGTTACTACCATGCAGGCGTATGTAAGGAGGCTGCTTTCTTTCACATAATGGCATGGAAACCATCTGCGCGAGCCTCTGCGAACAATCCCGAAGCACTACAACGCCATGGCAGTCCCTACAGCATCCTAAAACCATTATTAAATTAAACACGCAGAACGTTGTGTGCTCGATGCGTGTATGACACCCACAGGCCACTCGTGTAAAACGATTGACAGAATTTTGACATCTGTAGTACAACGAGCGAACCTGCGGGCAAGCATATTGCTCCTCACAGACAACGCACTGCGCTCCCTTTCTATGTCTACACCATCCCTTAGGTCGCTCGAAGAAGCTTAAGATGAGCCGACTAATAATAAATTAGTGCAATGGCAGCTTATTTATAATTAATTTGATCTGGCTCATACATTGTGCATGCTGTGTTAACTATAATTGGGGTATGCAGTGTTATGTGTTTCTTTAAGTTTAACTAGTACGTAAGTTTTATTGAACCCGATTTGTAAACCAATAATATAAAATAAAAAAATATTTTCTCCCTACACGTCTCTGTGTGTCCTTTTGTATTATTTTATACTAATCACACACACTTCAGAGGACTTTAACAGCCTGTCACTTTATGTTTTAATTTCATTAAAATATAAATTAACGACGCAAAATGTACTCGTTCATTTTCCTGTGAGAATAACAATTAATTACCATAATAAAGCACACACGGCTTTCATAAAGTCATCAGAGGGTTATTTTTTCTTGAATTAAGTAATTTGTACAATTTAATGAGGAAATCATTATAGTTTACTTCTAAAAACTAAAATAATTTTACCATAAATCTTTCTCGTACTGTTCAATAAAAACTATTTCATAGTTATCGTTAATCAAGAAAAATGTTTTTCATATTCAATAAATCCAGTTTTCAGTAATATTCTGATTCATGAATTCACCCATTTCACTAAATGACATAGCCCCATTAAAACTAACAAACTCCCATAACATTTCAACCCCTAGGAATAAAATGTGTTGTTAATGGAATGAAGTAAAACTCGTTAAAATGAATTAAATGCACCGTAGCCGTCCGTAGCAAGACGGCTAAACGATGGAAGCGTAGCGGCTACGCTACGACCAATGCTACGAACACGTAGCACTGCTACAAGCTACAAATTGGTACATGCTGCCCATTTGTTGAAGTCAATTAAGCTGGCTACTGGGCTGTAAAAACTTGAACGTATTCGAGTCGCACGCAACACACACAGATATTAATCGGGGACATTACTGATATACTCGTAGTTGGTCCACGTTGCAGACAAAGGAAAACACAGTCATTACGGCGCTCGCTCCCACGAGAAAACCACTAACTTAACGTAGAACGTCGCTGGTAGAGGAAAATCGACTATTATACTAGTTTTATACTCGAATTGTTATTGTTTAATTGCTATGCTGCGACAAAAATTAAGGAAAATGTTACACATTCTTATTAAAATTCATATCTTCATTTACGTAATTTCTTAGTCGGTTGCTTTGTTTAATCTTTTATATTGCACTTTACTCTTCATAAACTGTAAAACAGATGCTAACTTAAATGGCTAAACCCCTGAACATAACTTAATGGAGAACACCGCTGCAGTGTAACATCATATTGCATCGTATATCTTCAGCGTTAAACACAATAGCACCTAAGGTACCATTTACGCAAGTCCTTTGTCTAACAGATTAACCGACTACAATTTACCACTGGACGGAAAGTAAGGAACGATTAGGTCTTTTGAAATTTAGGATAGGAATCCCATAGTTTGTATTCCTATAGTTCCATCCCCGATTCTAATAATGTAAGGTCAGAGGTCCGTGAATGTTGCATGAAGACGTATTGTCCCCATTCCTGGGCTCGGCGGACTGACTTTGACAAAATTCCCCGCGTTACCCCCGACCTCGGTATTCGGAGGCCAGGTAGACGCCGAAAATCGCCACTTGGATATTTTTGTACCTTAAACAACACCCTTTGATGGTAAAAGACAAAGAGCAATTTCACTTTTTATATATTTTTTTTTTGTTTATTTTTTACGCGGCACTGGACTTTTACGCTGATGTGAGGATGACGCTGAGTTTTGTTGAAAAAGGATGTTTTGATGGCGTAAAGTATAATCGAAATTTTGTTATAAGAGGTAGGAAATACTTATTTCAGTAAACAATTGAAGCTATGTTTAATGCAAAACAATGACTTTTATTTCTGAGAAGTATTAATAAGATTTATAGAAGAATGCGATACACCTTTGTCCGCATCTTCGTTCATATAACCAGTGACACACGGACTTTGACAAAATTCCTCTAGAGTGTGCAACTCTAAGGAATTCTGTCAAAGTCCGTGTGTCACTGGTTATCTGAACTGAACTGAGCGCCATTGAATGAGACGCATTCCTCTCGCGAATATTCACAGATATAATTTCAACATTCTACCATTTTAAACTTACCGTGAAAGATATTCCTGTTACATTCCTGCTGATATTTCCAACACATTTTAATGTCCGGCTTTCAAAGAAGGTATGTAAGCACATAATGTACGGTACGTTTTCTATCTCTTTTCTCTGCAGTGTAAATTCTTGGAGACAGTTTCGTGTCACATGAATTATGTAAATTCGTGGTGCAGCCCGCGAACCGAGTGGCTCCGAGATTTACATCCGGGAAGCTCGCGACCTCTCATTATAAATAAATATAAGTGTATGTAATACTATTGTCGCTGAATATACAATGTGTTGTGTGTAATGAATAGCTGCTGCAGGCTACGAGCATCAGTCTGACTTTGTACAAACGTGCCTGATTTATGATTTTGAAACTCGGCTGTTTGATTTTCCTACAATTCTAATGCTATCAACGCAGAATTCAAGGGTTGACCATATTATTGTGCATAACCCTAGTCTAAATTTCTAGTCATATCTCACACATTGGCGAAAACCAATAAATATTGTTAATTAAAAAATTACATAACTGTAACTGTTTCTAAACTCAATCCTGGCAAAATTCTGGCTACAATTGTTGCACGAGCATTAATCCTAATGACGTAGATTTGAGAGCAGTGTGCGTATTCTATTGTTATCGCAGCGAACACCACTATTTATTGGCAGATTAACTAGAATATGCAAATCTGCTAGCGCTAAATGTTATCTAAAAGCGTTTCCATTATATTCTTATAACGGGAATAAAAATACATTGTCACTAGAGGGAGCTACGCAAGTCACGTAGTATCGTTCCAAGTTATAGATTCAAAGGCTCGTTCCGCTCCGTAGGTTGGGCATCAACAGGTAAGTGAGTCATTTGTTTCCTCGGTGAAACATCTCAGCTGAGTGAGGTCTTGACGTGTGCCGCGAGCCGGGATGCGATCAGGAAGATGGACAAGCAACTTGCACGTGCTCGAATTGTTGCCCATTTTTACACGTCACTCTGGGTCAATGTTGACGGCCCTCATTACTTCCCCCGTGTGTTTACCTGGCTGTCTCCTTCTAACTAAAACAACAGTTTCGAAGGATCTCGTATCGTGTACACAAAGACACTGATTATATTATGTAGGTACGTGAGTACACCTGATTGATTACCATTATAATTTGGTTAGTTAATTGAAGCTTAATTGGTATGCACAGCGTTTGACAGCAATTGAAACTACTGACCTATTTAGGGCTCTTGCAACTGTATACTAGAAATTGGTTCTTGGCTCTAGGTAATTGGGTTAAAAGCAGATTAATAATTTGTTGGTATTTTATTTTTATGATGCCATAAACCGAGTTGAACGAACAGCATCATAAAGTGCTAAGTTCATAAACGTCGTGCGAACACACGTTCTTTATAGTTCTTCCGGATTTAAGGCTACACGAGATTGGCTGAGCAAACATTTGCACGTGAAGCCTTGCGCCGGACGAAGCCTGTTTTTCCGGCCAGCGACGATTAGCTCGCGGAAACTGCGTCCAACCAATTATTTGAAGCTAAAGCCGCCCCGCCTGGTACTCGCTATGATGGACGACAGCCGTCACTTTATCGCCTATTTTTTCACCCCCTCTTGACCCGACCCCTGCATTACCGATACCGCTGCATTTACGACTTAATGCGTAAGTACCACAAATATAAATCTCTTTTCGAAGAGAAAAACTTTTCACGTATTGTGTTACCAAATCCACAACGTTAGAATAAACGTGAAAGGGAAAACTTGGTATAATAAGAGAAAAATCTCTTTAGACACTATAAATATGGATGTATTCTCGAGACGGCTTTCACCATATTCAGTTGTGAAGTGGCAACCCTTATGAAAAAGCAAATACTTTGGTTGAGCTCGCACCTGTAGTCCGACACAACAAAAGAATGTTGAGTAACGCCTGCCGATTTTTCGGCTAAGAAATAATTCACTTGTTGATTCTTCTCTCTAGCTTTCTACTTACTTTCCTTTTATGTATTATTTACTTTACTTCCTACGAGCTTTGGCACGTTATCCGGTTAGCGAGAATACATACAGAGCCGACGCCAGATTCCAGAATACAAGCAACAACAATATCTGTATGTACTGGAATATCACAAACTAGAACAACTATGCCTATTCGCAGTAAACATGGTTCGAGATAATATTTCAACGAGCTTACGTATAATCCTGTAAGCATCGTAAATCCCGCATAGGAAGCTAAGCTTTGCCACAATATTTAGAAGCGCTTGAATTTTAGGCGGTCGCTTTAAAGCTTCGGCTTTATGTTGAAGGTGAAATAATTGTATAATATGCACAATAGGTTCACATTTTACAAGGAAGGATTCCTCGGAGCATCTCAAATTCCTCCGTCGGCGTATTACTAAGTGTTTGTTACGGCGGGCCTTAGTTGCGACATCACGAGGCAACTATGTGTCGAAGAATGTGTTTATGGTGCCAAGAATGAAGCTCCTTAGCAGCGGCGGGATTCTGTGCTGTCGCCGGGTCTACCTACCGAGTACCGAGGTAAAGGCTTCATTTGCGTTGTGAACCTTTTCATTTACCCCTTACATATTTTTGTGGCTTCATATTCTATAAACACTACTGCGAAATCGAAATAAAATACGAAATCCATGTCCCATCTGCAAGAGAAACGATAATGATAAAATTTTGCGGTTACATAATACATAAACGTTACGCAAATAAAAGCACCCAAATGAACAACAAACAACACTCGAACCATTTTTATTCCTCTTGCGGTATCAAACCTTTTTTTCCTGATTTACTTTACAAATCCATCGTAATTCCGCCTGTGACCTTTACAAATACCAAAAAGGCTTTTGCCTACCTGTTAAATTGCAAAGCTTTCATTATGAAAATTCCTTAAATATTATCCTATGAGGTGGAGGAACGATTTATTATAAACTTTCTAATTGTGAGGATTCTTCCACTTCACGAATTTCATTATTATTTTGCATCGCCCGAAACTCTTTGCCCTTTTGATAACCTCAAAAGATTTCTTTATGTTTTATACCGGTCGTTTTAAAATTAAGACAGCATCTATCGTCCAACTGGTCACGGAGTTCAGCGCTGTAAACATTTCGCAAACGGGACTTTAATCCCGGTCATAAAAGTAATCCGCTCATAAAGTTACGCGACGATGGACAACATAAGGGTAGGGATTTTCTCTCACAAAGATTTCTAAGTAATTAAGATAAAATACTAGGAGTTTTTGTATGTAACTGGAAGCCAGAAGCTCTCGTTTTTCAACGTTCATATACCGAGTTAATCCTCGAGTATGCAATAAAGCTGCTAAAGTATTTGTGTTCCAGGCGAAATTACCCATATTGAAAATACCCTTCGTCGCTAACAGCCGGCTGAAGGCTTATTTATACGCTCGTGTATAGACTTCCCCTCGGAGTAGGTACATAACTGCCTACTGCCTAGGTACCCACATTAAATTTAGAGCCTCTCGAAATCGTTAAATACTCACAATTTAATACAACCCGACGGACTTATGAACTGCTGCGTATTGATTTGTAATTACGAAATTGCTTTTGTTTAAGTTATGCAAAGTATTTGCTATTAAAACGGATTTAAATCGCGACTGAATTTTATTTGAACGGCAAAGTTTGGAAGTTTGTAATTTGTTTGATTGATAGGGAAACGCTTTATTTTCGTATAGTGGCCACTTGACTGTGTTGAAATGTGATCTTTGTGAGGGCCGAAAAAGGGGTAGGATTACAAAAAACACGGTCGTCCATCACAACCTCTGTCAACACAGCTTCCCATCAATGCCGCAAAAACAATTAGTAGGTCAATATTTATTTAATTGCCTGAAACCGACCGGCCGTGAATGATGACCGGTAAAGCCGTTGTGTGTATTTGTTGTGTTGATGGAAGTATTATAATTACTCTATAAATTAAACGTAATGGTCGCACGAATAATGTAAGTCACTGGCAGTTATATTAGGATAATGATATGAGAAACTGTGGTGCGACTACTAATGTGACTTCAGCGTGAAAAGTAAGTAGCTAATAAAATATTTATGATTGTAATAAAAGCGCTGCCTAATATGCACTGGTTTATAATATATAAAATAAATATAAAGATACCTAATATTTATGTCGTACTATTTAAAATACATTTTCTCACTAATTGAAAGTAAACTAGAGCAGTTTGTTGGCGCATTAGAGCGTGGCTAGTGTCGACTACGTCAACATTTACAGCGTTAAGAGATGCGCTTGTAACTAGATTCTTTACTTTAACTCTTAGAAGGTGTTAGTAGCAGTTTGTGTATATAAAAAGCCTTTTCGCTTGCGCCGGAGTAATAGCGACCCTAAGCAAATACGTGGAGACGTAAAGTGAGCAGTCTCTTTTGTACGGAGATATCAAAGTATAATAATGGTGAAAAGAATTTTTGAAATGCTCTGTTGCTGTCGTAAATAATGAGAAGTTTAGAGGGAAAATGGCTGTCTACTAAATAATTTTGGTTTGTGATATCTAAAAGCATTATTAATTAGGTTTAAGATTTCGTGTTAAAAAGCTTAGAATCTTGAAGGAATTCCTAAAGAAACCTCAAACGACTCGACTAATTATGCACGAAACTAAACATTAATTTAATTAGGAAGCTATTAAACATTAAAACAAAAACTCGAATACGTGTTGGGCAAGGAATCGCAATTTAAAGTAATGAATGTCAAAAGCAAAACAGACGGAGCCATGAGTCACGGTAAAAAACTGTTTTTTCAGAATATTCCCTTACATTTACATTAATTTGTTAAATGTGTTAGTTGTTCAGAGCTATGGATTTAATTAAGGTTAAATGGGCAGAGGCCTCTGACTGGCCATTTCCGCAAATTGCAGTGATTTCAAATGGATTCTTTGTTGACAACCAGCTAGAACCAGAACAATATATAAAAGTGTGTGTCCAGCTTAAAAAAAAAATCATTTGAAAATTGTTAACTGCCATGGGTATTTCCACAATGCACATTCCCTACCTGTGTTGCTATTGTCAACTAAGCAGAAGCAGTCTTCTAACAATTACCCCAAACACAAACCCACATGGAATTTCAGGCCAAAGCATATTCAAGCAACTATCGCGCTCAAGGCAACTATGTAGTTGTAAAACGCTTTGCAGCAACATAAACAGCAACGTGGAACATTTGAAAGTTGTCTCCTCATGAAGATGTCTCGGTGACATTCCGCGCCTCCCTTTGGCAAGCGCGTGCATTCCGAGCACGACTTGACAAAATTCCACCGGTACCCTGCGCGTCGGCGGTGTTATGGCAAAAGGTGAATAACTTAATAAGTGTCAATTTTGTATGTGTGTGTTGGATAATAGTGTCTGCATGTTTGTAAGGTAAATGGCTCTATTCACTAATTAACTTCTAAACTATAGCAAAATTCTTCCGTGAATGTAGAAAACTTAACTACCAACACAAAGATGGAGATCACAGATTCATCAACCAAGAGTTATGGCTGTTCTTTGTACTGTATTCCTGACCTATATCTAGCTCGCTTTGTTCTGCAACAAAACTCTAGAGGTTGTGACAAAGGGGAGAGAAGCTAAACTCAATTAAAGCGCCAAAGATGACGCTCCTATAAATCGAACCACTGATGGATAAAGGCTAGTGCTTTCAGCGATATATCTAAGCTGTGGTAAGGCTTTTGCATTCACAAACATTATTGTAGGTCTGTATACTTGTATGACTTGATATATAAAAGAAGAGAATGCCTCATTTTACATTAATACAAAGTCCGTCTTATTTGGTTAAGTTCTAGCCTAAATTTTGGAGCGCAGGTATTTGTATTTCAAACTTAGTTTCGATTTAGACAAAGTTTTAATACTAAAATCAACTTAGCTCCGAACTAAGCTGTCATTTTTGTATAAAGAACTGCATATTCTTAACAGTTAGGTACTTAAAATTCAGTAGCTGGCTCGGTGCCCGTAGTTAAAAACTGATCTAAAGAAAAACTTTGTTTTGTAATAAAGGGGAGTAGGTTTAGGATATATATTTACACCTAGGAATAGCTTTTCATTGTTTCTGCATATTATAAGTTAGGGGATAACATCGCTGATAAAAATGCTTGGCTCAATGCTGGTCCTGCTCCACAGGGGCGCATAAACTAATTAGCATTCGGAAACATTGTTGGAGCTGCTGAACATTGGAAGAAAACTATACTCGTATTTGCATTGTATAAACTCAATTGCTTAGTATTGTATAATTGCATAGCACACGTGTGAGCACTATGTACTTTCTATAAAGCTACCATTTACTGGGTACGTCTTTCATTGACTTGAATGTGCCCTGGTGGCTGAGAGTATATCATGCTCACTCTAATGTCTCGCTGGTGGTGGCGTGTGTGTTGGATCAGTAAGTTCCCTTCAAAATGGTTGAGCGGAATGGTGCTAATCCATACGTCATGTTCGTAAACGGGCGCCGTCAGTAGGGACTGGTCATCTCTTAGCTGCCACGGCTTATTTTGATTTTTAATTTCGGAATTGTTTTTATGTTTTCTATAACGCTTTTAACGTGCACGACTTTCTACATCATTCTCACATGGTTAATTTCAACACGAATGACTTAATCAAATATTTTGTAAAAAATGTATGATTTAAAAGAGTGTCCGTGGAGTTTCTTGCCCGTTCTTCTCCATAGGTACCTACGCTTTGAAATGGGCAACTAGCTTCATTTTTCTGACTGACCGACCCTTTGACAATTCAAAAGTGACTGTAATTGGTTTAGTTAAATTAAATGATTTGAGTTTGAGTTCCCAATAAGTCAAAAACATCAGTAATCTATGAACAATGTATACAACAAGTAAAAACATCTAACATTCTTTATTATTTCCGACAATTCCTTGAACTTTTCCTCCACACAAGCTGTAACAACACAATGTTTTGTATACCCCTAGTATATGTACTTGTTTATCTCATCACGATGATAACGAGACCAAACAAAACGAAACTACGCTACAGGTTACGTCGTACAACTAAAGTTTTCCGCTACAACTTATAAGCGTAATAAATTGGAAGTATCTACTTATACCGTGGGAAAGCAAAATGTTTACGTTTAGTGCCCGCATGACTAAGAAAGACACTCTGTTCCACCCAAAATAACGTACAAGCCTTTGACTCACGTAAAATGTTTTGACATTTACATAACCAGTCTGAGATTCTCGAAAGGTTAGGGGAAATGGCTCGTGATAACGGGGTAAGGTCTTAGAGAAATACGGCTTAAGAACGTTGGTCATATGCTTTGGTGTTAGAGAATACGGATGATTGTGTGAGCTAATTAACTAGGCTACGCAAAAAGACTTATTAACTTATGTATGTAGACACCGCTATACGTTCGGGGAATCAATCGTATTTTTCTAAATTGGGCCTGTGGCTGTGTGTGTTGGCTCAGTGGCAACACTGACAGGCTCTTTACTTTGTGTCAATTATTTCAACACCACTGCTCTCAAAACGGTGAAGGAAACATGTGGAAACCGGCATATCCTAGAACCAAAAAAAAAAATTCGATGACATGTGACATCGACCAACCCGCACTGGGCCCGCGTGGCGGCCCCAGCAGCAGATTATCCCAGCAGTGAGAATATTATAGGCTAATTATAGTTTTTACGTCTGTTTGAGGTTTTAGAGTATTCTAGAATTATGCTCAAGCCTGAATCTCAGTCTCAAACTATGTTTGAATAGAGATTGGTTTGACATCTGTCAGTTTTTTGCTCAAGTTTCGTTTTCGAGTATGAGGACAAAAGTATACATTTTCTTTCATTCAACTCTGAGCCTTTAGGTTAACAAATTCAATGCAAATAAAGGGAAACCGATCTAATTCGAGACAAATACCTATTAACGTTATTGTGCATAATACAATCTTATAAGGTGTGATACCCTATTAGCGACGAGGGTCGATAAACGCCTTGAGAGGCTCTCGTTAAGTGATTGGGTCAAGCATTTAATGCAGACAACAGTAGTACTCCATGACACCTATTGTGAGGGTTCTGTGAAACCTTGGTATTTGAGATCCCCTATCCTATGGAGAGGTTCATACGTTATTCTAATGTATGATATTATAATGAATATCGTATAATAGGGAGGAGACAGAAAACTCAGAAGTGGTTGGAACAAAGCTGTCAATGATGATGTTGTATGGAAAAAAATATGCGTTTGTTTATAAAAAGTTTACCGTTTCCTTTATGTTTCTTTGCAGATACCTATACTCCATTTATAATAGCATTAGAAAAAAGAGGCTCGTAGAAGCAGGAATGCAAAACATTTTATTTCAAAGTTATGATAAAAAAATTTTAAGGGAGATGCTTAAATTCTAATTTTCTTGCGTTTTTTGTAATTTGCAGGTCAGTGTAAGGTTGTATCTTAATAAAAATAATATGATGCGCAACAATAAGAAATATGTAGGCAATAATACAATTTTAATCTTAAAAATCATCAATACATCCCTTTAAATTAGAATTGCTCCGAATTCGTCTGATTTCGCGGGCTACTGCAGCGCATCCACCTTAATTAAAATAAAATTCGGTAGAATTATAGTGAAACGAATAACGTTCCAAGTATTGTTCATCCCTGCTTCTTTTAGGTTTTTAGCACTGACACTGTAATTTTAAATTGGAGTTATATAATATAAATAAATGAAAGCCACATAATTTCATAAGATAAATAGTTAAAATGGTTACAATTAAGTGTGACAGCTGCTGTAAAAATAGATCATAATAAATTCGGCGTCTATCATAATGTAACAATGTTTATTGTATTTTTGTTACAAAGTGTGCATTAAAAATAACCTTTTTTAACTTCTTTCTAATGCTATTGTAAATGGACTTATAGAAGCTGTCAAAACCTACACATTGACATCAGTGGAGATCTTAAAAGATGCGGTATGAAGAAAATTTTTAGGTAATTAACTATAGCGCATCACGGCACCAAATAAGGTTCAAAACAGAGATAGGTACTTATGATGTTAGTTGAATCGAATCATTAAATTAAAAAAATAATGTACGGTTCAGTGGAATAATTCTTTCTTTTCTTTTCTTTTTTTTAAGAAACGTTGCCCCACACTAGGAATTGCTCCTGTATCGTGGGTGCGTTTACAAACATTTAAACTCACATACACAAGCAGCCAGACCCGGAACAACTACTTGAAGGTCATACAAATATTTGTTCCGTGCGAAAATCGAACCTGTACCACGCAGCGCAGCAGTCAATCGCCTAACCACTGCGCCAACTGTGGTATTTTTTTAGTTGATTATTATTTACGGTGTCATACGTTTGGACAGTGCCTTAAATTAATTTAAATCTCTATCTATATATAAAAATCAATTGCTGTTCGTTTCAGTGGCTAAAACTCTAGAACGGCTGGGCCGGTTTAGCTGTTTTTGGTTTTGAAATGTTTGTCGTAGTCCAGGGAAGGTTTAAACGGTGCAGTAAAAACAACAATTGTTCTACCTACTTGCCTGTCAAACATTTGGCGATCGTCCCTTCGGTACGGTAGACTCGGGTCCACTCCAATTGAAGCACGTATTATATTAAGGGTTTTGAATAGTGTAGGAGTAGGTTAGGAGTAGGGTAGGAGTAGGGTAGGAGTAGGGTAGGAGTAGGGTAGGAGTAGGGTAGGAGTAGGGTAGGAGTAGGGTAGGAGTAGGGTAGGAGTAGGGTAGAAGTAGGGTAGGAGTAGTGTAGGATTAGGGTAGGAGTAGGGTAGGAGTAGGTTAGGAGTAGGGTAGGAGTAGGGTAGGAGTAGGGTAGGAGTAGGGTAGGAGTAGGGTAGGAGCAGGTTAGGAGTAGGGTAGGAGTAGGGTAGGGGGTAGGACACCACGCGAACGAAGTAGCGCCGGGCAGCTAGAAATAATTTATATGGCAAAACAACGGTTGCCGGGTCAGCTATAACAATATAAATTAAAGTCGCTTTTGGCGTCTATCTATGTGACCGCGTTGTTCTTCAAAACCAAGTACCGAGACTTTATCCCGGAAGGTTTATGTGTATAATACATTATTATTAAACTTACATATAATGTAGAAATCTCGATGTTTTGTCAAATCTCAATAAAAACCGTAAGAAGCAGGAGTGGGTTCGCTAGTGCATTATAAGAGAAATTGAAAATGCTGCGACAATGCTGTTTTAATAAACACTATACTATAAATAACCTTTCGTACAAGCATGTGAGGCGGAGCCGCTCCGTTATCATAATATTGTGCCAAAGTAACACCGTTCTGTGCGAAAGTTGACGTAATAATAACATACTCATGAAAATGAAACAGAAACTTAAAATACAGGTTTCTGTAGAACGTTCTGCAAAAAATAAGGCAGACGCACGGTCACCGAACGAGATAAGTAACCATGGTCGTCGGATACAGTTAAAATTTAGTAAGAAATCGATGGATGTTTTCGAATAAAATTCAATTTAATCAATAGAAAACAAACGGTTCATTAATCAAATTAAATTTAAAAAACATCTATCGGTTTCTTACTAAACTTCAACTATATCCGACGACCGTGGTTACTTATCTCTTTTGGCGAATGTACCTTAAACCGTTGGAATATGAGATAGGTTCGCCATGGCTTTAGCTATTAACAATATCGTACCGAGAATCTTGATATAAATATTATTACAACAGAAGTTTCGATTACATAAAAATGAAATGTTAAAACGCAACTGTCACTTTTATGTTTGTGCAATAATAGTGCAGGTTCGAAACGTGACTTTTTCAAATTCATATTATTTATTTTCTGTGTTTAACTTGGACTTTAATGACATTATAATATTGTGAGCGAAAAGTATCGTGAGGAAACGAACTTAAAAATATGTTAATCAACACGTATTGGGCGTATGTTATATTATTAGCCTATGATGTACCACTGCAGGCCAATGGCCTCCCTACTCAAACTCAAACTCAAAATATTTATTTCAATTAAACCATTACTCGCTTTCTACTTCTCTCTGTTCAAAGCTGCTAAGGACCAGTTCTTGTTGAAGGAGTCCAGCTCATCCCACCGTCCCGTGTTGGGCAAACGTGGTGATTAAAACTCGAGCCCTCTCTGTTTGGGAAGATGCCTTTGTGGGACAATAAGGTGCTCTATGATGCTTCAAGTGGGTATACCGTAGGTCTACGCAAGCAATCTTGTAACTTCACTTCAATTTATTTAGCACCTTTTAATTTTTATCTGCATAATAAAAGAAAAACCTTTTCATTCACAGTAAGCTGAGAATCAGCCCTTTTTGAACGTTAAAAAATACATAACACAGTCCCCAAAAACGCCTGCCTTTCACCACTTCCTATTGTTGAAGGAGAACTGGCGCAACAAAGTCCCCACCAACAACAATATATCATCACGGCTGTTTTCCCAGAATGGTTAGGCAGAGTTGTACTTATACATAATAGGCCTAAGACGTTCCCACTGCTGGAACACAGGCCTCCTCTCTGTGAGCTCTGTGAGAGGGAATGCGCCGTAATCCACCACGCTAGCCCAGTGCGGGTTGGTAGATGCCACATGTTTTTGAATTTTTGGTTTTAGGACATGCCGGTTTCCTCACGATGATTTCCTTCACTGTTTTGAGAGCAATCGTGATGAAATAAATTACACAAAGTGCTTTACTTTGTGTAATTTATTTAATCATGATTGCTACAACTCGTAACTCCCGGCCGTTACCACTGGGGCACCACTGTTTATTTTGTACCTGAGGCTATAATACACCAAAACAGCTTCCCAGCGATTAACAAAAGAAGCCAGCATTATCGAAAAAACTCAAGATTTAAAAATACACCATCATATCCAATACAACCCTTAGCAGTAAAATATCGCAGCATATCGCCGGCTCAGGTAAGCCGCGTCCTCCGGTTATAATAATATTGTATGAAAGTTACTCCGTCACCCGGCATGCGCGGAACGACGCCTCTCCGTAACAATTTTGTCTACACTTTGACATGACGTGTTCAGGAATATGGACTCGTTTCATAGTGTTTTATATTTTATGTTGAGTTGTTGGTGATTAAAAATGTTTTGACGGTGCATAGGCGTTGATGAAATTGGCTTGATCAGAGGTTTTGGAAGCGATTCTTGTATAGTACCATTATTTTAATGGGACGGGTTTTTTCTGCATAGAAGCATATACGCTACAAAAGATTCAAGAGTGCCAAGTTCAATATAATAACAACTAGCTGACCCGGCGAACTTCGTGCGTCTCAGAATCAATAAGAACGAATGTATGACAAAATATTGTACGGAGAATCTATTCTCATATGCTAATATTTATTTTAAACTTATTTTTTTTTTTCGTGAATTCCCTTGTTTTATTAGTTATTCTGCTATGCGAAGTGGAGACATATCTAACAAATCAAACATCAGAAAAATTGGTCCAGCCGTTCTTGAGTTATAAATGGTGTAACTAACCCGACTTTGTTTTATTTATATAATAATATAATAAGGAGTGGAGGGAAGCCTTTGCCCAGGAGTGGAACAGCGTAGGCTAATAAAAAACTATATAAATAGAACAATAACAATCTAGGAAAGTTATGAAACTTATATAATGATACCGATTCCCACGCTAAAAAGACTTATGTAATACAAAATGTAGGTATTGCAACTTCAGCCATGTTATCTTAACAGTTCACTTCTCACTATGAATTTCCTTCTCCAAATTACCTAACCTTCATGTAGAACGGAATCACGTATCGATGTTTCATCTAGATATATCGGCATGTCTAGCCAAGCAGAAACGTCCGAGATTCTTATCTTGGAATTGATAGATCATTAATCTGTCAATTTAGTCAATATTTCCGATACACTAGACCGGACGCAACAGAAAGTTATACTGAAAATGCTATTTTATACGCCATGACACTTTAATAGTTTGATAAACGGTGCGCGCTTACTCTGTAAGTTTGATGAATTAGTAGCTAAAGGAAGGTGTATTCAATACAGGAACCGCCCGCAATAAAAAATCTAATCAAAAAAGTGGGAAAAACAAAATCAATTGACACAGCAGTCTATTAAAAAGAGGTTTCAACATAAATATTGGAATGAATGGCTGTTTCTCAACCACGTCCTCGTTAATATTTGTGCAGAGCTAAAAAGTATCCCGATTAGCAAAACGAATACATTTCATCCCAGAAAATGCAGTCAAAGCCGAAGGCAGCAACAAGCGAAAAATATCCATAATACAAAAGCAAGTTCCCGCGTTTGCGAGATCACTTAAAAGTCAGCGAGTTTAACAGTATAACATGCAACAGAACAGAACAGACATGCGTTCCGTTCTAGAACAGAATATGTGAAAAATGTAGAAGCGAAATACAAAGCATACGGATTTAATTTATCAGATGAAACGTTCGGCACGTGACATAGTCTCGGAGCTCGGTGCAAGCTGACGATCGCTATCGATTGCATACATTTTAATATTAGCCGGCTGCACAGAACACTCAGATGGAAACAATTACCGCCCATTATTGATAAGCAACAACGCTCTAATTAAACTATGTTAATATAAATGATTTACTGCTATGTTATAAAGGTATAATTGCACTCGATTCTCCAATGATTTACTCCTGATTTCACATTCAAATAATATTATTATTGAGTTCAATGGTTCGTGTTTGCTCTGTAATGAATGATGCTTGAGTTACTCGTAGTCTAGTTGTTTTCCGGGAATACGTACTATTTGTAAAGGTATTTAATCAAAAGAAAAATTTTGTTAACAGTTGTTTGTTGTGAACTTAAAACTGTTAATAGTAATTGATACAGCAGTGCGATTCTGTAACCATCTCACCGTGAAAACTTAGATGAAGTGACTGTGGAGTGAGCTGTCATTCCAAATAAAGCTAGGGATTGACACTACTGACAACTCACATTAAGCTCACTTCACACAGTTTTCACGGTGAGATTTTTACAGAATCGACCAGCTGGTTAAGCGAGGTCAGACTATTAATATTTTCCAGATAATTTTAATATGTGACGGCCCTAAATTCGATCCCCAACATTGTAATTAAATCAGCAACTTATCATAGTACATTTTTAATAGTTCTCCATACCGTATTTCAGGCAATGCAGCCAATCCCAGCGGAGACTAACCTTCGGCGCGGGAAATATTATAGTGCACAAGTGTGTGCGCAGACACAGGTACACTCTCTCTTCCCTGACTCTCATAATCTGATGGGACGGCAATCTGACACGACCGAGAAAGATAAGGCGCAGAACCAACGGCTTAACTTGCTCTCCGAGGCACGGGGTTGTCACACCACCAACTTCCTAATGGATGACCCCACCACACCCCCCACTTACACCGTATAGTTTTACGTAGTATAGATAACGTTTTTCTTAGAAATTTACTTTTCCGAGCGACGGTAACTAACCTGACTCATCATTGGATCGGTATTGATCTGGCACATGTAGGTGCCAGAGTCCTTCGGCTCCACATTAGTGATGTACAGCTTCCAGGTGTTGTGTCCGTTGTGCGTCACGGACAGTCGAGGGTTCAGCGTCACCATATGTGTGTGAATTGCCAGGATCGTCTTCGTATCCGATTTTATCCAAGCCACCTGGGAAATGGAAATATACTGAAATCACTATTCAAACTTCTGTGATCCAACATTTCGTGCGTTCTATCAACACGAAATGTCTCTGTAAAAGATATATTTTAAGATAAGACTGCCCCTTGTTATGTGACTTACTATGTTTTGTAAGTCTACAGTTGTAGTTTAAGTATAGGTCTACAATAGAGAGTATTCCATTTTATTTCGTTTATGCTTTACTCATTAACTGCTACTAAAAATATATTTTTACTTCTGACGTGAGTTAATATTAAAATAAATAAATGATGTAATATTTGTTTTTATAGCTCTCACTCGCCTCCTTGCATTATTGAAAGAAGTACAGTCAGGTGGAGAAGATGTCGCATTTTTAACTGTACTGCTGCAATCCAAACAGCTTCATACCCTTGTTCAAGTACATAACAAAATAGTGACCAAAGGCTGCTTAAATTCACACACACACAGTGAACTGAGTTTATAAAGTTTCATGACATCGGCTATTTTCTATACGAAACTGCATTTTTATGGCTCTGTATCCAAAGGAACACACAGACCCTAAGTTATCTGTCTGTCAAAGGAATTCACATTTTAAACCCATTACAATTAAAGAAAGAATCACTGTTTCTTTTAAAAGAAAGAAAATATCTTTATTTGCGGTAAACATGAGACATACAAAGAACACAAACACGAAAAAAATAATAACACGTTGGAAGAAAACATGCGTCACATTCACGCAAAACGGTCATCGCTCAGTATAATGCTACGACCCAATAAGAGACAGAGCCCCAGTGCTGGTTTTCAGCGACAGCCGACGTTGACATAATGACGTCAACCAGTGCAGCATACGATACGATAACATATAAATAAAAAACAACAATCAAAATAAGAAATAACATAAATATACATTACAAAACGATGGTTGGATGGATGGGTTCTTTGATTTATTATACCTACTTAGCATTATACCACCAAGCAAGCTTGTTACCACCACAAAATATTGACTCAAGTTGATATGAAATGGGACAAACTACTTTAAACTACAAGTTAGTAAATATGTATTTAGTTTTCAGTTTACGGCTCGAGTTATTAAACTTCGTGGTCTGATAAACAGCAATGACAATTCACATTAACACGATACTTTAATATATATGTATATGGCCGTATATTATTAGTTTTGAAAGGGAATAAGTTTCTTCACAATTGGGAATAGTAAGTGAACACAGAATTATTGTACTGTTCTCTAGAATAGTTCTGAAATCGGTTTATGGCTATGTTTGTCTATTGTTGTATTCCATGAGCTACATCGTTATTTGAATCGGTATTCGATATTAATTTTTCAATCATTACGGGTAGTCGAAAGCTTGAAAGTCTGTCAAACAGTCTTACAAAGGAGTATGACCCAAGGGTAGCGGGATTGTCCGAAAGGGTTACCGTTGCCCTGGAACATAAAGGGCTAAGGAAGGAACACGGGTGGGTTTTAGTCAGTAAGAGTCTGACACTCCCTCCTGCTCCACCCAGAGCGGGAGGAGTCATTTGATGATTTCCCATCCTCAAAAAAAAAAAAAAAAGGGGTATGACCCAGTAACTGGGTTGCGGAGGTCACAGCCACTCTATGTAAGTAAGTAAGTAGTAGTAAAATACTGGTATTGCTGCATTCTGTTAGACTGGGACTGGGTTCTGTTGGCTGGTCGGCTCCCAGTCTAACCTATAAGGGAAAGGCTAGGCAGATGATTCGATATTTCATGGCGTAAATATACTAAATATATAACATCTTACCTTGTAAGTGCCAAGATGGTTGACAGTACACGTGAAGTGCACATCCCTGCCCTGAGCCAACGTCACGTTCTCCAGCGGAGAAAGGAACTCAGGCTCCTGCTCACTGTAACCCGACCCTTGCAGCTGACCTGCAAACAACATTCACCTTTAAAACATCGTCATAAGCACTAAAAAGAAAATAAAGCTTCATTGAAGCTTCATTGATTAAAGAAAAGCTTGGGCGAAACTGTGTGTATACTAGCTCTTATCAGCTAACAATGTAAATAACTTTTTTGTAAATGTTGGGAAAACTCTTGCCGATCAGATTCCAAAATACTGTGACCAGCCATATTTAAAAAAATCAAGCAATAGCTGTAACTCGAAATCTTTCGCCATGTTGGATACTGATGAAGATGAAATAACTCGATTAATTTCTGGGTTAAAAGACGACTGTGCAGTTGGATGGGATAATATAAGCAATAAGATCCTTAAACTCTATAAGCATATTTTGGTACCTCCCTTAACGTATATATTTCGCATCTGCCTTTCCGAAGGAATTTTCCCTAGTTGTCTAAAAAAGGCAATTGTTATCCCTATCTTTAAATCTGGAAGTAAAGACGTAGTTAATAATTATAGGCCAATATCCTTACTCCCCTCAATTTCGAAAATACTAGAGAAAATTATAAACAGTAGACTAGTTAATTACCTAGAAAAGAACAACATCTTATCCCCTGCGCAATTTGGTTTTAGAGCCAAACTGTCGACAGCCGATGCGGTGCATAGTCTAACTAGTTATATTTCAGAAGAACTTGGCAAAGGAAACCAGACCCTGGGAGTCTTTCTCGATTTAGCCAAGGCATTCGACACGGTATCTGTTTCTGTCCTCCTGAACAAATTGGAGATCATAGGAATAAGGGGAACGCCGCTGAAACTTTTTACTGACTATTTAGACCACCGGTACCAATGTGTTAGAATAGATAATATTACGAGCGATGACCAGAAAAATACTGGTTTTGGTGTTCCACAGGGGAGTATTTTGGGCCCCACCCTCTTCCTTATTTATATTAACGACTTGTGTAATCTAAATATTAAGGAAGGTAAAATAATATCATATGCCGACGACACGGCGTTAATATTTAGCGCTAAAACCAGTAGTGAACTGTTCGAAATCGCTCAACTAGGTTTTAATACTGTGACTAATTGGCTTCAAAGCAATTTACTAACATTAAATGCCGACAAAACAAAATATATTCACTTCTCCATGCGCAAGCCTCTACTTAACATTACTAACCCTCATCTATATGCCCATCAATGTGGAAACCGTACAATCACCATGTGTAATTGTCCCTTTATCCACAAAACGAGCAACATAAAATATCTGGGGATAATAATGGACGACACACTCTCTTTTAAAAAACATATTGAAAGCCTAGTGAAAAGAGTCCGCAAACTAATATATGTTTTTAAAAAATTGCGAACCTTAGCAGATTCAAAATTAATCACACAAATTTATTTGGCCCTATGTCAATCTATAATTCAATACTGCATCACTTCTTGGGGTGGCGCACCAAAAACTAATTTGCTTCCTCTTGAAAGAGCTCAGAGAGCTATTTTGAAGGTAGCAAACTTCCATCCCTTCTTTTTTCCTACAGATCTGCTATATAAATCCTGCAATGTACTAACGGTCCGCCAGCTTTTCATTATGCACGTAGTATTAAAACAGCACACCATGCTTGCCTACAATGCCGACAACACTAACAAGAGACGGAATGATCTGGTATGCATGTCTAATGCAGCCTCAAAACATGTCTTTGTAGAAAGATTTATAATATTCTTAGGTCCATTCCTGTACAATAGATTAAATAGAAAACTAAGTATCTATAAACTAAATTACTATAGCTGTAAAAAAATTATACTTAACTATTTACTAACAAACAATTATGCACAGACAGAAGACTTACTTATTGTCTGCAAATAAAACTGCTAACACGCTATTTCACTTTTGTTTACCTAAGTTTTAATTTAGTTTTTACGTTTTATGCATTGTTAATTTATTATATTGAGTATGTATGCACTTCTTAGCCTGAAGCACAGGTTCAACCTAGTTCAGGCAAATTAGCAACTGTGCGCTATTTTTAATTGTTAAGGTTAATGTAAAACGTGTTCCCTTTTTATAAATAAACGATTTTATTATTATTATTATTATTATTATTATTATACATTTAGGTAGGTACGTACGCCATTAACTAGCCAGTTACTCTTCAAACAAAAGCTAATCCCCTCCCAGCGCACAATTACTAGAATAAATTAACTGACACTTTGCAGGGGCTCTCTTGATAAACAATACAGCGAACAGTTGGATCAGCTTTATATTCAACGATAGCCAAATACAATCAGAAGAAATACAGGTCGAATTGGCCTTTCGAATTGGTTTAAATTGGGTCAGGCTTGCACAAACAAAAGTGGGGAAATTGCTGATGCTACTGAATTCTATAGCAATTGATCTACTTTCATTAAATAAATCTCTGCATCCGTAACCAAAAATCGCAGAGAACTACTTTGTTTACCGGAAAGTAATACCCGCCATTTAATTCACATCATACATTGAACAAGAGTACGTATCGAATAATATCAGCATTTTTCCAATATTGGCAACGTTCACTCTGAAAAGCTGAGAATAAGTGAATTCCTGTGAGTACGTTTTTACATTCAAGTAAATAGCTTTCATACGTATGGCGAACAAAAGATATGCATAGTGTAAGCGAGTCTAAGAGAACGCGAAAACCTCCAGTGTATGGAAGCGGCGTAGCGCCGATTTGCGAAACAAATACAGTAGCTCATGTTCCAAAACATCATTTGTATAATCCTTCACAATGAACCGGCAGCGCTCAGTAGCCGGCGCCGGCGTTTTAACTCGACCAACATATGAACGCCTGAGTTTCAGTTTTCGGCGTTCGGTATTCGGCGATTAGGGACGTAAATCGGGAAAGGTTGGCGCATAAAAAGGGTCACACTAAATGTCCCATACTGTGACATTAAAACGATTAATGGCTTCGTGCGGGATTTCGGAACGCCGAATATTTTCGTTCAATTCAGCTAATGCGGGGCTGAGATTAAATAAATTTTTCACTTTTCAGCTCGAACCACAAAACGATTCAATTAAAAAAATGGAGGCGCTTTCATTATTTTTTCCCATTCATAGGTAACGACAGACATATCTGTGAAAAGTCAAATCAAATGGTTTTATGCAGTAGAATTTGTAAAGCCCGTCACTTCGCTTGCATTCATGTAGACGAAAAGTAATGCCCACCCGCTCTGCATATTCCTTGCCTACACAGCGTTCTCTGTATTCGTCGATTTGCCGCAATAAAATGGTTCTGTCTACTTTCCACTTCCACTTACTTTCCTAAGTCATCTCCCGAGACGATCGTTCGGTTAGAATCTAGATAATCAACTTGATAACAAGTTGAATCTCTATAGATTCAATTTATATTTTCTCACTAATACAAAAAAGCACATTCGCGTACCCGCCACTGGAGTTTGAGGGGTCTCGTGAATTCGAACCCTACCCGTTGTTATTTTTAACCTACTCTCATAATAAACATACTTAGCTCTTTTTGGATTGATTTACCAGGCACAATCGATTTTTTAATCCATCCACTTTTAACCGAAAAAAACACTACACAAAAAACACTACACAAAATTTTACCAAAAAGTAAAAATGTTGTGTAGCGTTGAAAACGAATAAAAAGTAGAATTTCAAATAATGTAAATATCACATAAATAATAAAGCGACTATTCAGGTGTAAATATTTCATAGAACTGACACAATAACTGTTCGTTATTATTAAAGTAGTGTAAATACATACACAAATGTTTTAGAAGTAAAATTAATTGAAAACTTAAAATGAAATTAAATAATAAACAAGTTTTTGATTGTTGGGTAGATTTGTTTAATTTAGTGAGAATAACAATTCATTGGATTTGATTAATTCTCAATTGCTCATTATTGTGGAAATATGTAATTTATGAATATATAACTTTGCTATTAGTACGGCTATGCAAGCTGTAAACCGATTTTGCTTTTTAGGTTGTTGTTTTTTTAGGTTTTTGTTTATTTCTGATGTCATAGGGCCAATTCACAATTATACTAATGTTATAAAGCGGTATTTCTGTGTATGTATCTAGGGGGTAATCTTCGCACCTACTAATCCGATTCCGAAAATTCTTTTACTAATAGGAAGTTACTACTATTGCCGAGTGTCATAGGATATATTCTCTGATGGGAGTTCGCTCTGGTCTCGTATATGGTGAAATTGCTCCGAAGCATAGAGCACAACCCGGGAGTGCTGCAGCGGTTGCACTTGTACATACCCGACTGTTATGTGTGGAGGCGACGGCCCCCGCCACTGCTGGTCTTACCATCAGCCAGGACCAACTTGCTGGCCAAAACCTCTCTGACTCGAGCAATTCACACCATCAATTAATTATACGAGTATTCAGGTCGAAATTGATATATTTACAAGTCACTGAGGTGAATTCGCAAAAGTACTATTGTTTACACTGTGTTACAAACAATGAATGATCTTTATGATCTTAAGATGTAGTTTGTGAATTATTTTTAATTTTGTGGGTGTGTCTTGTCTTGGCATTTAAATATCTTATGTTAAAACACATTTTACGCGGGTGAAGTCGCGGGCAGAAGCTTGTCATATATGAATTGCTAACTGTTTGTGATAATTATTACTATGATGTAATTAGATATTTAAGAAAAGAAGCACAAACGATAAAATGTCTATTTATAGCAGTATTCGTCAAAACTATCTAAATATTCGTCCGCATAAATGACAGTGGAAGTTGAGTGGAATAACAAGGTAATATAAATAGTGTATTTTAATTAAACAAAGGTATATTTGCCTATTAGGTATTCACAATTACAAAGGTAGGTACAATACTAAAATGTGTTTGAAATGCTGGACGTAAGCATTGACTTTCCAAACATGAAAATTCTATTCATGAACTGAAAATTACATATTTTGATCGAGTTTGCATGAATTTTGATACTGTTACTATAGTAAGATGTTTCTACTGGTAATGGTATTTATTTGTCTATATGGGGATACTAAAATACTTGGAAATGCATCAGATCACACACACAGAACAGAGAACTGAACAGAGTGTTGTTGTTTCTAAACTGTAATCTGCATTTCCAAGTATTTTCGTTTCTATCAGAAATATGTAGGTAGTGATTTTGGTTGTTGACCAAATACGGTTGATCCGTGGAAATACCGAATACTGTCATACGAGTATATCAGGGCTTATATAGCACCAGTATATTAGCGTCCCTATAAACACTGCGGTTGAAAAATACCTCGGCTTTATAAACTGCAAAGTAAGGTTAGCAGTTCAGAGCTTAAGCTCAAAGAATTAACATAAACAGTGTGCACAGAATATAAAATGTTTTGTTTTCTGTATAAAATGTTTGTGAAATACCAAAATTTTACTAAGGGTATTTCATAACTTCTCATAGTCCATCTTTATATCTTGTGCCACAGAAATGTGTGGAACTGGACTAGTCTATGGCTGAAATTTATCAGTAGGTGCACAGTTCCCAGAATTCTAAGCTTACACTAGCCGTTACTGACTCCATAATATATTCACTACGGAACGTTTACTTGTCACCAATTGTTCGAGTTATCGGTACAACCCACATTCGCATTAGTAGTTTCCCCGAATTTGAGAACGGAACTAAATAGAAATTTCTGAATATTGCGAATGGTATCGACGGTATCCGATGGGATCCGGTATTAGGTAATAAACCTTAAACAACCCTGGCAGGGACAAGCGTCTTTCTAGTTGTGAAATGCAATATTCTAAGGTAAGTATTAAGATATATGTATCTTGGACTGTATAATTAGAATTAAGATTCTAATTATACCTTTTCTATTTCTTCTACCAGCCCGCATTAGATATTCCTAGCATGATTTGCGAGTATTCTTATGCACTCGTGCAATATTTGTAAAGTAACGGCGGAAAACGCCGAGGTTACAGCATGTTTCAGAAAGATGTGGTCATATTTAAGGATGTGCGGTACAGACCACCAAACTCAACAACTTTCTCCACGAGAACAACATCGTAATCGTGAAAAAATTATGGTCTGTACCACACACTTTTATATGATCACACTATTCTGACATTACATTGCTGTATGGTGTTAAGAGCTATAACATTATATGAATATAATATATTCATATTATTATGTATATGAACGGGTACGGCTACGGTTATCGGGGGACATTAGAAATGTCATGTGTGTTGGGGTATCGTATTACACAGTAACTGGGTTGTGGAGGTCAGATAGGCATTTGCTCCATGTAAAATACTGATATTCGGCTGCATCCGGTTAAACTGGAAGCCGACCCCAACATAGTTGGGAAAAGGTTAGGCAGATGATGATGGTGATTAGAAATGTCAACAAATATTACATTTATACGAAACATAACTTTCTCGGTGTTATTTCGAACAAAAGTTTTACTCAGAGTGCAGCGTATCGAAAAGATAAGACGTAGAGAAAATTAAAATTATTATTTTCATCGCACGGCCGGATAATGGGTTTCCGGATCAATGCTGGTAATATGACCCTTGTAAATTAAACGGGAATGGATCTGATTCACCCAAAGCTTCAGTAATACGCTCCTAACTTGGCTGTTTACGTGTTCATTCGCTCAGTACTTAAGATTTTCTATCTCGACGCTTTCACAACTTGCCCGTTGTGAATTCTAGTGTAAAACTTTATCTATGCTACGAAGTTAAATAATATATACGGGGAAATTATAGACTGCTATATTCCCTTCATAACTAAAGCGCGTTTAAATTTTAATAGTTCTGCATTTTTCTGTTAACTACGTCACCCTCACATATCATCAGTTTTTCTTGGAAGTCGAGATTTGTGTAACATACTTTTCGAACATGGAAAGCTACATTTTAATAAAATATTGTTGAACATTACAGATTTTATTTATAACTTTCTCTTTAAGACTAAAAGGGTCTTACTACAAAAACTTAAACACTTGTTGAACGAGTGTTTAATGTCAGTGTTATGTCAAAGTCCATATAATTATGTCGTGTTTAAAAGGTGTTTAGCATAAACAACTGATAAACACTGTTTTGTGGTAGTAAGGTTAGAAGCTTAAGTACTATTCTGGGGCCCAAGTATACCTTTCTAGGATTAAGAAGTTTAGCATATAAATGCAATAAGCATACTAAGTATTATGAGAACAACTACATTAAACACACGTTTCATTCAACATATTTTATTCGTTTCTTTCTTTTTACATCATTTTAAAATTTGCATCTACTTTTGTCAATAAATCAAAGAGTATAGGTGAAATGTTTTTACACTATTCCTGAAATTCCTATTTCACGAAAAACAGAAATACGAACCTACTGTTTCCCACCTACTGTTTCACTGAGTTACAAGTGCTACACTATTCTCCGAATCACAGTCCACAGTGAGCCGATAATGGAACAAAACGAGGCAGTGTTTATAGTAGAGGCGAGGCCTTTGTCACGTCGCATCGCGAGGCAGCCTTGCCGAGTGAAGCGGCGTAACTGTCAAATGAAAATTAATAACACTCCGATACGGAACATTCGTCACTCGTCTCCGGCCACACATCATCCCTTTATCGAGTTAAAACAAAGTAAATATTTTTTTAAGCCAAAAATTAAAGTTGAAATTGAAACACAAAAGCGAAAAATATATTTCCTTTTTAATGGAATATTTCGGAGAACGACATGTCACATAATTATCACGTCAATTAGTAATGCGTATAAAGCTTAAATGTGGCATAAATGAACCTCAAAAGGTCCACATAAGGATTATAACCCAAAGATGACACAAAACAAATTACTCAAAGACGTTTAATAGCAATAAGTAAGGCTTTTATCCGAGTCAAATGAAAATTAATAACTCGGGGCCAGTAGCCGCCAGCCACGCGGGGATCTTTGTCGACCAACGACCCCTTTATCTTGATATCCACCACCCGAGCGATGGATAAAATTATATCATAGTCATAAATCACCTACGCGTTCTACCACATAAAAATATCATTAACAACATGGAATAAAATTCAATAAATGTTCACATGCTGCTGTGTCCCAATCCAAATTTACTTAATAACTTATCAACGAATATGAATTTTAATAATTATATCAATTATTGCGAACTTCACCGGTCGAGCCCTCCATATTCAATTACGTGTTCCAATTATTCAGTATTTCACGCTCATCGACATCTATAATTACATTCTGATAGAATTGCGTTAAATTCACCACGCGTACGATCACTAATTTCCATACAATTAATCCAATGATTAGCTGTAATCAGATGTGGGTTTAACGCATATCGTTCGCATTGCACACAAACATAATTATTTATATTGTACGTGTTTATTTAAATTGTGGAGTTTTCATTAGGAACTATAATTAAACATTTCACAGAGCACGGGACTGGGATGAAGTGAAAGCCTTATACAATTAAAAGAAAAGGTTATATAAAGCGTTTTCAATTAAACTTGGAATCCGGTAGGGCAGTGTTCAGTGCGGGTTCCTTACGTCTGCGCGTCGGAGGCGCGTCGCGGTACGTGAGGGAATCTGGGGCGGTATTGCTTCTAAACTGCAGCCCGCCACTGTAGACAGTCGTTAAAGTGCAACAATTTGCTACATCACGTGAAGTGCGGTCTAGTTTTAACTCACGTTCCGAACAAACACGTAGAGAAAGAAACAAAGCTAAACGTGCATGGCATTGCGGCTTGACATGTTGTTCTTACTTGCCGACGTAATTTTACATGCGGCGTTTTTGAGCTTATTTCGTTTCCAATCTTTGTAAATGCGTTCATTTTAAACGCTTATTTAAATTTTGTAACTGTAAATTTGCATTCCTGTATAAAATCGATGACAATACAAAAGTCCAAGTGCTTGCAGAATTCAAACATTTGCTGCAGGAATCCCAGCTACTAAAACTTTCCTATTTATTTTAGTGATGCTGTTGGAAATTATCGTTTATTTCAAGTATTGAATTTAATTTTAGTGATATTAATTTGCCCTACTTAGCAAAAAACTGAGTCAAGAAAAAAAACGGAATATATATTTCGTCTATGTAACGTCAAAGGGTTGTTAACATTATCGCTCGCACGCATACCTAATGTTAACACATTTTAATAAAGTATCAATTTACTACAAAACAATGTAACTAAAGAGTAAAGTAAACGTGTGTCTAAAACTCAGTGAAAATGATAAAAGCTTTCTATCTTCGACACACAATTTTCAGCTAAATTTCGTACAAAATCATGACGAATATATTTTCCGGAATATTCGGCGAGTATTTGGAGTGGTCTTTGGGGCACCAGTTTTAACATTACTTTACTGTATTAGGAAAGGAAAATTAATGTTTTCAACGCGGGAGGAGATGGTCGACAGGATATTAAGCTTTTCATCAGGATTTCCATTAGTGTTTGGTTGCTCGCTCTGTCCAATAGTTGTAAACTTACCTCCACCAATTTGCGAACTGTATGCAAAAAGCTCTGGACGAAGTAGTAATTATTGTTACTGCGAGATGTATTACTCTCAACTATGTGCTGGTTAACTTCGCTTGTAAATAACAAGGCTTTTTTTTGTAATAGCGCCTGTATTTCACGGAGGAATAAACCTATAAATGTTTCTCTATATTTTATAGATGACGGTATTAATTTTCCTCACATTCAAACAATAGCTCTAGAAACTTCCTAAAAGAAATGGTTATAAATTTTGTCCTTTTTGTTTTCAGGGGGAAACCTTCAAAAGGCGCCTGGACTTTGGAGAAAAAGACCAGGGAGTGTGGGATTCTTACCTCACTAAAACCACCCCAGTGATCACCGTCACCACAGCTTAGCATCAAACTCAAGAATATGTAGACTAGGTACCCACAAGTCCCGAAGTAAGCCAATAGGCCAATAGGCAACATTATTCGGTCCTACAAGGTAATGGGCATAATATTCCACATTGGAACAAGGTTCGTTAGGCATATTAAGGTAATTTTATTCAAAATGGGCGTTAACTCTCCGCCTTGAAGTTTAACAATGTTTATTACTAATTAAAGTCAGAGGCGAACATAAAGGGAATAGCTTCGTGAAACAGTCAGACGCGAGGCCCTCTCGCTCTCTCTCGAACCTTATGTCTTTGGCTTGAAACTAGAATATCAAAAGTTTGATATTTCAAGCTTCACCATTTTAAACGTACAGTCTCTATCAGAAAAGGTGTGGTCATATTTACAGGTGTGGTACCAACCATCAAACTGAACAACTTTCTCCATGGGACCAACATCGTAATCACGAAAAAATCATCAACTGTCCCATACAAAACTTATAATAAATACCTACTCAACCCAAATGTAGAATACACATTGTATATATAAAATTCAAAGTCCTGACTGACTGACTGATACATCAACGCACAGCCTAAGCCGCTGGTTCTGGAGACATGAAATTTGGAGGGTATGTTCTTCGTAAAGAGTAGTTATCCACTAAAAAGGATATTTCGAAATTCCACCCTTATGAGGGTGAATTGGGGGGATTTTGTTTGTATGATAAATCTATATATATGGCATCCTAGGGAAGCACATACTTTTTATCCTGGTAGCTCGTTTCCGTGGGATAATTTCCGACATCTACGCGGGCGAAGCCGCGGGCAGAAGCTAGTGCTGTATAAAATGTATGTACAAGTTTATAAAAAGAAGGGGAGATAATCAAAGGGCATTAAAAAATTCGTCCGCATCGTTGTCAATAGGAAAAGTATCCAAAAGGCTCAGCATTGCCACGTTGTATGGCAATGCTGATTCTTTGGTAAAAAGTAGGCCAGCCACGCCGGTCACGTGAAGAGTCGACCAACCACTTGGCGATGTCTCGAAAAAATAAGTGAATAAAAGAAAGCTGTAGCATTTTAAAAATATGAAGCATAAATAAAGCTTACTTATTTGATGATTTGGTCACGGGGTCACAAGTTATCTAAGAGGGAAACGTCTCTTTGAACAAATTGACAATCTCCGATAACCAAGCTTGAAAATAATAGCTCTGTAATTGCCTTGAGTCATTCGGAAATGTTGTACCTAAGGTCTATTCAAATTTATGTTCCCAACTAATGTTATTTCAACTTTATTTTAGTGGTAGCTTTGTTTGGCAACTTAATTGCGAACGCAGATTACATTTCAATAATTTCACTCGTTGGCCATCGGAGATTGTCATGTTATGTAAGAGAGGTATTCATTATCTTACCTGCAACAATAGTGAGGAGCGCAAACGTCGAAACCAGTGGTAGACCGCCGGTTTCCATGGAAACGGATCTTGAACGCCGCGATGATTCCGCCGTCATGACGTCAAAAGACATTTGATATCAATAAGCTCTTTGGTCGTGCTTCACATCGCGTTATTGTCATAACAACCCTCCTTCTGAGGTATACTATCTCAAAATTTCAAATACAATACATATATTAAGAGCATTATTTGTCCTACGTTGAGTATATTTAAAACAGTTATTTATTGTCTCGTAAAATTACAATGTTATTGTGGTTTCATTTCAGCCACCCTCGGTGAATCTGGAACAAAAAACAGAAATCAAATGAGTATATAAAAGATATTTATTTTTCCTTTTCGAGAGAGCATGATTCAAAGGTTTGTGAATGCGATGCGCGTTATAATGTGAATGGATCTTTTGGAATTAATCAGCGCGTAACGTCACTGCGTCTTTTATTAATTACAGAATTCGTATAACTATTTACATATTATTAAAAATTTATCGAGCGTCATAACATAACTGGCTTCTGCCCGCGTGAAGTCCAATTTATCTACTAAAACTCCTATCGATTGGTGATGTCGCATCGCATCGCCCGCCCGCGCTATTACTACGTTTTCGCTTGGCGTTCTTTCTGACTTTTTGCTCGGCTTCTATAGGTTGTAGCGTGATGTTATAGCCCATAACCTTCCTCGTAAATTAGGCTTTCAAATGTAAAAATATATTTTCAAATGCGACTGGTAGTTCCAGAGATTAGCGCGTTCAAACAAACTAACAAATATAAAAAAAAAACTTGAGAGGTGTCAAGGGACACCCGGATGGAACGAAGTTCCTTTCGATGAATTAGTGAAGGAAAAAAACAAAACAAAAGATAACTGTAAATTTGGAGAAAGAAAGAAAGACGAAACGAAAATAACTGGCTTGCATTCTATAAGAAAGAGAGAGAGACAGACAGAGAAACACGCGCACACGCGGCTTACAACTATAGCAAAAAGTGTCGTTCCAACTTTTGGTCTTAATTTTTTTCGTCTAGCCCCCTTTCGCAACGCGCGATAAGAAACTTCGTTCCAAAAAAACTCGTCAGCTTTATTATTAGTATAGATAAGTCAGTGTAGATTCAACCCCATATTCATCAACAATTTACATCATAAATGAAATAGTTACGTCATACTATTTCATTAAGAGCCATCTGCCCAATTTCTTGCCAACACTTAATCCCCAACCACGACTTGGGTCTATAGTTAACGGAGTTGTAAACATAGCTTATATAGCACAATTGACCGTGAAAAAGTTTCTAAGTAAACTAACTTGAACCCGAGTCTCAGAGGTAACCCGTCCTCGCCCGCAGTCAGACCGCGGCTTTACGGTCAAAAGAATAGCATTAAATAAAGCCTGATTTATTTTTTCATACGCTCATGTGTCTAGGATTTTTAATATAATTTCCACTGTGGGTGGCAATTGTTATAATCGCCGAGTGGGTATCTAATGGCCTGATTCACGTTTTTAACTGGAGCAAAAAGTTTATTGTGTTGCCGGGAGAAGATGGGATGGATTGTTACTGTTACACTCTCGACCTTATTTATCGTTTCGTTTTATTCATAAAAATCTTTGCCTATAAGTTTCTTAAAAATACTTGTACGTTGCGTTAAAAACCATTTTAACTAAATATACTTTCATATATACCTAGATTAAAAATATGACGCCAAAACAAACTCACTACCTGTATAAATCTAAAATAAGCGTCCAAATATTTACCTATTCCTGTGAGGGATGCGTGAAATAAAATACCGAACGTTCCATATTTTTCAGTTTCTATTCAATTGGCTTTCGAAAATAAACATAAACGAAGGATATAACAATAAATAAAATCGGTACAGCAATATCATAACATAACAAATTTTGTTTCACAGTCTAGAATTAAAACATAGTTTATCTGCTAGCGTAGGTATTTGTAAGACCTAAAATCGTCCACGTATCGGTTTGTTAAAATAGAAAAGCTATTTCAAACCCCGTAAATAAAAGGAAAACGTAATATTTTTTACTTCATATCTGCAAGGAACAACGCAGGTGCAGCACTGCAGTAACCTATACGTGTGTACCGTGCACTACGTGTAGGTATGTACGTAGAAACACATGGTAGTTTTTTATTAGAGCAGTTTCCGCGGCGCAGCGTGCACAAACTGAGATAAAACAGGAATGATTGCCGCTCTGTCGCGATATTGTTTCAAGTGTTTTGTTCCATTCTGCTGGCTCTTCAGTGCTTTTTATTCATCCACACCCGAACGCCGAACACTCGCATAAAAACGGCCGACTGACGAGGCGGTTCGTACTGATGTAGACGTGGCTACGCATTCGTCTAATAGGTCCCGATTGGTAAAACCTTTCGCTTTACTTTTATTAGAGTACTTACGAGAATTTTCTTAGTAGGCATTTTGGTTTGAAATTGCATATAATAATAGAAATTACCTAGCAAATATCTCCACAGAAATGCCAGTTCAATAGTGTGTATTTACCTACGTAAATACTTGTGATTTTGTTCCACATTCGAAATACTATAAAGCTCTCTGAGATTTCAAAGTAAGGTAAAGGGGACATTAAGTGAGGATAAGTATCGTTCGTGGGCAGGAATATAATAGTTCACTCCGGGGACTGTTCGGCTCCATCAATTGAAACATGCTCTCCCGTGCCGGCGACGGCGGCGGCGTCTTTGCCGTACGAACGAGCGTCGCGACAATAAACAATACAAACAACCCTGGCCTGCGTTTGACACCAGCCCGTTCGGAGTGGATTAGAGCGCTCTACAGGGAGTTCGGCAGCATTTAGGGAACGTAATAGCCTTCCGCCGTGACCTGTTTTAGTTGCGACAAATAGAGATTTACGGGATTGCTACCGAGGGATTTTCAAAGGAGACTGTTCTCCGTAATAAAATTGAATGGTGTTTACTTTGTGGCGGCTTTATTCTCGTTGCCAATTTGACACGGACGCCATTTTTAAACGATTGACTTTCAATATCTGTGAGGTTTCATAACGACAGAATCATCCGACTGTCAATCGATTCCAGCCTTCTCGCATTCGACAGACTGTCCGACAAAGTTTGAAACAATTTAATCCCGCTTGAAATATGCACGAAAAAATGTGTCTGAGCTAAAAGTGAGCGAGGGGAACCATCTCACAGCGCCGTTAAAATATATTATAATTTTCGGTGGATAAGGAAAAAAATCACAATGTAGCTGGCCGGCGATATCGTGAAACATAATTAGGTACTTACCTACGCCCGGAATTCGATAAACTTAATCGTATGAAACCCCATGTTAGGAGCGAGTCGCTTCTAACCCTTGATATTACAGAGGCAAACCCCATTTACAGCATTCCGTTGCTTAATAATTTTACATCCGTCCACAAAGACGCCGCGCTGTGTTATCTCACGAGTGGCACGCCAGCGATACGAGTGCCAACCAGCCCCTTACTCTGCTCCTATTGTCATGTTTACATTGTCTATGCTCATTCCCGAATTCCGATTAACGCAAAGCTAAGATCGCTTTCATATTAATACAGTGTTTCTCGGGCAGACACAAGTTACGTAGATAACGAACACAATTAGGTAATGCCGCCTGCGCTTTGACTACACAATGAAGCTTTTCTGTTTTTATTTAACTTTGTTCAAACTTTAAGCTTTCTTTATGAATTCAAGTTTCGGAAAGTTTCCCTCTGCTTGGTACGGACACTAAGAAAAACTAGGATTATGGGTGAAAATAAAGAACCCGATAAAAAAGTACTCGGTACAAGTTTTAAAACTGCGGTGTTAAGAAACCTTGGAAATATATATTAAATACTTCTTTTGTACTTTGTCTGTTTAATAGCTTCACGTAGATTAATGACAGGAAACGAGTTTTATTATTTTCTCTTCGAGATTCATGTCGTGGAGCTATGTATGGACATATTATGTAGAACGGCCGCCTGGACAGTAAAACCTGTCTTCACAATTAATTCTACGGGCCGTGTTCAACCTTTGCACTCCCCAGTTTCTTAATTCGCAATTAAAAAGTTAAATTGTCCGGTTAATTGCTGCCATTGTGGTGGACGACGTCTACTTATTATTCAGAATTGCTCTCTGAAAATTTGATGAAAAATTTGCCGAGAACCGGTTGCTAAATCACAATAAGTAATTAGCTTATCTGTCGGCGTCACGCGGGGCGCCGGGGTCTCGCGGGGCAAGGGGCTCGCGGGGTGCGGGGTGGCGAGTTCACGTCTTACGTTAAGCTCTTAGTATTAATCTCGACTCTGCTTAATAAACGAAGTGAATAACTTGGATTAAATAAATCACAGTATCCGAATTCTTTGTTGACTTTGTAACCGATGTTTGAGTTGGCATGCTCGACTTGAGGTGCACGTATATACTCGTAGTAGGTACGCGAGTGTGTATTATCTATGTTGCCGGTGGTATAAATTAATTGTTCCTACATTTTGAATGTTTTGTTGCTGTAATAAAATGATTTCATAATATTATTTACCTTCCTTCTTTCTTTACGTTTTTTTCATTTCTGATCGTATAAGGAACACAATAAGCACTGCGCGCCAAACCAAGATAACGGACGTTACCCAGAAAGCCGCTAAACTTAAGTGGGACTGGGGCGAACATGTCTGCCGCATGTTAGATGACAATTGGGCTAAGAGAATCACCGATTGGGTCCCACTAAACGCACGACACCATCGCGACAGGCCGAGACGAAGATGGCGGGACGAGCTTGACTCGTACCGTAGGAACTGGCAAAAGACAGAATTGTGTGGAAAAGAGAGAGGGAGACTTTTGCCCCGCAGTGGGACAGTACAGGCTAGTTAGATTAATTACATCCTACCTCGGGGTTTTCCTGATGAACTTCTCTTCTGAGAAACTATCAGTTTACTTCCGATAAAAATCCCATCTGTTCTGTAATCTAAAAATAACGCGATAGCGATTTTCATACCTTAGCCAAAACACCTTTCTGCGAGATCTGATAATCCTAAAATAACATCCTTCCACACTATACACGACTTCATCGTTGATAACTATAGTATATGTAAAAGTGGCTAAGCGATCAACATCCAAGGTATTTGCTTGATATGCATCTCCGTTCAAACCTACGCCGTCTGGCCGCTCAGTAATTAATGTTTTGCATGTTTGTATTGCAACAGTAACCTCCGGAATCTGAAACCCTGTTCGATTTAATCTGTTTCCAAGTCTGCTATTGAATCAAGTGTTATGATTGGCTGTGTTTACCTATTACAATAGTCAACATGACAGAGTTGCAATTTTCTGAAACCGAAGTTGAATGTTTACATAATCAGCCTATAATGTTCCCACTGCTGGGACACAGGCCTCCTCTCGGGTAGAGGGAGTGGGCCGTAATCCACCACGCGGCCCAATGCGGGTTAGCAGATGTCACATATCTTCGAATTTTTGGTTCTATGACATGCTGATGAATGTATATTTACATAATTTATTATTTTTAGCTATGGTATCCCACTGCAGAGCAAATGCCTCGCTTTCTCCTCTCCATTTTCCAGTCCTCTCTGTCTTGAGCTGGTGTGGACCCATCCTGTCTGTAGGCGTCAAGCGAAATGAATGTTGAATAAGATATAAGAACACCTCACTAACATGCATTTTTGTACAGTCAGGGAAAATAATTATTTATCAAATTGACACACTACGACAATTTGTCGTGTTATAATCGTTTTATACAACTGTCAAAGAATGGCAGTTGTAATTCGAGTGTACGGACAATTAGAAACAATTGTTTTCCCTGACTATGCTTGGTTTAGAAATCATATATCATAGATACAGATTTCTTTTTAAGTTTGATCACCAGTCGACCTCGAAAAAAAAGTAAACGTATTTTAACATAAAATATTTGTTTCATCATCAAAATGTTTTACTTATAAAAATTCACAGGTAAACATAAGCCTTCAAAACTCCTACGCACTATTTTAATATTCACCTACGTACAGACGCCAGCACATCAAGCTACTACAAATCTGTCAAATTTCTTTAATAGATTTTCAACTTTATCGCTAAATTATTAAGGTTCAAGGTTGATTGGGAAAATTTGACAGGTTCGGGTAGCTTGACCTGCTGGCGTCTGTACCCATCTATACCTACCTAAATAATTTATTTATTAAGTAACAAAACAATGAGCAATACTAAAGCCTGGATTAGTTTTAGTCATTAATATAAATCTTACTAATCTGTTTCTAAATTGCCTGTCTTATTTGGCAGACCTGTGGGATGATTGCGTAACAGTAGCAATGTATTTTTTTTTTACAGTTCAACATCATTCTTTACGTTATTTACGTTGTTGAACAGACAAAGCAGACGTCTTTCTGCCCGGAAAAGCAGCGCCACCTACCGGGTCCAATTGTGTTTTCAAACCATCCAGGAACCCATTGAAATATACACACAAAATTTCATCCAAATCGGTGCAGCCGTTTAGGTTTAGTTTAGAGTTAGGTGACAAACATACGTACAGAAGAATTATATGTATTATTACTAGCGGAACCGGCAGACGTCGTCCTGCCCGGTTGAGTCATCATATACCGACAGCAGCGCCACCTACCGGGTCCAATTGTGTTTTCAAACTATCCAGGAACCCGTTGAAATATACACACAAAATTTCATCCAAATCGGCCCAGGCAGCCGTTCTCGAGTTTTAGCGAGGCAAACGAACGGCAATATTGATTTATATATAAATATATATAGAAGATATAAGATAAGCACAACAACAGCACATTCACTTACAATTCAAATTAAATATCATCTAAAATTGACATTTCAGTTACCATGCAAATAACAGGTATGCATGACATTTAACTTAAAAATATTAGAGACGAAGGACAACAATAAAAAGTATCTCTAATAGATCTTAATCTAGAACACTACAAAAAACAAACAATTTTTTTTTGGTCCCTGGCCCTGACATCAAGCAATAGACAAGTGTGAACATTTTCATGATTGAGCACGAGGCTTTTGACTATGTGTATCTTATGTCTTTTTATTATTATCCCCTTTATTTAAAAGTAAACATATCAATTATATTTTTAAATATTAGAATATAAAAAGTATACAAACATTTAAAAATATAAAAAATAGTAGCCCACCGGTTTTGGGAACAGGGTCCAAGCTACCGGCGGTCAGGGCTCCAGAGAGAGGAACCTCCTGACAATGCGAGCCGTGTACGTACCGCTTTCTGAATCAAGCCCTTGATCCAGCTGCCCAACTAGAGCCTCCTCAGGTGTTGGTCGAGGCTCTTGGCTATTAAGCCATTGGCTGTCACGACTATCGGCACAATGATATATATATTATTATTTTATTTGTAATGTTTTTTGCACAAACGTTATTCTGCACAAACGTTTTGTTTGTGCAGAATAACATATTTTTCTTTCTTTCTAATTGGTTTCAAATTGTGATTGAAAGTGTGTTACACCATCAGGGTGAAGCTTTTGACTGAATAAGACGAATCTAAAACTTTAACACTTAAACCTTTTAACTTAGCACGTGTTAGTTGGTAAATAAGATTAATCGTCGAATTTGTGACGCATAGGTATCTCAAGATATACAGCATGTAGCATGCAGAAAGGTGACCAGACCACCAGACGAGACCAACCAAACCAGACCAGACCATCAAACTAAACAACTTTCTCCATGGAACCAACATCGTAATCGCGGAAAAATAAATTAGCCGTCCCATACATTTAGTTTAATGAAGTTTTGTATTGGACAGTTGATATTAGTTCGCTGTTAAGATGTTGGTCTCATGGGAAAAATTGATCAGTTTAAATTATCTCCCAGATTCTAGAAGCCTCTTCAAATTCGTAATTTCATTATCTAATCTCATGTTGCTAATTTAATTGCTTCTTAGCATTCTGATCAAACCAGTATTTTACATGGAGCGACTGCCTATCTGACCTCCACAACCCAATTACTAGGTAATACGAAACCCCTTGGTAAGACTAGTTGTCAGACTTTCAGTTTTCTGACGACCCGTAACGACTGTCAAAGATCCACGAATGGCAGCCGGGACCAACGGCTTAACGTGCTTTCCGAGGCACGGAAGGGTTTTGGTATGTAAAGATGGTCACCCATCCACGGACCAACCGCGTCAAGCGCAGCTTAACCTGATCGATCGATCTGTGCAGCTGTTATTATTTAGCCACAAGCCCCTCTTTGTTAATGACACCTATGAAGTAGGTGACTAAGATCGCTAATAATATCAATGACGAAAGTTTTTGAGGTCATCAACTTTCGAAATCAAGTAGGGAAACCCAGGTGCGTACGTGCAGCTACCTTCGTTTATAAAAAATCTGTTACGTAAACAGCTTACATATTTATTTTCCTGAAATCTTCTACCGTTAAAAATTACTCAGGAAAAGGGATTTTCATAAAATATGTTGATGAGATTAATAAGATTAATCTTGAAAAGTGGTCCAGCCGTTTTTTCTTAACCTTAGTACCAAAATATAATATTAAAAATCTGTCCCTCAAGTTAATTTAATTACTGTCCAGTTCAGTTTCAAAACCTTTTTCAAGTACAATTTGCTCGAAAATGTGTCGACCCAAGACAAGCACCAAACTAAAGAAGATAAAGTTAAAAATTAAATTTTCGATTAATTACATTCATTGTGGCCAAAAACTTCGCTCGTTACCGGGGATTCTCTGAAATTCAGGTTTAACTTAGTACTAAATCCCTTTTGGAAGTTTTATAAAGAGGTATTGATCTGTCACTAGCACGCCGTCCTCTGAGTCAATTGAAAGTTTTTATCATTGACTTTCAAATAAGTGGATTGCAACTAAAATAAGATTCCACTAACTAAATGCGATGAATATTTGAGGGGATTTATAACTAAGCAGTGTTTAAATTGGGTATATTAAACATAGACTTTCATCTATACCACAAAGTTTTTGAATAAGTCTACAATATTTTAGTTTTATGTTTAAGAGTATGCAAAAACTTTCGACTAATCTCATTCCTAATCCTCCTAATATTATAAACGTGAAAGTTTGTATGGATGGATGGATGTTTGTTACTCTTTTACGCAAAAACTACTGAACGGATTTGGATTGAATTTGGCACACAGATGGTTTATAACCAAGATTAACACAATAGGATACTTTTTGTCCCGATATTCCTACGGGATCGAAACTTATGTGGGTGAAACCGCAGGGCGCAGCTAGTATAGTATGAGGAGTAGTGGAAGGACTTTGCCCTCCAGTGGGACAACACAGGCTCATAATAACAAAGTCATGCTCTGCCATTTTATCTGTGTAATTTATATAGAACATTGATCAGGCAGGAGCTATAGGGTAACCTGGTCTAGGAGTACGCATCCGATAAGAGTACGCAACGCCAGAAGCCGTGAAGTTGTTTACGATGCGCGGCTAACTTCAATCGTATTTTGATGTCAACTGTGATAAAAACTGCTGTGCGAAAAAAAAATCAAATCCGGAAGAAAACAAAGAAATTACGTAAGTTTAAAGATTTTTGCTCAAAATCTTAAATGTTTTTACCATTTTGAAAGTATTTTTGAGACTAGAATGCAATTATTTTGTAAAAAACGAAGTAAACTGCGGAGTTTTCAAAGGCGATGCCTAACGAATGCAGCGAGCGTAATTCCGGTCAACGCCAAGAGATAGCGTTGAACTCCATTCGTTTACGATTTGGCTAGAGTGTGTACGAGTACGCAGTTATGTGCCTTATAAGAGTACGCGCGTACTCTTACATGCAATTATTTTTAAGTTCGTTTCGTTGGTGTTTTTTGGTTCTTATTCGTTGCAAATATATAAATGAAAATATAAATGAGATGTAGCCCCCTACCACGAGCTAAATATCTTTCAAGATCTAACCGCAAAAGAGCAAAGTCGGATATTTTGAGTGGGTCTCCATACAAGCTGGCTCTCGAGGAGTCAGTGGCTTCAAAAAAAGTACCAAAGAAAGTTCCAAAACCAAATTCAAAATCTCTTGTTACAAAGGCCAAAAAACCTTTTAAAGTGCCAAAGAAAATGCAAAAAAAGAAAAGGTTTGGAGATGACCAGCATGTACTGAAATCTACATAGACCCCCCCGCAGAAGACTGGATAGGATGCTCAAAATGCTCCGAATGGTGACATGAGGCTTGTACGACATATGAGGGTCAAGGAAATTTTATTTGCCACCTCTGCAAGAAAAAAAAAAGTAATGCACGTCCCGCGTACTCTTATCGACGTAGACGCGTACTCTTATACAATAGTACTTGTAAGAGTACGCAATTCCCATTTGCGATTATTTTTGTTATTTTGAGAGATAAAACGTAATTTTGTTTTTTTTATGTTACTTTATGAAAGATGTTTAAATTGTAGAAGTAATAAATGCCTAGTTGATTTCCTAGACTTCATTTTTATTTTTTTAGAATATTTTGAACCTTAAGTGCGTACTCCTAGACCAGGTTACCCTAGTTTTTCCAAAGTCCTAGATAACCAGTTCACTTTAGCCACCCAAACCCATAACCCAATATCTTTGTTTCCATATCTTGCAATAGTCCTACACCAACCGGAGGTTGTCCTTGGGTGCACTTGCATAGTGCGAACAGGTATAATCGTCGGTTGGAACCTCATTTCATTGAAAACGTCTAACGGGCCTCTGCGAGTTAGCTTCGGCTCCTCGTACGCCTTCCAAAGGTCCGAGACCCCAGGGTCTCGAGATATGTCAAAGACAAATAAAAATAATAATAACATAGTATGCAGTGTCATAAGAGCGTTTTCTGTATAATTTTAAAATTGAAACATTATTTCAAGAGAAGAACCCAATATAAGGCAGTACTTCTGTAAATTGTTGGTAATTTACATAATTCTCAAAGATTTCACGTTTAAAATGCAAAGGTATCTTTTGGTAGTCATGAAAGGATGATTTTTCACTGAGTCGTATCATAAATTAAGATTCTTAAGCTAATTTTCAGTATCTCTACTCCTATACAAAATAGGGAGCCATGGCAATGAATAAACATAAGAAGATTATCCTGTTATTCACAATTTCTGCTTATCTTTTGAATTAAATCATTTCAATTTTAATTTTAGCGAGCCTACTTTTATTTCAGTAAACATTGCCTTATCATACGAACATTTATGATTATAATTATTTCTTTCATCATCTGCCTAGCCTTTTCCCAACTATGTTGGGGTCGGCTTCCAGTCTAACCGGATACAGCTGAGTACCAGTATTTTATATGGAGCGACTGCCTATCTGACCTCCACAACCCAGTTACTGGGTAGTACGATACCCCTTGATAAGACTGGTTGTCAGACTTACGAGCTTCTGACGACCCGTAACGACAGTCAAAGGTCTACGAATGACAGCCGGAGCTTAACGTGCTTTTCGAGACACGCGGAGGGGTCTTGGTATGTAAAGATGGGCACCCATCCACTGACTATTAATTATTTATTTACATATAGTTAATTAAAACGGTACAGCAGCAATTACATTAATTAACTTTGTTTAATTTTGAGTTAGAGTATTCAGAGCGTTGACGTTAATGGAAAAAGATCTCCCGGATCTATAGTAACAACGGGAATCCCACAGGGCTCAATTCTTGGTCCTGTCTTGTTTCTTATTTATTTAAATGTCTTGCCGTACTTTAACGTAATTTAACTTTAACTTTTACTGATATAGAAACAGCCCGTTTAGTATACTTCAGCTATTTTCATAGTGTAACGTCGTACGGTATTCTATTGTGGGAAAACGCCGCTGATATTCAGACTATCTTTGTTTTGCAGAAGCGAGCTGTTCGATCAATTTATAAATTAAGTCCGACACACTTGCTCAGACACAAATTTAAAGAAATTCATTCTAACAAATGCATGCACTGACTGGACAGGTCCTCTCAATCTGTGTGGTTCTTTCCTCAAAAGACCATCTCAGACATCGATCTACATGGTCTGCATATGATCTGACCAAGATTATGTCTGGACTTTAAAAGAGACTGTGACCTCTGAGTTTGTTTGGGCCTTTCTTTTCAGACTATTCAGACAGGAAACGCCGACCTCATTCAGTTTTAAAATATGATTAACGTGTAAAAGTGTTTGTACAAACCTACTTAGGTACAAAATAAAATCATTTATCATTTATAACATAGGAACCATTATTTTTTTTTTAATTATTATGTTTTATATAATTTAATATAAAAGTAATAATGTAAAAAAGACAGATAGATAAGTACATAATTAGACTACGTTATGTTCTTGAATCAAATAACAAAATACAATTAGCGACCGTTAACTATTTACGGTACAAATTGGAACCGGTAAAGGTATTACCGAATTCCATTTGTCGAAATGTTTGGTCCGTCAGTGGACCAAGTGCATCCCAAATATTGGAGCGGCACTTGAACCGGGCCATGTGATCCGCATTCGAGGTAAAACTGTTACTAACTGCATAACAATCAACCATATAGATTTAGCTACCGATTGTTGAAAAATATGAATCCGTGGTATGCGTTTTGATTCGAAGTAGCACAATAAAATTTGATTCATCGAAAAAAGTTGGATCTACTTCACCGCTTGTCAAAGAACAATCTTTAAATAAAAACAACTTTCAGTGACCAAAGTAACTTAAATCTTGTTTAATTGTTCGAAAATGTTTAGTCATTTGTTTTTGCTCGTAGATCCAATAACTTGGCCTTCAGTATACCTACACAGTACACATAGTGCGCATATTGACGGTTACGTCTAGACTTATTACTTTTGAAACACCTCTAACAAAATCTATATTATCAATCAGAATATTCGTTGATTTAAATTTTGTTAAGGACGGGATTATCGAAATAAATACCGTGGAAATGATTATTGTACCGATAATATTGGCCGTTAATAGCCTGCTCCAAAGCCAGGGTCTTATTGGGCTAAAGGGTTGAGTATTCGTGCCCAGTATCGATTACAGATCGAGCCCGTTGTCTTTAAGAGAACCCTCGTTTCATTTATCTGTCAGTTCAATATTTCGGTTAAACTTGATTAAGGAATCCTTGAATATTTAGACATGGCGTAATCTTGGCATATTTCATGAAATATATTTCATCATAAAATAATTATTTTCCTTCCGAAGGTCCTGGATTTTTGAACGATAATCTTATTTAATGAGTTTATCGAATAATCGACAAGGAAGAGCCATTGACATGACATTATTACATGAGCAAAACGGTGATATTAAAATAATACTAGTAATCTTCTTTACAAACATAAATAACTGTTTAGGAATAGGAGAGGATAATAGGTTGAAAATGTGACACGAATACAAACACCTCACTCAGGAAAAGAACACTATTAGGGAAGAAAATAATCACTTTATCACTATATCTAAGAATAATCGCTGTCCATATCAAATTAAGACTCTAATCTTTCTTCATTCTTTCCTGTTCTTTGTAAAGATATATTTTGTTCAGAATGTATGCTCCAATAGCAATAACATTTCAAATCCTTAAAACAAACTTAATCATCTTAATTTAACATCTTATTCATTGTCAGATAAACGTAATGTAGTACGTAATGAACACAATGAGTGTAATCTCTGAAAATGGCAAAGAATATACAGGCTGTCAGTATTTCCATGTAATCTTTTGTTTTTCGTGCAAGTTCACGAAATGTTTTAAGAATTCCTATATATTATTTGTTTGTGCTCGACGGCACGACATCACGACGAGTTCTAGTGATTTCCTCCGAGACAGCGTCAATGAGATTTACCAAATTTTCCCTTCAAGTTATTTTTATTCTCTGTGCGGGATCGATGTTATTTCACATTCAAATATGGTTATACGGTAAATGTGAAGTCAATAATGTTGGTGCAAACAAACGACTAGACGAGTGTACATAAAAACGTACCTATTTTATCAATTCTTCCTTTCAAACAAGGTCGTCGAACCGCGTTCGATTATAACGTCCTCAAATTAATATTTTTCAGGAACTACTGTACCTTTAATATCAGGGAATTGTCACTTGATTAAAAATATAGGTATTTGTTACCAAAACTATTTTAGGAAGTAATGAGTTAATTTGAGTGAGGTTACCGTGGAATTCCGACAATCTCGAAAAGGGATTCCAGTATGTACCGAACCGTTAGCTAGTCGGCAACTAAGACAAATTCCTGAGTCCTTGAATACAACTGTTAGGAGTGCCGATTTTCACGGTTGATTAACCGTAACGGTCCACCATTCCGGTTTTATTTAGTTTTTGTAGCGGTCTGCGACAGAATATCTCAATATTATTTTCAATAAACGGACTTGTTTACCCATATTTTGCTTTCGATATTTCATATGAGCGCATTCGGCTCAAATCTGGTCGGTCCCAAGCTTCAGCAATAAGTACGGCGGCGACATCCTTTCCTTATACAGGTCCGCAGTATATAGGTTCTTATACGGTCGGCGGCTCTGTGTTATTGGGTTCGCGGCGGGTACCGGCCAGGCCTTTATTATCTGTTGACACTGTATTTGTTCTCCGACACGACCGACTAAATTATTGTTCTCTCGTTTGTCGGGACCTTATTTTATTATTTCCATCCTTTCACATCTTCTGCAAAACCGAGTTTACTTTAAAACAACTTCTTGTGCTACTAATCATATTTTATATCTTCTACTTGTTGTTACGTTTTCCTTTGTGTAAGGAATTTCTTGGTATTTATTATTGCTTATATAAAAAGTAAATACGAGTTTAATATTTATTAAGAAAGTTTAACATTCCTTCATTTCTTTCTAAAGCGAAAAATGTTAACAATGTTTAAAATATCAGACAAGGCTGGTGGGCTCATAAGTTAAGACTTAAAGGAGAACAAACATAAAGAATACAACTTTGGTAAATTATGATTATCTTTACAAGCAACTTCCCGGGCGACACGGGGTGTATCAGCGACAGTTAGCTAATGCGCGGAGGGTGACGTCGCCGGCGCTGCCGGGCTCTTATTGGAACATGTATTGGAAAATCTTTATGTTATTATTTACGCAGCGAGGAATTTCGCGGCGCTAATACCCGTCCTGTTGTACATTTTATTGAAGTTTTTATTGGAAAATACCATTCATACTTTGGTGTCGTTCGCGAAGGATTTTGACTTATTAGTGCCTCCTAGGTGGTCTTGTTCCCTTTACACGAGGACGTTGGCATTCGGAAATCTCATTAAAATATCGTGTTCCTGTCGCATTTAGAATTTAATATGATGAAATTAATCGGAACAAACATTTATCCATTAATCCTGGAACTCTGCCTGTTTTAAATTCCACATAATACCAGCGACACCCGAACTTTACAAACGTGTTGACCTTTGAACGATTGACGTCGAATCCCTGGTTAGGAATTTTCTCTTTATTTAAGTAAATCCTCGCTAAGTGAATCCTCAACACAGTCAAATCCTAGTTTATTAAAGCCTATTTTGTAATCAACGGCCGTGGGGCGATACCGCAGCAGACGGAAATTGTGCAACGTTTTATCAAAATGCTTCCGCCGCCCGACCGCGCTCGGCGATACCAATGTTTGCATCTGTGCGCTTTGCCGCAACCGCTTGCTATTATAGCTAAGCCCCGCTAACTCCAACCTGGCTACATGAACCGAAAGGAAAGGGCGGATTCGACCTTAGGCTCGTCACTGGTATGTCGAGCGTTCGGAGAAAGTGCCACATTGTCAGTAGTCAGCGAAGATTTTTATTAGCTCGGTTATCGACGACCCCACTATATTACATGTCTGACAAGTCGGTACTCTTTGCTTTATTTTACTATCTATAAAAAGGTTCAATTTGAAAGTTTTTGCAGACTGTTATTAACTTTAGACTTCAGCAATTTAAACTAGTTTCTAAATTTTAATTCTTCTCACTAGTCTGTCAATCAAGTTTAGGACTGATAATTAGACATTGCAATATTAAAGGTCCCATTTTTACGAATAATATTGGAAACAGACTGCGGGTACCTAAAATTGAACAACTCCCCTCTGGTCACAAATCAAAAGCTCGTCGGGGCAATTATTGGATTTCTAAAATTATTTCATGAAAGCCGTTTATGCCTGCGGTCCATATAAAATATTTTATTGGCTCCGTAAAAAAATGCCTCTTTTATCAAAGTCAAGGCGTGTTGCTAAATGGCTACAATGAAGATTTATTCGGAGTAAGCAAACACTGTCGCGCGTTCAGTTCTTGATAAGTGTCCTAGTCCAATTATGATCGTCTGTGCCTGATAAAGCACATTATCAATTGACGTGTGTAGTAAAAGTCAAGTAAATTGTGAAAAGCAATTGCTGAGAACGAATATACTGAAATAAAAGGGTTCTTTAAACCGTTCAAAGGCGCGAAGACTACGCGGTCGTAGCAGTCACTGCTACGACGCTCGTAGCTCGAAGCGTAGCAAGACGCGGAAATTTTTACTTTTTGTGAACTACCCAAGTGTAAAAGGCAACTACTAACTAACTAGTGAAGTTTAGCTTTATTTATTTTGCAATAATTCTGTAGGTAGGATGTTTTGATTTACCTATTGAAATGAAATCACATACTAAATCAATGACGTCGTTTTATATGTCGGAAGCTGGAAATATAATGTGCCTAAAAATAAATCGAAAACGATTATCCGCAATATATCTATCTATTTTACAATTCCCGATTTAGCAATTGTCAGTTGTATGTGCTAAGCTAAGTAAAACCATATTGATTTCTCATATTTGCACAAATTTCATTCGTTGAAACGAAACCAATTTTACTGATTGTGTTGTGGTTTATTTAACTTTTTTACAATTGCCTGAACGTTCCGCATACTGTGCACTCATGTTTTTCCCGCAACCAGTCACGATTGAATACCACCATATATGGGTGTAGAGTAGATAAATATATTTAACAGCATAGCTATGGCTATGAATGGAGGTAGAATACGGAAGAGGAAACTAATGGGGTGTGCAGAGTTCGTAAACGTCCATGCTTAGTTGTTGCTATGGCTACGCGCTAAGGATGTCGCTTTTGGCTATTTTTGTTATAATAGTTGTGAGCTACGACACTGCCTGCGTTTTGAGTTTTTCTTTCGAAGATAGAGAAAGGTGCGTGCTGACAGATTATTTTTTAGTGGGCACTTGCAAGTCCTATTCTGGCTTGCGTTTAGAAGACGATTTTTTAATGTTTTGCGTGTATATATTTCTTGAATTTATCAAGAAATGTATAGTGTGTGTAATGTGTGTGTTTTTTTTTTTTTTTAATCATTTCAAGTGCCACGCAAAAATAACTTCTATGGCAGGCGTACCGCGTCCTTCATAATACCCAATTTACTAAACCAAATACCTGTAGACGTCAGAGAGTCAATGAATAGTAAAAACATAAAGCGTAAGCTGAAAGAACACTACATCAATTCGATTATAACCTAGCTGTTAATAGCGCGTTGATCAAACCTCAGGCCATGGCATGCTAAGACAGACCCCAGAGGTCTGATAAATAAATAAATAATAATAATAATAATGTAATATATTTTTTATCTATGTGTCATTTCTTATATATACTATGTATCTTAAACACAATAGTTAATTTATTAGTTGGAAAATAGTATTTGTAATCCTATCGATTATTATTATTTCACGATAAATATCCTATAGTTAATCTGTAAACAGCGTTGTGCACTGCAATACTGTCCAATAATTTTGTAAAATTTCTTATTTTTGTTTTAAATTATAGCTGTTTGTTGTTCCTTTTGAATAAAAATGTATATGAAAATGACTACCCAGGTGTCCTGCTACTATCTAAAAATGTTTGTATCGAAATAAGTTTGATAATTAGAATTTAAATCGTACCAAATCATACAAACAGGTAGTATATTCAAATAAAAAAATAAAATAGGTCATTTTTATCTCGAAAACTGCAAATAATTAACGAATTCGTGGGCACAGCTGTTAAATGCAGAAAGTTGATAAATAATACACAATATTGTGCTCAGAGAGCTTGATACATTTCACAATGACACCAATCAGTAAAAACGATGCCCAAATTAATCATTATTACAGTTCCAATTCATTTTTGCGGCATTAAAAGTTATCTGTGCGTTAAACCATCGCTGACCGTATTGCGAAGCGCTCCCTAGTTATTTCTGTAGAGCAATTTCAATTACTGCAGATGCATAAATTTTATTTGTATCGTGGTAACAACCTACCGCGTAGTTATCCGTCTATAATGGGATTGTAACTTGGTTCCATGTTCGGGATGAAATTGAAACGAGTTTCCATACATTAATTTTCTGATCAGTTATCGATTTAAACCGCGTTTTAAAGGGTTTAATCATTGTTATCATTTACCGGTTTTCTTGTTAATAGGAACAATACCTATCTCAATCTGCCTAGCTTTTTCCCAACTATGTTGCGATCGGCTTCCAGTCTAACTGGATGCATCTGAATACCAGTATTTTACATGGAGCGACTGCCTATCTGACCTCCACTACCCAGTTACTGGGTAATACGATACCTCTTCGTAAGACTGGTTGCCAGAATTTCGGGCTTCTGACTACCCGTAACGACAGTCAAAGTTCCACGAATGACAGCCGGCCCGTGGCTTAACGTGCTTTCCAAGGGACGGAGGGGCCTTGATATGTAAAGATGGTCACCCATCCACAGACTAACCGCGGCAAGCGTAGCTTGACCTGATCGATCGACCCGTGCGGCTGTTATTACTTAGCCACTCACCTACCACACTACCACCACCTATCAACTATCATCAAGTCAGATTAGTAGGATTATATTCTTTCACACTTTCGAGGATATAAAATCCATCTCTGTCTGTGTTATTTTTTAGTGTTACGTGAAGCGACTGCCGACTGACCTCCACAACCTTTGAAACCCAATATGATGTTATCTCCGAAGGCGTGCGTGCTTCCCTCTATCTGATATAATGTCTTATTTTATATACTAGTGGGTTGACCTATTCTTTTATACGCTGACTAGAATGCTTATTTAAGAAAGAAATATACTTTTGAGAAAGGACATTGCTCTGGTAGCATAAATTGTTGCCCTAAGAACATACAGTCATAAAATTACTTTCTGTTAAATTAATGAAATTAATTATTTGTTGTTTATTTAATTCTATTTTTTCTGTATACTAATAATAAAGCTGATGAGTTTGTTTGTTTGGTTGTTTGAACGCGCTAATCTCTGGCTAATTACCAGATGGATTAAAAAAAAAATCCATTTCTCGAGGACGGCTATAGGCTACTAAATATCAAGCTAGGACTCTTAAGAGCCAAACAAAGAGAAAAAAAGTCAAAAAGAACGTGAAAGAGAATACGAAGTAATCGCGAGGTCAGGCGATGCGATGCGACGGGCTGGGTTGGGGGAACAAGAAATTTCACGCGGACGCAGTCCCGGACAGATGAATATTTACTTGTATTCGTGTATTTATTTATAATTATTAAAAGGTAGCTTCACTGCTGGCAGTAAGTATAACATAATTATTAATCTAAACATTAACAATTACGAAGTACACAGAAAAATAAGAAATACAGAGAGTGACATAACTATTGATAGTTATAGTGTGTGAGTGTGTGTATCTGAAGGACAATTCTCGTAATTTAAAACCTTCAAAATTGAGTTGCAGTCTCATCTCAGCGACAAAAAATGTCAAAAACTTGTCAAAATGTAGGAAAATTAGAAGTATTTTTTGACAGATTGAGACTGAAATCAGAGGGGCAATTCTCGTAATTTTAAGAACGTTCACACTCTGATCTCCGTCTCAATCTGTCAAAAATACCTCAAATTTCCGTACATTTTGACAAGTTTTTGACATTTGTCAAAAAAAAATCTAAAGAAAATTCTAGGATGACTTGAGTCATCCTAGAATGTTCTTTAATACCACGAAAAAAAAGTTAAGTGAAAAAGTTAAATAGCAATTCTAGTAACTCTTCCAGTTTATTAAGTGTCACATACTGCACCTTAAACTCTCATATTTGATTCTCAGGTCGAACAAAAAGTGTAATTGAATTTTCCCGTTAGAAAGATGCCCAGTTATAGCGGGATTGGAACTGTGCCCGATAAATGGCGATAAGTTCGCCGCCTATTACATGGCACCTAATAACGTCATCGGTGAACTAGGGGTGTACCGCAGCCCACTCTTGCCACATATTTCAGGGGTCACAAACATGTCGGGGCCGGGATATACTGATGTTGTTTTGATGGAATATTTTGGATAAGTTCGCAAAGTTCCTGGCGCTTTTGTTGAAAAATGTTGATAAGGATTTTTGTTTATAAAAAATGCCTTAAATGATGAGCAGTGTATTTACTAAACTACCAAAAGAATATAACGCTCGCTCTACGCCGCAGCTCTGTTAAAGATAGTGCAAACTATTTTATTAAAAATGTTTCTAAGAAAAGAGACTCGCGATGTAAAGGAGTCACTTTCAAACTCGACCGACGTTATAGGAAGTATAATGAAAATATTGTAGCCGCGCTAGCTAAGCTATGATCGATGGCCGTCATGCAGGGCCGGTATTGCATGGATCACGATAGCATCGTCGGTTACATTAGATTGCGTTTGATGCCGCCATATTGATAGCAGATTGATTCTAGATGGATAATGTCGATAGGAAAAAGGTAATGGATTCTGTTTTCGATGATTTTATTACCTTAACTATCCTTTGAGATAACTAGAAAGAAGTAAATCAGGCATAGCTGTAAAGAGAAGTTACAAAAAAAAAGAACTAAAAAAAAAAAAACAAAACTGACTGATAAAATAAAACTGTGTAAACTAGCTGTAGGTCATATTTTTAGCCTCCCATCACGTCTCAGCTTGTGCTTAACCTGTGCACCTGCTTACTGTAAACAATTTTCTATTACAAACAACCTGCAATTATAGACTACTGCGCTTGAATCCGATCCCCATCAGCCTAGAAGCAATCATGTTCTACTGAACATGTAGAGATTTCCATCATTACAGGACAAAGTAACGTATAAGATAATACCCTATCCCCTGTCTTCATTACTTACACACATAATGTAAGTAAGAGAGAGGAATCGCAATAAAAATCGTAATGATACCGCAATAACGAACTCACGATAACTGCCAAAAGGAATTGATAAGGAAAATATAGGGAGCGTTACATATGGGTACCACATGCTCGACGGAACCCTTATTGGATGGGGCGTGTTGCCTTAAAAGATTCATGGATTCCTATAGAAAGGAATGTTTCTGTATTTAAATATTCCGGGAGAACGTAGAATGAAGAATTGGAATTTGGAGGAGAATGTAGCGCGTGTATATAGGATATCGATATATCGGTAAATAGAGGGAGCTTTGAACATATTAAGCTGATCTAGGCGTTTAGTATCCTCTGCTAAACAGTTGAGTAGAGGTGTTCATCTATGGTTGGTCTAAACCTAAATGGAAAAGATATTCTGTAAGTTGCGACTCATGTTCTTTAGATTTTGTTTGGACTGTCATAGTAGGTAGGTATATTTTCCAGAGAATATTATGTGACGTCGTTATAACATATTAAGCTGATCTAGGCGTTTAGTATCCTCTGCCAAACCGTTGAGTAGAGGTGTTCATCTATGGTTGGTCTAAACCTAAATGGAAAAGATATTCTGTAAGTTGCGACTCATGTTCTTTAGATTTTGTTTGGACTGTCATGGTAGGTAGGTATATTTTCCAGAGAATATTATGTGACGTCGTTTTATAGACCCATCAAGGACTCTAGGCACGTGCCAAGTCAATGTAAGACCGCTGAGTTTAAGTTTTAATTGAAGTATTCAGTTGAATGCCCTTGTGAAATTAAGTACCAGTTTAATATATGAACCACAAGTTCCTACCATATTCCTTTGTATAGATTTAACATATGAATAAGAATGTAATGCATTGTTGATTTTTTTTTTTTAATTGTTGCCATAAAATGTGGAAAACTTGCAGACAAAGCCTAGGCGTTTTAAACTTTTTAAATGTAAAATGTCAGAGAAAATGGCGAAGCGTCATTTTTGTTATTCATCGACAGTTCATTCATCTCCAGTGAAACATTGACAGATCCATTATAACTACGAACAATGGTAGCGGCACCATACAAATTTGTAAGGGCCGTTTTTCATAATACGACGCTAAAGTGGCGAATAGCTGCGATAATACAGCGTTCTGTTGTTACCGAATTGTATTCAACGTTTGATAGCATTTACTCTGACGCAGAAAATCTTAATAAACGTCGCGTGATTTAACTGTAGCTATTTATCATTCCAGCCCTTAAATTAGATCGCTTTTAATTAATCTTCATTCCATTGTTATAAATAACGAACATGTATTTCCTGGCTTAAAATACACGAGTAGGTATTAACGTAACGTACACAAAATATTGTATAAACAGTGTCACCGATACGAAAACGAAATAATCAACAACGCGGTTTAATATCGTCACGAGACCGACCTCTTTCGACCCTTTCGTTATTTACATCCTAGATTATAATCGAAGTAAATGTTCATCACAACGTATGTTTTGGAAGTGAACCATCACTTCCAAAACATACTTATATCAAAGTTATTTTATAAATATTGATTGAAATTAATAGCCATTTAAAACCCACTATCAACTAGTGACACTGTTCAAAACTTTTACAAAAGAATGCACAAAAAAGAAAAAGAACTATTATAAAAACACTGAACTTGCAACTTAAAACATTTTTACAAAAAAATAAAGTTGTGCAGCATCCTTTGAATTGCTTAAACTAATAAAAAGTTATTATAAAACAAAAGTGTATTTAAGCACGATTGCATGCATTACCTCGTGACGGTTGCAGCGCCGGAAGCCACCACCCGCGGATATTATTTTGTTGCAACACGAGAGGGCGCGAGGGAGACGGCGAGAAAAGCTCCTTAACAACTTTTTAAAGGGAGCACTCGGATGGAGCGAGCGCAGCGCAAGCCGCGGGTACCGGCGATTCATTAAAAGCGAGCGTGGAGGCTGCGATGGCGACCGCCCCCGCGCCCCGACGCTCGAACCCCACCGCGCATGCGCCCGGCTGCCCTCCAATCGCGGCCCTGTTGCTTCTGACGGCCACACAACGTCAAAACGTAAACGCTATGAATACGTTTAATCGCCGCTGAATCTTCCGACAATCGCGATGATCTACGTTTAGATTAGGACAACTTTTGCGGGAAGCGACAGATGCATTGTGCCCGCGAGACGCGACTCCGCTCGACTGGCCAAGACGTTGGCGCACAATTGAGATAATAATATGACTCTTTACAATTTATTAGACCAAAAAATTTTGAATCGTTTGACTACTGATTTCTTTAAATAATTTTTTTCTGTTCCTACCTACTAAAAAAGTATGTCCTGTCCACATTTTATTCAATTAAATTTTCGTGCAAGTGTAGGTAAGTTCAAACAGCCGTTCCGAAGCCACTTTAAATCTGGCAAAGTAAATCTAAGCTCGGGCTACTTAAAAAACATAAAACCCGCTCGTTGGCTGACTGTAACCCGCTGAACCTCCATCAGGGCTGTACAAGCTAAATCTAAATCCCTTAAATACGTTACCCAGATATTTATGGTAGGGCTAATAGCGCCAGTTAAGCCGAAGACCAGGCGTACCAGCGATATTTTTGAAGATAAATGCAAAACGGCTCTGTTTCTTCAAAAGTACCTAATCCTGCATAATTAGAAGTAATTGACAAATGAAACGACAGATTTCCAAGCCTACAAAGTTTGGTTTGAATAAGTTTCACAAAAAATTCATTTAAATGCGGGTGGTGTATTAGATAAATAATTTTTTGATCATTTTCTTAGTTCGCCTTAATTATAAGACCCCGCTGTCTTTTCTTTAAGAAAAATAATCAGATGAATGAATACCCTTGAGCATTCCAGACTCGTCCTTTGAGAAAAGATTTCTCAGATAAAGAGAAACGTGTACCTTGGCAAAAAGTACGATGCCGAATAAAAAGATTCAAAAGAATTCTTTAAACATTACTTATAAAATACAGAACTAGAAATAAATAAGAAAATATAATATGGATCTCTAATAAGAGAAATGTTACAGATTATTACATATGAGAAAAACATACACATATGATTGATTATTACATATGATTTTGGTGTGTATATTATTTTATAAAAAAATAACAAGTGATAGAGAATACTCGTAACTACAAAACTAGCCCCTGACAATAGTACACATCCACGAAAATTTGTCACCAAACTACAAGAATCTAAGCGTATGACAGGAATTATGACATTGTCATGAAAAAGTTGAATTTCGAATCCATATTTAACTTCAAAACAGCCAAATGTTTTATTTCTTGTCAGTTACCATTAAACACAATACATAAAATAATAACAAAAAAATATACTTATATTTAGGCAATTGACATTAATAACAGACAATGTCACTTAAAGCTGACGGCCGAATTAAATCCCTGCTCTTTATAATTATAATAAAATTATCTAAGTATGCACATAAAATTCAGGCTAAATCTTGTCGAGTTCATAAAAGTTTTAGGAAATTCATAACTTTGATGTATTTATTAATATTTACTATAGTCCATTTATAATAGCATTAGAAAAAAGAGGCTCGTAGAAGCAGGAATGCAAAACATTTTATTTCAAAGTTATGATAAAACAATTTTAAGGGAGATGCTTAAATTCTAATTTTCTTGCGTTTTTTGCAATTTGCAGGTCAGTGTAAGGTTGTATCTTAATATAAATAATATGATGCGCAACAATAAGAAATATGTAGGCAATAATACAATTTTAACCTTAAAAATCATCAATACATCCCTTTAAATTAGAATTGCTCCGAATTCGTCTGATTTCGCGGGCTACTGCAGCGCATCCACCTTAATTAAAATAAAATTCGGTAGAATTATAGTGAAACGAATAACGTTCCAAGTATTGTTCATCCCTGCTTCTTTTAGGTTTTTAGCATTGACACTGTAATTTTAAATTGGAGTTATATAATATAAATAAATTAAACCCACATAATTTCATAAGATAAACAGTTAAAATGGTTACAATTAAGTGTGACAGCTGCTGTAAAAATAGATCATAATAAATTCGGCGTCTATCATAATGTAACAATGTTTATTGTATTTTTGTTACAAAGTGTGCATTAAAAATAACCTTTTTTAACTTCTTTCTAATGCTATTGTAAATGGACTATAGCTAGGTCCGGGATTTCGTTCGCGTGGAAGTCGTGAGATACACAATATACACTAACATAACAGCACATTTTTATGAAATTGCCTCGGCCGCATCGCATCGCCCGTCCGCACTATTACTTCATTTTCGCTTACCTTTCTTTCTTACGTTTTTTTTTTCTGGCTCCTAAGAACCCTGTCGTGATGTTAAATATCTAATGCAATAATAATTTTTCAAATCCGACTGATAGTTCCAGAAATTAGCGCGTTCAAACAAACAAACAAACAAACTCTTCAGCTTTATTATTGGTATAGATTAGTTTAGATATATTTGTATAGATATATGAATTACAGAAAAGATTAGTTTTTAACTGATATAAATACTCGGTAATATGATCTTTTATGAAAATCATGAAATTAACTCAATGCATGCACACATTAACCAAAGAAAATTGAGTTTTTGTCTTTTTGCTACACCTACCAACAAGGGTTACATCATAAAATATGACACGGTACGATGTGAATTCAATTTAACTTTTCGTTTGACACATCTGTCATTTGGGCATAGATTCCTCTAACTGTGTCAGATATATTTAATTAGTTCAAAATACATGTAACATTAATGACATTTCAGCATTGTTTCAGTTTCGTAACGTACTCGTATCAGATAGGCATTGGTAAATAATGCTGTCTCCTCTACTGCCAGGATCGCGGGTTGTTCGAAAGAGTTACCGTAGCCCCTGGCACAGGCAACTGAAGGAACACGGGTGGGTTTTAGTCAGTAAAAGTGTGACATGTCCTCTCGCTCCGCCCAGAGCGGGTGAAGTTATTTGATATTTCCCACCAATAAAAAAAGGCTGTCTTCTCTACCCATAAGACCTGTCGTCCATAATTACCTACTCGATATGTATGTGAGGATCTATGAATATTTTTTTTATAAACAAACGATTTTGTACGTACAGTCGCGCAGTAGAACTTTTTAGTGTCTATCATAAATGTTATCTCCTTTATAATAGGGGTTAAAGTATGAAATTGCCGTTTTATTGTAATAGGTAATTCGAATTGACATAGAACCTTCATGGTTTGAAATTTTTGAGTGAAACTTTTTTCACATGGTACCTATGAAGTTCTTCTTTTAAAAATGTGCAACATTCGATTATCGACTTTCAGTTGCTTTTTTTATTCAGCTTAGACAAGAAAGAATACGAGTTCCGACGCGGAACTGACGTGGCAGAAACAGCTTGCAATATCAATGTTGCGTTTGGAGAGGGGACTGCTAACGAACGCACCGTGCGATTTTGGTTTACACACTTTCGTGATGGAAACATTGATTTGAAGAACGAACCACGTGGAAGACCGCCCACACAGGTGAATAACAATGAATTGAAAGAGATGGTGGAAGCCGATCCGAGCCAAACTACCCAGGAATTAGCGGCATGGTTTAACGTTACCTTACCAACAATATTGACTCATATGAATCAAATCAATAAAGTAAAAAAATATGAGAAATAGGTGCCTCATGATTTGAATGATCTGCAGAAAGAAACGCGTGTTGAAACTTGTGTTGCCTTGTTGAATCGACAGAAATGAAGGAATATTGGATCGAATTGTGACATGTGATGAAAAGTTGATTCTTTACGATAGCCGTAAGTGAAAAATGCAATGGCTGACCCCAGGTCAAACGCCGCAACAGAGTCCTAAAGCAAAGCAAGCTTATCAATAAAAAGGTAACTGTTCGGTGATCTCAGTATAGTGTTATTCACTATAGCTTTCTCCGATTTGGTCAAGCAATAACGGCAGATGTCTACTGTGCCAAACTCCGAACAATGATAGCAAAACTAGCAGTGAAACAGCCCCGACTCATGAATCGATCTTCACCATTATTGCTCCATGATAACGCGAGACCTCATACAGCACGAGAAACCGTTTTAACTCTACAGGAACTGCAATTAGAAACCATTCGTCACCCTCTGTATTCGCCAGACCTTGCTCCAACGGACTACCATTTTTTTCGTGATTTGGACAATTTTCTACGTGATAAAAAGTTTTCTTCTCAGGAGGCAGTACAAAATGCTTTCACACAGTTTGTCGAATCTAGATCAGGAGAGTTATATCGCAAAGGCATAAATGACCTTTCTATTAGATGGCAGCAATGTATAGATAATAATGGTAATTATTTTGATTAAATAAATGTTAAATTAAAAAAAAACGAATTTCAATTTTGCGGATTCATATATAAAAATCGGTAATTTTATACTTTAACCCCTAATATATGGTAAACAAATTATGATTGAAATATTTTTTTTTTTTAGCCTACGTTGTGTCTCCCTGCTGGGCAAAGGCCTCCCCTTTTTATTTCCAAACCACTTTGTCTTGTTCTTCTCCAACATCCGCTACTTGAATTATAGAGCGCAGCGTGGTGTTTCTAACTCCATCTGTACGCTTAACACCTATTATGCTGCGCTCCTTTGCGCCGTTGGCAAATCTTGAGTTTGGACTTCTGTTGTTCAGTAAGTGACCAACTTCGTGCACCGTAGGTTAGGACGGGCAGGATGCACTTGTCGATGAGTTTTCTTTTTAGTGATATAGGAAGACTACCTTTCATGTGTGCTTTAAGGATCCAATAGGTCTTCCACGCATTTTGGACACGTCTTTCGCCTTCCTTGTCTTGTCTGTTCTTGAAAGACACTATCTGGCCCAAGTATGTGTACTCATCGACATATTGCAACCCATGTCCGTCTACCTCGACCCTACGTTTCGTGCTGTTGGTCATGACCTGTGTCTTAGATATTATACAGGATAATTTTTTATTCAGTGCGTAAATTTTCACAGGGTGTTCTACCCATGAATATGAACAACTTTCACTACGGGACCATCTCTGAAATCACAAAAAAAAAATCAGCTGTTTCTTATAAAAGTTCAATACCTACTCGACCAAAATGTATGAATCTGCTGATTTTTTTTTCGTGATTTCAGAGATGGTCCCATAGTGAATGTTGTTCATATTCATGGGTAGAACACCCTGTAAAAATTTACGCACTGAATAAAAAATTATCCTGTATACAACGTGTTTTTTTTTTTTTTGATATCCCACAACTCTAGGGGGTCATTGTGCTCATCATTATGAACAACTTTTACTATGGGACCAAACCCGAAATCGCGGAAAAAAACCTGGTGTTTCCTACATTTTGACGAGTTATACGAACATAAATGTAGGGAGCTTTTAGGTTTGGTCCCATAGTAAAAGTTATTCATAATGATGAGTACAATGACCCCCTAGACTTATGGGATATCAAAAAAAACACGTTGTATATTGAAAGTCCAACCTCAAGACTTGCCGTGCTCAGATCTTGGAGCATTCTTTCAAATTCTGAAGGCGATATGGATAATAACACAATATCATCTGCAAGGAGGTTTGCTAGCTCCTCCTGCAGTGCGCTTGTGAACAACTTAGGTGAGAGTGGATCGTCTTGTTTGACACCTATTTCAATGTTAAAATTTGGACCAATTTGATTGATATTAAATATGTATAAATATTTAAAAAATACTTTTATTCGATATATACATTGAGTTAAAACTAATGTACGGAAAAAAAGCCTTCTAAAATCGTATGTATCAAGGCATTATTAGTTGTAGCATGTACGCCTTCGCTTCGCCATTAATCTTTGTCAAAACTTTACAAATTGGAAACCATTACCTTTAGTAAATTATTTCCAGTGTCTTCAAAATTGATTAATTAATCATTATTCCGCACACTACCGATTGTTGTCCATGATTTCGTCAGAATATTCCTAACTTATTTCAATGTTGGATTTGTGGAGACTAGCTCTTATATTGTGAATAGCAGGCAAGCGGAGGTAAGACAATTAACTCAAGAGCAAATAAAAAAGATAGATCTAATAAAAACTATTTTGGAGCAATACATGTTTTGTGCCCAACCACACGTATCTAGTTATTTCATATCACTATCGCAACTAGTTAATTATTTCTGTCTCTGAGCCTTTCTAAGGCTCTCTAGGAACGTAATTCAGAAGCCCATCATTTCCAATATGTATTGTTCCAACATTCGTATCATATATCGTCTTTCTTGAAAAGCAATTCTCATGTTCAATATAATATTTGCCAAACATTATATCAATAAGGTACCAATGTGGTTACCCGCATACTACGCGAAATGAAATCACGTAACCGTGCGAGAATGTTATATTTAAAAAAAAAAAATGTATATAAGTAGTTTATCAGCCATCTTGTTACCATAACACAAGCATTAGGTTGCTTAGCTTGGGACTAGATGGCGCTGTGTGAAATGTCCAAGGATATTATTATTATTATTATTATTTAGTTTGTGATACCTACACACAACTTGAAAGTAGAAACGTGTATGAAAAAACAAATAAATCCAGTTTCTACCTAATTGGCACCGAATTGTTTACTTACATAAATATCTGTTTACTACTTTCACTCTTGCAGTGAATGAACCGAACTAAAGACATTAAAAGGGTCGGCCGTAAGCACAGGTGTGTAAAATCAAATGTAGACATCTAAATAGCTATTGGGTCGAAACGCGTTCACTTAATCCTGTATACTGTATATGCTATAGTCATCCGCACGTAGATATATTTAGGTAATTATATTAATCTTATAATCTCAGAGATAATGTGGAATTCCTAAATTCCGCAGAATTCGTTCAGGCTTTTCTATTACAAAGATATTCTTCGAAATCTCCGTGTATTTTGAAAATACGAGGCTGGAACTCGTAAACGTAAATTTGTTCCTAAGCCGGCGAATGCTTTAAACGTAGGCCGTCAAATATTTAGCGCGGTGCAGAGCTTCGGCATCTCGTCCTACACACAAAGCCACGAAGAGAGAGTCCCGCTGAAGCACCTGTACTTGCGGTAATTTGTACTGAGACTTCAGGAATTGAATCTCTCTGCAAATAGTGAAACACTAAACCCCGTGGAGAAATTAATTCACCTCATCCTGATTGTACGAGAAACAGTTCAATGAGGTTTCGGTAAACGACTTTGACTTTACAAAGACACCGATTTGAGGGTACAAACTAAAGCGATTAAGAAACGCTCAATGTGTAGAAAGTCGTTTGAGCGCGATAGCGGAGGTACGTTTAGATATAATTTTTTACTGGAATGCGAGAGCGGACATCGGAAAGGCACCAATAAAATATGCAGATTTGACTGCGGCCGTATTTTTCTCGGTGTAATCTGCATTATTCAGGCTTTGTCACGAACTTCGACAGTTTAACAGCGTTTATCTCTCGCCTTGCAAATTGAGCTACGACTTTAAGACAAACGGGAGTCACTTTCATTATCATAATGGACCTCGGCCGATTCTTTGTTGGTGAGCCGAGGATGGATTCTAGTTGACGTTTTATGAGACGTTCTTTTATCTTTTATACCTCTGTTTTGTTTATTTCTTTTCGAATATTCTTTATTAACTAACATAAGAACACGGTGACATGCTTTCTTTTCTTGTTGTGAGGCAGATAATTATATTTGTCTGTGGGTGTATACTTCTCAGCATATGTAGTACCAATTTATTTTAGTTACTTTCTCTTTCATCGATGTTTTTTGCTCTCATAAAAAAATGTTGGATTTTGTCCTTATAATCGGTCAGCAAAGTATCACTCCCATATTCAAACCAGATTAACAACTATAACAGTTTTGTACAATAGTAATTATAACTGACCAAAATCCAATGCAGTACCGACTTATTATGAAAGGTATACTATCTATATTTGGGTCAATAGCCGACCTGTCCCCTGTCGCGTACAGCAGCATAATAGAAACCCGTATGCCAGACAGAATCCCCCAAACAGAATTCTCATTACCACTTCAATAAGACATCAATTCGCTTTCATACAAATAATTAATCGGACTTCCCCAAAGAAGTACAGTCACGAGCATAAATACCTTACAAATGCGCAAGATTGAAAACCGATTTTCTCCAAAAATATTCATAGACATTTTATGGTCTACATACAAAGTCTTTTCGAAACCATGCTATTATGAAATAGGTCTTTTGTCAAAGCCGCAACAGTTATTTCCACGAGAAAATCGCTTTTGAATTTACGTAAGTGTAAGGTATTTACCTATGCTAGTGAATGTACCTACGTTCGAACATGTTTCACGGTAAAAGCTTTACCGACGTAAGTAGTCATTTACCCATGGACAAGCTCCCTGTTTCAACGGCAAGGAACGGCCGAGTGTCCACTAGACCAAAACTAATCGCTGATAGAGTACGCGCTTGCCAACGATTGGACTATTGATTCGTTACCATCTACCGGCCGACGTAAATATGTAGGTAGCGTATGGCAGTACGCCATAAATTGATGGCTTAATTTGTATACTTGGCTTTATCGGGCACGTGTGTATGTGTGTTTGCGCTGGTAGTATGTGTGATTTTAATAACACCTGGTGCCTCTTTAATAAAACCGACAGGTGACTGGCGACAACTTGACAATTCGACAATTTTACAAGTTTTTCATAGCTTCCATTTTTTTCTTTCGGTTTAGTAAGTTTTCAATAAACAGCACCTGTCGTGAAAACGTGTCAATTATGTCAGTTTTTGTCAAATATGTCGCATTGTCAGTTATATGTTATATTAAATAGGCCCCAGGAATATTATTAATAATATTAAGAACACTTTGAGTAAAGTTACATTGAACAGGAATAATGCGCCTAGGTTCAAAGTGAATGGGGCCAGCGACTATCCATCCTAGTGTATATAGCCGAGCCATATGAAAATAGTTCATGCCGTGGTGAAAAGTTCAGCGGTTAGTTAAGTTGAAAGTGGACCTTACAGTTTAGGATGAAGAAAGAGTTTTGCTATCCAGTAATCAATTCGTCAAATTTATTATTGTTCTTATGATTTGTATAATTTCTAATGAATGAATTCTTTCAACATTGAGCTCTAATGACATCTAACTGGTGCAGTATTCGTATGTATGTTGCTTGTTTTAATAACTATTGATTTAGCACTCTCTCTTTCACACAATATTCTTACAAAACTTTCACCCTCCATTCACATCAAAACACAATGCAACGCTAAACTCCCCCGGCCAATATTTCATATCATAACATCCCTCAAGGCCCGCTATATTAGAAGGGCAGTCGGAGGTCACACTAATCGTCGATGACTCGTGCAACGGCACGGCACGAAGCGATTTATGACGTCTGTGGACACCCTTCGCATAGCTAAACCCATGTGTACACAGTACACACATCTCCCTTGTAATTTTACGTCGCGATGTTGTGTGTGCATTACTCCTTAGGGTCCGTTTATTGAAGGTTTTGTGAACTTGCTTTTCAGTGTAGAAACGATGTTTTTTCTCTCAATTAGTTTCAATGATGGTCTGGCAGTTTGAGTACTTTATGCGGCCTACCCAAATGTCCTTTCTGTGGTATTGTTCGTCGAATCGTTGAGCTCTTTAAGTTTTGAGTTGAGCTGCACGATTACTTTTTAAAAATATATATATAATTGTACTAGTTTATTGTAACTTTTTGTAAAGGACAGGGACTGCTATTCCTTAATACAGGTTTTTCTACAACCTAGCTAGGAAAGCTGAACTTCACCCACAAGGTTGCGTTTGAGCTGGTACAAACTTATATGAATAACTTTATGTACTCGTATGCCTCATGTACCTACTACAATCTCCTTTTTATGAAATAAAATTATTATTATTATTACTGACAAATGCACTGACTGGACAGGTCCACTCAATTCGTGTGGTTTCCTCCTCAAAAGACCATTTGAGACACCGACACCGACACAGATGGCATAAGTTTCACATGATCTGACCAAAATTTATTTCGGCTTTTCTTCTCAGAGTCAGGTAGGAAACGCCAAGTATTTGCACGAACCTACATACAAAAATATAAATCATCAAAACATTATCGATGGCTGATCAACGAACGTTGATAGATGATCGATCTGAACTGTCAATGTCATCGATCGACCACAATCTCAGTGCAGCTTTCTCTTTAGACTGGCGTGAAAAATTACAGCTTTTAGTGCGATTCAATCTAGTAACTATGCGTAGCACGTGCGTTCCACTATTGATCACTGTATGCAGACGGCATGGGTTGAGGTTCTCTATTAACTTGGTAATCAATTTTCTATGAGAACTTCAATATAAAAGTAGTTATCTTACATACTGCAATCTGTATGCGTTCCTTGACTAATTGGACGACCAATTACACTAAATCAGACTACCCCCAACTCAGAAGCATTCCTTACAATCAAACGCCGATTAGACCATTACTTTAGAGAGCCCTATCCAAGCTTACAGGACTCACAGCTGTTCAACTCAAAGTCACAAATAACAATGAAGAGCCCGGTTCAAAGATCCGAAGTCCACAAACAAGTACGTTGTAAATCTTGGGAAATCCTATACGTTTTGTTAGGCAATTTATAGTACGAACTGCCGACTAACTATGTAGGTATTGTAACACTCGCTGATTGGTAAATTGACCGATCCATCAGTCTGACAAATGGTTTACAATGAATAGAGTTTATTCGAGATTGTTAAACGACTTCGTCCGGCCACATGTGGTTCGCAAACAGGAAAATATCCATATTCACAATATTTTTAGCTTCGTTCGCTTGAGACGGCGTTCATTGTGAATGCGTTTGCTTCAAAGATTTTATATGGCAACTTTTTTTTACTTACCTCTCTGACGGTTATTTACAAAACCTATACTGCCAAATAAAAGCTTTAAAAAGAACCGCACGACAATTTAGCATTTACCGCAATCCTCAATAAAACATTTGAAATCATATAATACAAAACACCTACACACAGAATTAATCACAAAGCTGATGTGGCTAAACAGAAGCGTTGATATATATTCAAAGAGTTTCATAGAATCCTTTCAATGGTTTCATCCGACCACATCCTGATCAAACGTACTCTCTCCAGGTAATTAAAAGCATCAATTAGAGCAAACCATTTTGCTATGTTTGATTTCCTCGAATCGTTATTAACACCACAAAACCACATGTTGCGAATTTCTAAGAAAACTCCCACAATGAGTTGTTGTACAGACGCCAGCACATCAAGCTTCTACAATCTGTCAAATTTCTTTAATAGATTTTCAACTTTATCTATAAAGCATTAAGGTTCAAGGTTGATTGGGAAAATTTTACAGTTTCGGGTAGCTTGACCTGCTGGCGTCTGTACAGTAGGGCTTAGGCTTGACGTTTCAATGTTTCAAGTCAGTGATTGTTAGCCCACTACACGCCTACACAATACACAATTGACCTTTTCTTAGGTGTCTGAAAACCATTCCACTATCTGTGTGCGTTAATTCCTAATAAACTTATTTTAAATATTAATTGAAAACTCGCATACGCACTAATCTACAGTCATGCTATTCTGTATACACCTCACCGTGAAAACTTAGGTGAAGTGAACGTGAAGTGAGCTGTCAATAGTATCAATCCCATAGCATAAGGTGGAATGACAGCTCACTTTTAGCTCACTTCACGTAAGTTATCACGGTGAGATTTGTACAGAATAGAGCCGACGGTTTGGTTGTGAGAATATAAGTAATTGTCATATTATTTATATACCATGTGTACCATTATCACCATATTGGTGTCAAGTCAATAATCGGGTATTTCGGAGTTTTTTCATTTGATTTTTTGATGTTTTATATCAGCTAGGGCGAGCACGGGAGCGAGGTGTCAAAAGAAGCGTCCGCGCGGGCTAGCGATCTATGGGTTTTTGGAATTTAATCTGAAGAAAAATCTAGAATTTTACTGAAAAAACGTATTTTACGACGGAAATGTATGTAAAAACGTGGAATAACACTACCAAACCGGACTCGAGCTCGCGGAACGCGCACCAGAGTACAGGTAAGGCAGGTATCAATTAAAATTATAACCCAAGTAGATTTAGCTGAAAATTTTGAAATCAAAATAAATTAGTGTTTTTTAAAGGAATTTTACTGAAATTTTTAAAAGCCAATGAACGAAATGGTCTTTTTCGCGTTTTTGTCACCTTAATAAAAATATACACGCCTTGTACCCCCACTAAACCTATACATATAATTATTTTTATTTGAATGGCTGCCAGTGTCAAATGAAATTCTACTATCAATATTATAAAATCCAGTCACAAACATGAAACCGAACAAACGGAAAAATCCCAGTAGGCGTTAGCTCCAAAATCTCGTAGGTCAAGATAGCGTCGGCCGAAGCCACGCCAGTAACTAATCACAGGCTTAGTAATCTTAACCCTTGTCGTGTTCTTGCGGCTAGTATTTAGATACTGATGCTCAACTTGTACTTAGTATGTTGATGTAAAATACTAAACAATACCCATGAACGCCACTCACTTGTAGGTAATATTAAACTTGGTTTCCTCACTTAACTAGTAACTTGCTTTTACTGTAGTGTGATGTAAAAGTTTATTTCATATAGGTATATTTACTGAAAGCAAGTTACTGCAAGTATTAAAAAAGTTCTAATACTAAAAGTCTTGAACACAATAAGGATTAAGAAACGAAGCCTTTAAGCTGCAAGTATCAAACCTCATCAAACTCCATTATACTTCGTTCCAAAGGAATATTAGAAATGCTTGTAAGTTAATTAAAAGCTGAAGAATCGAGTTCAACGACACATCCTCGATGAGAAAGATTAAGTACCCAATTCCACATTATTAAAGTCTTAATGAAAAGAACCGAAGGGTCTGGTAAAGTGACTAAAAAACTTTGAATCTCAGATTTGTAACAAAAAATGTGACAAGTCATCAAATCTACATATTTTATTAGAGTCTCCCTCCCGACTGCGACCCTCTGTCGGTCGGGACCGTTCTGTGCTAGTGATGCACTTTCTTGTCGTGGAAGACTTATCGATGTTATTCTTAGACACATCTATCTGTCAAAATAAAATCTTTCAATTTTCTGATAAGGGTCAGGACAGCCTAATACAAATTAGTATTATCTCTGTAGTAAAATAAAACATAGAGGACTATTGTATACATGACATTTTCAACATTTCGTACCGCGTAAAAGTTGATGTAACCAAAAATGATGGATGGAAAACCAAAAAAAATATTACACGAGCCTAAACGGTTTCGCCGATTTGGGAATATATGCTGTCGTTATTCTCTATGGCAAAAAACTATCCGTGCCTATGCGTCGGAAAAATGAATATCTGGTTTAATTTTCATTTAGTATTTTTGCTTTTCATATCCTGTTTGCACATTGGTCAATTAATTTATTCGTACAAAAATATTGTGCTAAAGCAAATTACTACCGCACAAAATAATTTTTAATATTTATTTAAATTTCCTTCCTTCCTTCCTTCCTCAAACACAATATGGTACAGACGCCAGCACATCATACATAATCAGCCTATAATGTTCCCACTGCTGAGACACAGGCCTCCTCTCTGTGAGAGGAAGTGGGCCGTAATCTACCACACGGGTCCAGTGCGGGTTGATAGATGTCACATGTCTTCGAATTTTTACCTTTTTAGCATCTAGTGTAAATAGTTAATTATTACACACAATAAAAGATTTATATGACTTAACTAGCTTCTGCCCGCGGCTTCGCCCGCGTGGATGTCGGAAATTATCCCACGGGAACGTGCTAACAGGATAAAATGTATGTGCACCAGGATGCCATCTATCTCGCGGGCCCTTTGTGGTGATTAAGAGGGTACCTATATGATATCTTTACCTAAGTACCTACCTAATTAAAAAAATAAATAAACTCAATAACAGAAAATAAAATACCTACCTACCTAAATAAACCTATTTATGACGATAACTAATCTAAACTCAATCATCATCTGCCTAGCCTTTTCCCAACTATGTTCAGGGCCGGCTTCCAGTCTAACCGGATGCAGCTGAATACCAGTATTTTACATGGAGCGACTGCCTATCTGACCTGCACAACCCAGTTATTGGGTAATACGATACCCTTGGTACGACTGGTTGTCAGACTTTCGGGCTTCTAACTACCCGTAACGACTGTCAAAGATCCACGAATGACAGCCGGGACCAACGGCTTAACGTGCTTTCCAAGGCACGGAGGTGTCTCGGTATGTAAAGATGGTCACCCATCCACAGACCGACCGCGGCAAGCGTAGCTTAACCTGACCGATCGACCTGTGCGGCTGATATTATTTAGCCACGGGCCCCTCAATCTAAACTCAATAAATAAGCAAAATCTCTAAAAACTAATATCTATACGAATGACTATCCTACCTAACAGTATTATAAAATAACCTACGGTCACTACGTACACTATCAAATATACTACCTATACTTTAAAATTAAAATCTATACCTACGACTTATATAAAAATAAACCTAAATAACTCTAAAAAGTAAAAGGAATAAAAATGAACTCCACTGCGTGTGACCTAACCTACGACAAACTTATTATTTGCGGTTGGTACAGTAATCGGATCTAGGGATCGAACCGCAAAATTAAGTTTGTTTTTTATTGTATATACTTTTCCGGGATAAAAAGTACCCAGTGTGGTGCCCAGGATATTAAAGAATAATTATACCAAGTTTCATCGTAATCGAACCGGTAGTTTTTGCGTGATGCCTGAACAAACAGACAGACAGACAGACAGACAGACAGACAGACAGACCGACAGACAGACAGACAGACAAAAATTTTTTTAATCACATTTTTGGGTTCGGTGTCGGTCTAGTAACACCCCCTGCCATTTATTTTTTTGATATTTTCAATGTACAGAATTTTCACTTCTACAGATTTATTATAAGTATAGAAGATTAAAGTACATAAATAGGTTATAAACTCATAATATATATTTTATAGCACTAATAAAAAGTATTTTTTCTTAAGATTGGTAAGTCTTAAGAAAAAATAATTTCTACAATACCAATATATTATTGACTAGCTGCGCCCCGCGGTTTCACCCGCATAGGTTTTGATCCCGTGGAAATATCGGGATTAAAAGTATGCTATATGTTCATCCTGGTTATAAACCATCTGTGTGCCAAATTTCATCCAAATCCGTTGAGTAGTTTTTGCGTGAAAGAGTAACAAACATCCATCCGTCCATCTATCTATCCATCCATCCATACAAACTTACACGTTTATAATATTAGTAGGATATTTTTGTGGGATTAAGATATAGTATGTTTACGTTATGTATACAGAAAACATTTACGACAAACTCGCTCTATATATATACTAAGCGGGGGTTATCCAATAAAATATTTATATCCAACAATCTTTATTGTGTTTCCTAGCTGAAGAATTGTAACATTTTGTTATATATGTCACATACTCGTTTTCCGAGGAAACATACGAAGAAAGGACGTTTGAATTCTACTGAAATCTTTGTGAGAAAAACAATAAGATTTTTTTGCCTGCAGTAAGAATAGAATTTAATACAACATTATTCTTTATTATGAACACCACATATGAATTAAAAATATAACTGTGGAAATTTTACATAGGGTGACAGAATGAGCGGTCTTATTGCTAAAAGCGATCTTTTAAAGTTAATTTTTGGATGGATTAAAGGGAGAAAGGAGACAACAAAAAGCTACTCTTTTTTCTTTTAATTCTAGAAACTATCGATAATGGTGATGTAGTACGGAGCGGCCCAGTTAATATTACAGGACTTTCAAATAGGTATCAACGACAGCCGGTCGGGTGGTGGCGCGGGCGGCGCGTGGCCTCCACTCTCTGCGGCGACACTTCATAAAGAACACTTTTATACTCAAGCCTTTTATTTATGATGCCCTTTCACATCTTTGGCTTCGTTTTATTGTCTGATATAGTAGATGTATTATTGAATTTCCAATTTAATCATTCGATTGTATTTCGAATCGCAACGATGTGAATGAAATTTATTTATTGTGGCTTTATACAATGTTGTGATTGAATTTCATTATTCAATATTGAAAATGCAAATTGTAAATAAATAAATGAGATAATAGATATTCTATTATGAAGTAAACCTTTAGCATATACAGCCAAACGTTCTCACTGCTGGGACACAGGCCCCCTCTCGGTGAGAGGGACTGGGCCGTAATCCACCACGCAGGCCCAGTAAATTACATAAAGTAAAGCTCCTGTCAGGGTTCGAGCCTACGACCTACAACTCGTAAGTGCCACTGCTTTAAGTAAACCTTTGCTGTTATTGAATAAAAACCCGCAGTATCTTTCAAAGTTCAAAGAGTCAAGTAAATCTTTGAAAGTAGATAACAATTGAAATGTATAAAGCTATTAAAATCGGTCCATATATCGTGGCTACATTCAGACAATACAAAGCGTCGAATCAAACAGTTGCTATATATTATTTAAATGGAGAATGGCGCGGGTCTTTTTACTGTGGAGTGGCGGTCCGCGGTACATCGGTCGGCACTCTGCGACGTGACCGAGCGACGCTGCCCGGAATCACATTGACCTGGACCTACAGCTGGATGTGACACTCTTTTTATTGCACTTTAAAATCAGTGCAAGTAATAAATAGGTCAAGTATGCATATATTTTTATGACAGATCACTTTGCAGGGTTATGAAAAGGTCGGCTGTTAGCATTTCGTTTTTTTTTTCTTCATGTTTCTAGCCTTTTGATCTTGATAATTTCTTTATTTTGTTGATCAAATATTTGAGAACTATAAATTGTCTTGAAGATAAATAGAACAAAATTTATGTTAAATGTACAGAGAAGACAAAAACCTTTTACAATTCTTTTGAATTTTATTACCATAGGTTGGGTTGTTTTCTTTGCATTCGTTAAATAAGAGGGAAGGGTATCTAAAATAGATTTACTTTATAATTAAAATATTAATACATTTTAAAAATAACACAAATCATACGCTAGCTCTACTTATAGAATTACAAATACCTTTTGGAAATTCAAAGTTACGAGCTCTTTCAGTTCCTTCCACTCACTTTAAATCGAAATCGAAATGTTTTATTCCAGCCAGCGAAAATGCCACGAATGCCGCGGGGCCGAATTACTTGTTCGCGAAAATTTTAGGCTGACTCCATGGATAATGGTCATCAAATAAACTTTGAAGAAATACTTAAAGTATAATGCACAAGTTATTACATGCAATCAACTTTTTATAATTCAATACTTAAATAATATTTCCAACTTTAAAATATAAACCTTTCAATTAACACGCTTCAAAATAATTTACAATTGTGAAAGCTTCATCTTAATTGAATTTAGTGTCGATTATGCGCCACTTTATTCAAATATTGCAAATAATTTAAGTTTTGTGCGAACTTTTAAAGACACCAATTATCGGATTTAACACACTTACATAGTTGTAAATTGTTTGCTAAAAGATTGTTTTTTGTGTGAGTGTAGTACAATTGATTGTTTCTGAAATAAATATGTAATTTGGGCTGCATATCTATCGCATGTTGGAGCAGCAATATGCAAAAGCCACCACTCAGTGGATCCCAAATAGCAGGAAACGACCGCGCATCAAGCCCAGAAAGAGATGGCGGGATGAGCTGGAGGCCTACTCCGAAGTGCAAAGTGCGAATGTTCGGATCGGACCAACACATGGCCGAACCGAATATTATTGAAAAATGCGAAAAAAGTTCGGATCGCCTCAGTTGGGTCGGGACCATAGTCAATATTCGAAAGAGTGTAGGAGTGTAGGATCAGAACCGACCGAACCAAATAGTAACTTCGTAGCAGGAAACGACCGAACATTCGGCCGATACTACTTCGGAGTAGACCCCCTGGACTCCTTCTTAAAGGATTGGCCCACAATCGCAGTAGACCGGGAAAAGTGGAAGGAGGGAAGGGAGGCCTTTGCCCAGCAGTGGGACAACACAGGCTCATAATAACAATAATAATTTACGTACCTAAAGACTTAACTATTCCTTCATTTGTTTGAAATACGAAGAGTTTACCAACATACAAAAAAACAAGGTGTTAGCCAGCGCTAAAAGGGACCAAAATGATCTATAAAATACACCTGCGGTCTCATAAAAAACTCCAGATATTGCGCCGAATTGCTTCACACTTCATCGGTTGTTTCATATTTTTACAGACAAAAGCTGAGTGTTGCTTGGTATAGAATTATTCGATTATATTTGTAATGCCGTGTTTCCTTTCATACCCTTCTCACAAGAACGACCGGCCGCGAATCTGTGTTTATACTCTTACGATATTCACTGACTTGGTTTGTTATATAATAACATGTTACGTGTATTATTTATGGGTTTCTTATTTATTGTATCACGTTTACTTTGTCAAAAATCCTTTTCTTTTGTATTTTTTTTTGGGACTTACCATTTTTCACTGTCCTTCAAATAATGCCATGAAACTAAATTTGAATTAACAATAGTAAATTAGTAACCATCATTGGAAAGTGTAATTCGTAATATTATTAAAGTTGACCTTGCTCCCAGCTCTAAACACGCGGTCTGTAAGTTCGGCGGCGCGAGTTCACAAGTTGTACCCATTGCGGGAACCAAGATGAACCCCAAGGCGATACCAAGTTTCGGCACGTATATTGAGACTAGAATGGATGTTTGATGAATACGAAATGCGATCTCAGTAACATGTCGAAAACTTGCTACACGACTCGTGGACGGGACAGTTTATCGAAGTTTTGTGAAATAAGCATTCGTTTTGTTACGCTAACACCCAAGTACCCGACCCATCGGTGTTATAATGACATTTAATTTCGAACAAATCAAACTAGTTACATACAGTTTCCATTATGCGAATTCATTAACACTGCATCGGAATAGAATTCTGAATTCCATTGAACTGTGCACGAGCGAGCTACGTTGGAAATCTAGCTGAAAAGTTGGATGGAAATGGTTTTTTGCTTGTTAGACCAGAGTTGCTCCGCGCAACGCAGGTTTTCTGATTTGTTTTTAAATTTAAAATGTTTTTTTTTTTTAACCAGCAACGGGCGTGTGTAACGCTGAAAGAATGCGAATTGTTTTAAATTAGTTTGCGTTTAAAATGAAATGTCAATCTTTAGGTGGCTCGTTCAGATGCCAATGCATACGCTTTTATAATAAAGTTCAAGATCTATGCCTTAATAAATTCAAACAATTAATTAAACGTAAGATGTGTTAGAAAGCCTTTTATACCGTTAAGGATTATATCGAGGACAAAAAGGCTTGGGATTGAGCTGTTTCCAAATTTTACATATTGAATGTTTTTTCTGTTTTTTTGTTGTTTTTTTTTATATACCTACACTTTGACATTAATGAATTTTATATATACAATGACATTTGCTTACTTTGTAAAGTCATTTTATTTATATTATTTTTCTCTCTGTTCTGCTAGTTTTTGTCATGGTCTGGCAGTTTGAGTAATTAATGTGGCCTACCCAAATGTCCTTTCTTTGGTATTGTTCGTCGAATCGTCGAGCTCCTTAAGTTTTGAGTTGAGCTGCACGATTTCTGACAAATGCGTGCACTGACTGGACAGGTCCTCTCAATCTGTGTAGTTCTTTCCTCAAAAGATCATCTCAGACGTCGATCTACATGGTCTTCATATGATCTGACCAAGATTACTGGACTTTAAAAGAGACTGTGACCTCTGAGTTTGTTTCGGCCTTTCTTCTCAGAATAGTCAGATAGGAAACGCCGAACTCATCTAGTTTTAAAATATGATTGACGTGTAAAAGTGTTTGTACAAACCTACCTACAAAATAAAATTATTTATCATTTACAAAAATATGAATGTACAGACGCCAGCAGGTCAAGCTACCCGAAACTGTCAAATTTTCCCAATCAACCTTGAACCTTAATGCTTTAAACATAAAGTTGAAAATCTATTAAAGAAATTTGACAGATTGTAGTAGCTTGATGTGCTGGCGTCTGTACTGCGTAAGCTGGCGGACTTAACGAAAACGTTTAAATCAAATCAAGGTTCAGTCAACAATATTCGTTGGTACTTAGGTACTATTTTAAACACAATAACCTGACCTCGTTTGTACATTATGGGCAACAAACATGACTTGAATACATCGAACGAACATCAGACAGATGCCATCGTGAGTGACACTCGATTTTCAGTGTTCCTTTGCCTATAATCCACAAATGAATTGGCCTGAATAACTTCATTGTTTTTGCGCAGTTCAGCGAAGAACAACTTAGGGGTTCTGAAAAGAAATAAAGCATGGAGTTCGTTATTTTGTCCCATAAAGGACACGCCATCTATCAAATTGATTGAGAACACCTGTGCTTATGTTTTCGTATAAGTATGTACAAAAGTTGAGTTTATTATATTTATATTCTTCTTATCTTGTATGTCCCCATTGAATATGAGTATTCCTTTAGATAATTCATTCAAAGTCCTCATATTTTACATCAAACTCCAATAATATATTCATGTTTATTAACCCTTCTCCACCGCGTCATCCCCAGTCACGCTTCACAGAACGTCCCTTCGCCGTTCAAACGTAAAGAGCGAAACTTTACTCAGTGATGTCCGCCCGATCCGAAGCAGGCGCAGGCAGACAGTCATCTGACAGGTAGCGGGCGAAGGACCCATTAACGCGCCTTCCGCGTCGCCTGCGTCACTGCGTTCACGCGACACGACGTGCCTACCACACCACCCCTCGCAAATGGACAGCTCAATGAAACACTTTCATTGTCACCCGATGAACAGCCCGTTAACGCCTGATTGTCTGGCGAAATTCACTGTTAAACCGTTTATTAGAAATTCGTTGATGAGAATGTTTTGATTAATTCAGAGTTCATTTTGATGTAAAATTTTCAATGTTTGGAGTCGTGTTTTCATTTGTTACGGCGAATTTTTAATTTTAGTATATTTTGTGAACTTATCTCTTTTTAAATGCGTAAAATTTAATTCGACGAAATTGTATCATTTGATAGTTACTTCAGGGTTAATTTTTGCCTAACAATAACTTCCAAAATGTAGGTTCCTTTTCGAAAAGTTAACATGTTCATGCATTATTCAGAATACTATGCTACGAACAATTGGGCACAAAGCCTGATGGAAATAACTGCAGTGTGGAGAGTCTGTGAACTACTCCCGACACACGAACTAGCTGTACTAATAACTAAATGCCCTGCAGCACTTGTCAACACACGTTTAATAAAATACGACCTTTTTGTGCGTTTTCAAAAATGTGTAGAGCACTGCTAATTGAACAAATGTGTGATTCTAAGCTGGCCCAATGAAATGTATTGAAATGATTGTTTCGAGTAGTAATTTTGACGATTTCCTTGCGTTTTTTTTTTCATTATGGCGTTAGCCATTTTCATTTACTTAGAAAAGAGCACCTATTTACTGATTAAAATGAAACCCGAGAACTTCTCAATCTGAACAATTCAACATGCAGGTCAAACCATCATTCTAAATTATTGATACCCCAAAAAAACTAAAAGGAAATAGGGAAACCAATTTCGATAAATAAATAGAACGCATCGCTTAATCCGGATCTCTATAAAAAATGTAACATGAACATTACTTCTGCTACTGATCCAATTACTCATCGAAATCGTATCATGTAGTTTTTCCTTATTTTTCCATAAGTACTGGCCGGCGCAGAAATCGTAATCCATCAGAAACGGATAGATATTAGGAATAGACAAAAAAACGATTTATTTAGGTACTAAAATTGGTACCTAATATTCTTGTAAAGACGAATAAAGAATTGTGGTTCAATATAGTCAGAATTATGTATCCGTCTTTGTGCTGTTTCGACATATTGTGATCTTAAAAACGTCTGCCAAAAGGTACAATGGCATTAACTCCGACATTGTAAGGTCCTTTCGACAACAGTTTGGGGGGGGGGGGGGGGGCTGAATGAAAAATGATTCCAAGTAAATATAATTAGTGAAAGATAAAAAGTTGTTGAAGAAAAAAATCTTTTCAATTTCGCTTGAAATTAGAAGCCTTGCGGTTTTGAGTTAACATTGATGAATGAATACACCTCTTCAAAACATGGAGGATCCATGAGATGCGAGGCGCGGCTGCTCTCACACCTCAGGAAATTGAAACAAACATTGCAATCCCTTCTATCGAACACTCCATATGTACACATTAAAAGCTGTGCGGTATTGCCAGATACGAATCGCGATATTTTTTAAATCATTCGTCGACAATTCCATTCGAATTCGATTACACTCAAATCGATTGAATATTTCACAGAAGTCAAATTGACTTTTAATAGAATATTTTATTGAGAGTGCTTATTATATAAATTGTTTTTTTTTTTTTAAATTAAGTGCCTTCGTTTTTTTTATAATTTGTAGTTAACTATGGAGTATATTTTAATTGTTTGTGATATGAGTTAATATAACCAGAGCTTCTAGAGATGCGTTGCTGCACCGCAAAACTTTCGAGATATATCGGCGACACTCGCAAACAAAGCGGCACTGCCACAATAGGTACCACTTGTACAACAACAGCCACGTTATCAATGCAACTGAGAAAGTGGAAATAAAGCATTTTATTCCTTATGCAACGGTAATACTGTGTAAGGGAACAGAGAATGAAAGTTTAGAGTGGCAAACTTAATGTTGTAACTCCACACTCGCGCCACACGCGCCGTTCCCGGGAGATAAGAACACGTCATAAAAGAGGCACCCGCCGAAACTTTGCCTTAATTTCTGTATTTTCCATTTCGTAATCACTAAGAGACGTTTTAAACAGAATATGGTTAAGATAAAATATATATTCCAGGAATTAACTGTACTAAGCCCCGCAATATCCTAGGATGTTAGCTCGCGTGAATCGGGACCTTCCAGTTTCAACTATAAATTCGGGTATTAAAATTTTGTCTTTCAAAATAGAGTGGAATGGGTTTTCACTGAATGATGAAGGAATTTAAGCGGGCTTTCAAATGTTGTATGTAAATGAATTTGAAGACTTAAAAGATTTATGAAATACTATTTAGGGACTGTTCTTGTTTATAGTACCTATTTTTAGTTATTATTTAGAGGAAATAATTATTTACTCAACTCGCTAAGGCATTCAAGAGCTGTTTGAAGTTTACTAATACTATCCAAAATTTAATTAATTAAACAATGTAATATTTAATAATACAATCTGAAAACAGAACAAAAGATCCCGAAGCCTTATGATAAATAGAACCAGCAATCGAGTGTTACGACGTGGCAATGAGTACACATACACAGACACACATACAATACAAGACAATTTAACAACCAGTGGTTAAATACGAAAGAGCGAATCGCTGTACGTTGGGAAATTTAACCACGGCGCTCGACGCAAATAAGTATTGCTTCCTAACGCATATAGCAAGTGTTTGCCGACGGAGATTGCAATATTATGTACCAATCTCTTGCCTTTTCCGAGGCGCACACCGCTCACTGCACTTCTTAGCATTGGAAATATTACCCTATTGAGGTCTTAACGTCTATGGTGAGGCGAAAATGTTTGCGCAAGGTGAGTTTGAGGCAAATATTTTGTCGTAAATATGGGTTTGGAGAGATAGGATGAGGAGGTCGTATTTCTTTTAAAGCTGTGTGGTTTTGGTGAATAGTATATGCGAAGTATTTTATCAAACGCTATGTAGTACGGTCGCAGCAAATTATTTCGGTATCCCTCAGTCTCTCTATTCAATTCACTGCATTATATATATGGCCATGTTTCCCCACAACTATTACTAGCTAGGTTATCTACTAAGAGGTGCAGCAGTGCGATTCTATAACCCTCTCACCGTGAAAACTTAGGTGAAGTGAGCGTGAAGTGAGCTGTCATTCCAACTAACACTAGGGATTGACACTATTGACAGGTCACTCTAAGCTCACTTCACCTAACTATTAACGGTGAGATTTTTACAGAATCGATCGGCTGGTTCTATAATGTAATTTAAATATCAGTTGATGTCAGAATACATCTCATTATTGACCCTCTTCATACAATGGCAGTTAAGAGCTTTTAAAGGAAATGGGTAATGTTGCTTTACGTGTTTAGACTAAACTAGGTATCTAGCACTGTTCATACAATAATGGCGGTTATTCAACCCGACGAAATCGTTAGTATTGAACGTGGTTTCAAAGCGTACGAGTTTGATAGCTTTGCGTACTGCGTATAATGGCTGTTTAGTAGGTACTGAATTTTCATAGTTACAGGATCCCTAAGAGGTATTTACAGAAGAAAAGGTTCTACATCGTCATAGTAATATGAACGGACACTGAACAGATCTCAACGCGGATTTAAACATTTTTCGGACGCCTCAGGCGTTTTCCAAGAAATTCCTAAGAAGATTTCCGAAGGCCCTCGGAACAACATTTAGTTAGGGAATCGTTTGTAACAGTATTTTATATAGCCATAGCTGTCAGTTGAATCATTAGAAGGTCGTCAACCGATCCCTTCCGAATGTCATGAAAATATTTGCAGAATTTCACTGCCGTCATAAAACTTATTAAAAATGTAAACTAAAAAAATATTTTAAAAATGAAACGGTCATTAGCTGAATTTCCTGAGTATATTATACAATACTTCTTGGTTATGGTTGTCATAGCTCCAAGCTAGATTTCTTGATCGGACAGCCCGTTGTTAGAAATTCTGTTTTGTTTGGGGTTGTTTAAGGTTTCACATACGATGTTTTAGGATAACCCTAAAAGTTTCAAGCTAGATCAGAGCCCTTTTAAGTACATGGTCTGACCACGCAGTGAGATGGCGAGAGTTATTGGTTGTTCGACTCAATAATGTGATAAGTAGTTCAATCATCAATTAATACGGTAAAAAAATTAAAATATTTATTTGTGTTGAACCTAATATCTCTTATCCCAGGATCCCAACATCAAAACTAAAGAAATTACTAGAAGGCCAATTCTCGTGCTTAAAAAACGGTCTAATTCAAGTCGCAATCTGAGGGGCAATTCTCGTAATTTTAAGAACGTTCACAGTCTGAGGGGCAATTCTGAACATTCACAGTCTGATCTTAGTCTCAATCTGTCAAAAATATCTCAAATTTCCCTACATTTTGACAAGTTTTTGACATTTGTTTGTCGCCGAGATGACACTGCGACTAGACTTTGAACGTTTTAAATTACAAGAATTGGCCTTCTGATCTCAGTCTCAATCTGTCAAGAATACCTGTAATTTCTCTGCATTTTTTCATGTTTTTGACATTTGTTTGTCGCCGAGATGAGACTGCGACTAGATTTTGAACGTTTTAAATTACGAGAATTGGCCTTCTCATTTCAGCGACTATCAATGTCAAATATTTGTCAAAAGTGTAGGGAAATTAGAGGTAGATATATTTGGCATATTGAGACTGAGATCAGACTGTGAACGTTCTTAAAATTACGGGAATTGGCTCCTGAACGTAGCGATATCTGTCAAAAATACGCGACAGAAATTCCGCTTGCAGTTTTCTATGAAAATAACGCGACTTAATTTCGACCTGATGTGTCACTATAGGATACTTATGTAATTGAAAAATCATTACTGGCGTAAACACGCCGACTTTTTCGTCGCGTAATATTGACAAAATATGTGCTAATACTCACTGATAGTCATTATATTTTAGATGCCAATCAGATTTCGTGGTCGAACACAAACTAACGCTTGGAACGTTTCAATTTTTGAAAGCGATGCAATATCGTGGCAATATTTTTGCTTTTAGATCAGCTTTCCTTTGTTCAAAGCAAACCTTTATACGAAATATAACGCGTTTGCAACAGCTCGACAACTGTGGATATATGTTTTTCAATCGAATCGTAATTGATTTTGGGAAGTACATTGGTAAAACCATGTGTAATAAAAAGCTCAAGGGGTAATTAATTCAAAGTTGAACGATTTCAACTTTTCGTGCTACCTACCCATTATATCGTGCCCTTTGTGTCCCAAAACATGCAGTCAAAGTGACATCAGCGCTACCATTGGAAGAAGAACTACCCATTTAATCACATATGTTAGCTAATAATTAAAAAAAAAAACAACCTTAAAATAGGAAACAATATTTCGAACTTGGGTAAGTTCTCAGAGCTCGGACCCATCATATCACCCAGCAGGATCTGGAGACGGCAGTACTCATAAAATTCGTGACGCGCACACCTTCTGTCACGGAGCACCATTCAAATCCGTCAATTTCTTTACATCATTTGTATCGTAGTGAGAGTACCGTAGTACCGAGTAATATCGTGGTAGTACCTAAACGGTGACACACTCGGTTAGTATGAAATGTGAAGACAATGCCGCCTCTAGCAGCTGCCGAAGAGTCTCCGTGCTGTGTGAGTAAGCTGCAGAATAAGAATGCATAATCAGCCTATAATGTTCCCACTGCCGGACACAGGTCTCCTCCAGTGAGAGGGAGTGGGCCACGCGGGCCCAGTGCGGGCGGGACACGTCTTCGAATTTTTGGTTCCGGGACATGCCGGTTTCCGCACGAGGTTTTCCTTCACCGCTTTCATTTCATTTCATCTGAATGTTTACAAATAAAAAGTTAAAAATAAAATTCAACCAAAATAATCTTAACACAATAGGTAATAAAAAAATTCCATAATAAAGAATTCATAAAAACAACCTAAATAAGAAATCATCTATCATCTATCATCAAAAATGTCAACACAAAGGTACATATATGTAGCATAATAATAACAAATTTACCAATAATAATATCTGTAGTCCAATAATATTAATAAAATGGAATGATAATTACAAATAATGGCCCATAACATGTAAAAAATATAATAATAATAACAATGTTCAGTAATAATTCAAAATCAAAAAACAACTAAAAATCCAAAAATGTCAACCAAATTCATATGATGTTCATTAATGATTTTACCACACTTATATTGTTTCTGAGTCATATATTCATTAACGGAATAGTTGCATTTTTCCAATAAGAAGGCTTTAGGTTTCTGTTTAAATAGGGTGGTTTTGTATATTAACTCTTTGAGGTCCTTAGGTAGGCAATTAAATAATATGACCGCTTGATATTGCACACAATGTTTGACGATATTTAATTTAGTATTAATTTTATGTTTTAAGTATTCGTTCCGTGTGCTTTCCCTTTGGTGTCTTTCGTTATTTGTTTCATAATCACTTACGTTTTGCCAAGCTGGTCAGAATTGTTCATATGTAATGTAAAGGCTTGGTATTGTAAGTATCGATAGATCTTGGAAAAATTTCCGACAAGACTCGGTTTGGGGAATGCGAACTATTGTTCTGATTGCCGTCTTCTGTAACATAAATGCTCTATTAGAGTTATATTTGTAACTGTTTCTGTATTTGTATTTGTTGCTTTGAGAGTAGTGGTGATGAAATAATTTACACAAAGCAAAGTATCTACGTTCGAACCTACGACCTGCAACTCGTAAGCTGCAGCCGATACCACTGGACCACTGGATATCAATAACCATTTTATAAAGTGTTATATTTAGCAGGTTTGAAAAATAACCTCAAATTAGTAATCTTGGAATTGCCGGAGAATACGAAAAGGCCAAACTCGTAAAGTATGGCATGCTCATGCATATATACGAGTATATGTATAAAAAGTTTGGTGAATGTTGAAGAACAATTGGACGCTGAAAGACTCAACAACCAAAACTCACATTCCACAATCATAATTTATGAACGCTCATCATAATCACGCTCGACGTACACAGTATAGCATGAGCGACGGTAGGTGACATGACAAACGGGCGCGGGCAAACCGGCGGTAGTCGGTAGTGCAAGATTTAGTGCCGCGCGCCCGCGATAACTACCTCTGTTTACACTACATTTAACTTGTGCCAAGTGCCGTGACTGCGGACTAGAGCCGATCGGTCGGTAATGTGGATAAATATTAGTTATGGTCCCTTGTATAATGACAGTTTGGACGAAAAAGTTATTGTATATCGTGAAGGTAATTAAATAGATTTTGCTTTCAAACTGTAAGGGTGATAAATATTTGTTATGGTCCTTTGTAATGTCAGTTTGGAGAAAAAAATGTTTTATATCGCGAAAGGAATGATTTTACTTTAAGTAAGAAACTAGACGTAACTTCATACTGTTTATGTGATAAATGCTGGGCTATGTAGAAGCTGTTTCTGTTTTCTAGAAAAAAGAGAATCATAGTAGCTGCTCGCAGTTAAAAGGATTTTGAAACTGCAGTTAGCTTTATAAAAGTTTTATATCAAAAACAACTTTCCAGTATTTTATTTTTCAAAGAAAAGCAATGATAGCTATGAAGTTTCAACATGTACGCTGTCATTCTGCGAATCGTAATTTAACACTGCGCTGCGATTCTGTTATTTAAAATACAAAAAAAAATATTTTCCGGGAAAATGATCTAACTAGTTATGGATCGTTTTTTATCAAAAGGTTTTACGAGTAGATAGAATAGAATTCTCTGATATATCTAGTCATTTATTAAGAAAATTATAAGTAAATAAGTATAGCAGACGTTTATTACCTGAAAAGTCCCAAATAATCCGTTTATTACAAACACTTTGTAGAAAATACAAATAACATACAAATACTATGTAAAATTCTTGTTGAAATAAGTAATTAACGTCTGCGGAGTTGTTAGCCAGTAAATATTTAATACCTATGAAAAGTACTCATTTAAATTTTAATTAAAAGTGCCTTCGCTTCATTTTGAATCATATCGAGTGGACGGTAAAAAGCTAAAATGTAGAACATTAAAACTACTCATACTTGCTCAGTTTATTTCGTTTCCAACTCTTTGCTCATGCGAATTTCATATTCGTTCTGTGACGGCCGAACGAACTTAAAAAGAGCTACAAAGTACGAATTACGTCATTCATTAGCCGCCGGCGAAATTGCATCTGTTGCATCAACAACTGCGGGTTACAGAGCGGCAGTGAAACGTCATTATTTTGCGTCATTTATTTGATTGTGGGCGCACCTTGTAGCTTACAAAGCTTTGACCGTCCAAACAAACAAGCCGTGGACGCAATAAGCTCGCAATTTCGGACGGACGCTCGACAAATTTACCAACTGAAATGAAGTCTCAACTATGGTGCAACGGACCGTTGTCAACAGGCCACGTTTTATTACTCACGCGCGCTATTGAATTTCGCTGTTCCGTTTCCGTGTCCGACACTGCACTCGGTACATCCAGCGTTTGTAGTTGGTATGTAACTTTAGATACTTAGGTACATAGCGTTATTATATTGTGTGCACAGAAACTGTGCTTTCAGAGTTGAACTTTTGCTTAGCACATGCGTTTAAACGCTGGGGCACACGGGTGATTCCTATTTTGTAAGATTGTGCTCGAGGACCAAATTAGGAGTTTTCTTCGCACAAAGAAGTCCTGATTGTTTGATTGCTACTTCTCATAACCTACCTACAGATTGATTGGTACATTTGTTAAAATCACATGAAGGCCATCACGGAAATAAAAATTGAGTAGTGAGACAACATGAAAATTAAGATAGTGCTGCATGGAAGGAGCGACTATCGCAACCCAGCGCAGGGCACGCCACGATAGCGGCGGTAAGACCCCTCTTTGAGGAGTGGCTACAGAGACGTCACGGCGTTCTCACCTACCGCCTGACGCAGGTCCTCTTCGGACACGGATGTTTCGGGAGGTTCCTGCACATCATCAGGCGGGAGGAGACGCCCGGGTGTCACCACTGTCAGGATCGCCCAGAGGACACGGTGGAGCATACGGTGGAGGTCTGCCTTGCTTGGGCAGAGCACCGCCGTGTCCTCGTAGAGGCGATCGGCAGCGGCGGCGAACTCTCGCGTCCGGCCCTGGTTCAAGCCATGGTCCGGGGCGAGAGGGAGTGGGTGGCAGTCACCTCCTTCTGCGAAGCAGTCATGCTAGTGAAGGAGGTGGCGGGGTGGGCGAGGGAACGCACCTCACGCCTCAGCCGCCGCGGGAGACGCTCCGGGCGTCGGGAGCCGCGTGACGACTTCCGGCCACCGTAGGCGCGGGCCTGCGGGCGGTGAGTAATGGGTAACTCACCGTCCGCTCAGGACCAGGCCCGAGCTGGACGGCGCGTATGTGTTCCACGTGCGCCTCAAAGAGATGTCAGCAGAAGTGACGGGGCCCGATAGGGTCGAAGCCTGCCAGGGTAGCGGGATCGTCCGAAAGGGTTAGCGCTGCCCTGGAACATAAAGGGCTAAGGAAGGAACACGGGTGGGTTTTAGTCAGTAAGAGTCTGACACTCCCTTCTGCTCCACCCAGAGAGGGAGGAGTCATTTGATGATTTCCCATCCTGAAAATCCTATTTTATACAGCAAATCAATATAAATGTCAATCGGCTAACGCCAAAGACTATATTCTCTATGGCTAACGCTATACCAGCAGGCCAATTTCAGTAATTTAAAACGATCAAAATCTAGTCGCAGTTTCATCTCGGCGACAAACAAATGTCAAAAACTTGTCAAAATGTAGGGAAATTTTACGTATTTTTAACAAATTGAGACTGAGATCAGACTGTGAACGTTCTTAAATTTACCAGAATTGCCCCTCTGATACTTCTTTAAATAAAGCGGCTATTTAAATCGAACATTTTCAAAAAAAGAGCGCGACATTTAAGAAGAAACTGGATACGATGCCCTTTTTCTATTTACAATAATAATTAGAAAAGCAGACAATGGAACTATAATAATTACAGATAGAAAGATAACTTAAATTTAAACACGTTAAATACAATGTAGAACAACAATATTCTTGACACAATTGTGTTCCAAACATGGCGCCGACGAGAACATTCAGTGTTATTGCACTAGCATGATAGTCGGGAATTTTACCATACCCGGCCCGGGTGCATCCGGATATTCCGGGGCAGTCGTTTGGCGGGACATTAATTACCCGGCCACTTAACCGGGTGTGCCATGCGGCCCCACTGTTTTATGATAAGTAGGTATAGCACGGCCCCGATAGTTGTCATTTGTTTTTATCGTTTTTATGTAATAAATATTAAATTGAAGTGCGTTGGTAACGGAATGGTGTGTGGTCGTGAGTAACGTGAATAATGCCACTATTAATTTGGTAATGGATGTTGTAAGCGACGCAACTCGCATAAGTACTTCTTGTTATACCTACAGCTTCTTGTAAAAGGACAAATACTTTTTTATTTTGCTCTTTTTTACTTTGTGTCAGTCATGGTCGATAAAAACAATTGTACTATTTTTTATGTCATTTTTGCTAATTAAAATTATTTATTCGTTCGCGTTTCAAATTCGCTATTTTCGTGCACCTTGAGCCCTTTAAGACGAAGAATTGATTTTGTAATACTTTTGAAAGATGAGCGGGTGTGATTAATTCAAAAAGAGGTTTTGAAAGCAAAGTTTACACATAGCTATGTGATGACATCGCGCACCTACTATACTTTTAACTAGCAATAATTCCTTCACTCTAAAATTAAATATAGAAATGATCGTACTAAAAGGCTTTCAGAAAATCCAGTCGGGTCTATAAAACTCTTTATTAAAAGCAACCCTACGTAACGTCAAAAAGCATATGTAACGATTCCTTTTTTAATGCAATAGTTTAAAAAGCGTGCTCTACAAAAAGGAAACTTGAGTTTACAAATGAAAACACCGAGGCGAGCATTTTCAAGTTTACAAGCATCATTTAAAATTAAACTACTTTTATGTATACATATTAATTAGTACAACATAAAGCCGTACGCACACAATTTTTATTAACTAACCACATTACGCACAGTACGCAGACTCGCGACAGTATCGCGGGGCGTCATTTGTGAAATAAATCGTTTATAATCAAGTGCTGTGACGTCATCAACAACTGTCTGCGGCCCGACATGTAATTTCCCGGGCGTCAATTATCAGAGACGCGACTCGGTCGAGGGCTTCTGTCAAGACATTTGATAACACCTTATTATAAGCTTCGCCACGTAATAACGCAGTTGTTGACGTTTTTGAACTTTGGAAATGATTTGAAATTAATAAGTTGAATTTTGATTAAATTCTTTTTTGATTTGTGACAGGTATCGAAATACAAAGTACATCACATCAATAAATGACGTTGAACCATAATATTGCCATAATATTTATGTTGTATTTATTCATTCTGGAGTTCTGTACTTTTTTTCTTGAGTTCTGTACATTTTCCCGACCATGCAATATTATATTATATAGTTTAAACGGTGACTTAATAAACTGTAGTTTGTAGCGTAGTCTGCGTAGCACAGCTCTAGGTGTAGCGTAGTCTTCGTAGCACATGCTGCGTAGCACAGCTCTAGGTGTAGCATAGTCTTCGTAGCACATGCTGCGTAGCACAGTCTGCGTTGCACAGTCTGCGTAGCACAGTTTGCGTAGAGCAGTCTGCGTAGCACAGGCTTCATAGGACAGTCTGCGTAGCAAGGCTTCCTAGCACAGTCTGCGTAGCACAGTCTGCGTAGCGCAGTCTGCGTAGCGCAGTCTATGTAGCACATTCTTCATAGCATAGTATAAGTAGCACAGACGGCGTAGCACAATCGACGTAGCATGGTCTGCGTTACTACGCAGACCATACATGTCCATGATGTAGTACTACATCGCAATTTTTCGTAGCGTAGTATGCTAAGCGTAGCGTAGTCATAGTTACTGCGTACCTTAATCTCCTAGCACTTAGATAATGTACGTTATTTATTTATTTTGTTTAATGTTCCGTAATAATTTTGCAAAACATTAAATTGCTCCGCTAATCGACTACTAGTGCAATGACATGAACAATACTTAACATTTGACTCTTGATTTGATGTTAATAAACAAAAACAGTAAACCGAAAATACCGAAAACAGCCGAACAACAAAACACTTAAAATATACTAATCCGGTCCTTAATACGACCTATTACGACTAAATCACTTTACGCTTATTTCCCTAATCGCTCGTAATTTATACGATACCTCCTCGTATTACAAATTGTGCTGCTAATACTTTACAAATCAAATGAATGGTTTCATTGTAGCTATTCCACTTCTATTTGGACGAGTGATCCCGACTTATTAACTGAAATTGACTTAGTTAAGCAAACGCTTGTGTATGCAAACTACGACATCTGTCAAAGTCGTGTGTGTTGTATGTTTCAGTTTATTTAGTTTGCATGTATCATGTTGGTATTTGACTTCGCTCCAGCGACGACTTTTTTACATATCTAAAAGGTATATTGTGTTGGTTGAGTAATTGTGTAGAACGAAATTGATAAAAATAGAAAAAATAGGTATGTAAAAAATATTGGCTGTCAAACGCAGTCTCTATTTTTGAATTGCTGCTTTTAATTCACTCCTTATTTAAATACCTTTCAAATAAAAGTACTAAAAATACATAGAGAACCTTCTTGAACATCAAATAGATACGACAATATACGAAGAATAATAACCTCCTACATCCTCTAACAAATTGCCATCCGATAGATCCAATTTACTGGCACATAACCGGTTTAAATAATTTGCATTGAGCTTTACAAACATAACCGTATTTGATGTGTAAAAGGGCAGCACTTTACGTAGTTAACCGGGTAACTACCGGGTAATCAATTAACCGTTGACCGCCTGCGTCCGGCTGCAACGGAACTATGATGAGACACCAGATAAATGAACCGGAAATCTGGCCTCACTTAGTTACAAAGCGGTCTGTGTGTGCACTAGCGGGTTAAGATAGGAGTGGCTAGAATAGGTAGACTGGATGTTGCTTAGTTCAGTTTGAACTCATCACTCACACAACATCTGAACTGATTATACAATCAGAGGAGTATGTACTTACTACCATACCATATATACTTGCATACCTACTATGATATAGAAGCAAGTTTTTGTAACTGAACAGACAGCTGTGCTGCTGGGGAGTTTGTTGCAGCACTTTTTCTTCCTACCGAAAGCACTAGGAAGTGGTGAGGGGCGGGCGTTTTGGGGGACTGACTTATCTAATTTTGACGTTCGAAAAGTGCCGATTCTCAGCCTAATTTGAATAAATCACTTTTGATTTGATTTGACCATTAAATCTATTTCCATCACCAACAAATATTTTGCCGATGTTTTGTGAGCCGATGCCAGTAGGACAAATGACTCGAAATACAATGACAAGTATACGTCAAGGTAGTCGTGACCTCACTTAACACATATTGCTCTTACATTTTACTACATTAATAAAACTAACTTGTAACCCTTTGTAGCCGCCTACACCCAGCCTAACGTTTACGAATTTACGAACACTATTTTCGCTTTGTAAGACTAAATACAATTTAGATAAAGACCCATTGTCAATTGTTATCAATTATCGTCACCTTCAAAGCTTAATTGTTATTGACAAATCTAGCCACAGAATCAAACGAATTGTAAACTACTCCAGCCATAATATCGGTTCCACACCAAAACCTATTTGTTTCGACCACAATGTTGTTAATCAAACAATTGAATATTATCTAAACTTAGTTACTCTAATGCTCGATGGATTATAGATAGATAGAAAATAGAATACTCTATACAATGTACACCATAAAAAATAACAGACATAAATTTAACAATTTTACATAGGGTGATACAATGGGCGATCTTATCGCTAAGAGCGATAAGGAGAGACAATACTGCAGGTAGTGAGTGGTGTACTATTTACATATACAATAAACAAATACATACATGAAGCATATATTATTGGAAATTTGTAGCTAGTAACGTTCCTTAAATTCATTTAAGAAAAAGAAATAGTGGTCAAAGTGAATGTGAATGTCCCCAAATCTTTCACTGAATCCTGATGGAGACATGCCACCAACAAATCTGTTGGTCCCTTATCTTCCAATCCGAACCCGAAGGAACTTAACCCGAATGATTTCCGAGTCATTAACCTACTCCCACCCGTCCTAAGCTAGATAGACAACATCTGACTTAGATGTGTATCGTGTGAACCTCGGCTTACAGATTAACTGTCACTGATCCCGCTGTTACACAGAATTGAAGTTATCAACCACGGACGCGAAGAAATCGTGCTATCTCCAAGTAAAGCAGGCTTAGTCGGCTCCAATCAAACTAAACAAACCCCACTAATCGCATTTCTATTCTCTATCTGGATCTGCGGAGTTTCGTGAGCGCCGGATTAGTCCGTATCCAGACAAGACGGAGTTATGGTCTCGTTACCTCAAATGACTCTAAGTAAAGTGGCGTTTTAAGATTACAGAGTCTGTAGTAGTGCGAGGGAGCAATATTGAACGCTCATTACAATGTTCTGATAATGGTAAAGGGCATCCCGAACATCGGTTTACGTAAAATCAATGATGTTCTGGAAAATTCCAGTTTAATTAAAGGCAGGCTTACTAGGAAACATTTTAACCTTGAACTGCGGAAAATGTACTATTCAGAACTGGTTAAAAATTCATCCAAATAATATTAGGTATAATCGGTAATAAGTTGGGTGTAGACTATTCATCTTATATGTATGTTATCACTGCTGCAGCTGGGCGCATTCCTTAGAAGCAATTAATTGTGCCGCCCTCCTCCATTTATTATGTCATCTTGATGGCGTAAGCGAGCAAGCGCATCCGTTACTAAACCTCTTAACAATGTCAATCTCTTCTCTCTGTGCCGACTGTACTTTAGTAACACGTGGAAGAAAATTCAAATTTCTTTTTTTTTTGTTTTGTTGGATATAGCTAGGTACCTATATCTTTGTTTCAAACATATAGAAAGTAGATATGCAAGTTTAATAGCTGCCATGTGATACCATGAAAGGAAGGCGAAATTCAACAGACTTAAGAACGAAAGAAATAGAGGTGAAACCACAAACCACGCTGACTAAGTCTTATGCGACAGCAAGTTAAGGAAAAAACCACTTGAAATCGATTTGTTCACTATTTTTACAGCCGTAGGCAAGAGTTTATTTCCCGGCATTAGAAACGGCTAACATGCAGCAGGGATTCAAAATGCCGAAACATTTTGAACCCAGTTCGAACAAGTTGTTTTAAACTGATTTGAAATGAAAATCGGTGACTAACGTTGCTCGGCCGTAGTCCGCAGTACCGTTCTTGTGTTATTTACTCCTAGTACTATTTCCGTCCATCAAGTTTAACTGCACAAGCTGAGTGAATTACAGTTTGCGTTTACTGTCAACAAGTTGTAACGTTGTAATTATAATCTCTGCTATCTGCTTTGTCGTTTGGATATGATCCGATCATGAAGATGAGGGGCTTGTGGCTTAGTAATAACAGCCGCACGGGTCGAACGAACAGGTAAAGCTACGCTTGTCACAGTTGGTCCGTGGATGGGTGATCAATGACCATATTCACGTATACTAAGGTCCCTCCGTGCCTCGGAGAGCACGTTCAGCCGTTGGTCCCGGCTGTCATTGTGGATCTTTGACAGTCGTTACGGGTCGTCACAAGCCCGAAAGTCTGACAAGGGGTATCGTGTTAGCCAGTAACTGGGTTGTGGAGGTCAGACAGGCAGTCGCTCCATGTAAAATACTAGTATTCAGCTGCATCCAGTTAGACTGGAAGCCGACCCCAAGATAGTTGGAAAAAGGCTGGGTAGATTGAATGTAGGTAGGAAATTGTATGGACTGGAAAAGACATGACATGGAAAAAAGACGTTGAGCTCTGAGTTTCGGTATTTTTCCTCAGATTAGTCGGCTTGGTCACCAACCTCGTCGAGTTTTAATTAAAATATATGTGTTGAAAAATTGGTATTTTTCACAAAATAAAATAATTTATCACATCCTGACAATAAATCGCGATCTTGCCTTTTATCATGGGTGCCATGAAACACAGACAAACGATTTGATTCATAAAATGATTACCAGAATCTGAGTTACTAACAGTAAATAGCAATCACCAATCCGTTTACCAGGCGTAGGCTTTAACAATAAAAAGTGTCAGCTGTTAGTTCACAGTATATAATTAAATTATTATGTAACAGGACAAAGGTTGCTAAGTTTTATTCAATTAGAAGTTGTTAAATTACTAAGAAGGGTTTTACGAGGCTACACATTAATTATCTCAAGCTGGCATCTTCTAAAACCGACACGGGCTTAACAAATATCGGAAGCGGCCAAACAAGCCTTCTTAACTTTGAAAATGCTTAGTCACCGCCGAGCTTGTGCGAAAGAGATTGTTTCTCAAAACAACGGCACTCCATAGAGTAGATAAACAATTTTGCTGAACATACAAAACATGAAAATAAATACTTTACTTCTTCTTCTGTCTTTTTGCACAAATCCATACATAATATATACATATAAATAAAACGGAAGTGTCTGTTTGTAATGTCAAAATATCAGCTCATTCATCTCATCATTACTAAATGTGTATGACAGCATATAATAATAATAAAATATATGATAATGCTGATATGATAATACTTGCACTTATAACACAAAAAAACATTTATTTAGTAAATTTGTCTTTTTTTAGTTTTTTTTTTTGACTGAGTCTACTTGTATATCATTATACTACTTTTATATTATTATTTATTTTTTGACTATTTTTATATTATTATTATTTTAGAAAAAATAATTAAGGTTCCGCGCATAAAAATTAAAACCTATGAAATCCAATTTATTTTCCGATTTGCATGCGAACGAAGTTACGGGACACAGCTAGTTCTAAATAAAATTACTTTAGTAGGTGCCCATTATAGCAGTTTTACTACGAGTATTTTATAAAAAAAAAAGAGTCTGGTACATAGTAGTTTATTCGATGACGTATGGAAACTGTTAGATACATCAATAACGGTGTCGGCCCCATTAAAGTACTCGTACAGCGTTCTGAGAGAGCCCACAGTCACAGTTGTAAGCTCGTCGTTCGTCTCGAAACTTGAACCGCGGATCAAACTTTCCTCGCGAGACATGAAACTTGACTCGAATGATAAGATTAAAATATTACATCGGCTTCGCAAACTCACTCAGACATTATTCCAGTGTTGAGTTACAGTAGTCGTTATAATTATAATGTTAACACCGCACTCAACTTAGGCAATAAAGGCATATAAGAGGAAAGCCTATTAGATCCGTGAGCCGTATATCCTATAATAGGTTCTAACTAAAACTTTATCGTAAGATATTACTTCAGAATGAACACTTTCCGTTTCAGTTGCTCGTTTCGGTCTTATCAGAACGTCGTTGGGAAGGATCCTGAAATTTATATTATTGGTGCAGTGGACGGAAAAAGTAGGCCACGAAGGCACCAATTTGTAGCTTTTGGCAAGCAGTTAATGTTAGGGAGAGGGTAAAAAGTAAAACTAATTAGAATACGAAGTGCAGTGGCAGCATGCAGGCAGTGTGTCTGAAGGTAGGCACTAAGCGGGGCGGTGCGGCCGCGGCCCGGGGCGTTCATCTAATGAGCATCCTGCCTCTCACAATGTACCGAGATGATATTCCGCGGTGGCCCGACGACTATTATTATATTCCGCCAAGCGCACCGCCGCGGGCACGGCGTGCAAGCCTTTTCAAAATAACTATGTTGCGCTATATTTACGACGACTTAAAGCGAACCTCTAATTCTAAATGTGGAGATTATTCCGTCCAAATTGCACGCCACTCAGTATTATGGGGCAGGAATATTTTAGTGTGGCTCACCTACTAATTTTCACACTGGCCAGCATTATCCATGTGGAACTTTACTTACCTATACTAATATTTAACCACACTTTGTTTTACAAGTACCTAGTGTGGGTAATTAATACCAATGATGATAAAAAGGATGAAAACATTGTGCATTAAAAAATAATGTCGGTTTTTGAAAACACCTCAAGTATATTCATTGTTCAATGAGTTCACTTAAAATGAGACAACCTCAAAACCGTGTAGTACAAGGAATCATCTAAAGAAATTCTCATTAATAAACTTGACAAGTTAATAGGTATTAAGAGTGTGTTCAGACGTTCTACATACGTCTTCAATATAACCGGTTCGGTGGCACGGTTCGGCTCAATCCGACCTAATCTCGGCTTACAGGAGATCACAGGAAACGTTACCGTCGCCGTGATAACGTTTTCCATTTGCTACAATACGAAAATTTTATGTGTTTGTACTCCAATAGGTATTGAGAACGTTCAGGAAACTTTAATCGATGTTCAATGGTAGAAACTAGAACGTAGACAGTATCTAACAACCATTGGGTATTTGAAGATTTTGTCGAAAAAAGACATTGTCACGGCAAATATCAGCCTTAGAAGCAAACTGACAGGAAAAAGTAAGTCGATATCTTGTTGAGAAAACGTCAGATGAACTTGGAAAGTTCATGTAAAATCAATGTTCTTCCTGCTACCCTTCTGCGTTATTACTAAAATCATGGCTTAAAAGATCCCTCATCCCTTATCCCTTATCTATTTACTCTAAAAGCTTTAGTTATCGTTGGCACGACCAGTTAGTTTAAAGTTTGAAAAGAGAAAACGAAAAGACATTAGCATCGATTTACAGCGTGCATAAAGAATAGCTATCTTTTACTTCCACATTAAATAAGAAAGAGACGGAAGGTGAGCTTACAATTTGGGTCGACTTAAAACTTTATAACAGGTGACGATGACGACATTTCAGAATATGCCGCCTTAACATGCATGAGAACTGAGCACAAGATCTGCAAACTAATTAGCCTGCTAGATATTACTTCTTGTTCTCCTGTTATTATGATATTCATACAGAATTGGCGCCAATAGGACGTGGCAAATTTAGAGGGCAAGGTATTTTTTTAGCCAGCTCCTCTGAATCATTTTGAAGGATATTTCTAGTCAACGCGAAGCTACAGCGAAAAATGTCACAGTAAAGTAAACAAAATACAGTTTCTTGTTAGCTATAAAGTCCAAATACAAATAGAAAAGACTTACCTATTTTATACTAACCTTTATATAAACAATGCAATTTTCCATTCGGTCGGCGTTGAGAACAAACTAAACGGAAGCAACTTTTCTACTCGATAGCTCCGAGCGAGATGCTTCGCGAGTTTTATGATGAATAATAAACATCGTTTAATGTTTACTATACGTAACAACCTAAGTTTTGTAATAAATAATGTAATATTTTTTAATTATTTTAATAACAACATGCTTGTTACATGCCAAGAATTCTTAATTTTCGAGGACAGTTATGTATTATATTTATTGGGCGATGTGATCATAATATGTAAGGTTCCTACTTAGTTTAACTAATTTTAGATGAAAAATTAATCAGACTGCATGCCATAAGTAGCCAAATATATGATGCATTTGTTTAATTACCATTTATTATCAAAACGCAAAAAAATGTAAACTTAAAAAACACATCACTTAGCTACGGATTAAGCTTACAACAACACTCTACAATGCATTAGTTTGTTCAACGAACTTTCTTATTCTAAAAGCTTAACTTCGACAGAAACATGAAATTATGATTTTAACATTTCCTATTTGAGAAACTGTTGAGAAAATCCAGCAGAAACAAAAGGTAACTGCAGCAGTGCAAAACAAATCCAGGCTTTGCAGTCAGCCCGCCTGTATCTAACGACTAGATGAAGAAATAAGCTTTCCATAAGCAAAACTACATTTTATATAGAAACGAAGGCAAGCAACTTTATCTGGGTAAAGTCAATGGAAACGGCGATTCGTATTTTACGCAATAAAGAAAAAATAAACAAAAACCCGCGTGAAATATAGGTACAGGGACATTTCCTGTTGAGCCGTTACGTACCGGGGTTTTGTTTTGGATTTATTGATCCTTTATTGCAGTAAAGATGGCTTGGGTGTGTCTAACCGTGCATTGGAACGAGAACTTGGGAGAATATTTCTAAGCAGCGGAGAATTTATGGTAAAAATGATAATAATATGCTTAAACTTTTCGGGGAAACGCGGAAAAAAGTACGGTTTGTTTACGGCATGAACTTGCTTAGTTTTATCGTATTAGCAAGTGACGTAGAAGTGAAAATACAGGTATAAAGCTCTCTATTAGTCGTCGTTAAATCAGCCCTCTATGAACATCAAAACATAGCGAAATATTCCTAGTAGGTATTTACATACATATGTATATGTATGTAGGTATCTAAACATTGTTGAGATTAATCAATCAAATAACTTTCATTTGTTTCTTTTTCAACAATTGATGTTTACAGCAAAAACGTAGAAGACTCCTACATAAGAAGTCATATATTTTTTCGTTTTTCAACTTGTCAATAAAACTCGTGAAGTAACAGTAACTCGCTGACAAGTTTCATCTGTTTTAAATCAATGTTGGTTTCCATTGCCACTAGACAAAGTTTCACTGAAGGAAGCCAATAGAGGGAAGGAAAATAAAAAGTTCCTTCGCAACTCTGCTCGAAGTGTCAACTGAAGTTCAACAATCGACGTGCGAGAGTAAGGAAATGTTTCCTGGAACACCGGCAAGATACCTAGGTCTGCATTTTTTTCAAACAAGATAACAATGATCATAAGTTCTTTTAGGGTAGCCACTAAAATTTGCATAAAAGGTTGCTGCCCCCTGGGGACCCCCTGGATTTGCCCCAGTTTGTAGATATCCGTTGACGACAGTAAAAGTAACTCTCCCATAGAAATGAACCCTCCTTGTATTATCTGTACGTTGTTTTACGAAAAGGTCAATTTCGAATTTTATATCCATCCTATTTTCTAGGTTACAGTATTATTCGTAAAGCGGTATCTTTTGACTGACACTTGGTTGTATTGTGAAGTGGATGGCGCAAACAGATCGCCAGGCAGCTTTCACGCTGGAGTGGCGCTAAGCGCGACCATTTCATGAAGTAATCCGCACTCCGAGAAGCATTAGCGGCTCCCCCGCCCAGTTTCCTCCTACAACACCCTGACGGTGCATTTTCATACTTTTATTGTAACTTTGTCTCTCTAAGCCTTATTTAAAATACACTTAAATATTTATTAGCTATCAATTAGTATATCAACACAAATGATAGGTTATATAATTTTACTGTGTCTAAAAATACTGAAAGGCACAGATTATAAATATGAAACAATTTTGCATTGCAGCATAAGCCGGCAACGAACTATCTGGGGGCTGTTTACTTGGCAGTGCAGCGCCAGAGACGGTAGGCGACGATAAGTAGAATCGTTTCACGGCATAATCCGCTCACTGAAGAGGTATTATCGTACTGTGGACTCCGCCTGACTAGGGATAAGCACTGCATTGTGTTGTAAGTGTTGGCGTTTTGACGTGCGCCTTCTTGTGCCAAGACTTAGAGGGAGAAGAGCGTGAGACCTGCTTTATGACGTATACGGGGCGTGAATCTACTTTCACCTGTTGGGTCATATTACAATTCAATATAAGTAGTACCGTTGCCAATCAGCTGTCTTCACATGAACACCCTGACGACCCTGCTATAAACTATTACAAAATATCTAGCGGTAAGGGGATTATAGCCATAGGAGCGTCTTAACTTGACATGAGACAATTGTCTCTCTCTCACAGTTGGTGACAGTTACTCTATAGTTATAGAGTATATTTTTGGTACAACACCAATAGTCACCAAAAGTGAAAGCATCATATTTTCTTTGTCGGAAGCACATAAAACAGCAATGACGTAATTCACACATTTCTTAAAACATTAACAAAAGCTTTTTAAATAGCGCGTTGTTGTGACATCTGTTTTCCGGTCATTGCTTCCTGTAACTTTTAGTAAAAGATTTTCCGCCAAGAGCCTTTGCCTAAAACCTCTTTAGAAATGTCCAACACAGACGTGTTATTTAAGAATCCGGTCAGATCACAAAGCAGTTTACACTGGGAAAATTACGAAGTTAAGTAAGTACCTACATATGTACCTATGAGTGCTGAGTGTTCTGCTGAGTGTTTGGCCCTGGGTGTGATTCCCGGATCAGGCAATGTTATTGGGTTTTTGTAACAGCCCGGAGTTTGGAAGTTTGCGGCGTGATACCCTCGCGCCTCAGAAAGCACGTTGAACCGTTGGTGTCTGATCTCTATCTCTCTCCGTTCGTGTCGGATTGCCGTCCCATTGGACTATGAGAGTAAGGGAAGAGAGAGTGCACCTGTGTCTGCGCACATACCTGTGCATTATAATATCTCTCGCACCGAAGGATAGTCTCCGTTGTCATTGGCCGCCATGGCTGAAATACGGTCTGGAGCATTATACATATATATCTATGAGTAGATAGATAGGTATGTTTTTTATGCAGTACATTTTAAAAACTCATCCATTCTGATGCAAAAGACAGGGACTGGAGGAATATAAGGAGGAGTAATTTTTACGTCATCAACTCATCATATTTCACTGACGCATTCCCATTGTGGTTGATCAGACTCTGACTCTTTCACAGTCATTTTAGTAAAAGCCAGCCATTGTCTCTTTGGATCTTTCCCAAATACCGAGCGGACCGTCCGATACGAAGACAAAAAGCCACTACACACTGATGGCATGCATATTGAAAATAAAATGCTCCCATAAAGCACGCTCTTTTATATTTCGGAATACAAACAAAAATCGTGGGCAAGTCTTTGGACAAAAGATTCATAACCATGCAAGTGCAGTACTTCCGATAAGTAGCTCGGATAATGATTGAAGCAGCATCACGTAGAGGGACAATTCAACCTCCCAAACGTGACTCGACAGTGCGAGGTGATTGCAAAATTATAATTCATAAAAATTCATCTCGCGACAGAATGTAATCTACATTTCGATTGTCATATCTGCGTTATTCTAAGGAATTGAATTTTAAGGGCAAGAGATTTATTCTAGGTTAGTCTGTGAGGCTTAATTGAGGTCCATTCAGCTGAGATATTGGTAAACGGTCAGCCGACGGCGGCACTGGCAGGCGCGGCGCCTGATTGAACTCTCTTTCTTGTGATATTGTGAGAGTAATCACGGTATTGGCGAATTCAATTACTTATTTTGTATTGTATTTATTTTTTATTTTAAAATACTTTGCTGCCTGCTTTGAAATTGAATTAAAATTGCGCCGTTGCGTCTTAATTAAGTTGTTAAAGTGAATTTCATGATGTTTTCTTTTCAACGTTGATAAAAAAATTACAATTTTTAAGCAAAAAGAAACTGTTTCAGGCCTCTTAAAAATTTCCCTCTAATATTTATCCATGGAAAAAAGATGGAGTTAAACTATGGAATATTAAATAATCTGAAGACGCGAAATCACACCATACCAACTAACCTACAAAAATCAAACTGATAAGTCAGAATAATCACAACGGATGGAGCATGAAACGGTTCAGTTAGCGGTCTCAAGACGGACTATTGAGGTTTAACAATGGGGCCAATCACGCGCCAACTTCCAACCCCACTGGAGAGCACGTCCTCGCACTTCCGACTTGCGGATACTTCGCGAACTAACTCAGCCACGGACGAAAAATCCCCAATCAATTGAAGAATCATGATAAAGTTAATGATATCGTCTCTGACATCAATTTATTCGAAGCGTGTTTGCGCCGAATAATTTTTTTCTCACTAATTTCATTTGCGGAGTTGTTAGCTGACTTTAGGTATTTGTTAATGATTCGTCTTGAATCTCATAGACAGCTTGAAAATTTTATTTTGTTGTATCAATTTAAAATGATAACTTTCTCACTACTACTGTCATTATCTAAAGCTAGTTGTTTCATTTCATTTATCATTATTTTAATTAATTTTTTTATTGTTATTTTTATTTATTTCTAATCGTATACTGCACTGGTTGACGTCATCTCGTCAACGCCGGCTGTGGCTGAAAAATAGCACTGGGGCTCTGTCTCGTATAGGGTCTTAGCATTATGCTGAGTGATGGCCGTTTTGCGTGGATGTGACGCATATTTTCCCCCAACTTGTTATTTTGTTTGTGTTTGTGTTCTTTTTATGCGTCATGTTTGCCGCACAAAAATGTATTTTCTTTCTTTCTTTCATATTTTCAAAATCGAGTACTACTTTTTTTTGAAGACTATGCACTAGGTGAAACTTAAATCGAACAGAACTGTTGCTACAGTGTTCGAAGCCATGCAAACCTACAAAACTTTACGCCACACACGTAAGATTGTCAACCTACATCAGCTGAATCCATCAGATACGGCACTCAAAGTTACAGGTACCGCGGTACAAGTCCAATCCGGTGTTGTGCAGTAAATAGGTCGCCTAAAAGTTGTCCCATCTCGCGCGTGCCGGTGCCGAACCGAACTTACAGACGTCCGACGCAGCTGGCTCGATGCTTCTAAATATCTACGACACAAGAAACTAGTCTACATTCTACCAATCGTTTTTATTACGACTGGACAAAGGAATCTGCGTAAATGTTCTACAAACTTTGTAATACAAGGCTGTATTACAAAGTTTGCACGTATTCTACGGTAAAGTTATGAAATTCTAACAATTATGATGTAGGTGCATCGGTTTTAGTGCAAACTCCTACATGCCACAAACTAGACGAGATAATAAGCTTCGCTGAGAGTATAAACTTTTGTAGGTTACGCATTACGATCATAGTTCCAATAGATGTTGTTAAATCCGCAGATATAATGATTTTGGTTTAATTTAGTGAAAGCAATAATTACTAATGAGTTTTTGATAGTGTATTTGTGAGTGATAAAACGATTAAGTAGGTAGTGACATGGACTTCGTTCTGGCCATAATTTTATCAACAATCAGATTTTCTTTTTCAGAATAAGAAGCATTTAGAATTCTCAACCACAGACACACGTTTCAATGAAAGCTTTAAAAGTCTAACCGAGAAGAGTTAATGAAGCTAAATAATCCAAGGCATAAGATAGTAAAGCCTCCCTTCACTAATCTAAATGCTAAATTGTCATCTCCTCAAGAGGATTAAGAACCCCAAGGGATCCCATACCTAACACAATAACTACCTGAAACGTAAACAGGTAAGTAGATATCCAAGTTTCCCGCACGTTATTAAACGCGGAGTCATATCGGAATCGCTATAATCGAATACGCTCCGATTCATAATCGTATTAAGCTGGGGGTCTGTATCGATTATATCGAGTAGATACACATGCTGAGAGCGGAACCGATAGCCAAATAAACTAGCAAACCGCATCGATTACCTGTCAATGGCAGCCTCCAGTGGAGTGACCGCGTCGCCGGACCAACGGAGACCGTCCTGATCATGGAGGTACGAGCAGCGCTTTAATTACGGAATACTTGCCTCTATTTAAAACTTTGGAATACCGTGCAAAGTACCTACGTTATAAATATTATATTTCGACAAAATACGACCTCTTACCGATCTAAGAGTGAACTAAAATTACCAAGAATATTTCTCGCCTCCGGCCAAAAAGTAACATTCAGAATTCATACAACGCAACAAAAAGACAGAAGACTGCACAGCAATTTCATTATTTTATGGTGTTAACAACACAATAGAGAGAACTTTGTCTTCACGAAACTTTTCTACACTTTTAATAAGAAGCCCATTCATCGCATACTTTTCGTTAGTGGGGAACTGGTGAACAAGGGGGATGGCTTTATCGCAGTAACTCGTGACACCAGAAAATTAAAAGTGCGGAGTCATGGTTGGGCTATCTTAGAAAATAGGGTGACTGTGCTCTTACAGAACTTAATTAATCGACGCTTAAGCCGCTCCGTGGACATGTCCTACAATCGATATCGAGAGAGACACAGGCTTCGTCTATTTCAGAACAGAAATAAATAGGAACAACATTTGAACTGGGCCGAAAGAACTAAGCAGTATTTATGACTTGTCTAAAAATACGAAGGGTCTGGAAAAAAGAAACTGGGTTCCTAGTTTTACTTTTCAAAGTAGGTAAGTACGACTATGTTCTCATTTTCTCAGCATCAAATAACAACCGCCCCTTTGTTGTTGAAAATACGCGTAGGTATTTATTATTAACAGCCAGGATCAAAACTACAACTCCAATGCGACCCCACGTAGACAGGACCCTTCAGATGTTCAAGCATTGGTTGTGCGCCCTCTCACGACTGTTACTGACACATAATCGATAGTGCACGAGACGTGTGGGCTTAGCACTGGTTTAATGGCATTGATAAGAATCAATACACAACACACAATTGAAATGTCAAAAGCAGAAAAGATTTTTGAACTTTATGTAGTCAGGGAAAAAATTCGTTTAGCAAGTTGACTACCAACCTAAATTGTCCGTAAATTCAAAGCACAATTGTCATTCTCTGATAGTTGTATGAAATGACTATAAATCCGTTGGGGCTTTTTTTGGAACAAACCGATGTCTAGCCGTGTATTTGACTGATTAATTGGAGTTATAAACAATACAGTCGAAGTCTATTTCTACAAGTCTGGTATTTGTAGTACCTAAGTACCCAGTAAGTAGGTAAAAAGCATTAGGTAGGTTAGGTCTCTTGCTAGTTTTAGATATCAGTAATATATTATTTAATTTAAACTGTACAACCATAAGCATAAGTGGTACTTAAAAAACTACTTCTTGGACCTACCCGAAAAAAGTAGGTACCCTTAGAGGGACGTATTTGAATAACTACTTACATGATTCATTCGCGTGTGAAATATGCACGGCGACTTTTTGCAGCGATTCAGTAGCAATACAGTCGCAAAAAGGCCACGATACAGTTGTGATGCTGTCGCTGGTCGTATACCTTCGCCCAAGTAACCACGATTCTGCATCTCTACTGTCGCGATCCAACCGCGGTTCAGCATTGATACAGTCGCGATGCAGAATTGATACAGACGCGATGCAATATCTACACAGTCGTACGTTGTAGTGACTACTTGTGACCTCATATATCAAGTCTAGCAGGAAGGCTCAGTTCGGCTGCCTACGCCGTCAGGAAAGTAATACAATACACTGACGTAGATACAGCTCGTTTAATGTAGTTTAGTTATTTTCACAGCGTTATATCCTACGGTTATGTTCTGCTGTGGGGCAAAGTCGCTGATATACAAAATATATTTGTCCTTCAAAAACGAGCTGTTCAAGCAATTTACCAGCCAGGTGCCAGAGTTTCTCTAAGAGATTTTTTTAAAGATATTAATAATAATAATAATAATAATTCAGTAAACTTTCAGTAGCGCCATCAGGATGGAATTTGGTGTGGACAAATGTGCGGTCATGCATGTAAAGCGAGGAGAGATCGTGGAATCCGTGGGAACACAACTCTCGGATTCCACAAATCTTAGAGCCCTCTCCGCATCCGAAACCTATAAGTATTTGGGTATGTCGGAAGCGTTGGGCATCAATGTAACTGACATGAAGCAATCGTTGAAGGAGCGCTTCTATGGCCGCCTGAAAAAAGTATTCAATAGTCTTTTATCAGGCGGAAACAAGGTGCGCGCTTTCAACGGTTGGGTCATGCCGGTTTTGATGTACTCTTTCGGCATACTCAAATGGACTCAGACCGAACTCGACGCCCTGGATAGGAGGGTCCGTACGCTGCTTACTGCAAATCGAATGCATCACCCACGGTCATCGGTAATGAGGCTGTATATCCCGCGAAAGTGTGGAGGTCGAGGCTTTTTAAACGCTAAGACCCTCCACAATCGCGAGATATGCAGTCTCAGGGAATATTTCTTAGAAACCGACGTGGGGATGCATCGAGATGTGGTCGCGGTGGACAAGGGCCTCACCCCGCTCTCCTTGGCTAAAGAGAACTGGCGCAAGCCAGTAGTGCTTGACACCAATGATCGCATGGAAGTATGGCAGAGTAAGGAGCTTCACGGACGCTTTTACCGGGCCCTACATGGGCCCGATGTAGATCTACTAGCGTCCGTAGCCTGGCTGCGTTTCGGTGACCTCTTTGGAGAAACCGAAGGTTTTGTCTGTGCAATTATGGACGAAGTTATGATGACGAATAATTACCGGAGATTTATTGTGAAAGACGGCACGGTTGACATCTGTCGGGCATGCCACCGGCCGGGAGAATCAATCAGGCATATTATCTCCGGGTGTTCTCGTCTAGCTAACGGAGAGTACTTGCATAGACACAACCTTGTAGCTAGGATAATCCATCAGCAACTTGCTCTGAAATACAACCTTGTGGAATCGGAGGTGCCGTACTACAGGTATGTGCCCGACCCAGTTCTCGAAAATGGTAATATCACATTGTACTGGGATCGATCCATCATCACTGACAGGACTATTGTTGCCAATAAGCCTGATATAGTGGTGGTGGATCGATCAGAGCGACGCACAATGATTGTTGACATAACCGTCCCGCATGATGAGAACCTCGTGAAAGCCGAGAAAGATAAACAAATCAAGTATCTTGACTTGGCTCGCGAGGTTGTCGACATGTGGGATGTGGACTCAGCGATCATTGTGCCGATAGTCGTGACAGCCAATGGCTTAATAGCCAAGAGCCTCGACCAACACCTGAAGAGGCTCTCGTTGGGCAGCTGGATCAAGGGCTTGATTCAGAAAGCGGTACTTCTTGACACGGCTCGCATTGTCAGGAGGTTCCTCTCTCTAGAGCCCTGACCACCGGTAGCTTGGACCCTGTTCCCGATACCGGTGGGCTACTATTTTTTATATTTTTAAATGTTTTTATACTTTTTATATTCTAATATTTAAAAATATAATTTATATGATTACAATGAAATAAAGGAGATAATAATTTATTTGTTCCAAAATATACAGACAATTAAATAATATGGTGATACACTATAATACACATTATACTATGTTCAGATATTGAACATCTGTGTCTGAACTAGATATAAAATATCTGTATTTCAGACATCAGCGCTCTTCCCCTGTCGAGGGCGACACTTAGTAATTAACTTTGACTGACCTCGATTCACATTTATAATACATTCTATCAAAAAGATACAATAAAATATTAAAATAAAAGGAAGTGACAAATGTAGAAGAACAATCTTAAATCAGTTGTATAGTGATGTCCTCCGGTGAGAAGAGTGTACATAAGTGAGTGTATGTATGTAGGAGGGTGAGTATTGTTATGAGCTACTTAGGTATAGACAACAGATTTTCGGTCTGATTGTAGTTTAGCTTGCTAATACGTTCCACTACAGTAAGTTTACATTTGTTCCTGTTTAAGGGGTATATATCTACAAGCTTATTTAATCTGTCATACAGAAAAGAGCCCAGGAAACAAAAGTACTTGCGAACATATGGGTGTTTAAAGGGCGGCAGATCATTGTAAGTAATGATCTTCCGCCTGCGCTTAGATAAATAGGAGGACCTGTCATACTTTGTATTTGCATGCTGTCTCAAGACTGCGTGCAAGATAAAGAGCTGTCGGACAGTAAGGACTTCACAAGACTGGTACAAAAGATATGTTGGGAAAAGGTAGGGCTGGAAAGTGCTGACTTTGAGTAATGCTCTCTGTGCAACTTCTAATGGTTTAAGTATAGTTTTTGATGTGCCTCCCCATACAGAAATACAGTACTGCAGCACTGATTGGCCAAGAGCTAAGTATACTTGCTTAATTAATTTAGGTTCCGCTGCATTTCTTAGATTTTTGAAAACGAATATCAGTTTTCTTACTCTAGATGTAACCATGTCTATATGAGGTCGAAAAGATAGATTATTGTCAATAATTATTCCTAAATATTTTACTTTGTCAACTTTCATTAGGGCGCGACAGGAGCAGCTTACATTATTACAGCAATTGTGTGCTATTAGGGAGAGAGTTGCGGGTGGGGAATTATAATTCCGCATAGAAAAGGTGAGGTATTGCGTTTTAGCTGCATTAAGAGTAAGAATATTTTTCTGCAGCCAGTGGCTTACTATATTAAAACCATGCTGTGCACTCTTATACACTTTCTCCCAAGTATCAGCAGAAAACAGAAGCACAGTATCGTCCGCGTACGATATTATTTTACCTCCAGCAAGATTCAGCTCACAAAGATCGTTTAAGTAGACGAGAAATAGAGTTGGCCCCAAAACACTACCCTGAGGGACACCGAAAGAGACAGGTAAGTCACTGCTTATGTAATCACTTATTTTCACACATTGTGTGCGATCAGTAAGGTAGTCTTTAAATATTTTGAGTTGGTCTCCTCTAACGCCTATTCGTTCCAGTTTTTGTAAAAGCAATGGCACAGATACCGTGTCAAAGGCTTTAGCCAAATCCAAGAATATACCAATGGTCTTTTTGCCCACATCTAAATCTCCTACCACACAATCCACAAGCTCATGGGCGGCATCATTTGTCGACTTGCCAGCTCGGAAACCAAATTGTTTGTTCGAAATATGGTTACTTGTTTCTAGGTAGTTTGTGAGTCTTTTATTGAGGATGCGTTCCAGGAGCTTGGAGACAGAGGGCAATATAGAAATGGGCCTATAGTAAGTGACTCGGTCTTTATCTCCGGATTTATGTATCGGATGGACAACAGACTTCTTTAGAACTATAAGGAAAACACCTTGTGATAAGCAATTATTAAAAAGATGTGTTAGAAGGGGCACAAGTATGTGTTTATTTTCTTTAAGAAGGCTATTTGGAATAGAGTCCCAACCAACGGTACAGATATTTTTCAGACCCATAATCAAACTCTCCACCTCCGCCTCATCTGTGTCTAATAAGGCTAAAGATTCCAGACAGTGCTTTTTGTTTTCAGTTGCGAACTGAAAGTGCTCCGGATTTGCACAGTTTGGAATACCATGAGCCAAGCCCTTGCCCACATTGACAAAGAAATCATTCACTTTTGCTACCGACTCTCTTGCGTTGCACGTATTAATTAATTCTGTTGCGGTATTTTTAGTCTTTTTGGTGTTGGTTATAGTTTTTATTGCATCCCATATTTTTTTGTTATTCTTGCCCGCAGTTTTTAATAGGTTCCTTTCGTATGACGTTTTAACTTTCTTTAGTAGACGGTTGCAGAAATTTCGGTACCTTGTATAGATAATTTTTAGTGTGTTATTTTGCGGCGACTTTCTTGACTTTTTATGTAATCTGTCTCGGTGTCTCATGCAACGGATCAGACCTGGCGTAATCCATGGTTTAAGAATTTTATTACGGTTCGATAATTTTAGCACGGTAGTATTTGCCGTAATTTCATTCTGAACAGTTGTAATGAAGAATTCCATGGCAATATTTGCATCAGGTATGGAGTAGACAGGTTGCCAATTAATTTGGGATAAATTAGCGTTTAAATTTTTTAAATTAACTTTGTTGACGGATACATGGGCAAATGTTCTTGCCTGCCTACGATGAAGACATAGCAAAACAGCCCGATGATCAGTGATTGTTGATTGCAAAACAGCAGTGAGCGCCTGACATTGCGTTTTAAGCATCACATGATCAAGGCACGTTTTTTCACTCCTCGTGGGCAGGGTGTGGGCAGGTAAGATACCATGGTATGCACATAGATTTAAGTACTCTAAAGAATTAAGGCCTCGGCCTTCAGGACAGATGTCTATGTTAATATCTCCAATAACAGAGATATTCTTAAAGGTACTGAGACTATTTAAGATGTTACTGAGAGATAAAAGAAAAGCATCAGTGTTTCGGTTTGACGGAGATCTATAAATTGCCACTATTGCAGTTTCGGAGCCGATTTTTAGGACGAGGCAATTGCAGTCTTGACATTGGGGTTCCTCGCAAATAGCATGGAGACTTATTTTATGAAAAACTGCAACTCCGTCATTTTGATTAACAAAATTATTTGAACAGAATCGATTATATCCGTCGAGATTAGGTAATACAGGGTTACATGATAACCAGCACTCCGTCAGAATAATAATGTCACAGCCGATACCCAATCTAGTCAGAAACACGGCAAATGCGTCGAAATTTCGAGACAAACTGCGTATATTTTAGGTAACAACAGTCAAACAGTCATTCGGGTAGGGAATCAAACTTCTGCAATCCTCAACATCACACGTAACTGAATTAGACACTGATATTTCATCAATTTCCATAGATATATCAACCATTTTTGAATACATATTTAGGCATAGGATCAATTAAATGTAACTTAGAATATTTGTAGAAAAAGAATTTGATAGTGTTATTCAGTAGTCGAGCAAAACAAGTTACGTCGTCATTGCTATAATTTTTCCAACAGGCTGTAACTATTTTATGCGATGTGTGAATTATAAACAATAAAGAAATAAGAACAAATGCAATAGAACGTATTTTGTAGAAGTAGCTAATTAATAGTGTGGAGTGTTTAAGTGTTAGGTGAATTACAAAATTTTTGGGACAAATAATATTTTTTATGTAATTAATATGCAATAATAAAAAACCTAGGAATAATAAACGAGAACATATTAAGGATTGAGATTGATCAGAAAGAACAAAATAATATAGACATAGTCATACTGTGGTCTTATGTTCATTCCTAAGCTTAACGAGATCCTGTTCTTCATTAATGCGGATGTGCAGCATACCCTCATTCTTTCGCAAATAAATTTTTCCATAGGAAATCCAGCAGTAGGTGTATTTATACGTAGTCGCAAAATCACGCGCCAAGAAAAACAGTCGCCTGCCCTTTGATGTTAAACAGTCTGATATAAAGATCGGTTTTTGGGGGCTATCAAGGCCAATTAAGTTAGTATTTAACTTTTCGGCCTTCTGTGTGAGTGTTAGGTTCTTTACACTGTTTAGGACACTTTCTTTTGTAAGAACTGAGGTGAATTCAACGACAATCGGTTTCAATACGTTCGGTTTTGCAAAAGGACGATAAATGTCTTTAATGTCCGAGGTTTGTAACTGACGATTGAGGACATTTCCGATTTTCTTCACCACATTACACAGCTCAGCTTTTGACTCGTTTTGTAATTTTGGAATGTTTCTCAATTCTATCTTAGCCGAACAGGACTGTTTTTCAATATTTTCTATTTTATTTTCCAGGGAGTTTATATAAGCCAAGTGTTCCTTACGTTCAAGCTTGAGGCTTTCTAATTCTTTAATTATGACGTCATAGTTGGAGGACAAGGCCTGCATTGACGTATTAATACTGTCATTCTGGATTTTTATTTCAGCTAAAGATGATTCCAAACTTTGTAATTTTAAATTATGTTGTTCAGAGAACTTCGCGAAAGAATCACGTACCTCTTGCATAAAATTAGTAAGGTCGTTTTCTTGTTGCTTACGTTTCAACATACGCCTCGTATTTATGTTAGCCTGGTCATTAGTACTTTGCAAATCCGACACGCTCCCCTCAACACTCTCTGAGTCCGTCTCTGAGAATATCTGCTGTTTCGGTGGAGTACGTCTAAGCGGCATCATTGTAGCGACGCACCAGGATAAAAGCGCTGTATTAGAGGTGACGACGAGCCGCGCGAAATAGTGATAGCGAAATACCAGGAGCACCGGTACGTACCTCCCAGCTGTAGTCGTGATGCGGAGCTGTGGCCTTGTGCGTGCGCAGCTAATTGGTCGGACTTCGTCGCACCCCTGGAGGCGGGCTGCTGGCAGCAGTGGGCGGGGCAACGCAGGAGGAGCTGGGGCGGTGCGTCACTTCAATGACAGACTACGACGTTTGTCCGAAACAAGACCTCCTCGAAAGTGATGAACTCCTATTTTTTTACTCTAATTAATTGCAGAAATTTTATTTAAATATTGAATTTAATTAACACAGCGGGTCTCTTAAAAGCGTCTGAGCTCCTCAGAGGTCCAGCGGGGAGAGAGATATTGGTATTCTCACAGTTGCATCACAATTCATCTTCGCCAACATCTTATATATTAGGCAAAATTTACACTTGTACACTAAAAACAGTGATATTCACAGTGTTAACACTAGAAATAAGGACAAACTACGTGCCCCCTTTTACCGGCTTCATAAGGTTCATAACTCATTTGTTGGGCTTGGTATAACCTTTTATAACAAGATACCCTCTTCTTTGCTAGACTTGCCTTTTAATGCATTTAAAGCTCAAGTAAAATCCAACCTTTGTTCAAAGGCTTACTATTCCATCAACGACTACTTACACGATAAGAATAGTTGGTCGCCTTAATTAACTCAAGACAATGTTCATGTTCTTTCTCCAGAATTAGCTTACTGACAGGTTATTGTTATTAGTATTAACTTATTTATTTATTTTACTTCGATGGTCCTAGTTTATCATCTGTGACTTCAAGTGACAGCTATGTGACCAGATCCCAGCAATGCATAAATATGTAAGCTGTCACGCCCTTTATGCCTGGAGGCTTATATTTAGGTAGTAAGTTTTTATTTACATTTTAATTTTAATTAATTATTTTTCAGCTTGAGTACATATAGTTTTTATTATATTTGTTGGTATATTGGCGTGGCTAGCTGACATATGGCAAGTAATTTAATTTTATGTTCTGTGCCTTGTAATGTTAATTACTTATTGTATACAATCAAGTATCAAGTATTTTCTAACTGAACAGACAGCTGTGCTGCTCGGGAGTTTGTTGCGCCACTTCTTCTTCCCAGCGATAGCACTAGGAAGTGGTGAAGGGCGGGCGTTTTTGGGGGACTGTCTTTTGTAATTTTGACGTTCGAAAAGTGCTGATTCTCAGCCTAATTTGAATAAATGACTTTTGATTTTGATTTTGTGAATGCATGTGGACTAAATCTGACTCTCTGTCTTCACAGCCACGGCAACCCCCACTCTTTATTTACCCGATGTCGCCAGAAACAGTTGCGCGTTAGTAGCTATGCTAAATTAATACAGTAGCGCTTTGTCATCGATGCAGTGGTGGCCGAGTGGTAATGGCCCTGACATACGAGTTGTAGGTCGTGGGTTCGAACCCAGACAGGCGCATTCTTTGTGTAAATAATTTCATCACCGCTGCTCTCAAAACGGTGAAGGAAACCGGCATGTCCAGAACCAAAAATTCGAAGACACAATAACATTTGACATGTACCAACCCGCACTGGGCCCGCGTGATATTTAGTAGATTATTAGCCCACTCCCTCTCGATGAGAGGAGACCTGTGTCCCAGCGCTGGGAACAGTATAGGCTGATTATGTTGCAATCGATGCTGAATCGATACAATGCAATTGTATCGCTACTGAATCGCTTCTGTCGTGCGTTGCAAATGCGACAAACGGCCCAAAGTAGTATTCCAGACGCGCGTTAACAAATCGCGCTACTGAATTACTGCAAAAAGTCGCCGAGGGCGACCGCCCTTATTCGTACTTGAGTACCTACTTAGGTACCTATGTAACAAACATTTTCACAAACTACCAAAAAAATAAATTACTGGAGATACAGTTGCAACACATTACACTGCCTTGAAATTGAAACACCTTGCTCATATCTGGTACATAAGACGTAGGTATATAGGTACACGGTGTAGCTGTAGATACAACGTTACACCTCAATAGCAAGTACTTCCTTGAACTCCAAGCAAGACTACAGACACAACTTCACCTGCACGACTTCATTAGCTTTTACGTGAGAAGACTATTTGAAGGCTAGATTGGCGTAGTAGTTTGGAGCCGGTTTTGACTTGGGAGTTTGATTTCTGCGCAAGAATCAAACTTGAATAAAAATTCAACCCTGCAACCAATTTATGTAGCGTGTAGGATAAGTAATAATTCCCAAAATTTATATTAGTTAAGAATGTGTAGGCAGATAAGTCTGAACTACTGATAACGACGAAACACACCTACCCGCAGAAATTACAGGAGCTTTCAGAGGAGATGAACACTTTGTAAATAAACTAGCCTTTCCTCGCAACATTGTCTGCTTGAACTTTCTTGTTCAGTGCATATTATATGTTTAAGTATCCTATGATACTCAGCAATGCTGTAGCTTCCTATAACATTGGTAAAAGGATTTTCGGAATCGTGTCAGTAGTTCCGAAGACTACCTCCTACTTACAAACTGATAATTTTACCTCTTGGCACACTATCAATCATAATCTAAGGCATTTTGAAGGATATTGCTAATCCATTGCTTCTTATGTTCGAAAAATTTGTCTGCTCAACGACGTAAATGACGCAATGAATGTTGTTGAACTGTCAAAATGAAAGCCATTGCTACTGTTAGTGTGTTACGCAATTACCTCGCTGATCAAGGCCTCGAAGATCAAGAACAATAATTAAGTATATAATCTAGGTAACTAAATTAGATATGCCATAGATAACGAAAGTATTTCACTAAAATATAGAAAGTCGCACGTAGAGAGATAACAAACAAAACTTGGTGAGTGTAACTAACATCTTCGTTGGGATTCCACTGCGTCGACAAACTCCTAAAAGTTTGGTTGAAACTTAATTTAGCTGGACTAGTCCACGACCGCTGATGGAAAGTTTTAGCAAAGCTCTGTACTAATGGAAGGCGAACTAAATAACTGGAAGCCATCTACCAACTGAGTGAAACGTAATGTTTTATATATCTAAGTAGGTAGGTATGTACAGACGCCAGCCGGTCAAGCTACCCGAAACTGTCAAATTTTCCCAATCAACATTGAACCCTAATGATAAAGTTGAAAATCTATTAAAGAAATTTGACAGATTGTAGTAGCTTGATGTGCTGGCGTCTGTACGTAATACGTATGTAGTAGGGGGCAGCACAATCTGTGGTGTGATCGTAGGTATTTTATACCAGCCTTATCCGCCTTATGTGCCGTACCTGCACCTCAAAGTTTGCACTTGAAAAGTCTCTAGACTGCTATATGCATTACCTACATACTTAAAACACTCAGTGCAGATAATTCCAAGTATTTTGGTAGGTACAGGTAGGTACAGTCACCAAAGGAGATAAGTAACCAGGGTCGTCGGATATAGTTGAAGTTTAGTAAGAAACCGATGGATTTTTTCTAATGAAATTTAATTTGATAAATTAACTGTTTTTTTCTATTATTTTTAATTATTAATTGTGTGTTACGCAATTAGGGTGCTGGTTACTTATCTCTTTTGGTGACCGTACCTACCTTTTTCCGCCCAGTTCTGGAATGGGTTCCAATAGTTGTTGTGTTGTAGTTGTTATATTCTTGACGTTTCTCATGTCCTTGTCTGACAACAACGCAACGTGAACAAAACTCCTAACTTCGTTAATCGAGAATTTAGCAAAATTCAACAGATTTTTTTTTTATCGTGTTTAGTTTAGTTTTATGATATTCCTGTGCGAGTCGCAATAAATACTTTTTCTTTCTTTCTCTTTCTACTAAGATGCAAATTACCTAATGCACAGTACCAAATGACAGGAAAGTACACTGCACGTTTAAAGGATTGTTTAAACTGAGGCGTATCCCGCGTGGGACGCGAATGTTTAGGACGTCACGCTATTTACGTCATTTTGAACACAGAGTTTACATTTTGAACACCTTCATAGGCACAAGTGAGTTGAAGCAATCGGCGCGAGCGAATTTCGTCCCGTTTCCCACGTGGTATTCGCATCAGTTTGACCATGGACTTATCATTAATACATATAAATATGAGTTCTTGGAAAAATAACTATCTTTCGTACAAACTAAAGTTCAGTTTACGATATAACTTCAAAAATTTTTAAGACTTTTTAAATAATGCTTGTCACTCTGAAATCAACTTAATTACTACTGAAATAAAGTTGATATTTTTTTTAACTTGAAATAACATAAATTTGGAAACGTAAATTTGAATAGACCTTAGGTAGTTAGGTTGACTTTTTGCCTACGGGATGGAAAGGTTACAAAACATACATCATAAAATGTGTGCAAAAAGAAAATTCACAGCTTTTATTCTGCCACGACATACTGGGCAGCCTATAATTCTGTCACTGTTGATCAAACAACTTAGGCACTGAAAATTCGAAGAAAATTCAGTTCCCTGTATTTTACAAAGTAGCTAATTTCCATAATAAAACTATACTTATTTAAATAATTGACGTTATTTTATTGAAAAGTGATGAATTAATCCTTAGTCGATTGACATTTTAAACCTTACGTCGCATCCCTAGCTATTGCATCAACTAAAATTACAACACTACGGCATACGCGACGCGCCGTTCACATCTGTCACGTTTCTCACACAAAATATTTATCAATTTTATTTCACTAAATACAGCTGTAAATTGTTAGTATTACTTTAAATAAGCTCTATGAATGTAGAAAGTGTTTAATGAAGTAATCGACCGTATTTTCCTTTTTAGATGCAATTTAACAGTGGTTAGAAATGGACCAACAATTCTCATTGTCCTGGAATAATTTTCACGGGAACCTGACTAAAGGATTCGCCGGTTTATTAGGAAATGGCGAATTTGTCGATGTTACTATTGCGGTCGAAGGCCATTTGTTGCAAGCACATAAAGTGATACTGTCAATATGTTCACCTTATTTCAAGAAAATGTTTCAAATGAATCCATGTCAACATCCAATTGGTAACTACTATCTGTTTTATTGGAATCAAGTTAATCATGTAACCATTATTTTCTATTTGTCTGGTTATTCTAATATGATTTTATAACAGTTGTCATTAATTTTTCAGTTGTACTAAGGGATGTGACTCACAAAGCAATGAAAGACTTGCTACAGTTTATGTACCATGGAGAAGTGAGTGTGAAACGCGAAGATCTCACTAGTTTTATAGGAACAGCAGAAGTTTTGCAAATCAAAGGATTGACAAACAAAGAGGTAAGTTTGTGTAACATTACTGTCCTGAAATATGTTAACTCACCTCAGTGTGTTAAGTAACAAATCAGAGTAAAATAATTACTACCCATTTTTCTCAGTAAAAAAAAAATAAATACAACAAAATAAATTCACAAAAGTACTAACGTACCCAATTTCCTAAAACGAATTGATCATTCTAATATTTCCAGACTGAAGAAGATGATGACAGTGAAAGAGAGCAAGATTTACCGAAACACAGAACAGAAACGCAGAACAATACACCTGATGCTGAATCGTGTGTGTCGGACAACTATGACACCGGCATGAACGATGAAACACAAAACAATGAACTAGAGCTGCTTAAACAAAGGCAACTAATAGAAAAACTACATAGAATCAGCAACCTTAAAAGGAAATCCACTGAATTCCTACAAAAAAATTACTTCTCAGATATAGTAAACCCTGAAAAGAGACCAAAAACGAAAGAAAAATCTATTTACACGCAAAATAATCAGATATATCAAACAAATAACTATGAGAACTTGAAAAACTTATATGACGACAACCCTGTAGATATTTCTTCTACCTACAACACACATTTACAGAAAGCAAACCCCCAAGATTTCAATGAGAAAAGTAAGGATCAATCTCTGTCTGATAATGGATTGGATTTGAAGACAGAATGTGATGATAGTGATATCATAGTAACAGACCCAGCAGTATGTTCCAATACAAAAAATTATGAATCTTCAAGAGAAGGGAAAAAAGATCTGTCCATACCTATGGACTATCCATCACCGCAAGACAGTAAGTATATTTTGTTAATTTAAAGTCTTATAACAATCTCTAAAATCCAGCACTGTGACATAATCTCTACCTCCATGTAAAATTTGTTCAAATCTATACATCCATTATTATCTTTGCTTACTAATGCTTCCTCCTCATAGAATCATCCTGATCAATAAGATTAGAGATTGTGTTGAAAATGCAATCATTTTATTTTTCACTCAGTAATTTTCCTGTTTTCTTTTGCATAAAGCTTTTTGTTATGAAAACACGATGGCATTTTCAACAATTTACAATCTTATGAACAACTTTTGTGCCTTTTATTCTGCAAACAGAGCAATGAAAATGCCCATCGTGATTTCAGATACCAGCTTGAGTTCGTTATTCATCGACCTTAAAAACTTAGTGAATGGTAAGGTGACTAACAATGCACTGAGAACTAACACAAGTGAAGACTATCCTAGACCGACAATGGAGCACCGCCTTGTAACTATTCCGCAAAAGGAAGATGGAAAGAAGAAATATCCACAGCGGTCATGCCGCCTCTGCTGGAAAATAGGACGAAGACGAGACACTAGATTCATGTGCAGCGCATGTGAACTGCCATTTTGCAAAACTCCTTGCTTTGGAATCCATTTTAATGATATACTCAAAGTATCTCAATTGCAAGGAGACTATTACGCAAATTAAGTTTATTTTTATACATAGTATGCTTCACCCCTCTATAGAGGCAATATTCAACTATTTATAAGTGAAAATAATATACATATTGGTAGATAAAAGATCTATTGTAGGGCTAGTAATGATGCCTGCTATTTATATTTTTAATATGCAAAGCTGAATCATAGATTCTAAAAAGATTTGGGACCAAATCTATAAACTGGATAATTGTGACAAGAACACCTTAAAAAGTTGCATAAATAGTTTAAAGTTGTCAAAAAATAAAAGGCCCATTTTGACATTTGAGAATGCATTCTTGACACCTGTCAGTTTCATACAAACTAATACGTGTTTTGCGAATTTGATCTTCATTAACTACTAGATCTGTCAATGTCAAAACGGGCCTTTTATTTTTTGACAACTTTAGTTAAGCCTATTAATAATAAGTACCAGTTACATTTTGGAGTAATAAAGATCATAAAGCACAATAAATAAATAAACTGTGATAGTGGGACTATGCTCTCAAGTGCCAATTAATTATTAAATAAAAAACTAAAGCTATTTTTATAAAATTACATTCAATTAGAGAATAAACATATTTCACACTCTCCATTAGTGCCATCGTGTTTCGCCATAAATTTTTATAAAGACTTTATTGCTCATATTCTAGTCTATTTATTGTACTAATTTAAGGTATCGAACAATAATTTCTGATACTACTTTATATTAATTAGAATAGTGTTTGGACTAGTATTTTGACATGAAACAATTTTGATATCAAAATGATCTCTATTACACGTATTTTACATCAGTTTTACATTTATTTTGTATAAGAACCAAATTGAGATTTACATTCCTGATTATTTTACATTCGTATTTTTTTTTTATACTTAAGGCCTCTGTGTGGAACAATGACTTAATTTTTTAATGAAACAGAAGAACAAGTGCTATTTTTAATGTGTGATGTTACTTAATAATGTGTTTTGAATGATAATTATAAGCGAATGTATTTTTATATCCATATTTGATTAAATGACCTTATAAACAGAACAGAAACTTTATTTTATTCTGTAGTGTATGTTATGGGTTTGTTTTCCGTACTTAGTCCTTCAAGTGGGCCATGGCGGCCGTCCTTTTCTGTAGTATAATAGGTAATATGATTGTTTTGAAGAGAGAGATTCTCAAGTTTCTAGTCATTTAAATACTTACAAATACATTATTAAATATTTTAATGACTAGAAACTTGAGAATCTCTCTCTCGTTTCTAGTCATTATTGTTATTAAATTCGTGAGCCATAAACCCATGAATTTGATAGATAACAATTGAATAAGCTGACTCTAAATGCTTTCTTTACTTGCAGGTGCTCTATCACTTGTTGTGAATGGATCAAATGAAAAACAGCAGCTGCCAGTTCGCTACAAATATATTTATAGTAGGAAGGGCCACAAACAATTAGTGCATATGAACTTTGTCTATACCAAACATTCAACAACCCATGGCAAGACTTCGTGGCGGTGTGTACAGTATTTCTCGTTAAACCGATGTCCGGCCACTGTGGAAACAATAGACTCTATGATCTATGCCATCAATCACCAACACAACCATGAAGATTGCTACGAGAAATTATCAAGAAATAATATCTACGAAATGTGCGTTTCGCCCAAATAGAAACTAGGTTTCATGTATATAGTATTATTAATGTAAGTGGACCTCAAACGTAAGCGTAATGAAGCCTTTCTAGCTTATCTGAGTCCAAGATATTTTATTATAGGCCACGAATCAATGATGATTCGTGGCTCATGATTACACAATCCTATAACAGTTATTTTACCCATGAGAGCTGCAACCCTATTACAACAACAATAAAAATCACTGTGATTTTGAAAGACTTGACAGTAGCAGCAACCTTATTGTCACCGAGATTAAAGATCACTGTAATACTGACAGTGATGCAAAATCAAAGGTAAAATAACTGAATGGACTGTAAGAAAAAAATACTTTGTTGAGACCATAGCTAAGCCGGGAATGGTCTTCAAAATGAATAAACCTCATTACCGAGGTCTAAAAAGTTCCTATGTTTAATTTAACGATTACTTGGTCTATATCTCTCATAATTTGTGTATGTATAAATTTCGGAATGGTTTTTATACGTAAATATACCTTTAGACTCGTCTAGTCAGAAGATAGATTATTTTCATCTTGTAAAAACATATTTCTGTCCCTATAAGGAATAATTAATAAAAAATGTTTATTTACTTTGTATTTGTTTTATTCAATAATAAAAATAAATAGTTTGTAAACAAGTACGTAGGACTACTTGTACTTTTAAATGCATTTTTCTTTCAGATTGTCAGTAAACTTATTATTTAACCCGTTTTATAATTCCAGTACTTTGTTCTGCAAGCATTGCCGCCATTCTTTTTCTAGGTCTGTGTTTTTTACTGAATCCAATGCCTGAAACAGAAAAATAAAAAGTGAGTGCCAAAACTAGACCACATCTGCAACAGCTAGAACTTTCTAACGCGCTTTGGACGAGTTAGTTCGGCTTACAATTTTTATCTCACGAAGCGACGCGCTTTTTTTGTGGTAACCAAGTATCCAAACACGCTGTAAATGTGTGCGTAAGTAAGCGCAGGATCTCTCCGTACCGTCCGAGACACGGGCGAAGTCTGAAGTGTGTCTTATGTGCTGACGCTACTCGAATTCACGCACACATTCACAGCGTGTTTGTACACTTGGCAAGTAAAGCATGCGTCGCTTCGTGAGGTAAAAATACTGTACGAAAAAATATTTTACTAATTTATTGGATCGGGCTTAACATAATCATTTTACTTACGAACGTCAACATCAGGTCTTTCTTTTAGGCCAAAAGATCTTGCTACGGCATCGACATCCATTGTTATCAAATTGAAAATGTGCTTCAATTTCTTTACTTCAAAAGCTCTCATGTACCCTTGAAAAGCTTCAACTGCCAACTCGTGAAATTGTGGGTCTAACATAGCAGCATCCAGCTGAAAATTGTAAAAACTTGTTATCAGGCAATGTCCTAATAAAAGCGATCACTTTATCACGAATTGTCACTCATTTCTTTGAAAAACCCGAACGCGCCCTCTAGTGGGGCGACGACGGACGTTTTCGGGTTCGTCGAAGAAATTATTGCAACAGACGCTTTCTGTTAGGATTAGGTCTTTGATATCGTGTCATTTTGCCGTCAAGAAAATACTAAACAGCTAGTTTTCGTGAAGAGGTCCAAACCTTACCTTAGGTTGTAAATTAGAGAATTTTTCCCATGCTTCATATTTGTCTAAATATATTTTGGATTCTTTCAAATATGAAACGAATTCTATCTCATCTGGTCGTAATAAAATCACGGCATTTCCTTCCGCTCCCATGCCCCTTGCAGTTCTGCCCACCCTATGGATGTATTCCTGAAATATTAAAATAAAATATTCAAGATTGGTTTGAACCCGCAACCCAAAGTGCGATAATTCATTTGGCTAGTGTGCCAATCGGGGCGACAATTTATTCAACTTTTGGTACAAACATTTAGACGCGCGCTTGACTTGTAGTAACCAAGTGTACAAACACGCTGTGAATTTGTACGTGAAGACAAGTAGCGTCAGCACATAACACACACACATACTTCCAACTTCGCCATTGTCTCGGACGGTACCGACAGCTCCTGCGCTTATACACATAATTTACAGGTTGTTTGTACACTTTGTAACCACAAATAAAGCACGTGTCGCTTCGTGAGATAAAATACTACAGTTTATGTTCATAGAGGTTACCTACCTCTATGAACATAAACTGTAGTATTTTACCAAATCTAAAGGATGCGTTCATTCGAACTTACATTGGCATCAGATGGTGGATCAAATTGCACTATCCAATCCACTGCCGGTATATCTAACCCTCTTGCTGCTAAGTCTGTACAAAACAATGCTACTTTTTCTGCATTGTAAAAGTTTGTTATAACATCGGTTCTGTCTGCTTGGCTCATTTTACCCTGCAAAAAAATAAGATATTCAAGTTATAGAATTGAGTATTAAGATAATTTCTGTATTCTGGATTAAGCTTTATTACAATTTTAAAGCCAATGTGCGCTTTTTATCATTCCTAAAGTCACAATATTAGCGTGGACGTGCTGTCCACGTCCATAAAATGTATAGAAATACGTGCATGTTATACATAACGTTATCGTGGACAGAAATTTAGTAGCGTTTACATACAGTTCCATACATTTTAGGTACTTCCGTGTTAGTGTGATGCCGTATTTAACATGGATGTCCAAGATAATATTATACGCACGTTAGATTTTTAGAACGAAGTTCCTTAACGCGCGTTGCGAAAGGGGGGCTAGACGGAAAAAATTAAGACCAAAAGTTGTAACGACACTTTTTGTTATAGTTGTAAGCCGTGCGGCGTGCGCGTGTTTCTCTGTCTGTCTCTCTCTCTCTCTTATAGAAAGCAAGGAACTTCGTTCCATCCGGGTGTCCCTTGACACCTCTCAAGTTTTTTTTAAAAGACTGGACATTAGTGTGCCCGTTAAAAGGTGCAGTGCAAAAAGTTTTATCAGCCACATAACCAAAGACAAACAGTATAATATCAGCCAGACTGGCTTAAAAAGCCATGTGAAACAAATTACTTACATGAATACTTAACACTGCAGCCTGACAATATGTGCTAAAGAATTCATGGTGAAATTCTACTGATTTACAACTTGAGAAAAACACCATTATCTTGAAGTTTTTCGTTTTCTTTAGTAACTTGTGTAGCCACCACAATCTGTATTCTGTTTCACATACTGCATACCTGGAATGAAAAATTAATTTATAGAACTGGTCTAAAACTTGAACAATATTTATGTTGACCTTACAAATCTTGATCTGTTCAAAAAAAGACCTCTCTTTGTTAACCAAATTGAAAAAAGGAGGAGGTTATGCATTCAGTTAGGTTTTTTTGGAACGATGTTCCTTAACAGGGCTTGCGGTAAGAGTTGACTGGTATGTATAAAGCGTTATGCCCCCTCCATGCGACTTTATCTCTCTCTGTGTCTCTTTCTATTATATAGGTACAGTGTGTGTGTGTGTGTGTGTATTATATACAGTGTGTGTGCGTGTGTAATTGAAAAAAGTTCCTTACCCAATACTCGCAGTATTAGGTAAGGAACCTTTTTAATAAGCAACTTCTGTCTCTTCTCTATCACCTTTTTCTATTAGATCTGACAGAAAGATATATACCTATGTATATATTATTAATTACTTACCCTTGTTTCAGTCCTTCAACAGTGGCCATGAGATTATCTTCATCAGTGTTTATATTGTGAACCTTTTCCTTCATTGCTGATTTAATCAACGCATCAGTTCTTTCGGATTGTGTAGCACTAAATAACATTGTTTGTCTGTGTTCTGTAAAAAAGAATTGAATTTATGAAAGCCAGTTTTTTTATCATACTGGTTTCCTAATCACAATTTATAGGATTCGTCCAAATAACCATTCTTACCAAAGGGATGCAAAACTTACTTGGCAAGCGGTTGACAATTTGTTTCAAGTCTTCTTCAAAACCATATTGAAATATTTTATCAGCTTCATCTAATACTAGACAAGAGACGTTTCTATAATCAAATTCCTTTGTTCTCATATGATCAAATAACCGCCCAGGTGTTGACACTACTATGTGAACTCCTGAAAATCAAAAGATTATCTATATTCAAAAGTGTGTAATTACTCATAATAAAGCTGAAGAGTTTGTTTGTTTGAACCCACTCCTCTCTCAAACTACCAGTCGGATTTGAAAAATTATTTTTGCATTTGACAGCCCAATGGTTGATGAAGGTTATAATATAACAGCACGCTAGGACTCTTGGGGGCCAAGCAAAATATGAAAAAGTCAGTATGATAGCTAAGCGAAAACGAAGTAATAGTGCGGGCAGGCGATGCGATGCGACAGGGTGGGTAACAAGAAATTTAACGCAGACAAAGTCGCAGCTAGGAGCTAATTATTTATAAGGACGCAATGAAAATGTAACAGTAAAATGAACATCTTTTCTTTAGTAGTTTTCTGTGAAAGCAGAACGTAAGTAAGTACTTAAAGATTTTTTACACATTACTTTTTGTTGTTTAAATTACTTTGTGTTAGTAGCTAGTATTAGTTGAAATGATAGATGTATTATTTTATTATAGTTACATTAAATCTGTCTATTTACAAATGGAAGGAATGCAATAGAGTGGCAGTCTGTATTGCACTCACTTATTCTAATAGAAAAGGACCAAATTACAACTGTGTTTCACTAAGTACTGACCTGTAGAAAGCTCAGCGCTCTGTTTCTTCCGACTTTCTCCTCCAATGACCAAAGCCGATGTGATGGTCCCATGATTCGCAACTAGGTCTTGCAGCACACTGTATGTTTGTATTGCTAGCTCTCTGGTTGGTGATATGATTATACAACATGTGCCTGAAACCCAATGTTTTTGTTAGTCCAGGTGCTGTAGTAGACGGTTTATTAGAATAGAATAGTTCTTTATTTGCACAGAAAGTAGGTACAAGTTACAGATGTTAAGTTTATTACCATCATGATTCCGGATTAAGAGAGACGAAGCTATACATGACCAATAGCACCATCCTTTTTTTCGCACTGGGATCATGATGGCATTAATACTTCATAATAGGTACCTGGCTGTCTGAAGGTGTTGAAAAGAATGTTGTCCTTTACTGAATTTAAATGTTAGGTCAGTTGTGACATTAGGGTGTTTTGCCCATAGTAATAAGCTAGGGTTTAAGTCCCATAGAATAAGATTGTGTAGTGAAAGAGTTGGAAATCATCAATTATTACATTACAGCCAATTACAGCAAGGTATGTTTACTAGTGAAAATAATACTTTACAGAACAGTGTTGAAAGATTCATATTAAAGCAACAGAAAAAGGAACATCTTTAATACATTTTACATTACCTTGAATCTGCTTTTCCATACATTTGATAACAGTTTCTACAGCTGGTATAAGAAAGGCCAATGTCTTGCCAGAACCTGTTTTAGCAGTTGCTACCACATCCAGTCCATCTAAAGCTGCCGGCAATACCTCAGCCTGGATATCAGTCATCATTTTAAATCCCATTGCCTTTACAGCTTCTAAAGTTGCAGCAGAAACTTGATCTTCTAAAAATTTAAATTTCTTCCTGGGATTTACTCTTTCCTCATCCATGGCTGTTTTCTAGGTTTAACAAATGTGCAATATCTGCGTGCCAGAATACAAAACTCGAATGTGGTAATGAGCAATTGTGCAGAAATCCTTAAAAATGATGATTTATCAACATCAACATAACCAAAAAGTACACTTCACAAAACAAACGTCTAATGGTATATCATATGGCAAACATGTGTCACTGTCATGTCATGAGTGTCAAGCCAGTCTTACGTCAAGCAAGCCAACATTTGTACAGATAGATTCTAGAAATCCTCTATTTCTTTTCGCTACAAATCACCTAATCGATTATAAATAAAGAAAAGTTAATCATTGACTAAGAGCTCACTAATTGGTAAGCTAAACAGTGACTAGTCAATGACTAGCGAGATTTTTATAAATAACGCTGCTAATGTTTAATTTTTTCGTCAAAGAAAGTAGTAAAACTGTCTTCTAGAATTGGGGAACCTAGAAGGTAGAAAGTAGCATTTCATGCTACTCAGTAATAACAATAGTGGAAAAAGCTAGGCAGATTGTTGGTCTGGCAATACTGGATGAATATTTGTCTATGGAGGGTTCCATTTTCCATTGATTTCATCTCTGGATTTTGTGGCATCTGTCATTTAAAGCTACACATTTTGGAAAGTGGAACATGTGTGTTTTCATGTGAAATAAATAATTAATAAAGTTCAATATGCCTACTCCTGACAAAATCCTTATGAGGAAAATAAAAAAGCGAGAGAAGAAGAAGCTAAAGCTCGTCAATCAAAAGAGTAACGGAGTTTCTGAGAACAATGCAGGTACATAACCTCTTGGATCATTCATACTCACAATGCCTTTATTTTCTTGTATTCAACAACAGTCAACAATATTTTATACGTGGCTGTTCATTTATAGCAAAATAATAAAGTTTTAACACAGTGTTATCCAAAAGTAGCTGAAAGTAAGCATTGCACCTACCATGTTACAATTTCCTTTTGCACTTTTACAGAAGCTGAGACCAATACAGCAAAAGTAAAAAAAAGACCACGTGAGGAAAACGAAAAGGCAGTGCCCAAAAGTATGTATTTAATGCAATTCAAATCCATAGCCCAAATGCAAAAACTAAGATGACTGACCAAATTGTTTAATTGCTGAGTGATTGCAAAATCCTTATTTTATTATTTTAACTTACCTATCTATGTCAAATAATATACTTAAACAGAGTGCTTCTATTTATAAGAAACATATTTAAAAAATAAAAAATTTAAATTTCTAATACTTTTTTTTGTAGAAAAACAAAAGAAAGTAAAACAGGAAATAAAACCGGAGCCAGTAGCAGTGAAAGACGAGAGTGAGTCCGGAAACAGTGGATCTGAAGCTGAAGATGGAAGTGACACGGAGAATGACGCTGAAGATACTACTAATACAGAAAGTGAATGTAAGTGACTATGTTCACCATTTTTTTTTTTCACCACGATTTTTTATATTGTTACATACACATTTTTTTAAATGCCCAAATCATCTCATAACCTGTAGTTTTAAAATGATCCCTCTTCAGGCGAAATGCCCTTGTATCACATTGAGAAAAAATACATTGTTAACCAAGTATGGTAATTTGCATGTTGGTAATCTCAAACCATAGTAAAAGCATTACCATGACTCAAGTGGTGTCTGTATATTATATTGTGTCTGCCTAGCCTTTTCCAACCAGCTGCAGTTGAATACCAGTATTTTATACGGAGTAACTGCTAATCTGACCTCCACAACTTGGTTACTGCTTGCATATTAAATTATTGTCATTAAAATTAAAATCTACTGCATGCATCTATGGAATGCATTTTTGTTCAAATTTATTTTATTGCGTTTCTAGGAAGAAAACCTCGCAACGCACATCCTGATCCTACTTAATTAATTTATAAAAAATTAATTAATAAAAAAACAAAAGAAGCCGTACAAAAATTTTACAGTACGCAGTTTTTTCTTCCTCCTGAAAAGTTACCTATTTTACACTTACGAGGTTTTCACTCTAAGGTGTCGATAAACTCATCCTACTCTTACCATCATTATACTCTTCCCATGGGGGTAGGCAGAAACTACAGACTGCCACCTACTATGATAGAATCTTAACAATAATCACACATGGAAAACAACTTAATAGGTGAAATAAATGAGTATTACAAAAATACTAATCTTCAAATATGTCCTTATTCTAGTGCCAGGTTCCAGCTTATGCCTTGGCATATTATCAGATCAAAAGTTCACAGCGCTAGAAGGAACAGTCTGTGAATCAACTTTGATGGGCATCAAAGACATGGGCTTCACTACTATGACAGAAATACAGTCTAAAGCTATTCCTCCCCTCCTGGAAGGAAGGGATCTGGTTGGTGCAGCCAGGACAGGATCTGGAAAGACTCTAGCCTTCCTTATACCAGCTATTGATCTTATTTATAAGCTGAAATTCAAGCCTAGAAATGGTGAGTGATTATAATTGGTTTTTCTTACAAAATGGTTTTATTTTCTGCTGAAGAGTTTGTTTGTTTGAACGCGCTAATCTCTGGAACTGTCAGTTAGATTTGAAATTTAATTTTTGCATTTGATAGCCCAATTCTTGAGAAAGGCTATATAACACCACAAAACAACTCTTAGGAGTCGAGCAAAAAGGAAAAAAAGTCAGAAAGCATGCTAAACGAAAACGAATTAATAGCACGGGCAGGCGATGCGATGCGACGAGGTGGGTCAGGGGAACAAAAAATTTTACGCGGGCAAAGTTAGTATTAAGAATAATTTTATTGAAAAAAAAACTACTATATTGTAATGATGATAAAAAGGCGAATGTGAAAACTTGACTGCCGTAACTCCATGACCAGTTTATGTACACATCAACATAAAATCGAGTCTCTGGTGAAAACTGTTGAGGCACATTTTGTGTTGAAGTCCCATTTACTGCAGAGTTTGAGAACAGTTGTTTTGTGAACACAGAATGGATATCTGAACTTAATACAAACATGGAACCTTTTACGTTGATCCTTATTCCATTTTTACATAGTGTTTTAATATTTTATTTAAGGTACTGGTGTAATTATTCTGTCTCCTACAAGAGAGTTGGCTATGCAAACATTTGGAGTTTTGATGGAATTGATGAAGTATCACCATCATACTTATGGTTTGGTAATGGGAGGAGCTAACAGAAGTACTGAAGCTCAAAAGCTGTCTAAAGGTAACTTTATGACATCATTGTGTTATCAATATCATAATTTGCACAATTTTTACCACATAGTACATACAAAATTGATTTGTAGAAACTTCCTATTCAATTCTGAAGGCCAATTCCCGTAATTAAAAACATTAAAATCTAGTCGCAATCTCATCTCAGCGACAATCAATGTCAAAAATGTAGGGATTTTAGAGTTATTTTTGACAGATTGAGACTGAGATCAGACTATGAACGTTCTTAAAATTACGGGAATTGCCCCTCTGATCAAAACTAATTTATTTTTTGTCTATGGCAGGTATTAATATACTAGTGGCAACACCAGGTCGTCTGCTGGATCATTTGCAAAACACACCAGACTTCTTATACAAAAACTTGCAATGTCTCGTCATTGATGAGGCCGACAGGATACTGGAGATTGGTTTCGAAGAAGAAGTTAAGCAGATCATCAAACTGCTGCCTAGTAAGTAACTAAACGAGTGATTATTATTATCATTTTCGTCCATTGCCTGATTTCACATACTACAAGCCTAGGCCATTTGTACACGGCACGGTTTGTAGAAAAAACGTGTGTCAACAATCTTCCATAGTGATTTTAGACTTTCATGTTGCAGGCCCCATCAACCCACTATAGCCAAGCATCTTTGACAATGAATTAAATCATGTCTCTGTCTTTCAGAACGTCGTCAAACAATGATGTTCAGTGCCACTCAAAGTAAGAAAACAGAGTCGCTGACGGCCCTCGCTGTGAAACACGAACCTGTGTATGTAGGAGTGGATGACCACAGAGAACAGGCCACTGTCGACTCTCTAGAACAAGGGTATGTATTGTTTGTTACATAATGTACCATTATGCTTGTAAGCCCTGAAGGGTTAAGCAGAGGTATATGTAGTACAGCCACATATTTACATATTATAGAAAATTAGTCTTAGGAAACACTAGAAATTAAACATTGATGCTGTTATAAATTGTTGATGATGATAAGATAGCATATATTCTTATATTTATTTGTTTATACTTAGGCGGCCCACCCCTTCGTATTGCATCCCCTGCTCGTGCTGTTCCTGTTCGTTTTCTGACTTTTTTTCTTTTTGCTCGGCTCCTAAAGGACCTAGCGTGATTGGAAAACCTATAGCTTTCCTTTCCCAAGAATTGCTACCAAAAGCATAAATAATTTTTCTAATCCAACTGGGAGTTCCAGAGATTAGTGCGTTCAAACAAACTCTTCAGATTTATTATTAGTATAGATTCTGGGGTAAAACATTGCAATAATGCTGATGCACCAGATACTACTTATCTTCTAACAGCAAATCCCAATAGAAAATAATAAGTGAATGATCTAACATATATTGGCCAGAGGCTAAGCATTGCCATACAACGTGGCAATGCCGCCAGTGTCTTGGGTACCAGTCGACAGCAATGGCGATGAATTTTTCGACGCTATATTTTAGTTTGTAAATAGTTTTATTTAATTTAGGATATTATTTTGTTATTTTAGTGTTATCTTGTAAATAAAAATTTTACATACTATCTACTTTATTAAATAATAATATATCTACTTTATTTATTTAACGTTCCTTTTTCCTTAATCTATTCAACTTTTTAAGACTTTATGACCTATTATTTTTTCAGATACATTGTATGCCCGTCAGAGAAGCGTATGATGGTCCTATTCACATTCCTCAAGAAGAATAGAAAGAAAAAGGTGATGGTGTTCTTCTCCACCTGCATGTCTGTGAAGTACCACCATGAACTCTTCAACTATATTGATCTGCCTGTCATGTCTATACACGTAAGTTCCTGCGTATATTTTTAGCTAGGATATCAGAAGCAATTCTCGTAATTTTAAGACCATTCACAGTCTAATCTCAGTCTCAATCTGTCAAAAACACCTCTAATTCCTCTGCATTTTGACATTTATTTGTCGCCCAGATGAAACTTCGATTACATTTCGAACGTTTTAAATTACGAGAATTGGCCTTCAGTCAGGTAATTATGCCGAAAAAAAATACGAACAAAAATTGCTTTTTTAAAAGAAATTTTCGTGGTATTCGTTACTTACATCAAAATCCTCCTCTTATTCACCAGGGAAAGCAACAGCAAACAAAACGTACGACGACCTTCTTCCAATTCTGCAACGCCGAGACGGGAATACTGTTATGCACGGATGTGGCGGCCAGAGGTCTGGACATTCCCGCCGTCGACTGGATCGTGCAATATGACCCGCCAGATGATCCCAAGGTATGATAAATACATTATACTGTTTGAAATTTATATCGAATCGAGCTGTAGTTATCGTTTTTATAGTTTTTTTTTTTAAATTACTTGCATTATTATAGTTTTCACAAGCAACCTTCAATCATTGTAATTTAAACCTTATTTAAATACTTATAAAAGTGATACTTACTCGTAGAAAGCAGCAACTTTACTAATGAGAATCAATTCACATACTGCGCTCTGTTCAGCTTTTGTCCATAGAAAACAACGATTTTGTATGGAATGTGTACGAATCCGTTCAGCTTTACGGATGCGTTCAGCTGAACAGAGCTGAATTAGTGTGGTTAGTCCTTAATGGCAATTTCCGAATATTGGGATATTTTTCCCGATCATCAACACTGATCAAGAATATTCGGAATTTTCCCTTCTAGAGTCCACTAATTCAAATAATAATATTTTGTTCTATTGTTATAGGAATACATCCATCGCGTAGGCAGAACTGCCCGAGGTCTCGGAACAAGTGGGCATGCGTTGCTGTTCCTTCGTCCTGAAGAACTTGGCTTCCTCAGATTCTTGAAACAGTCCAGGGTCGCGCTCAACGAGTTTGAATTCTCTTGGAATAAGATTTCTGATATTCAAATGCAGGTTTGTAAATATGCGAAATCATTTAGTTCCGATAGTTTTATGCACGTGTTTACCGTGCCAAAAAAAAGCGCCCTCAGGATTTGGAGTAGCGCGTAGTTATTCAAGCGAATCGCGAACGTCTGGTGCAAATATGTTCGCTCCTATTATCTTAGCTACGCAAACCTAAAACCCAAGACTAGCAAAACAAAAAATGGTGCAGATGTTGAAACTAAATATTGGCTTGCAAATGTTAAAATGTTCAAAACATTATCATATGTTCATGTTAGCTCACTGCGCGCTTTGGTGTTTACTGTAACTACAGCAAGCAGTTGTTATATCCTACTTCCTAATATAATATTATAAACGCGAAAGTTTGTATGGATGGATGTTAGTTACTCTTTCACGAAAAAAACTCTTGCACGGATTTTGATGAAATTTGGTACACAGACAGTTTACAGCCAGGATTAACACATACGATACTTTTTATACTGATATTCCCACGGGATCGAAACTTATGCGGGTGAAACCGCGGGCGCTTCTAGTAAATAAATGAACATTCAAAATCCTTGTTTCAGCTGGAAAAACTAATATCAAGAAACTACTTCCTGAACCAATCAGCTAAAGAAGCGTTCAAGAGTTACCTGAGGGCTTACGACTCTCATCACCTCAAGACTATATTCGACATCGACACTATAGATATGGCCAAAGTCTCCAAATCCTTCGGTTTCACGGTTCCACCTGCCGTTGAACTAAAAGTAGCCAGCAAAGGACCTCCACAAAAGAGAAAAGGAGGTGGTGGATACGGATACTTCAAGTCCTTGAATGCCCCAACAAACTTCAAGCAGAAAGCTGAAAAAACTAAAATATACAGGCAGAAAGGCAACAACAGGAAAAGTAGCTAGTGTGATCTAGAACAAAATTAAATAAATCACGTTTTATTCAGTTGTTTTATTATGATAAATTACATAACCTTTACATACCAAATGTTTACTACTAACACACTTCAATACTCTATTTGCAACCCAAAACGTCGAATGTTAATATCTTGACATAATAATAATCTAACAGTCAGATTACATATTGTTGATAAACATTAGTTTCAATAGGTATACTGCATGTATACCTACTCGTTATTTTCCTCAAGATAAGTCTTCGTCGGTCAAAAACTGGCGTCATTTCTTCTTCGAAACTGAAATGTTATAGCTAAGAAAATATTGATTGGTTCTTATCTTGCAGTTGTGTTTGGGCGAGAGCTTATCTAAAATGAGCATGTGGCTGGCATTGAGATTAGCTGGGTTGCACGGGTCGTGTTTTTCGTGGCATGCATCTATTTATTTTTATTTAGGTAACTAACAGCGAAATTGATATGAAATATTTTACAAAATATGCGTGTTACCGTTATTATGGCCAATTATGGGTTTCCCTGTATAACTGGGATATATGTCTAATACATGCGAACAGACTAATGATAGATACTTCCAAATAAAGAACAAAATAAAATTGCAATACAATACAATTAGATTGTAGAACAACACTGCACAGAAGTTATGTTTATTTGCGTCAATTAAACACTGTTTAGAAATTGAAAAACCTTCCTTTGTTTCTACAAAACAGTTTGTCTATAGAGTTTATGATTTTTGTGTACAGATTAATGTATGGAGTTTAGATGAACACAAAAGATACACGTACACTTGTCTGAATACATAGACGACAAAATTCAGCCAAGTGAAGTAAGCACTAGAGATTCATATAACACTAAACTTGTATGTTTAGTCGTATCTATGTTAACAAAGCTTCGTGCAATATCAATCCAACAATATTATACAAAGGTCACGGTCAAGGTCAACTAGATGTCATCCATTCCTCTGTAGGAACCGTGTTAAACCGTAAACTGTAGTGTTGTAAAAACAAAACATGGTTAGTCTATTACTAAACAGCGTTTAATTGACGCTAATTAAACATGGTTGTGGTGTACAGTCGCTAGCACATCAAGCTACTTGTCAAATTTCTTTAATAGATTTTCAACTTTATCGCTAAAGAATTAGGTTCAAGGTTGATTGGTAAAATTTGACAGTTTCGGGTAGCTTAATGTGCTGGTGTGTAAATTTTGTCAGTCAAACAAAAAATTACAAAGATTAAGCGCGTCAAAATTTGGGAGTGGGGGGTCGTGACGTCACTTGCTTGCAAAAGTGTCGCAAGCAAGTGACGTCACGCAGAACTTCAACGGGCGATATCTTCACCATGTTTTTATATAATTGTCAAAAGAAAAAATACGGGTACAATATTTTTCTGACGGACTAATTAGATTTTCTTAGGAAAATAGCCTATTCACTACGTCTTCGAAATAAATATTCAAATTATAATAAAAGGATACGAAAATCGACGTGAGGCTGTTCTAGAAACCCAAAGGCTTTTGCTGCTTGTTTCAAATCCAACGAATTGATATCAAATATCTTTTTGAGTGGATGTGTTTTGTAGCATCTAAGGAATGATAGATACGCCTTTCTTGCCAGCGTCTTCATTACACCATTATTCGCTATAAGATCTTCTAGCTGAAAAAAAGATGGATATGTTATTGATGGGTGACATAATTTACGCTCTACTTGACTGCAAAATTGCGCTTTGTTGCCAGGCATTTAATCACGATGTTGCCAACCACAAAATCTTTAAAAAAAAACATGGCTGAAAAAATTGTTACGTAACTTGCTCTATTTGTAGTAATAAATGATATCTCAGAATAGATACTACTCCTATATGGATGATAACAGATTATGGATTTATCGTTTTTCACGGCCCATAAAGACAGTGCCTTTATTTCGTAGCAGAAAGGGCGATTTTCGTAGTTCAAGTGTTACTTCTGACCGGTGACTGTCCATCACTACTTAATGCTTACCATATCTTGCACCTTATCAGAAGGATCACCAAAAGTGTATTTATCTAAGAACACATTTTCTTTTTCTAAAAACTTTATAAATTTCTCTTCTTCGGGCCTCAACAAGATGACTGCATTCCCTTTATTGTTGAGTCCCCTAGCCGTGCGACCAACTCGATGAATGTACTCCTACAAGATAAGATAGTGATGAAATAGTAAACATGACCAATTGGAATTTATAAATAGATAAATAAATGCGTAGCTGTCAATATTTTGATGCGGCACACGCTGTAATGCCCGAGAGTTCGCACGATATCAGTTGCACGTTTACAATAGAGACAAGTACAGAAGTTTTCGTCTACTCATTCTTCCGGGAATAGTCAGTCTAGCCACGCAGATTTAAGTGTACACATTTTCTACCCCACTAAACGAATAGTCAAGTAGCCTATTTGATTTGAAGGCACGAAGTAAATGATTAGAGAAAAGTAACGTTTCACAAACGCGCGTCATTTATTTCAATTTATATCTTCGTCGCGGACAACAGCTATCGTTGCCCGCGACTTGGTCTGAGATCAAAGTAACCTATGTCCTTACATATGTAGGTCATGGTCTATTTGTGTGCCAAGTTTCATACAAATCCGTTCAGCCGTTTTAGCGTGAAAGAGTAACAAACAAACAAGCTTACTTTCGCATTTATAATATTAGTTAGGTTACAACTTCATAAAGAGTTACATAACGCGCGCTCGTGAATTGCATTATCTATAGCAATGCGCAAATAATCAAAACATACCTTTGGATCCGATGGCGGATCATACTGTACGATCCAATCAACGCTGGGAATATCCAAACCCCGAGCTGCGACGTCAGTGCAAAACAAAACCCCGTTTTGCGCCTCAATAAAGTTATGATACGCTTCTTTCCTCCTAGCTTGACTTTGTTGACCCTAATAAAGATCATTTTAAAATTATCATGATAATAATATAAATCGGTATTAAAAATAAAGTGCATAAGTAGATAATATATTTATTGTGCGTACGTATGGTCGATATCGTAATTCCTTTACCACTTTTGATAAGAACTCCCTGTAAATTGTGAACTTCAGTATGGTATTTGTAACAGTCAAATTGATCTTGAAAACAAATAAAAATAGACTTCGTTATTTTATGAAGTGCAAGTTATATTTCGACAAACGTTAGGATGCCCTCAGGCTAGGTAGAGCGAAGATCTTCGCAAGGTGGCTGGTAGCAGCTGGATAAGTTGCAGAGAATCGAGCTGAATGGTGTGCAAGACGAAGTGATATTAAAGCAATTTTACGGTCGACTAAACATAAATAATAATATAATTAGACTCGTAAATAAGAAGGTTAAAAGCCTCGACTAATCGATAAGAGCAAGTAACTAATTATTGATGTAGAGCAGTTTCTAAAATCAGCAGAAACAAACATTGTTGCAATTCATCTCGCGATATCGCATATTTCACTCAACTTATCATTTGAGTGTGCTCTTAGTTACAACTCGATGTCGACAGGAAAGTGATTCGTTCCGAGCCATTAATCAGAATGATACCGAGTAGTTAACTGTTGGTAACTCGGCCCTGCAAGTAAAAATATGGCACTTGGTCTGCTGAGGCTCTACATGTCAGTCAGACAGAGCAGAGGACGTCGACATTTCTTGCATACATTAAATGGTTTAGTTAATTTCGGAAGTCAGTGGTAAAAAACGAAAATGCGAATCGATCAACGGCAGTAATATTCCGAAATTAAAGTTATTTTTCACTTTATAGTGTCTTTTTTGGATGTCGGTTGTCTTTTTTTTGTAAATAAGGTTTTATTTCTCACTTTTCAGTTGTACTTACTTACCCCACACAAATTCGTATAACACTATACTTGCTATGTAAATATCAGTGACAGGAAATTATTATAACATCATCAATATAAACTAAATGGCAAAGATACGTATTATTAATAAAATTATTGGTAGTAGTTACGGCAAACGGCTTAAAGTTAAGTAATGATCCTGCCAGGGTAGCGGGATTGTCCGAAAGGTTTACCGCTGCCCTGGAACATACAGGGCTAAGGAAGGAACAAGGGTGGGTTTTAGTCAGTAAGAGTCTGACACTCCCTTCTGCTCCGATTACGATGTTGGTCCCATGGAGAAAGTTGTTCAGTTTGATGGTCTGTACCACATGCTTAAATTTGGCTGCTCTTTGAAAAATAACCCTGTATAAATAAATTTAAAACAAATCAAAATATCAACTCCATACTCACATGTATACTCAAAACAGTAGCTTTACAATGATCTTCAAAAAATTCGTGATGAAAGTCTACAGATCTGCATGATGAGAAAAATACCATCACTTTAAGTTTTTTACTTTTCTTCAGCATTTTGTACAACCATGAGATCCTTTTCTCTACTGGGCATATGTAATACCTGTGAAAAGGAATGACGAGTTTTTAAAGATCGAGCAAACTGGATATTCTTCTGGAGACACACTGACTAGTTATCTTGTAACAGGCAGGATTTCGAAACACGCTGAGTATTGGCGTGAATGCTACTGCAATCATATGCACCGATGGAATGCAGTTGATTTTATAACTACAGGTAAACTGGGTTCGGAAACCAGGAATGAGGTATAGTATCTACACATCCAGTACTGGACTGACCAATACCTCCACTCAAACCTTTGGAAAGAGATTTACGGTTGATTTTTTAGCCTGCTCAAGATCAGAGCTTGTTTATATGCATAACATGACAGCATCCTGTATTCCCCGAAAGGTTATGCAGAGGTCCATAGTACACCCACTTTTCGCTAGTTATTTTTAAGTCCCTTGTAATAAGGGGCTAGTCGATATAAACAGTTGTATAACAAAAACATCTTTTAAAAATAAAATACATAACCTCTTTAATATGTTTAGACAAAGCCTCACTGTAGAAAATATATGAAAAGCTTGTATGTTTGTTATTAAGTCTAAGGAATGCATGTTAGTGTAGTGTACACACGGCTACACGTCAAGCTATACAAAACCAGTTTGTCTTGGCCTCACTTTGTATGATATTTTCTCACAATGAACGGTCAGCCAATACTGGTTTCGCATAGCTTGATGTGTAGCCGTGTGTACCTATAGGTGAAAAAGTGTAAACTGAAATTTATATGTATATGTAAAAAAAGGAGCTACGTCTGCCAACAAACTGCTTTGTAGTTTGGCAGAGGTAAAATTTTTCGGTTTAACGTTATTTCCGTGAATAAACACTTTTTCGTTTTCTTTTTTTTTTTTCATTACAATCAATGGGACACAAATCCAGACTCCAGGCTCCTACTGAGAAATTCCAGATGGAAAAACCCAATAACACTGTCCCACCTGGGAATCGAACCCTGAAGCTCAAACTCAGCAGTTTACAACCACTGGACCAACGAGACAGACTTATTTATTGGAACGAAGTTCCTTATCGCGCGTTGCGAAAGGGGGCTAGACGACCAAAAGTTGGAACGACACTTTTTGCTATAGTTGTAAGCCGTGCGGCGTGCGCGTGTTTCTCTGTCTGTCTCTCTCTCTTATAGGAAGCAAGCCAGTTATTTTCGTTTCGTCTTTCTATTTCGCATTGAACAGTGTGGTGTCGCGACGATTATTTTTGTTGAGTGTATACAGGTTTTTTGTACTTAATAGATAATTTATAACTTAAAAAAAAAATATTACAATTCCTTCACTAATTAATCGAAAGGAACTTCGTTCCATCCGGGTGTCCCTTGACACCTCTCAAGTTTTTTATAAACATGTTTATATTTACCCTTGCTGGAGTCCTGAGACTGTAGACATTTTGTTATCTGTTACAGATATCAAAACTGGATCAGTTCTCAATGCCAATCTAGCTAAATTCTTGACATTCTCGCCCATAGTAGCACTGAATAATACAGTTTGCCTTTTTGCTACAAAAAATATTTACAAGTAATAATTAGGTACAATACAATTAGTATGTAAAAAATGATGTTGCCTATTATTTGAACAGTTGTTCAAGTTATCTTTTATTTACACAAAAACAACTAGGTATTTTCAAAATAACAACCTGATTAAACTGTTATTTCAAAGTTTAATCAGGTTGTTATTGTGAAAATACCTAGTTGTTTTTCATACATATTCATTTAGTTTTGAAAGGCTTCATTGCAGTTTTATTTTCAATAAAAACTTGAAAGACGCTTAGTTTAAATGTCAAGTTAATATAATAGCTCTAACGTAAAATAATTTTCACAAGTAGCAATTTTCAAATGTTAGCCAATGCACCCTGAAGGCCATTCCCGTTATTAAAAACGTTCAAAATCTAGTCACAATCTCATCTCAGCGACAATCAATGTCAAAAACTTGTCAAAAATCAAGGAAAATTCGAGGTATTTTTGACAGATTGACACTGAGATCAGATTGTGAATGTTCTTAAAATTACGAGAATTGCCCCGTTGAGTTGTCAGCACCTCTACCAGGTGGTAGTTATAGGGGTTTTGACAACTCAGGGTGCCTAAAGCTATTGGCCATTCATCTACCTAGATGAATGGCCAATAGTTTTACAGCAATAGTTTTTCACAGCAAGTATGTAACGGCCAATCCACCTTGAGCAAGTGATCAATGCTCATCCCTTCTTTGTATGAGAAGAGTTCGAGATTGTATGCGTTGCCCTACAGTGGGGCAATAATAAGCTGGTATTTTGGTCCTATTCTCAGTTTGTCCCAATAAAATAGATGACCAACAGGATAAATAAAGTACAGTACAGCAGAAAAAATGGAATACAAACTTACTTGGCAATAAATTGATGATACCAGTTATATGCTTCTGAAAGCCTGCTTCCAGGAGTTTATCTGCCTCGTCTAGGACTAAACACTTTAGTTTGTCACAGTTAAACTTATCTGTGTTTTGCAGGTGATCCAATAACCGGCCTGGTGTACTGACTATGATGTTTGCACCTGTAATATTTTAATGGTTTAAATGACTGCTCTGGGAATTTCTATTACATTTAATTCTTGATTTTAATCATTCTTAAAGTTCTCAAGTTATTTGAATGGCTATACAGAGATGTCTTGTTCCCACCATTCATAATAGACATTTTAGTTAACTAATTAAATGTTACTTTTATTCAAGTGTCCTATGTGGCAAATGTATACAAGTTTTCTTTCTTATTTTTTTCCTCTATACAAATGCACAGACCTTGTCATAATTAAATTGGTCAAATGGCTTAATAGACGTTAATAAGAAAACTTTGTATATTTACCTAAGTTTTACAAAAAAACTCACCTTTCTTCAATTTTATAATATCTTTAGCCCTCTTTTCTCCTCCCACAATAAGACAATGAGATAAACTAATGTGAACTAGTAGTTTCTTTAATACATCACAAGTTTGCAGAGCCAGCTCTCTTGTAGGTGACAATATTATACATCCAGTACCTGAACACGAAATAAAAGTGATAACATCTTTTTTAGATCAGAATAAATGATCCACGTCTTAACTGTTTAAAATTTTCTCAAGCTGTTTTATACTTTAATAAATAGTCATTTAAAGCTGGTTTTTCATTGGTAAGACAAGAACACTAATCAGAACAAAAAAGAAGGTTATGATTACTATTTGCCGATAGTAATTAGTTAGCTAACAATCTACGAATAAGGACTGAATCAAAATCAAAATCAAAATCAAAAGTCATTTATTCAAATTAGGCTGAGAATCAGCACTTTTCGAACGTCAAAATTACAAAAGACAGTCCCCCAAAAACGCCCGCCCTTCGCCACTTCCTAGTGCTATCGCTGGGAAGAAGAAGTGGCGGAACAAACTCCCCAGCAGCACAGCTGTCTGTTTAGTTAAAATATAGTTACATGTATACAATACTAGGAACCTATGTTCAGTAATGAACATTACAAGAAGCTTAAATTATTTGCCATATTATGTCAGCTAGCCACGCCAATATACCAACAAATATAATAAAAACTATACGTACTCAAGCTAAAAAATAATTAATAAAAATAAAAACTCACTACCTAAATAAAAGCCTCCAGGCATAAAGGGCGTGACAGCTTACATATTTATGCATTGCTGGGTTCGTCACATAGCTGTCACTTGCAGTCACAGATGATGAACTAGGACCATCGATGTGAAATAAATGAGTTAATACTAATAACAGTAACCTGTCAGTACCTAAGCTAATTCTGGAGAAAGAACATGAACATTGTCTTGCGTTAATTAGGGCGACCAACTATTCTTATCGTGTAAGTAGTCGTTGATGGAATAGTAAGCCTTTGAACAAAGGTTGGATTTTACTTGAGCTTTAAACGCATTAAAAGGCAAGTCTAGCAAAGAAGACGGTATCTTGTTATAAAAGGTTATACCAAGCCCAACAAATGAGTTATGAACCTTATGAAGCCGGTGAAAGGGGGCACGTAGTTTGTCCTTATTTCTAGTGTTAACACTGTGAATATCACTGTTTTTAGTGTACAAGTGCAAATTTTGCCTAATATATAGGATGTTGGCGAAGATAAATTGTGATGCAACCGTGAGAATACCAATATCTTTAAATAAATCTCTTAGAGAAACTCTGGCACCTAGCTGGTAAATTGCTCGAACAGCTCGTTTTTGAAGGACAAATATATTTTGTATATCAGCGGCTTTGCCCCACAGCAGAATACCGTAGGACATAACACTGTGAAAATAACTGAAATAGACTAAACGAGCTGTATCAACGTCAGTGTATTGTCTTACTTTCCTGACGGCGTAGGCAGCCGAACTGAGCCTTCCTGCTAGACTTGATATATGAGGTCCCCACTGAAGTTTGGCATCTACTGTTAGTCCTAGAAAAATTGCCGAGCCTACTGTTTCAAGTACCTCTTTATTTAATGACAAAGTAATCTTACCTCCCTTTGCAGACCACCCCGACTTGACTAAATTATCAACAACCGGTATGAGAAACGCTAATGTCTTTCCACTGCCCGTCTTCGCCGCACCGATCAAGTCCTTCCCTTGTAGCAAATGTGGCAAAACCTCAGCTTGTATACGCGTAGGCTTCTCAAGACCCAGGGACTTCAATGCCTTCAAAATTCTATCGTCAACCTTTCCTTCTAACATTGAAAAACAAGACCGCGAAACTATTTCATCTACTTCCATGTTTTAATCAGGTTAAAACAAACTGAGCACTGAAGGAACTCGTAAGTATACTAATTACTAGTTACACTTCCATTAAAATTAAAGAGTCATGGTTTTCATTTACAAATTATGGGAAAAATTTACTAGCATGTGCGTTTGTTTACGTTTTTGAGGAGTCGATTTGACAGAATGACATGACTCTTTTGACAGTTGACACAGAAAATAATCGATTCTCGTATTTTAATCGAATCATTCAACGCAGTTTCATGACTAATAATGACGCGACGCGTACGAATAGAAATTGATTTTCCTTCTTATTAGTTATTATTACTCATGGCATTATATTTGTTTGCAAGATGGAAAATCCTTGATCCACGAATCATCATCATCATCTTCCTGCCCTTATCCCATGTCACTTGGGGTCGGCGCAACACGTTTTCTTCTTCCATTCTCCTCTGTCAACCGTCACGCTATCATTCACTCCCTTCTCTTTCATATTATTCATTCCTCACACAATCCATCCATCTTTTCTTCGGCCTTCCTCCCTTGATCCACGAATATCAAACAATTTATGAAGATTTAAATTTCTCGTCATCTTTAGTCTAAGGAAAACGAGCAGATTTGCAAAGGGTATAAGCAGAACCTATTGAAACTAGGTCAAATGTCCAACAATTTACGTAAATCCAATTTCAAATCTCATCTCATCGCCTTGTCAAAATTTTACTTGGCAATGTAGATATCTATACCTATCTGACTTGCATAATTACTGACTAAATTCGACTCGCCACCTCATTGCTGTTTTTTTATGATTTTTTTCACAGCATTCACCTCAATTACGTACAGGAAACGGCACAACGTAATCTGCGCTATTCTGATAAACCTACCTCGCGTGATAAGAGTAGGATTCGTTAAAAACAATAACATGAAATAAAACCATGATCAGGTAAAATTAAACAAGGAGGGTAATATTAAAACAATAATTTTATTCATCACTCACAATGTTTTGTTCACTTCATTAATAAAATTTTATTTTCTACTTGAACTAAAACAGCCTTGCATTTGAGGAATGTGAGAGAAAAAATAATGTATGATGTTGAATATTTCAGTCTTTACATCAAAACACTTGTGAAAAATAATTCTTGAAGTTACCAAAAAATATTTGAAATTATTAACACTTACTACTTGATACTCTTCTACTAACTCATGCTACATTAAATTCCAATAGATTTCCAGTACACATATGAAATTCTTGTTTATTCAGAACATGATTTGAGACTTGTCCTTAGAGAAACATGTAATGGATGATGACTGATTTACATTTGTAACTTAGGTGTTAACACATCACTTATGAGTGTGAAGATTACAACACTGGAATTATTAAAGTTCATCGTGGGATGAGTGCTGTGCAGTTGGATGGGATTCATCACAAGCTGCAGGTGTGCTAAACTCCATCTTATATTCACAGCGGTAAGGTTCTGTGACAGATAGGAGTTTAGTCTCCAAACCACAACTGATATGTACCGTTGTCATCCTGCTAGGTCCGTTCCAGCAGGCTACGCCATTTGTATACTTCATAATAGAATATTTGTTATGATCTCCACCAGCCCATTCTCCCCAATTTCCAAGTCCAACCTCTGCACCACCGTTCTTGGATTTCTGTGTAACTTTCTGGAAAACACAAAATCTGTACACATACTCTTTGTCTTCATATTCCCAACATTCACCATCCAAAGTGGCATACTCTTGTTGCAAGCCATAATCTTTCTCAAGACTTTGTTGGATTTTCCTAATATTAGCTTCTATTTCTCTAACTGTGCGTTCAGCATCAGTATGTAGTCTACGAGCTTCAGTAGCCTCATCAACTAACTTTTGTGTTTCATCATCGTAAACATTAGTTTGTTCTGCTTCTGCTTCCTGTTCTTCTTGTTCATCTTGAGGTAGATCTAAGTCACTGGCCTCATCATCATGTCCAGTATATTCGGTGTCAAGGTCACCAGCCTCCTCAACATCTTGCTCTGGTTCAATATCTTCTTGTTCTTCAGCTGGCTTGAACAATCCATCCTTTACCATCAATAGTGGTTTCAATAATGGCCAAGTGGTTGTAACAAAAGTGTCTTTGTCTACACTGTCACCCTCACCAAAGAAGTATTTAATTTCTTCTTCATCAAGGTCTCCACTTTGGTCTTTATCGAATACTCTAGCTAGTATTATTTCATCCATTGACAACACTTCATCATCATTAGCATCATAATTATTGAAGTGTTCCAAAGCTTCTTTAATTGAGTTTTGTTTCTCTTCCTCTGCTTTTTTTTGTTTTTCCTGCTCCTCAGCTTCTCTGTATACCTTCAGGGCCTCATTCTCTTTAGCTTCCAACTCATTTTTGAGGTTTTCTTTCTCATCCTTAATCTGAACAGCCTCAGACTTGTCTTTTTCTAACTGTTGAAGTTGTTCTGCCATTTCATTTCGTTTAGTATTTCCTTTCTCTATAAGTTCTAATCTCAGGTGACTACCTGCTTTGTAAAGCTCAGCCACACGTTGAGCTTCAGCCCTGGCCTCTCGGCCGAGTTCTTCACAGGTGTTAACACATGTTTTATCTGAAGCGTACTCGTCGGTACCGTCACAACAATCGCAAACTCCATCATTTACCCTCGAACTGGGTATGTTTAGCGGTCGATGACCGGCGTTTGTGCAATGGAAAAAGCCATTCAGACATGCTGAAGTGCCAGGCTCATCACTGCCATCGAAGCAATCGCAGTAATCGTCGTTTACATAGCTAAACGGTATCGAAATCGTTCCGTCGAAACAGGTGAAATCTTTTGTCGGCGAATATAGCGGTGCTTTAGATAAAGAAACACCGCGGGGTCTCGGCACATCAGACTGAACGTATGTGAATAAGGAACAAACAATTAAAAATACTGAATGAAATTGATTGATCCATGTAGAATAGATCATGATTATTTTAAAATTACACTTTTATTTCTAAACACCGGTCACTTGCGAAATTGCAATAGATAAAATATAGAGAACGTGTAGCAGAAATGACAGCGCTGACGTTACCCAACCAAAACCCGCCACAAACAAAAAAATAAATAATATTCTCTTTGTTTGATACAGATTATAAGTCCACAATCGATAATACCCATCATCCAGTACTTACTAATTCCATTATATTGAGATCTCAGACCAATAAAAAAGTACTATAGTACTTTTTTATTGGTCTGAGATTGAGATCGATTAATGTTCTAAAATATATTCATTGTGCAGGTTTAATGCACAATGAATATATTTTAGAACATTAATCGATTATACCTAGATCAAATAATTTCAAAATGATCTTGATTTTTTACATGCTATTGACAGGAAAATATTATTTATTTACTGTTGATACTGCTAGCGCCACAAAAATCTTACAATAACTTGCACCGTAACCAAAAACGATAGGATTTATAAAAAATCGACTAACATTTATTGGTTGTTAGTTTGTAAATATCTTTTTGATCTCTAATTTATAATCTGTGGCTCAAGTCAATTATATTTTTAGTGATGTGAGTCGTTTTTGGTTTATCCAATTGTCGAAAAAATTTAAAAATATGTATAATTAAAATTATTTAATTTTATTTAGTTTACCCGACATAAATCTTTGTATGTAGGATTATTTTTATACCCTGGAAGCATCCTAACGGCTGCATGGGTTTTAATACATGAGGCGTCTATCAAGTCGTCTAGGTCGCACTATGCTTTTAAACCTATAGGTTTAAAAAATCACAATGGCGGATTATAAACGACGACAAAAATATGTCTTGAAAATATTTTAATTTTACCATGATCTGGCAAGGAGGCTCGCCGCCTCAACGAGTACCCTTGACATGTAGATGCAGAAACATTCTTATCTCTTAGTGTGATGTGGGGTATCGAAATATAGGGCTTGAGAAGACGATTCCAAAAATCTAACACAGTAAAAGGTTGCAATAAAAACTGCTTGAAAAATAAGCTTGTAACTTTTTAGTTGCAGTCGGGTTTTTTTGTTTTATTTTATCGTGATCATTTAGTCAAACTACGTTAAAAGACCACAATCACAGGTCCAGTGCCTTTCGCATTTTGTCAATCCCTTCCATTTTGACAATACAATACAATAACGTAAATGATTTCATTTAAATATAAATATATACTAAGTCTGTAATTAATTCATGGAAATTATTTAACATCGATTTTTGAAATTCTATCGTCCACATCACTACTAATTTATTTGTAGGGCGAAGGAAAAAAAAAAGTCTATCAAACAAATTGTCAATTGTCAAACGTCGGCGCTTGTTCTATGTTTGTGTAATTGTGTGGTTATATTGTGTATTTTTCATTTTGATACACGAAATCTAATTTTCCCTTTATTTTGAATGTATGTGTGCAAGAATTAGAAGAGGTTTGGTCTAAGTGCAACTACAATACCAGCATGGAAACTATATTAGAACAGCAAAGAAGCTATCATGAAGAGAGGGAGAGGACGATGGACGCAATGGTCAAAGAAATACTTCATAAAAAGACCGGGGTGAGCCTTAACACATTTCAAGCCCAATTACTATCGTCTAACTCTATAGAAATCATGTTTGATCTATATAAAGAGCTAATGAAATATTTTATAACCAAAGACCCAATTTATCATCGCTGATTGGTTATTGAACAATAATATTGTATTTGGTAATATTATTTATTGTACAATATTATTACACTTGCGAATGGCTTGTGCTGTATGACAAACTTTTAAGTATAGCCACTCTTTTTGCACTTGCACTAGCTTAGCAGCAGAATATGTATAATATTTTTCTTAGTAATTATTGAAATACAGATAAAAGTGCAAAATTTACTGTCTTGAACTTATTATGTTTTCAGCATCGGGAAACTATAAATGCTGATCACCGCTTGAAGAATCTGCATGATGTGAGTATTTTGTTGTGTTTTCCCTGAAATACCTAAATATATTTAAATTATTAAAATTAGGTCAATTCCAATTTCTTGACAGATTTTGTCTGACCCTTAGTACCTTAACTTTTCCTAGTACTCAGTATTCACTGTGATGTGTAAAGTTTTGGGCCAATAGGATTTGAAAATCTGGAGTACCCTTTTTTTGGGTGGGAAATCATCAAATAACCTCTCCCACTCTGGGCGGAGCGGAAGGGTGTGTCAGACTTTTACTGACTAAAACCCACCCGTGTTCCTACAGTTGCCTGTGCCAGGGGCCACGGTATCCCTTTCAAGCAACCCGCGGCCCTGGCAGGCATCGGCCCTAGCAGACTCCGTCACTTCGTGCTGATATCTCTTTGAGGCGTGCGTGGAACACAACGTGCCGTCGACCCGAGCCTGGTCCTTACTGGGCGGCGAGCTGCCCATTGCTTGCCGCCCGCAGGCCCGCTCCTACGGTGGCCGGGAGTCGGCTGTTGACTCCCGTCCAGGGCGCCTCCTGCGGCGACTAGTGACGTGAGGGCGCAGAGATTGCCTCTCACTCACGCGTTCCGCCTACTCCTTTGCGAGCATTACTGCTTCGCAGAAGAAGCTAACGGCCTCCCATGCACTCTCGCTCCGTACCATGGCCTGGACCAGGGTCGGACGCGAGAGATCGCCGCCACGAGGACACGGCGGTGCTCCGCCTAAGCCGGGCATACCTCCACCATATGCTCCACCGTGTCCTCCGGGCGATCCACACAGTGGTGACACCCTGGCGTTTCCTCCCGCCTTACTCTGAACAGGAACCTCCCGAAACAACCGTGTCCGGTGAGGACCTGCGGAAGGTGAGGGTGTCGTGGTGCCTCTCTAGCCACTCCTCAAAGAGGGGACTTATCGTCGGAATTGTGGCCTGCCCAGCACTGGGTTGCGACAATGGCACTCTCCATGCCGCCATGAGATCCCACCGGAGCTCTGTCCGCTGTACCGTGGTTTCTCGCGGCAGCGGAGTTACGCCCCGGCGTTTTGCCTCCTCTCGCCACTCCCATATGTGGGCGAGGACTTTGACCTCCAGATCCCATGGCGGCAATCCGGCAAGGAGGCTCGCCGCCTCAGCGAGTACCCTTGACATGTAGATGCAGAAAACTTTTTTGTAAAAAAAAAAAACAACCGATTTCCAAAAACGACACTACAAAGTGAAAAATGACTTTAATTTCGGAAGTCGGTGTCGTTGGGTTCGCATTTTCGTTGTTTGCCACCGACTTCCGAAATTAAGTTATTTTTCACTTTGTAGTGTCGTTTCTGGAAGTCGGTTGATTTTTTTTGCAAAAAAGTTTTTATTTTTCACTTTTTAGTTGTAATTTTTACCAGTAAATTTGGTTTAAAAACCAAACTACTAAACCGTTTTCGATGAAATTTCTATGGGACCATTTGGGAAGTATACCCTTTCCAACAAAAAAAGAATTTTTCAAATCGGTTGGCAAGCGACGGAGTTATGCGCGAACAAACATAAAAAAAAAAAATATACAAACATCCGAATTGAGAACCTCCTCCTTTTTTAGAAGTCGGTTAAAAAACATTCTTATCTCTTAGTTTTACTGACTATTCTCTTGGTCCAGAGATACGTTGAATCAACCATACGGCTGAAGGAGCTATATGAAGACAAGGATGGCCTTCGTAAAGAAGAAATTGCTGCATTGTCCGGACCCAGTGAGTTCAACGAGTTCTACGCTAGACTCAAGCAAATCAAAGAGTTCCATAGAAAACATCCAAATGAGGTGATTAATGAATTCTATTTAATTTTGCTTGTCTAATCTAAACTAAATGTTTGTTTGTTACACTTTCACAATAAAACAGCTGAACGGATTTGGATGAAATTTGGCACATGGGTGGAGCATGACCTGGATTGGGATATAGGATTCTCTTTATCCTGATATCCCACCGGGATCAAAACTTATGTGGGTCGAACCCGCAGGGCGCATCTAGTTACTAATTAATAAAGTGCATGGTTATGAGTGCATGTTAATATCAATTTGTGAAGGACTAGGAACTGTCTTAAGAAAACAGAAACTACAGAATGCCACCTGCTACAATCCTTACATACGAGGGTCATTCAATAAATACTTAGCCTACAAAAAGTAAACGAAAAGTTTGGAAAAGTGGCAATTTATTTTTCAACATAGTCTCCTTTTAGTTCGATACACTTAGCCCAGCGATGCTCCAACTTTTTTAACCCGTCCGAAAAATAGTTTTTGTCAAACTCTGCAAAATAGGCCTCCGTGGCGGCGATGACCTCCTCATTTGATCCATATCTATTCCCGGCGAGAGATTTTTTCAGATTAGGAAACAGAAAGAAGTCACAAGGGGCCAAATCTGGAGAATACGGTGGCAGCAATTCGTAGCGTAATTCGACCAATTTGGCCATGGCAACGGCAGACGTGTGAACCGGTGCGTTGTCGTGGTGAAACAGCACTTTTTTCTTCGCCAGATGGGGTCGTTTTTTCTTTAATTCGGCGTCGAATCGGCCCAATAAATCGGCATAGTAAAGCCCTGTAATTGTTTTACCCTTCTCGAGGTAATCGATGTGAGTCGATCACACCTTGTGAATCCCAGAAAACGGTGGCCATAACTTTTCCGGCCGATTTTACAGTTTTCGCCTTCTTTGGAGCACGTTCCCCGGTCTGGATCCATTGTTTTGATTGCTCCTTGGTCTCTGGTGTGTACCAGTGGATCCAGGTTTCATCGACGGTCACAAAACGACGCAAAAACTTCGCTGGATTCCGCTTAAACAGCGCCAAACACGTCTCCGATGTGGTCTCACGGTTGCACTTGTTTTCCGGTGTGAGTAAACGCGGCACCCATCGCGCCGACAGCTTTCTCATGCTGAGTTCCTCGTGAAGAATATGATGCACTGTTCCTTCTGAAATGCCTACAGTCTCAGCTAGCTCCCGAACCTTCAATCGGCGATCTGCCAATACGAGATCATGGATTTTTTTAATGTTTTCCTCCGTAGCAGCTGTTTTCGGTGCACCTGGACGTGGTTCATCAAAAACCGACGTACGGCCACGTGCAAACTCGTTGAACCAATTCTTGACGGTGGCCATCGATGGAGAAGAGTCACCGTACACAGCGCATACCGTACAAACGCGCATCGAAATCAAAGAGCGCTTGGATGCGCTCTTTGATTTCGATGCGCGTTTTCCCTTCCAAAAATAGGAATCGAATCACCGAACGATATTGCTCTTTTTCCATTTTTGTAAAACCGATCGATACATTCGCTTCCATAAGTTGTCACATTAAAACAAATGAAGGGATTGGAATGAAAATTTGAAAAAAGAATTAAAAAAGAATGTGCTACACTGTGGTAAAACTCTTTTGAAACTACAGCGCCCTCTGGCGATGAGGCTAGGTACTTATTGAATGCACCTCGTACTCCTTTTGCTTTGTTTATGTTCATACTGTCTTAAGATATTTGATCATTATGTAGTTCTTTTATTGAAAACTATGAAATTTCCTATAATTTGAAATGTAGCAATGAAATTAATGTAATTTGATATGTTGTTTGTTGTTGTAGATTTGTGTGCCAATGTCTGTGGAATTTGAGGAGTTGGCAAAAATAAGAGAGAACCCAGCTGAGGACTACACAAGTAAGTGTGATGGTTTTATTTGAAGGAATAGTAAAAAGGTTACGGCAAAGGCCAAATTTAAGCGTAGGCCTAATGATGCTAACAGGGAAAGATACCTCTCAATCCGTAATCATTGCAACAAGGTGTGTAGGAATGCCAATCGCCACTACATTCATGCTTCTGTCCAAAATGGGGACGCATCCAAAGTTTGGAAATTTCTTAGATCATTGGGGGTCGGTAAAACCCGACAAGAGACAATCCCAAAAGACATAGACATAAATGCAATGAATAATCATTTTACTGCTTCGTCCAATTTCGATAGGACAATAAAATTGAATACATTGAATTATCTTTCTTCTCTTCCGACTCCCAGTTATTCTCCATTTGGTTTTGGTCAGTTCTCCGCGTGTGATGTTAAGAAGAGCATACTATCGATTACTTCCAATGCAGTAGGAAGTGACTGCATCAGCCGTAATATGTTAGTCCCTGTGCTGGATGTTATCCTTCCTGTCATTTGTCATATCCTCAATTTTTCGGCATCTAGTGGTGTCTTTCCATGCTCGTGGAAAGATGCTCAAATAATTCCTTTACCTAAAAAGTCTAATCCCACATCCTTTTCTGAATACCGTCCAATATCCGTCTTACCATTCCTATCCAAAGTCCTTGAACGGCTAATCCACAATCAAATAAGCACTTTCCTCTCTAAAAATAATCTCCTCAACACCTTCCAGTCTGGCTTTCGTCCTGGTCATAGCACCACCACAGCGCTTCTGAACATTACGGATGATATAAGGTCAGCCATGGAAAACGGTAATCTAACGGTTTTAGCTTTGCTAGATTTCAGTAATGCTTTTAATACTGTTGATTTTGATGTTTTGCTTGGCATTCTTTGTTCTCTTAACATATCTCCATCGGTAATTGACTGGTTTCGTAGTTACCTGTTCGGTCGCCGGCAGCGTATTTGCATCGGAGAGACCTTGTCTTCCTGGAGTAATACGTCTGCCGGTGTACCTCAGGGTGGCGTTCTATCCCCTTTACTTTTCGCAGTTTTTATAAACTCAATCTCCGATGAACTGATTTCTTCTTACCATCTTTACGCGGATGATTTACAAATTTACTCGCGAGCGCTTCTTGGAAATCTGTCCGAGGCTATTTTAACGGTTAATCGTGATCTGGCCCGTATATGCGACTGGAGCAAGAGATATGGACTTATGGTCAACCCCATAAAGACGCAGGTTGTAGTGGTGGGCAGTTCCAGGATGATCTCTAGAATCGACTGGACGACCCTTCCCCAAGTTTCTTTTGACAACTCAGTGGTTCCCATAAGCGATAAAGTGAAAAACTTAGGGATATTTATTGATAAGACCTTCTCTTGGACTGCCCAGCTACAGGAAGTTAGCCGCAAGCTATTTGCATCCGCCGCGTCTTTGAAGAGATTGCGTAATTTCCTACCGACTGCCACCAAGATTGCGCTTGCACAATCACTTCTTCTACCCATCCTTGACTATGCTGATGCCAGCTATCTTGATCTTACCCAAGACCAACTAGATAAACTTGAGCGGCTTCAAAATTTTTGTATAAGATTCATATTCGGTTTGCGCAAATATGACCATGTTTCTGAATTTCGTGTGAAGCTCAAGTGGTTACCAATTCGCCTTCGCCGGAATGCTCATATTCTTTCCCTTCTATTTAATGTGCTCTTTTCCCCTTCCACCCCTCTCTATCTCAAGAAACGTTTTCAGTTTCTTTGCGACTCCCACACGAAATTGTTAAGATCATCAGATAACTTGAAGCTCAAAATGCCAATGCATTCCACAACTTTCCTTGATAAATCCTTTACTGTTCAGGCCGCTCGTTTGTGGAATGCATTGCCAGTTGAAATAAAACGCGCGCAGTCGTTACAGGTGTTCAAAACACTTGTAAAGGAGCACTACTTGTCGTTGTGATCTTATTGTGCTAACTGCAATCATCTACAGTCTTCTTTTATTTTTCGTTGCTTGTATATATGGTATGTATGTATTTATGTATCTATAATTTTGGATATGTATATATTTGTGTATCTATTTTAGTAAATAGTATACATTATGTTTGCACCAACGACAGTCCCATTTTATGTCTAAGAAAATCACTGTCCATTCTAAGGTTGCCTGGAAGAGATCGCAGTAATGCGATAAGGCCGCCCATTGTATATTTTGTAGTGTTTCGTGTATTTTTTTATGCTATGTATTTTTGTGGTGTACAATAAAGTATATATAAATAAATAAATAAATAGTCTCAATGAATACAAAAATAAATCATTAGGAATATTTATTTTTATTTACTTTTTTTATTTCAGCTCCTGTTGAGTTTACCGATGAAGAAGGTTATGGTAAATACTTGGATCTGCATGAGTGCTATGAGAAGTATATCAACTTAAAAGGCATAGAGGTAACCTCACTATGTTTTATTTTTTAATGGTCTTTCATTGTGAATTCATCTTTATTTCAGAGTTGCCATTTGAACTTGGTTTTTTTATGAACTTACATCTTTTTTCTTCTTCACAGAAAGTGGACTACATCACATACTTGAGCATCTTTGACCATCTCTTCGACATTCCCCGTGAGCGTAAGAACAGTGAATATAGAAACTATATCAGAGTTCTACTAACTTACTTGAAAGACTTTGTCAATAGAGTAAAACCTCTGCAGGATCAAGCACAGGAGATGGCTGCCGCTCATCAGGAGTTTGTTAAGCAATGGGAGTCTGGAAACTTTCCTGGATGGCCTGTAAGATATTTTAAAATAGAAAAAAATATTGTTTATACGTTTTACTTTGCACAAAAGAGGTTCCGTTACCCATTTTTAGGGTTACAATACATTTTGGGGGTTCCCCATACTTAGAACTGAAACTCAATTTTTTTTTTTTCATCAAACCAACTACAACAACAAAAAAATTTTAGAAGTTACAGGGGGGGGGGGGGCTGTAACTTCTAAAATAAAAGAATGATAAAACAAAAAAAATATATGATGAACATTACCATGTAAACTTCCACCGAAAATTGGTTTGAACGAGATCTAGTTAGTAGTTTTTTATTTAATGCGTCATAAATCGTTAAACGGAACCCTTCATGGGCGAGTCCGACTCGCACTTGGCCGCTTTTTTTTTTCTCAAACTGTGTTACATTTAACATTTCTTGCACACAGAAAGAAACTGGTGGCGCCCTAACAAATGTGGGAGCTCATTTGGATTTATCAGCATTTTCCTCATGGGAGGAACTTGCCTCCCTTGGATTGGACAGATTGAAATCTGCCTTGATGGCTCTTGGGTTGAAGTGTGGTGGAACTTTGGAAGAGAGGGCACAAAGGTATGTCATGAACTCTTTAAACTGTCTGGCTATGATTGTCTTATTATCTTATATTATTCATTTTTATTGTTTCTATCTAAAAAGAAACAATAAAAATGAATAATATATATATTCATTTTTATTGTTTCTTTTTAGATTGTTCAGTACTAAGGGTCAAACATCCCTAGACAAGTCTCTAGTCGCAAAGAAGGGCGGCAATAAAGCAAAAGCATCAACCCAGCAAAGGCACAAAGATATTGGTGCTATTGAAGCTCAAGTTTACAGGTAAACAACCTTTAATTTCATAATTTTCTGAACTACTTTAAGATAATAAACACATAAATTAAATGTAATGTTTTATTTTTAGGTTTGCCAACATCGTTAGCGGCACGCGTTCCTCGACTATCGAGAATGTCACCCGTCGTGCGGCCCGTGCGGCTGGTGAACGCCGTGATGACAGTGGCGACGAGAGCGATGCCTCTGCAGCACCTGATGTTGACTCCGATGACGATGAAGTGCCGTACAATCCCAAGAACTTACCTCTTGGCTGGGATGGAAAGGTTTGCCATATAAAATGTCATATTTTATCTTCCATAGCTTAATTTCAAGTACTGGTAAAATAAAATGATAATAGTGAGTAAGTTACGTACCTACTGTTATCATTTACTATCACAAATGAGAGTATTTACAAGAATTTGGTACTTAGAAACAGTTTTTTTACTGAAGGTATTGAAGCTGATTCCCAAACTAAGCCAGGGCTTGTATTTTGAGAGTCGGTCTTCAGACTTTGAGCATTACGAGTGTGAGTGTGGGTGCGAGCACGCGTTTACGTGTGTTTGTGGTATACATAATAAATAATAATGTACAATTAAAATAAAATATTATACTTTGCTTTTTACAGCCAATCCCATACTGGCTCTACAAACTGCATGGTCTGAATATAAGCTACACTTGCGAGATCTGCGGTAACTACACGTACAAGGGACCGAAAGCGTTCCAGCGGCACTTCGCTGAATGGCGCCACGCCCACGGCATGCGGTGTCTGGGTATACCCAACACGGCCCATTTTGCTAATGTCACGCAGATTGAAGATGCGCTTGCGTGTAAGTATTACTTAATAATACTTATAATTAGAAACAATGGATGGATTGTGTGAAAGATGATATGGCTAGATGACTACCTACTGAGATGATGACTAATAGAGAAGTTTGGAAGAAAAACATTAAATGTATCCCGCCTGCCTTCAAAGCAAAAGTGAACAGGCATCTTCTGGGCACGCCCATTCCATCATAGATCTCATCCATCGCTTACCATCTGACGTGATCGAGGTCAAGAGCAAAAAAAAAAAACATGTCGCGTCATGTGATGACGAGTTGTATGCAAGGTTTGTTGACTACATAAAAGACTACTTGGAAGTAAAGTCTACAATCTATTTATTACAAATACAATACAAATCTATTGCTCAAATATTTAATAGGTAATTGTTTATTTTGTTTCTAGTATGGGAGAAAATTAAACATCAGAAAGAGAACGAGAGATTCGTAGCAGAAAATGATGAGGAGTTTGAAGATTCGCAAGGAAACGTCGTTAATCGTAAGACGTACGAAGATTTGAAGCGACAAGGACTCCTATAAATATAATATGACACACTTGTATAAGTATTTATAAATATTAAAATAAAGTAATAGACAAGATTTTTGCGAGTTATTTTTTATATTATTATACTTATAAAAGAAATAAACTGACTATGTTGAAACATGTATTATTTTCCTCATCCAGATTTTTAATCAATATTAGAACTTGCGATAAATGCAAATACAGGGGAAAAGTTATTCTTTGAGTTTTGGGGTAATATTATTTATTTGTTTCTTATTCATAAACTGCTGTTAAAGGGAACTGACCAACCTAAAATGTAACGTATAGAGGCATGTACAAATGCTCCTTTATCAGTTATAGGCATAATCGAGTAGTCTTTGATCAACTATAGTATGCTGGCTAGAATCAACCTTGAACCATGTACATACTAAAGTTGTCAAAAATTAAAGGGCCGTTTTCACATGGACAGTTCTAGTAGTTAATACAATTCGCAAATTACGTATTCGTTTGTGTGAAACTGACAGGTGTCAAGAACGCATTCTCAAATGTCAAAACGGGCCTTTTATTTTTTGACAACTTTATAATATAGTGTAGGTAGAGCTATTCAAGCATTCGGTATACCGAATATTATATTATTATAACTGACGCCACCGCCTCTGTCTGAACAACGCATTATTGGTATAGTAGGGTAGAATGCAGCACTTTTACTATCTGTGTCTTGAGTAGTGATGGGCAATTCCGAGATGTTTTAACAATCAAAAGGATTAAAATAAACCATTGAGTCAACCATCGACTCGCCGTTCTACAAAACAATCGAGATGTTTTTCGATTGTTTCGAGTCAATGGATTCGACCCTTCGATCAATAATAGTACTAGATTAAGGATCAGGAACAAAAATCAGTTGCTCAAGTGGCCACGTTTGCACACACGTAAACATCTACATTTCTTAGAAAAAAGTTAATTAATATTAATAACTTCAGTTTATTATAAACCTTAATGCTTAAACATAAAGTATAATTACCATTGCAAAATATATTTAAAATGTCGCTTGAAAAAAAATCATTCTATTTTTAAATTTTCAGTCATGTATTCTAAAATGAAACTTAGAGTCTAAGTAATAAGGTTAAAAACATACTAATTTGAAATAAGACCACAAACGTATTTGTGGTCTTATTTATCGGGCCGTTTTTGAAGCGCTTATCGGGAATCTAGTACTATTATTGATCAAAGATTCGACCGCTAGTTTTCAACTGTTTGATTAAGAAAACAGAATAAATAAGAACGCTTAATATGTTTTATTTATTTTCACCATTCCTTCTATCTAATTATTCGTATATAAGTTAACGACTTACATTTTATTCCCGTCGCGGTATTGATTATTTTCGATTGCTCTTGTTGAAAAAATTAGTTTGGATTCGCAATCACAACGCAAGTCAAGAACTCGCGAAATTAAACCATCGAGAAAAAACTCTCGAATGAACGCGCCATGCGCCAGTCGCAATAACAGCTTAAACAGAACGAGCCGGACTCGAGTCCACGTCGAAACAATCGAGAACCATCGAGATGTTCGAACAATTGAAACAATCGAATAAAACTTCTCGCCATCGTGCATCGCTACGCTAGGCTTGACAATCATTCTGTCAAACAGGTGACAGCAAGTCAATAACAAACGCACGCGTGAAATCATTTCGTAGGGCATGTTATTATTCTTTTGTGAACTAACGCGTTGTAATAATAAAGACGACTTCATAGGATAGTGCATAAGAATGCCGGAGAGTTCAAGCAGCCGGATTTATACCGGCTCCAGGGTTTTAGGTTATGTCAGTACACATGTGCCCTTTGTTGCTAGATTTATCAAGAGACGAGGCGAAACACTGCTATGTACGAGTGTGGGCAAGTGGTTTCATACATATGGATGTGATAAATTCCGTTTGTTAAGCGTCAGCGGTGAGCATCCCGGTCCTATTACTTATATGACTGGTGACAGCTACCACGTCTATACTGCCAGTGAGAATAACATTTACGCATGGAGACGAGGTTGCGAACTTAAGCACGTTTATAAAGGCCACAATGCGCCAGTGCATTTGATGTTTCCCTTTGGTATTCATCTCATTTCTGTTGATGAAGACAATGTATTAAAAATATTTGATATAAAGGATGAATCAGAGTTCCTTGAACTTGGTTTTGATGAGGACAGTTTCAAGATAACCACTTTATGCCATCCACCAACATATTTGAACAAGATACTGCTTGGAAGTCAGCAGGGTCAGTTGCAGCTATGGAATGTCCGCACTTCGAAATTAGTGTTTACTTTCCAAGGATGGGAGTCAGCCATAACTGTCACGGAGCCAGCGCCTGCCGTAGATGTGGTGGCAGTGGGCTTGGCCAATGGAAAAATAATCCTACACAATTTAAAATTTGACCAGTCTGTAATGGAGTTTGTTCATGACTGGGGAATAGTCAGTGCACTGTCATTTAGGCTTGACGGAGCCCCAGTTATGGTGACAGGCAGCTCCGAGGGTCACATAGTCATGTGGGACTTGGAAGAGAAGAGGGTGCTGTCTCAAGTACAGTCTGCCCATTTCTCTAAAATATCTGGGCTGAAGTGTTTAATGTCCGAGCCGTTGATGGTGACAAACTCTGAAGATAATTCATTGAAACTATGGATATTTGATATGCCTGATGGAGGTGCAAGACTTTTGAGGAAAAGGTGAGAAGTCATAAATTAATTTACAATATTTTATAATAAACTAGTTAATCCCCACATGCATAGCAATGACTTTTTATCAACAACTTGACCAAATTGAGTGAGTTGTTTCCAGTTTTTGTGAGGCTAATGCACAGAAATTGATTTTTATATATAGAATATAAAAATTGCTCATCATCATCTGCCGAGCCTTTTCCCAACTATGTTGGGGTCGGCTTCCAGTCTAACCGGATGCAGCTGAATACCAGTATTTTACATGGAGCGACTGCTATGATACATTATTTATTTATTTATTTAAACTTCGCACAAAAAGGTACAAAGGTGGACTTAATGCCTTAGGCATTCTCTACTAGTCAACCAAGGGTGGTGAAGAGATTAGATGGCAGGTGCTTTGGTTGAGAGGGACAATAATATTAAAAAAAACTTAAAACTAGGTACACAAATACATAAATAGGTTATATACACATACATATTATTACTATAATATATATATATACAAAATCAAGGGAGAGATGTGTTGAGATGACTATGCTATTTAGGAAAAAAATGATTTGAAAATAACTGCAATTTCCGCTTAAATGCATACCGACTGGTGGCCGTCGTGATATCAAGAGGAAGCGCATTCCAAAGAAGAATAAACTGAATATGAAAAGAAGTATCAACAAAGTCAGATGTATGAGAAGGACATAGTAAGAGAAGATTGTTAGAAGAACGCAGATTCTTAGCATGCGAAGAACATAGATATTGGGAGTGAGATACGAGATAAGAAGGAGGAGTGGGAGAGTTGAGAAGGGAGAAAACCATGGTCAAAACTTTACATTACATTACATTTTGTAAGCTGGATGCTGGATACTACCTATTTGATTACTTATCTTTCTTAGTTCTTGTCAATTGGAAGCTTGGCTTGATTAGTTTTATTTTAATAATCCAAAAAACTATAATGACTTCAATGTTTATTGTGTAGGGAAGGACATTCGCAGCCACCTACCATGGTTTGTCACTGTGAGCCAAGTGGTAACAATCTTCTAGCAGCAGGCAGTGACAGTAGTCTGCATATCATGAATACAGTGTCCGAAACATTCAACAAAAGTCTTGGGAAAGCCTCGCATAACAGAAAAGCTTCGAAGAAGAAAAGTAAGTGTAGTACATATTTTTCATGTGATTAAATTTCAGAACCAAATTCAGAACAAAAGTATTTTTAAACTAAGGTCGGGTTGTTTCAAACGCGTCAAATTAACGATTACGTCCTCGTTATTATTTGACGTAAGGCAAGGCCATAATATAGTAATTGTAATTACTTATAAACAACGCTTTTTTGGTTTGACGATAGTTAGTGCCATTTTTGACATATACGCGTGCGTCAAGTGGACGTGAAACAACCCGTCTTTAGTAACTGCAGTTAGATAATGGATAGTAGGTAGATCCACACAAATATTATAAATTCGAAAGTAACTCTGTCTGTATATTACCTTTTCATGCCTGAACCGCTGAACAGATTTCGATCAAATTTGGCAAGGAGATAAATGGTATCCTGGGGAAGGACATAGGCTACTTTTTGCCCACGCGGGCCAAACCGCGGTACAAGCTAGTAGGTAATATGTCTCATCAAACTGAATTTATAGTTTACCCACAGTGCATCTATGCGAAATACGGGACGGAAGTTTGCGACGGAAGCTAACACCTGCAGTTCTTTTTAAATTACCGGCCACATATGAGGTTGACATAAGGCCGCGTTCACATCAAAGTGTAAAACCTACCGGCGACTGTGGGAGTCCAGTACGATATGTATCAATAAACAACTTCAGCTGCTGATTTTTTGTTTTTCATACATTTTCACAATCGGCGGTCTTCCTTACGCGTTTTGGCATAAGCTTAAATATTGATCGGCAACGTTTTTTGTATAGTTACAACGAAGTGTAAGTAATAGCGTTCTTTTTGCTCGGCTCCTAAGGGTCGTGGCGTGATGTTAAATAGCCTATAACCTTAAGAATTTTTCAAATCCGACAGGTAGTTCCAAAGATTAGCTCGTTCAGAAAGACAGGCAGACGCAGCGGGGGAAGTTAGTTTTATAATATGTAGCTATTAACATATTTTCCCTTTCAGAGAGAACGCAAATTGATAACCTAGTACTGCCACCGATCACAAAGATAAGTTCGTGCATGCAACGCGACAAGCAGTGGGACAGCGTTGCGTCACTACATGAAGGATTCTTCATGGCCACGACATGGTCTTACAATAAAATGCGAATGGGTGACCATAAGTTGAAACCGCCGGAAACAGATAAAGGAGTTGTGGCTACATGCCTGACAGTTACTCACTGTGGAAACTTTGTTGTTATTGGTGAGTTCTAACTGTAAAAGCTACAGGTCGCGTCATGTAAAAAGAACGCTGGAAGAAAGTGGAGGGGGTATGTTTGCGCATGGGTACACTCGCACACGAAAGTACTAGGCATATTGTATTATTTTTGAACTAGCCTTTCGTTCGCGGCTTCGTATATTGGTTATTGGTAGGTACAACATTGAAAAATATATTAGATATTAAATAGAATTAAAAACATTTCGTAATTAAAAACCTTTGTGCGCGATGGTATTTTGAGAACGAACGTAACGTGAACACAGAGCGGAAAGCAAAGGTCGACTGACGAACCAATAGGGCACCGACAAGCATGCGGCGCGTCACTCGCCCGCCCCGCGCCGCACCTCATACCACCAAATAGATCGATATATCGCCTAAGCGCAGCTTGCTACCTAGAATTAAATAATAAAGTAAAACTACTATGGGCCTAACAATTACCTTGGGGTATTCCAATGTTCAAGATATGGTATACAGGGTGGCAGGGACATCGACGCGTAACCTGTTATTTATTCAGCACATGACTACCACCCTGCGTTGAAACATTATACCGGTTATTTAAAAAAAAAAAATTCGCTGTTTCATACATTTTGACCGCATAGGTACTTTTCTATGAAACATTTGTTTTTTTTTTGGTAACCAACGAAAAATGACTGCACTAGGGTCGTGCTAACTTCATGGTTTCAGTTTGCGCATCGATGTCCCATGCCATCCTGTATAAATTGCAATCTGTCTAGTATCCACACCATACATGAAAATAGTTAATTATACTTTTTTTAACAACTTCTGACGACTAGAAATCCAAAGTTTTTATTTATTCCCCTGTGTTTTTACCACACAGGCTATACCAATGGTCAAGTACACAAATTCAACATGCAATCTGGTCTGCATCGTGGGTACTATGGTAAAGAGAAAAAACTAGCACATAAGGGCGCAATCAGAGGGGTGGAGACAGACATGTGCAACCAGAGGGTCATCACAGTTGGAGCTGATGATCAACTGAAATTGTGGCATTTCAAATCCGGTAAGTACGAATTTATTGTTTGGTTGAGGTTGAGTAGTATTTATTGTAAGCAATGAATGGTAGGCGTGTAAAGAGTAATTACCAACAATATTTAAAAGTAAGTCTAGTTTATAAATCAATTAAAAATCGTCAAAATGCGACACTGCGTTTAGTTTTTCCTTTTCCGTTTATAATGACAGTGACATTCAGTGTAAGGTATTCTTTCAAAGAAAAAATTGCATCATGTATGAGCACTCCATTTGCATATTACTCCGTGTTAAAAGTTGCTTCTGTTGTTTTGTATAATTGTGTACAATGTTGATAGTTTAATTACCCTATGTAAACAAATACCTAAAAGTTGGTCGGATGCAGGTAATTTTAACCAAAACCATTTAATCTATTCAATTTTGCTCAATTTATTTTTGTTTTATTAGTTTAGTTTAAAATCGGAGAGCGTATTTTTGTACTGTACTCGTATTTCGAAAATAACAGTAGTTTGTGGTTTCTAATCTCGTTTCATTTGAGTGGTTTTGGTGAATTCACCTTCCTGCATTCGTTTAATTGGAGTTTTTAGCAAAATAAAAATGCAATAATTGGATGTTCATTGCTTTTTTGCACTGTTCAAAAAAAGATAAGTAAAATAATGGAAACATACAGATGTAAAAGGGAAAAAACACTTAAAATCAAGCTATTTTCTTATAAAATCAGGTAGAAAAACCCGAAGACAATTCATAAGGTTGCTAATGTCCTTTCACGCGCTGTCACGCGCATGCATCTTTTGATAGATGCACTAGAAGTTCCCACACTTAACTTTTGCATATTTTCTTACTTCCGACTTACATTATGTATATCCTCGTTATAAATGTATTCGATAATCGTTCCATATTCATTCATCTTCCCGAACAAAGCTACTAAGTTTTAAATATTCTTTCAGCAACAACCCCTTACCACGTAATAAGATTAGAAGAATCGGTGTCCAGCACAAAATGCCACAGGGACAGCGGGCTATTAGCTCTGGCAAACGAAGACTTTTCTATAACACTTATAGATATCGACACCATGAATATTGTAAGGAAGTTTGACGGCCACGACGGGAGAATAACTGATATTGAATTTGATACTCAGAGCCGGTGAGATAATATATTTATTTACTTACGTACTTGGATTTCTTTCGATTCGAACTTTCTTTTGTGTTTCGAGTACTTTTATTTCGCTAAGAATGTTTTTGAAAATTATGTTTTGTTTTAGATGGTTGATCAGCTCATCTATGGATTGCACTATTTGTACGTGGGATATACCAACTGCCAAATTAGTAGATATTTTCACGGTAAGTTAAATTTTCAGCAACTTTTAAAATGCTGGTTTTTTTCTGACGAGTAGGTACAACATTTTTTTGCCATTTATGAACATAAATCAAGCTTGCGACGGAAGTCAACATTGATAATATATTTCAATTTGGGATATCCTGTAATGATAGTTTGTGTTGGTGAATAAATAAATTTTACTTATGATCGTCGTTATTAGGTGGAGCAGCCATGCACCTCCCTCAGTATGTCCCCGACGGGTGACTTCCTAGCAACAACCCACGTAGGAGAAGTGGGCGTGTTTCTATGGGCGAACAGATTGCTGTACGAGAGAATATTCCTCAAGCCGATAGACAAGAAAGAAATTAATATTCCTAAATTGAGTAAGTGTTCTTTGAACTTTTCTGTTACGATTTTTATTTTCTAGGAAAATTATCTCTTCGATGACTACAATGATTTATAAATTTTCTAGGGTTGCCAAGCACAGCGCCTGAGAAACCAGAAATAGACGACATAGGAACGATAGACTTAGGAGAGGAACCAGAATATAGATCCCCAATACAAATAAGTGAAGAACTGATAACCTTATCAGATCAACCAACTTCAAGATGGTTGAACTTACTACATCTAGACATTGTCAAGAAACGAAACAAGCCGAAAACTCCGCTGACCGTGCCAAAATCAGCACCTTTCTTCCTACCGACTATACCAAGCCTCGAACTAGCATTTGACTTAGAGAAAGACAAAGACGGCAATAGAGAGACGCAGTTGTTAATGCCCGATTCTTTATCAACACTGACAGTATTCGGAAAGAAATTAATAGTGTGTGAGACGGAAGAGAATTACGAGAAGTGTATAGAGAAATTGAAAACTTTGGCGCCGGCGGCTATTGAAGCTGAGGTTACAAGTATGGCGCCCGATGCAGGCGGGAACATTGACGTCATGAAGCAATTCCTGAAAATGTTAGACGTTATGTTAAAGAGTAATAGGGATTTCGAATTAGCCCAGTCGTACATGAGTTTGTTTCTCAAAATGCATACTAAAGTTATTTCGCAAAATGAGGATCTTCGAGACGCCCTGGTGTCGGTCGAGGAGACCGCGACGAAAGCGTGGTCCAAGTTACAAAACGAATTGCTTTATAATATCTGTGTTGTCAAAGCGTTGAAAGATATGTAAGTAATTAATAAAATATTTTAAGTATACTTTTTTGTTTTTCACTAACATTAATCTTTCAATTTGTGTAAAAGGTGACTGCTATTGTAAAACATTCAATTCATTCACACATTCGCATTGCAGCGGCATAAAATATGAGGGTAGGTAAACCTAAAATATAAAAAAAGATGAAAAAGCTTCAAACTAAAGCTGTTCGTCCATACAAAGAGAAAAACCCAAATGTACTAGTGCGGGAGCACGCCCAACAATGGAACGTAATAGATGATTCTTTCTTATTGTGAACATTGAAAAAGTGGGTTTTTGTAAAAGTCGAAGCGAATAATCTTGTAGCTGTATCAGAGGAGCCTCTTATAAAATAGACCTTTTTAGAAATGATATATAAATACTCCTGACATATCACATTTTTACTTACCTATCTTTTAAGTGCCCACGTAATATCTTAGTAATGCCCACTCTCCGAAGTAATATAAAGCTGTTCTAAGCAACAACCGTTCAATAGCAACGAAAGATTTATGAGGATTATTCTCTTTTGATAAAATATGAATTTTCCCCTGTCTATGCAATTTTTCTACTCCATTGGATTCCGCCTGTTTGCGGATGATCCCGCGCGAGGGTCTTTGCGGCGTTTATTGAATATTTTTCGAAGGGAATTAAATCGCGGGCGATCGGTTCACCGGAGCCGGCGTTCATTAATGGCCCGCTTCATTTTCGCAATAAGTATTCATTTCTCCTCCCCCCCCCCCCCCCTCCGCGGCCCACGACCGCCGCCGTGAATCTCCAATGAAAATCTGATTGAGCTTCCTTTCCTTTGCATTATGAATATCTATCAAATTCCTTCGCATCTTAGCGATTCCTTTATTGAGACGGATCGAGTGTTAAGCAAATAGCGCGAACGTTTCATTAATGTGTTTAATTTATTTTTTCGTCTACATTCACGACGTAAATCCATGAGGAATGTGTAGATGTAACAAAGGCTTTGAAAAGTCATTTCGATGTGTATGCGCCTTCATTTGCAAGCGCTTTAGAAAATGTTAATTTCCGGAGGTCGTTCGGAGCGCGTAGCTGTACATGTGTTATAATGTACGGTTTCAAACAAGCCATGGGTACAATTATTATGGAAATACGTGTATATTTCCGTTTGAGAAATGTACTTGTAATTAATTACGAAGATATACACCCACGCATTCCTCATTAGATTTAAGACCCTTTACACCTAGACATCGGATTTTTCCGTAGTCGCGATGAAAGAAATTCAAAGACAAACTATGGAGATATGTATTGGGAACGAGTTCGGTACCTGTGTTATACAAACATATCGTATCGTCACCTGCATTCACTATTATGCATGAGCGACCCACTAACCCAATACGTTTTAAGCCGCTTTCTTAGGCACCGCGTGAGCATAGAGTTCTGCTTATCTACATATCGTTACCTATAGGAAAGTATGAGGCTGATGATCCAGAAGTGTCGATACATGTAGTCAAATTACCACCTAATAGATAGGAAGGTTTCATATATAAATTTTTCTAAATATGAGATCACGTGGGGTCATTTCTAATATTTTTTTTAACAAAAATATACCTGACCTGAATCGCTTAGTACCTACTGGAAATTCATAACCAAATTAAATGAACAAATTCGGACCCCACGGCTCGCTGGCTTGCAAATTGGAATGTGTAATACGCAGATATTTAGCCTAAAGGCCATTTAAGGGCTAATACATTTCATGAAAAAATATGCGGAATTTATCAAAATCTGCCTCTACTCATATTCACAAAACCCACTTTGATACAGGGAAATTAATTGTTTAGAAAATTTACTACCTATTTGTATTAGCGATACTCAAACCTATGCCTATATTCAAATCACAACTGTCATTCTTTGACAGTTGTAAGAAATGGCTATATGACGGAAAGTAGGGTGTCAATTCGCTTAGCAAATAATACCCTTGCTTTACACACGAGTTGCAGACACATAATTCTTGAATATTATATAAAAGTTCTTTAATCAGAATATAGAACAAGGAAATGAGAATTGTCGTCCATTTTCTATTACCGATGCTTTATTCCGCGCCATTTAACTTTTTCAGTGGAAAGTTGAATCTTCATAATGCGGCGACGGTGGGCGGAGCGCCACTTGCCAGCGAGCTCTTCACAGCGTCCACTGGGCATTAAACTCAATATCTAGTAAATTAACTATTGATGCAGATTATAAAACACATTTGAATGGGTTCTTATATTAAAAGTTTCATTCTGAAAAGAAGGAGTCAGTTTTTGTGGTTCTTTGATTAAATACTGGGGACTTGATTTTAATATTCATTTTCTGTACCTATTATAACTTATTGATACTGAGGAGTCCGGGTACCTAAGCAGCCGATCTGATCATCTACCTAGCCTTTTCCGAGCTATGTTGGGGTCGGCTTTCAGTCTAACCGAATGCAGCTGAATAACAGTATTTTACATGGGGCGACTGCCTATCGGACCTCCACAACCCAGTTACTGGGTAATACGATACCCTTTGGTAAGACTGGTTGTCAGACTTTCGGGCTTCTGACGACCCGTAACTACTGTCAAAGTTCCACGAATGACAGCCGGGTCCAACACCTTAACGTGCTTTCCGAGGCACGGAGGGGTCTTGGTATGTAAAGATGGTCACCCATCCTCGGACTAACCACGGCAAGCGTAGCTTAACCTGATCGATCGACCCGTGCGGCTGTTATTACTTAGCCACAAGCCCCTAGCAGCCGATCTATTCTGTAAAAATCTCACGGTGAAATCTTAGGTAAAGTGAGCTTGAAGTTGTCTGGGATTGACACTATTGACAGCTCACGTCAGCAAAGTTTTTACGGTAAGATTTTTACAGAATAGATCGACAGGTCTTGTAGTCTCTGGCTTTTACTTCTATTTCTTTCTACACTTCTCAGGCTTGCGAGAATATTACCAAGGAGTGCTCAAATGTCTCTCATATCAAGAAAACCCCATGCAAGCGCATGGAAAAGTCAAAGTTCAGATTTATGCAGCCTGGATGTACGTAAGTACGTCAGTTACCTGTCGCTATACGAGTATTGTTATTTATCGACATATTTCCCGACATCGGCGAACGATCTCTCTTGCTCTGTCTAATATTTCTTCGGGGATGCCCTTCGACGGTATATTCATAAACTTCCATGTTAATAATTTTGGGAATGAAAGGAAAGTCATAAAGTATGTACGAGGAAGTGGAAGAAAAACCTGCGCGAGTCGTAAAACTTTGAACGGTTCGCGTGATGGGCTAGGAACTATTATTACGCACGCACTTTTTACACCCAGCACTTTATTTAGCTGGGATAGATACATTTAGATAGTCGGTGTTACAAGTTCATAATAACGCTTCGATATTACAGCAAAAAAGATAAAACATGATGTAGGAAATGTATTTATTATAAAGGTTCAGAAAGACTCAAGGACAACAGACCGTTTTTTTTTGTGCGAAAGTCAGCATGCGCCCACTTGCCAAAAAAAAAAAAAAACATAATTGTTTTATTTATAAAAACCACAAAAAAAACAACAGACTCCAAAAAAAAAAAACACTACAAAGTGAAAAATAACTTTAATTTCGGAAGTCGGTGTCGTTGGTTCCGCATTTTCGTTTTTTGACACCGACTTCCGAAATTAAAGTTATTTTTCACTTTGTAGTGTTTTTTTTTTGTAAAAACTGTTTATTTTTCACTTTTTAGTTGTACCTACCCCACACAACAGCCCAGCACTGGGTTGCGACAGTCGCACTCTCCATGTCGCCATGAGGTACCGCCGGAGCTCATCTGTCCACTGTACTGTGATTTCTCGCAGCAGCGGAGTTACTCTCCGTCGTTTTGCCTCCTCGCCACTCCCATATGTGGGCGAGGACTTTTGCATCCAAATCCCATGGCGGCAATCCGGCAAGGAGGCTAGCCGCCTCAGCGGAGACCGTGCGGTATCCTCGGACCAGCCGGACGGCTATGACCCTTTGGGACGCGTTCAACCGGCGGGCTGGACGCCGCCTCAAGGAACGCGCCCACACCGGTGCCCCATAAAGGGCCATAGACCGCATGACCCCCGCATAGAGCCTCCGGCAGGACGCATTTGGACTGCCTGGCTGCCTTGAGGCGGCTCCTGCCCAATCTAGGGGAGATTGGGCAGGAGCCGCCTCAAGGCAGCCCCGACCCGCTCCAGTCTGGGAGCCAAACATCGGAAATGCTCCACGAAGTTCCACCGGCTGTCGAGGAGGAGTCCCAGGTAGTTCATCGTCGACTTGACGCCGATTATGTGAACGGCAGGGTATTAAAGGCATTGGCGATTGGCGAAAACAGATCCTTACATGCGTATTTAAAAAAATAAACATTCGCTTTTCCCGAGTTCCCTGAGGGACTTATGCAAACATTGTATGCTTACCTACGCATTAATTAAACGGAGCAATATTAAGCTTAATGAGTTCAAGAGCATGTAGCTTCTCACTTACCTGTTTCGCGTAATTACATTAAAGCGCTGTCAATAGGCTTTTTCGCAATGTAATAACATCGATTCATCATTCGCAGTGAATCGAATAGATTGAAGACGCAATTATGTATTAACGTCCGTCAAACGCCCCTTTGCTGTATCATCGATAGCGCTTAAACGAGAGTTTTAATCGATACTTTCAGACTGGCAAGTACCGTTACTAATTTACGCGTGTTACATTAAGCAAACAGCCGTTATAAAGTGCAGCAAAATTGTTTCATGAAAAGTGTATGGGGCAAAGCCGTTTGTTGACTATTGGTTAATTAAAAGCAAACAGAGTGGGAGAGTTTACTTTGTCCATGGTGTACCACTCCGATATCCGTTTTCTGAACTGCCTACGAGATATCGTACGGTCGCGGGTACTCGTAACTTTTATTGTGCCGTTGTGCGGGTAACAGGGTTGAGCGGCGTACGACTTTGAATAAGTGCTAATGCAAATATTATGTTCAGGATTCTTTTTGGTTTCGCTCCATTATTACGGTTACGCTTAGTCATTGGATGTTTGTGTCTGTTCGATAGATAGGTATTTGTTCATGTGGCTCCATTTAGGTAACTCTTTACTTTCATCTTTATCGGCTATATTGGTCTGGCGATGGCGTTACTTTCGGTTTCTTTTTGCATAGGTTTATTTTGCTCTCAGCAAATACTTTGTTTGTTTTGCTTTCACGTTTAATATCCAATTTTGGTTTTAGATTGGCTTTCAAATATTTGAGAAGTTAATGTTAAACCCAAGTTATCACTATTAAAATAATAATTATTTTACCGTATAAACAAAAAGCTATCTAATGATAGTCTATACGAGTTAAATTGTGTTCAGTATTAATTGACTTGTGCACAAATGATTGAATCGTATAGGCAATTTACTCGTAAATGCCTATTTACGAGTATATCTAAATGCCGAAAGTCCACGTGAGTGGAACTAAGGTTGTCTGTAGGAGGATGAACATACCTACATACATACATACCTGCCTATTTCTAATGTTAATAGGTATTTACTAAATTGTGTGAACTCTGTTTTTTTTTGCCAGACCAAAATGTGAGATAATATAATACATGTAACAGGTATATACCTACTAAATAATGTTATGTTGACAAGAAAACGTCACTAACAACACAATTGCATACAAAATCCGGCATCGTATCTACTTACATTAAAACAAAACTATTAGCTCCTGTACCTTAGTTGTGTATTTGAGGGGCCCGTGACTAAATAATAACAGCCGCACAGGTCGATCGGTCAGGTTAAGCTACGCTTGCCGCGGTTGGTCTGTGGATGGGTGACCATCTTTACATACCGAGACCCCTCCGTGCCTCGGAAAGCACGTTAAGCCGTTGGTCCCAGCTGTCATTCGTGGATCTTTGACAGTCGTTACGGGTAGTCAGAAGCCCGAAAGTTTGACAACCAGTCTTACCAAGGGGTATCGTATTACCCAGTAACTGGGTTGTGGAGGTCAGCTAGGCAGTCGATCCATGTAAAATACTGGTATTCAGCTGCATCCGGTTAGACTGGAAGCCGACCCCAACATAGTTGGGAAAAGGCTAGGCAGATGATGATGATGACCTTAGTTATGTATTTATTCGCTAAGTGAACAATGTATTTTCTTTTAGAATAAATAAAGAATCTTTAAACCCAAAAGGTCTATCTCAGCTTTCATTACCTATAGTCTAGCAAATAAAAAATCTGAGTTTAGGTAACTCATTAAAATCATGTGGTTCACTACATTTTGATCCACACATGCATGTAAAGCTGGAACTGTGTGGGAAGAGTTTGCGCTGTCTAAGCAGACTATTGTCAGTCATTCATTGGCCCTTTTTTGCATTAATATAATCTACTTATATCACAGAAAAAGAACTCCAAAGTGTGCAGTCAGTCGTGGTTAGTTAAGCGAATCGGAAGGATTGACGGATTTGCGATAGCGAAAATGAAATTTTCTCTTTTACGATCATAAAATGGCACTTAATGATAGTCATCTAATATTGAATCTGAATTCTATAAAGTTACTAAAGCACCCTTAGTGAATCTGAAACCTATTTACGGATAGGTAGATTCGTAGATAATATTCGATGTATCAATGTACGGCGTTGACCACACAATGGGTTAAATTACCGTATCACGGGACACATGTAGGTACATTATACACCGGGCAGTAATTAGTCAGTATATAGGCACGTGTAATTGATGCTTTATACATTTATTATCAGATAACAATGCCTATTACATGGGTATAAGTAATTAGATTAGATTCAATTGAGTGGAGATACAGATCTCATATTACGTTACCTAATTAGATAGTTTCTTGTACGCCGATCATTAGTTGTTGGGATATGCATTTTTTTTATTAATATCCACTTACCATAAGACTACTAGAGGGTCAAATTAAATTAGCTAGCGAAACTCCGCAAACGTGATGGTATGATATCCAAAAACACGACATTTTCTTTTGTTTTGTCATATTTACAAACTTCTAATACTAAATAAACTACAAATTATTAAAATAAAATATACCTATACTAATTAAAACTATTAAGAAACTAAATGTCATGTTTAGATATCGATACCCATTACGTTTGCGGAGTTTCGCTAGCGTATTTAATTTGACCCTGCATATGTAAGCTTACATGGATGCCTATGTAATTGACACGCTGCAAAAAGCAAATTTTGGTAACTAACCCTTCATACATAAATAATAAGCTTATTATACATTTCTACTGTTCCTACAGCTGGGGCTCGGGTTTCCCTTCTGTGTTAGGGAGTAGGCAGTACTGTAATCCACCAAGCGGACCCAGTACACATTAGTGGACAAACCCTTCTGACTAAGCCGATTAGGCTTGCATTATGAGTAAGTACAAGTCAAAATCGCTTCAGGTGGGATTCGAACTTACGACCCTTCGTTTACTATTACGGCAGCTTAATCATGGGGCTAATTCTACTAATATTCAATGACTTTTATTCGAAATACAACGAAGAAAATAAAAATAAAGTTGGGAAGTTTTTTGTTTACATTTTGAGCCATGCTTCAGTGAACACAGTATAGGTGTAGTTATTCGAATAAGTAGTTAGTGCCGTTATCCAGCTAATCTACTCCATGTGGATAGTAGGAAATGAGAAAATGTAACAGCTGGCTGGGAGAATCGAGGGTTGTGATAGTCCAATAGTGATTATATGGAAATGCGATCATGCTTGAAAGGCGATTTCACACTTGTCGCTTTTTACTGAACCATTGGCGAGGTAACTTTGTGTAGCCATACGAGTGTGAAAGATACTTTGTTCCTATAAAAAGCTATGTTTTTTGTATTGACAATGATAACGATGCGTTTTCATCGAATTTGAAGGGATAATACAAGTTTTAATATTGGAAGGGGCTTGTGGTTAAGAAATAACAGCCGCACGGTTCGATCAATCTGGTTAAGCTACGCTTGCTGCGGTTGGTCTGTAGATGGGTGACCATCTTTACATATCAAGGCCTCGGAAAGTACGTTAAGCCGTTGATCCCGGCTGTCATTCGTGAATCTTTGGCAGTCGTTACGGGTCGTCAGAAGCCCGAAAGTCTGACAACTAATCATACCAAGGGGTGTCGTATTACCCAGTAACTGGGTTGTGGAGGTCAGATAGGCAGTCGCTACATTTAAAATACTGCCAGTATTTTACATGTAGCGACTGCCTATCATACTGGTATTCAGCTGTATCTGGTTAGACTGGAAGCCGACCCCAACATAGTTGGGAAAAGGCTAGGCAGATGATGATTATTGTATTAAAATGGTGCCTAGACGTAAGCTTGTTTAAATGGGATCATTATGAAGCAACGCTGTGGTTTATTTGAAACAACGTGCTTCAAAAAATACGTAATACTGAATATCCAGTGACATTGAGATTAATCAAAGTTTCTCATTAATTTGATTTCTAAAATATCCGTAAAAGACAATTTAGAGAGGACCTATTGAATTGTTCTAAATATATACACTGCCTTTGAAAATCTTTATTAAAAACGTTTCTCGTATTTAATCCATCCACTTCGTCAATCGAAAGAAAAAGGGTTTTCGTTAGCGGTATGTTAATTACAGAAACCAGAATACACCCTTTTAGTGTCCGTCCATTTCTGTTCGTTCCATGTACTCTTTGAATGTGTTTGTGATTTGTCGAGAGGATTATTTTAATTCGTGTAAACGAGGCTCTTTGGTACTCTTTGGTACCGGTGTACTTAATTCTGGTAATAAGTACTTGTGTATGTACGTGTGTCATTCGCGTTCCTTTATCGTCTTTCTCTACGGGTTGAGCAAAGTTTTAAGCGGTGAAATTATAATGTGTGTGGAGTGCAAGCCGTATCGTCATTCAGCGATTTCGAGGATTTGTGTAAATAATAAAACATGATTACCTTCTTATTAGGGAGTTCAATTAGCTAAACACTTAAGGACTGATTTTTCAATCGACAGATAATTTTTATTCGTGGTTAAAATTGAGGTCTGACAGATTTTGTATGGAAGATCTGACAAAAAATTAAAATTATTGCTCGGATAAAATTATCTGGCGTTGAAAAACTCAACCCTTGAACGATTAAATACTTGCAATTATTTTAAAATTCGGGTATTCAAAATGTTTTTTTTTTGTTTGTTTATATTCATTAGAATACTTACAAAGACTGCTACTCAATTTGGATCCTACGAAGTACGATGAAGTACCTTTTACAAGACCATTAGGCTTCGGTAAGGGGTTACAAACTTACTGAAATTCTTTGCTCGAAGTTAGTAGCCCACAGCTTAGCGTAGCCGCTACGTAGGACTATTTTGCTACGCCGTAGCACACTACGCCGCAGCAAAATAGTTCTACGTGCAGGCTGTATAGCACTTTAGTACTCAGTTATACCGAGATGTAGGAAGTTTGTATGGCCTACAGGACGGATGTGTAATTTGCATGGCTATAAATTATTAAGATGACCGAACGGTCCGCTGACCTTTCCCCTGTTTACAAATTAGGTGCAAATCTGACTGCCTCAATGTTGTAATGTTAATGGCCCGGGTAAGGTTGTCAGCTTGACTTTATAACTATTATTGTAATATCTATCAGGCCGTCATCAATTCTACTTTGATGAATATTGAAGTATCGGTATTTTGAAAGTAATATAACATTTTAACACGAATATTAGGGTAGGGCGGGGCTAATAGTCCCAATTTTCACTCTAAGACCCATATGTCTTAAAATCGAGTACTTACTGACGACAAAAAATGTTGTATGAAACCTTACACAATTCAGCTTAACGCTCAAATAGTCGGAAGTCTGAATATTTATTTCATTTCCGAAAACTTTAGCAACAAATGCAAAATGGAATTCTGTACTTTTTACCCCGCTCACGGGGTAAAAAGTCCCAGGTTTGGGGTAAGTAGTCCATACATCCTAATGGCTAGCTAATTAGTATTTGTGATCAATTATTAGGTTAAATCAAAATGCATTATTTTAAAATAAATATCTAATAACATTTCTGTTTATTAAAATATCAATATAATCAACAAATCTTAATATTTTAGTATAATCAACATGAAATGGACACAGGTAGAACGGCTATAGGGGAAAATACTGCTTTAGATGTTGAAGATTGAGGAGATATTGCTCTCGGTTGTTGTATCGTTTGTGCTGGTTGATTGTGCTGCTCTTCAATCGTGCAATAAACTTTTTAAGACAATTCCTGCAGATATTGTAATCTTTCGCTGCTTGACATAGTATTTTTTTCATCCTTATTGACCTTACCTACAGCCAATTTCATAATATTTAGTGGTGTAGTCCCTCTATCTGTCCTTCTTTTATAATTATGCATCCTTTAAAAGAAAAAAAAATACACCATTTATTAAACATATCACTTCAATAAAACATATGGGGTAAAAAGTTCTCTAGCGGGACAAGAAGTCCCATTGGTGTACTTCTTGCCCCATACCTATGTTCAGTGATTTGCAAGGTTATAAAATAAAAACGGTTAACAACAAGAACATTTTATTACCATGCATTACTTACGGGTATATTAAGACTGCAATATGAACTTACCTTAATCTTTTCTTTACAGTCAATGTAGATCTATGAAAGAAATGAGAACCAACACTTTTTTTACTTTTAGGCGCGAAAAATTTCCGATAGCTGTATTAATTGCATGTGCGCTCCGCGAAGACTGATGGCTCGCGGCTTCGTCGTCGCCCCTCACCCCGCTTCAGGTCACCTAGACCGTCTGTTTCTAGCGCGGATAGATACTGTGATATGTATGTTGGGACTTCTTACCCACCGGACTTCTAGCCCCGCCCTACCCTAATTATGTAGTAGGCTTTGAATTTCATTCACTAAAGTTTGAAGATTAAATAAATGTCCTTTTTTTTACTACAAAATTTTTGTAGAACAGTAATAAACTCGCTAAAACTGTTACCAACAAGAGCGGACAAACAATAGTAGAAACTGAACTTTTTTTTAATAAAGGCTTTAGGTTGAGTAGTTAAGTAGGTACTAAATAATATTATTGTACCTGAAGGCCAATTCTTGTATTAATTACATCAGGATTTTGTAATATCTTGATTTCAAAGAGTGTCCTTGGAGTTTCTTGTCCGTTCTTCTCCATAGAGATCTATGTTTTGGAATGGGCGACTAGCTTCAACTTTCAGATTAACTGACCGACTATTAAATTTTGACAATTCAAAAGTGTTTGTAAATGGTTTAATTCAAATAAATGCTTGGAGTTTGAGTTTAAAAACGTTCAAAATCTAATCGCAATCTCATCTCAGCCACAATCAATTTCAAAAACTTTATATAACTGTAGGTAAATTAGAGGTATTTTTGACAGATTGAGACTGAGGTGAACATTCTTAAAATTACAAGAACTGCCCCTCTGTTTTGGGAGGCTCTCAAATGGGAAACAATTTGTCGTTTCGTTTAGCTTTTGGTAAAGTGCTGGAGATACCCAACACGAACATGAAGATCTACGAAACAGTAACGTGTTTCTCGCTAGCAATTCCCACATTTATTTGTCAGACACTTGTTTACGTCCAAATACGTTCTCATGTCGCTCTCACAATTTGTTGATAACGGCGACTAGGTAGGTAGTATATTATTTTGCATGATATTAGGCTGAGGGTACAGTGTGGATTGTGCAGCGCCTTTAAAACAAAACTCCGTACCTATGCCGTGACGTTAGAGATGCCGATGCATTCCCCCAGTTTCTATGATAAATTTTCTCCGTGTCGATATGGGGTGCCCGTTCCTTGTCTATTTTTATTAAAATTATGGTATAAACACTATCTCTCTCTCCTTAAACGTCATTTCTGTCCTTTGCACGTGTTTTATGATTATTATTGTATATATGAATTTATATAGATAATTATATGTTTTATGTATGTGCATTATTATGTATTTATTGTATATATGTAAATGGTACACTACTGACTACCTGCGGTATTGCCTCTTCTTTCTGTCTTAGTCAATCCAAAGGTTAATTGTCTTAAAAGTTCGCTTTTCTCGATAAGACTGCCTATTGTGTCACCCTTTGTAAAATTTCTACATTTATGTCTGTAATATTTATGGTGTACATAATAAGGAGTACTCTATTCTAAACTTACTGACAGTCGTTTCAGACACTGCATCAATCCTAGCTTGACGATGTTAGCTGGCTGAAATATGATTCATCATATTTACATTTAAATTTACTTTTAATACACAATAAGAATTAAATACATAATGAGGAGGTTTTAAAATGTAATCCTGTTTACAAACTCATTCAGGCAGCAGATAATATTGTTGAATAAATATGTGTGCTCCATTATATTCTACAATAACCAGCGACACTTTTCGAAGGCTTAAATTTCATTATTTTGCTATCATAACGTACACATTACCTACCTCTTTTGCATTGCATTTTTTTTAAATTGCAGTAGCATTTAGTATTTTATCATATTACAAAAAGTAATTAAGATATCAGCCAGTTAGTAGAAATGCTTGTTCTCCTTTCATAGAGAATTGAATCATGAAATGGACATATAATGCATATAATGCAAATTTAGACCCTATGACATTGGTGAATTAAACACCGAGCGAAAGAAAAGAAGTAGGTCTTGAAACGGTAAAAGAAAAATCCGTGAGGAAATCGGTACGTCCTAGAACCAAATATTCGAAGACGTGACCAACGCGCACTGGGCCCGCGTGGTGGATTACGGCCCACTTCCTCTCACCGAGAGTCACCGAGAGGAGGCCTGTGTCCCAACAGTGGGGGCGTTATAGGCTGATTATGCTAAACGAAGTAGTTGACCAAAATAGGTTGAGGAAGAAGAGGACCAAGTAACTATGTACGACGATAAAAGTACTGTAAACAACGAAATTTATACTTCACACTAGGTATAAATAGAAATCCCCTACACACGTCGTCATTACGAGTATTAATTGGCCGTATTTATAGGCGGGCCGCGATCTGCAAGTAGTTGTACGTCGGAATTAGAATGTAATCGGGTGCCGGCGCGGCGGAACGGAACAACAAGGATTTACGAGCACCGCCGCTTCCGCACCATGCACCCCCAAACACTCAAAAACTACACCCCTTACCTTTTTGTGCTGTGAATAGCTTTTTTTATGATAAGTGGAATAAATTGCGGACGTCCATCCAATTTGTCCAGTCGTGTTGGTTTTTCTTCGTCGCTCGCTACTCGCATATGTATCGTCGGACGGAGGGACTGTATGCAAAGTGCTCGAAAGTCCCGTGATTTACCTGTTTCATGTTATTTTCAAATTCTTCCTTTTACAGTTAAGTTCGTAAACGTAATTAAGTGTTTCTTGATTTATTCATGTCCAATTAAAGCAGAAGCGTTTTGGTTGTGATTTATGAATAGACTTTTATGGATTTACGATTTATTTGATGTGAACATTTACTCGTTTACTGCATATTTCCAACGCTTTTCCGGGGCATTTGGAGTGATATTGTCATGAACTGATATTGGTAGGTAATAACTTATTTGCGCGTTTAGGGGTCGTTTCTTTGCAGTTGTAGGTTCCTATCGGTCTACAGTTCTTTAACGAAGTTTGCGAGTCCAATTTATGCAAACAGCAAAGAGCGAAACAGAAGTCAACAAAAAATTAAGCTCCACAGTGAGCTGAGCCGTAGTCTTTGTTCTTCTAATCCCGACTTTCCTTTCAGATAGCGTTCAGTCAGCTCTTAAATTAAGAATTTATTTCAGAACTTCATACTTTCCTGTTCCCCTTTGTGTTGCATCACAATGGAAATTATTATCAATTGGAAAACTTTCCGTTTCCACAACTTCTATAAAGGCTCACGTTTTATTTTCCACTTTTGACTTTCTTTTTGTTTTGTAAGGCGATATCACAGCGGGATATTTCACTGTGCCCATCTTGATTATCAAACAAATTATAAAGTAAGAGACCTCTTTGTAACTTTAATACGACCGTTGTGATCGTAAACTACCCATTATAAAGTTCCTCTGAAACATTAATTATTTAGAATTATTTTTTAAAAGCGGTTCGTGTAAGGGTATCTCGTAAAAGGGTTTCCAATGGAATATTCATGATTACCCTGAGTTACATTAATGGTTGTTTTGAATTCCCTCATGTGAAAAGAAACATAGTAATGTGGGATATGTTTTCCACGAGCTTATCTTCAAAATTGGCTTCGAGCATTGCTAAAAATTTGCATTTCATATAGATGTGATGAATAATTTATAACACGATGCCTCTGAAAATTAAATAGGATTTAATGAAAGAACTACATATATATTTACCTAACGCAAGACGTGTAGCTACTTTGAGGTCATGATACTGGTATTTTTGTAAATGTACGGGTAATATAAACAAAAAGAGAGGGTGCGGAAACTGAAGGAAAATGGATTTCCGTGAGACAAAGAACTTTTGTTGGCAACTACCCGACTCTTGGCACACACAGATAAATAAATCAGTGTTATTGAATTTTAATATTCACACAGAGGATGATACATTTCATACATTTAACCAATCACGTCTATGCATTTTTCACACAACCAATGAACTTTGAAGTAAAATAAGTATTATTAGTGGCAATAAAGAATAGAGTAGGTATACCTTATAGGATTATTAATTTAATAATCCAAATAAAAATAACTATAAAGCGCAATACTTCACGACTCCAACGCGAATTTTATTTCGTACGTATAAAACACGTAAATTGGAATAGTCTAACAAAAAAATATAGGACACATTGAGATGACATGTCGGCGCAGTTTATGACAATGAAAGCCGACGAGCCACTTCGGCTGAATTTAATCCGCAGCGGTTAAAGTTCCCTTCAGAAACAATAACAATTCGTTCAACGATATAATGTGACCGCACAGTTTTCCCCGGAGAAAGTTTTAAGTGCAAAAGGCCTCACAAGTTTATGTGTTGAATGAATCTAGGAACCAGCTTCGTAATGTAAAAGTTGTAATTTGATTTGCAACAGTAACCACTAGCTCCCATTGTTTTCATTTACCTACAAAACGGCTTTTTGTTCCTCGTTTAAACAAGTTACGACTTTGAGAGTTATGAATAAATGAATAGCTTTTCATTATACCCGACTCTATCTACTTAAGACGCCTGCAAAGGTTTTTACTGTCCTTATGAAAATTGAGGAAGATATACCTACGCACGCACATATTAATTTCATTGAATAAATTGTTCGGATTCCATCATTTTTTTATCTCATTTCCGTGTACTCGTTTACGTTTTGACTACCTATTTCAGGTAGGTAGATACTAACGTTCAAGCGTATTATGTTTGTTCAAATCTTTGATTAAATTCAGACGAACGAAAAATACTTCAGTTCTAAATGACGCGTTGGTTCTGCCTACTATGGTTTCCAACATTTATTACATATTTAAGTATATCATTTTGTGACATAACCAAACTGACGGAAAATATATACAATATGAATAAAATTTAATTTTATTGTATGTATAGATAACTAACTATTTATATTAGCTACTAAATTAAATGACTGACTAACTAACTATACAATTAAATACAAAAACAAAAGGCTTACGCGTCGAAGTACTCATCCGCATAGCTGTCATCTGGAAAATTAAGTTATCATGTTTATAGAAACAATGAGATTTGTTACACCCGTGATTTGTAACTAAGTAGGCCTTCCTTAAATTTTCACTGACAACGCAATGCTGTACACTATAATAAAAGCTTGGAAAAGCGGCTCTCAACGCAGCATATAATTACTCGCAATACAATTGTATTAAGTGTATTAAAATTGCATTCATCAATTTTAATTACAGTGAAGTGGCATCAATTCCGACCAGATTATATAATTCAATACAAGTGCAAATTACATCGACAGACACTATTGGTAATGTGTATGTGGCATATGAAAAGTAAATGAATTCAACTCGGAAACAATTCATGTTATAATAACTGGTAACAGCCCAAACTACCGTTAGAAAAATCAATTCCAAAGCGTGCACCTGATTAGCCCTAATCAGATTTAATTGTAGCTCAAGAACTCGTTTGATTACGTTCCATATCTAGTTATTATTTCAAAATGCAGCCTGAATCAACTCGTTATTAATACTGATAAAAACTGTATGTTATTATTTAGCCTAGCAATGTAGGTCATAAGTGCCGACCGGTCGAGCGAGCTGCAAGGAGGCAAAGCTTCGGGAATATTGGTTACACATTGCATGCTGGTCCTATTATGCGCAGTACCGAGGTTGCTAATGAAGAGAATATTAGAAAAAACTGTGACAAAGAGGCATTAATGAAACTGCTCGTTAAGAAAATAGGTACGCTGAAAGGACGTCTTTTCCTGTGTGGAAAATATGTTGTTAATGTAGGTATTAATACAAGATTTTGTTTTTATCTTTTTGAAGTTTTCATTTTAGTAGTTTGGTTTCAACGTAACAGTATCTATGATGTCTACCGCTGCATGTTTTCGAGAATTTTCTTTATGTTAGGACTTTGTACAACATGCGGTTTCCTCTGATAACTTATTAATATTAGGATATTTCATAATAAAGTACCATAAGGGGAACATAATTCTGAAAAAAATTCTAGCGCGCCACGTTTTCCTATTTAAATGATTCCTGGAATAGTCTAACATTTGATTTTCATGCAAAGCTTTATGATTATCGTGGAAAATACTTACCAATTTATTCTAAATCTGAACTTGTTGCCTTGGTAATTATTTGATCTAGCAACCCCAGTTAATACTACAAGGTGTGACAATCTCGAACAATGTGGTTGCATAGTTAATTGGATAACACGATTGTTTGCTTACATCAACTTTACAGTCAACATATAAATTATGTATACATATATATAGTATGTGGGGGCTTTAATCAGTCACTATATCACAGTTGACTAAAATTTTACAAGAGACTATTTTGATGGGATTTCGTAGTTTGAAACTAAATGGGTTATTTCACATAATTTAGAAGTAATTTGCATATCGTGCCAGTTCTGAACTTTTGACCCGGCCATTTTCTCCCGTGGCCTTCATCAATTTATTGATGTTTACTTACTAAGGTTTCGTATATAGAGGGTGTTTCATGAACCCTAAAATATCTATACGTTTGCCTATTACAAGACCCAGGAGCAAGAGGTGTGTTAAGTCAGCTAGTTAATACAGATTGTTAATTTCTTTGTAAATAAAAAAAAAGGTTTTTAAACGAAATATCAAGATTGACGTTCCGGCCTTTGGGTTGTGAAGTTCCTAGCTAATTAACTTTATGACAGATTTTATCCTAACAATTAGCAAGGACCTAGAAAAACAAGAGCCTCGTTTTATTCGGAGGGCCATAGAATAACGTGGGCCCGCCGTCACTTAGTGCTCTTGCCTTGCTCGTTACTAAAGCCATCCGTGTCTATATAGCAGCGTAATTTATACATCCTAACTAATATTATAAATGCGAAAGTGAGTTTGTTTAATACGATTTTACGCAAAACGGCTGATCGGATTTGGATGGAATTTAGCACATGGGTTAACCATGATCTGGAGAAGGATATAAGCTTCTTTTTTTCCTGGATCGTAGACGAAGTCGCGGACAACAGATTTCTTTTTCTATAAAAGAGAGGATTATTTTTTTATAAAAATCTTTGCTTGGTTACTAGGAATTTCTCCTTTATCGTGGGTGCATTTACAAACATTTAAACTCACATACACAAACAGCATTAATTTTATAAAACAATGAAAATGGAATTTTTTCCGAGATATACTAGGTGCTGTTTCACTGTAAAAGGATACGTGCAAATAAGCCGCAATTTGGTTTCAGGCTTTATAATAGTATAGATTAACTTCGGGACCACCCGTTCAACATAGTAAGCGCGAATTAAGTAAAACAACAAAGGTACCTATTTGTTCTTGTGCTTAATACACTCGGGATGTTCACCGGGTACCATAATCGCTACTTACAACCTTCATAAGTATTTTGAACTCTTTGCTCTAACCTAAAGTGGGCCAATTTCCAGTAATTGTTACTTGGGTGCTGTTTACGTTTCGAATTTAACTGTGCGTAGGTAAAGGCAAATTGTTATATACTACCTATTTACTTACATATTCTGCTTGCCACGCTTGGTTTGTGGTTGAATGACCATATTAACATACCAAGACCCCTCCGTGTTTCGGAAAGTACGTGAAGCTGTTGGTCCCAGCCGTCATTCATCTTTGACAGTCGTTACGGGTCGTCAGAAGCCCGAAAGTCTGACAACCAGTCTTACCAAGGGGTATTGTATTACCCAGTAACTGGGTTGTGGAGGTCAGATAGGCAGTCCACTCCATGTAAAAAATTGGTATTCAGCTGCATCGGGTTAGACTGGAAGCCGACCGCAACATAGTTGGGAAAAGGCTAGGCAGACGATGATTCTGAGACATACCCGCCGAAGTATTTTTAACCGACTTCTAAAAAAGGAGGAGGTTCTCAATTCGACGGTATTTTTTTTTTTTTTGTGTGTTTGTTACGCGATTTCTCCGCCAATTGTGAACCGATTTTCAAAATTCTTCTTTTGTTCGAAAGGAGATACTTCTGAAGTGGTCCCATAGAAATTTCATCAAAAACGGTTCAGTAGTTTGGTTTTTAAACCTAAATTACTGGTAAAAATTACAACTTAAAAGTGAAAAATAAAAACTTTTTTGCAAAAAAAAAACAATCGACTTCCAAAAACGACACTACAAAGTGAAAAATAACTTTAATTTCGGAAGTCGGTGGCAAACAACGAAAATGCGAACCCGACGACACCGACTTCCGAAATTAAAGTTATTTTTCACTTTGTAGTGTCGTTTTTGGAAGTCGGTTGTTTTTAAAACAGCGTATCGTAGCAATTAGCAAAGTGTTACTAGCTTAAAAAGAAGCAAATACATTTACAGGCTCTAAAAGGTTCTTTACTGCTGTACCTATTTATAAAAAAACATTTCCAAGAAACTCTCGGTAATTGGAAATCAAATATAATCACGTCCATTTTCGAGTTTAATTCCATTTACGAAGTACAAAAAGGCCAGCTGTACATGAACTACATTCACGAGGATGCCTTTAGCAGGATGGCGGTGCAAACGTCAGTCTTGTCGGCCGGCCGCGCCGCAAAGTAATAACAGTCGCTGCTAATGGATTGTGGTATTTAGGTAGCTGCCTTCGTACATGTTTAGGCATTACCCTTATTTTATCTATGACTTCGTGTACCTCTTTCACAGTTTTGGGCTCCTGGTCTTTTTGCGATGGCTTTTGTAAGTTGTTTTTTGAGGATTTACGATCTAAATTCTTGTTGAACAAAATATGATTCGTGGTCTTAAAAAAGTATGTATTAAAATTATAATCATTTAAATCGTCCTATTACAACCCTCTAAGTTCATATAACCGTATTGAATGACTATTTAATGAAATATCAATATTTGTTATTGATATGATGTGTGTGTTGTGTGTGTTGTTTGTGATGATTTTAATTCATGTAAAATTTATTGTGGTAATCTCTTAGTTGTCATCCAACATGTTGAGGCTAAGTCTCATTTATTTACATTTACCTCAATTTTGGGCTCCTGGTATTATTTACCTTTGGCATTATAGTTTCTGCCCACTACGCTTGTTTTAACTAAATTCTGCTGCCTGGTATGTAACTAACTTTTGAAATCGACTCTGTAAATAGAATTCTGTTCTATATTAAGTCTGTTACAATATTCAGCGATATTAAAAAGCGTCTGCGCTTGTGTCAATGTTCCATTAATGACTCGTGTGGGCGTCGTAAACACATTAAATATTACAAACGTGAAAATGTGTAGCTTCTTCAGTTTCCTTGTTTATTTGGCACGTTTCCTAACACGAATCTATTTCAATGACCCACTATTATTTAAGACATTAGTAAATTTTATTTGGAGATTTCATAATGACGAGTTTTTTAGCCGTTTTGTAAGGCAACTAAATGTTTTTAACCTTTTACATTTTAAAGCTTAGGGATTTCTCAGGTTAAATACTGTGAATATAGAAAATATTAACAAAATTTATAGCATAATTTGTCGAATTAACGATCTACCTTTTCAAGAGACTTTTAATTTTCATTACATTAATTTAAAAAGATAAGTGAATAATTAATTGAAAGCGGCCCGAAAAAAACCCTTAGATACATTTAGATCTAGGTAACCGGGGTAAACTAAATTTTAAAATTCACATTGAATTAGGTTTTCCAATGAAACGGTCGCAAGTAGGTACTTGACTCAGGACACAATACAACAGTGACAAAGAACCCCTAACGACCCCGAATTTATCGTGAACTTTCCACTAATACCGTCATTAAACAACCCTTTGTTTTCTTCTTTGATAAAAACGCCTCGAAGCACCTCGGAGTTCGTAATTTTTATCTTTCCCTGCTTGAATAGTCACCTTAGGAACAAAAGCAAATACTTTTGCTACAATGACAACAGCTGTCCCCATTGTCTGCAATGGGCCTATGTTTATTAATTTAAAGTTCAGATTTCAACGAGTTTTGAGTTTGTTTTGTCAATGTTTTGATAAAAGTGATTGTCGTTATAATGATAAGTGCCGAGGGAATTATTAATTTAGGGTAATGTTACCTTTTGAATTACATAGAGGTTGTCGGGGTCCTGTAGGTACACTCATTTTTTATAACAGGCATGTTTAAAATTTTGGCAAATTTCATGGATCATAAGCTAACATGACGATGCACAAACTGGAAAAAATATTCAGTTGGTGGTATTTTAGTTTCCACATACGAGTATGTTACCTACATATTTTAAAAATATTTTACTGTTGTAAGGTATTATCATTTTACGTTAAAATTCGCTTTTTAAAGTTCGCATGAGCGAATTTTATAAATCGAATTTTCTCATGAAAATTCCGAAACGGAATTCTTGTATATCTACTGTTACATAGCTGGCAAAATCGAAAATTTTATGATTCTGGGCCTTTAATATTAACACTGCATGCTTTCAATTCCTTTACACTGAAGTTTAATTAATTACAATCCATGAAATTCACGCCAGTTTGTGTGTAGTTTATACGAGAAAATTACATTATGCTGTGAGTAAAATCCGTCGGCATTTGGGCCCAGCAGGGTGCATACAATTGAATTATTTAAGGTATTATGACGTTAAATTGCCCGGCGGAGGCGAGTATACCGTAATCAGGTAAGAAAGCGGCGGGCGGCCTGTCTGAGGCACCTGTCCCACCGCCGACGAGGAATTCGCTATCAACTCAAGAAACGTAGGTAGAAAATATTGTAAGTCCCGTGTAAGTAAAAGAGATATATATATATTCATAGTTGATCGCTGAATGTTCACACCGCCGGCGAGTACTCGTTTGTCGCCACAAGAGCTAACAAAAAGAGTAGGAAGTTACTCGCTAAGCGACACTCGCATTCACTGAGAGTATCTTCTGAGAGTCGCTTGGTACACACGCATACCAGCGAATAATCGCTCGTCGTCATCGCGCACTCGCTGCTCGTTGCTCGCCAACTCGTTTTTAGTTACCAGCTCTACTCGCTTCTCTAATCGCCGGTGGTGGAACAGGTGCTTGAGACAGCCCCGAGATAACCTTTAATATAAGCTCGGTAATTAATAAAGTTGTTCGTTGTTCGTTTTTACTTGTATTAGCAAACGTGTAAACATGAGGTCGACAGTCTCTTTCTATACTGTGTAAAGAAAGACGCATTAAGTTGATGTATGTGAACAATGTTTACAGGCGTGAGTGAATAGATATGAATGAAACCTACATTTTATTTTTAGTACATTTACATGAAATTGTACTTACCTACGTCATTTAGTTATTAACAGTGTAAATTTATCGTGTAGCAAAAACACTTCAACATGAGATAATCAATACATGCATATTTAAATTGGTCTATGTTATAAACATTTATTTTTACGTCTCATCTGAAATGACATTACCCAGGAGTATTTCATATGTTACGTTCAGTTCTTTATCTTTCATACGAAAATATAAAGTATGGGTGACTACCCAATAAACTTTATAGGATGTGCTACTCATGAGAATATGACAGGACATTATTCTAAGGGTATTCCCGACGGTCAAAACTTTATGCTTAACTCTTCAAACTCATTGATCGACACTTTGCCTCTAATTTTACGGTAAACAACTGTCAGCCACAATTGTTCAACAAATTGTCTGTTTTAATATAATGTAAGGTACGATGATTGACGGCGTGGAGCAAAATAAAACAGTACAGAAATTAAATATAAATAAAAACAGTTTCAGAATAGGTTTTTGATCCTCTATAATCGCCTTTTTTAATTGTAATCCTACTGTGTTATCGGAAAACCTGTTTATAAATCTATTTTCGACTTTTCATTCATCTTGGATTTCCGGTAACATTTAACTATTGATAACTGACTATAAAAGAAATGAATTAAAAAAGTCGCCAGGTTCTTTTTTATTTTTGCACGTGCTGTAACATTTCATCGACATTTTTTATTGAAGTTTTTCAGAATTGATTATTGCATGGATTCTGTTTTAGGATTTAGAGATGAACAAAAAGTTATTTTCCTCCCAGTCCCAAAAACATTGCTAGTTTTTGGGACTGGGACGAAAATAACGACGCTTTTTCAAAGGGGTTACCGGTATAGTGAATCGATGAGAGGTAGAGGTTCTATTTAAACTTAACACACATTAGCGGATTTCAAACGAGTCTCTTTTTTGAAGAAGTCTGAAAAATCATAAATCAGTCGAATTGTGATTTTTCTTTTATTACTTATATTCTTAATTTTTAATTATATTTTTTTTTATTGTATTCTTAATTTTTTTTTTCATTTGTGTTCATCGATATTTTCGTCAATTCTGGACCGATTTTGGTTTTTTTTTCTTTTGTTAAAGGAAGCTTGCGCGGCGTTTCCACTTAGGTAGTTGTTGAGTTATAAGTATTTTGTCCAGTTAGTTTATATTGATGATGTTATAATAACTTCCTGTAGCAGATATTTAAATAACTGAAAAGTGAAAAATAAAAACATTTAATAAAAAAAACAACTTCAAAAAAAAAAACACTACTGTGTGAAAAATTGTGGTGTGTACAACTTCAAAAGTCGGTGACAAAAAAAAAAACAAAATACAAAATCAAAGATCGACTTTTGAAATTTAAGTTATTTTTCAACTCTGTAGTGTTGTTTTTGGAAGTCGGTTGGTTTGTTATTGTAAAAATGCTTTTTGTAGCACTTTTCAAACTTACGCGAGACCTAAGTTTAATCCAGATAAAAATATGAATGAAAACTTAAACCAAAAAAAAATCCATTCTACCGCAGTTAATCTTGGTCGACAATTCATGTGCCACATACGGCACGCGCACCGAAGGTTTCCCATCCCTAGTCAAACGAGATACAAAAAAAGCAGCATTCCGGTAAGCATTGTTCACTCACTCTGCAGCACTCTGGGAATTTTCTTATAGCTTATTCATTTACGCACGATCTTTTTCGAAGTAATACATGGATTCCTAGGATACTCAAGCATATCACCAAATCTAATTACGTAAAGCTGGATCCAGACAAACCTGTGGCGCCTCTTACATTCAGGTTGATTGTATACAAAGTCGGTTTAATTTAGTGAAGCACCGAGCTAACCTAGTTACCCCAGCATAAGTGCAGTTAATTTTCGAGATTAGCATTTGTGTGAGACAATTAGTCGTGAGTAAACTTTAAATAGAGCTTTTGAATAGACTTATTGCCTTACTTGGGCGCTTAGCTGGAGACCGACTAAAAACTGGGGGTAAAAACTTAAGCTGGTAAGTACACTTCTATTGAACGGAGTGAAGCGGTGCAATTACGTTAGTCCTCTCCCGGTAGTCTCGCCCCGACGGGCACAAAGACTCGCCCTTGCTTTCATTTTCAATCATCATTTTGTTGAGATTTCTTGCTTATTGCATTCATTGTACGGAAGTCTTAATATCGCGCCACTTTTAAATAAAGTACGCCACAATGGTTCTCTTTATTTGTGAGTATTGTTTATAATTTACTACCTAGCTTTTGTTTTGTCATTAAACCAGTATTATTATATGTATGTAAATAGTCTGTGTTTCATTAGCGTTCATCAAATGATTATGTACTTTTTGACCGCTGTCTCCTGTGTTTTTGTTTTATGGCTATCGACAGCCCTACTACAAATGCAAATAGTTACTACACCACAAACTGTGCATTAGATTGGCGGTTACTCTAATATTAATGTTGCTATTTTATGGCTAACATTGTCAATCAAATATTTCGTTTACATTCAACAACTATATGACTGGTTTATATAATTTATAGGCGCTTTCCTCGTTTGTCAATTTGAATGGCTATCACTTGGTGCAATAGCGTCGGGAAGAAATTGTAGTTGTAAGTACAATCTACACCTTTTTGTATTCCATTCGCGTACATGGTTCCCGCAAATACTGCAATGTGAGAGAAGTTTTGTCGCAGCGAAATCTGACTAGGCTAGGCATTAGGTCCTTGCGTGCACTACATATGTGCAACATTCGTGCTTTGCCTGAGGAAGTATGTGTAATTGGACCTAGATGTCTTCACAAAGAGTTTTTTAAATAATAATGATGAAATATCAGCTGTTCTTTTTTGTTAGTAAGCATACCTATTAGTTACCAACCTACATGAGGAGTACACTAATCAGAAATTTTGTTAGAAGTAACATTTCTAGAAAGCAATATATCGCCGGTCGCACTTTGAGGTACTAACTTGACAAAGCTTTCCGTGTAAGCATCTAAATACAACTAACATTCTAAGTCACACGCAATCATACGCAACCGCAATGTTGTAGTTCGTTAAAGGCACAAGGCGTCGTATAACGACTCCCGATAGCGCCGTGAACAACTGACGTACCATGTGTAACACAGTACCTTTGTCTTTGCATTCCTGTATAAATACAGGCACTAACTAGGCTTTGAAATATTACCGTGAACAGATTCGCTCCGTCGAGCCCGCCACTGCCTCGCCTCGAACCCATCTGTCTCTCCACTATTCCCGACGTATGCAAGTGTCGGCGTGACGTTAACGGTACTTGAGAGACAGATCGTTGCTCATTCACAAAATATTAGCTCCCCCTTAATTGGCTAACTTTCCACGAATATCTTACGTAACTAGCAATTAGCTAGCTCTAGTTAGTTTATCTCTTAGTAATAAGGATTTATGTACATTCGTACAACTTTCCTGAGAGTATATTATTAAATTATTTATATCACAATTTGTTGACCAAACTGTTGGAAAACTACTCGTTTTAATAAGTAATTTAATTAAATGTCTCCGTAAGTCCGTACCTACATAAAGTTCAGTGCAAACAAATGACCTACATATTTATTTGGGTTACCAAGAGCTGCAAGTTTGCAAACTCTACCAAGATTCTAATTACATTGGCAATCCTTAATGTAGGTATTAAACGTAGGAAGATTTAGTTTAATACAAAAGTCTGAAAAGTACAAGCAGATAAATAAGGTTTCTTGTTGACCGGCGTTAATGAAACGCAAACAATCCCTGAGTAAATTCTGCGATGCAAACCCGCTACAAGTTGTTATATTCGTGTACTGTGCACACTCTTTGATGTGCTTCTTTTGTACACTTTCAATGCGAAATTAGAAGTGAATGAATTAATTACTTAGCTCTGCATTTAGCTGATGCAGGGAGTTTACTGTTTCCTAAGGGATTATTGAATTTGATGATTTTATTTCCGAATGATTTCAATCGATCATATTTCAAACGACCACATTTACGCATGGAAAATGAACTAAAAGACAGAGTTAGTTACTATCAGTTAACAGGCATTTAAACCGTGCAGTCGGAATGACGTGAGCGGTTACATTGTTAGTGGTTGTCGGCACAACACAACACAAATTCGTTTCTGCAATCACGGACGTGGACGTTCGAAATCTGATTTACCGCTGATTTGTGGTCAGGTGCGGCCGCGTACATGTACCTACCGTGCGCTCTGCCTACCCACACCTATGTATGTACGTACCTACTACGCAAACCAAGTTATGTCCCAAATATAACTCATATCACCTGTCGTCCCGCCTGAAATATCGTCGCGGAACGATTTTATCACTCACAATGATGTATCCTTTATTGTTGAATACATTACCAAAGTTTGTCCTTTAAAACCCCGAAAATTGTCAGGCTTCATTTAACGACTTTAACGTTCTCTGTTAGAATTCCGATGATAAAATAACGGGCAGAAGAATATTGGGTTTCAAAGCCACGTGTAGGTGTTCGATTTTATCTTTTTTCAAAGTTTATTCTATGTACGTCGTTCATATTACCTGGGCTTGTTAGTTGTTTTGCTATGTCAACTAACGAATATTAATTTAAAAGTATACTTTTAAATGAATGATGATGAAAAATGCAGACTGCGAATTTTGATGCGACTGTTTTTTAAGACTGAACTTTCAGTCGTGAAAAACTGTTTATATACAGGGTGGCAGGGACATCGACGCGCAAACTGTAACGATGGATTCAGCACATGAGTTTAGATCCCATTGCGTACCAAACTTTCGTCGGTTATCAAAAAAAATCTTCTATTTCATAGAAACGTGTAATACCTACGCGGTCAAAACGTATGGAAGAGTAATATATTTTTTTAATAACCAACGAAAAATTTCAACGCTATGGAGTTTAAACTCATGTGCTGAATCCTTGGTTACATTTGCGCGTCGATGTCCCTGCCACCCTGTATAGACACTTTACTGTGCACCAGAAAATACACAATAAAAAATACAATACTAAACTAATTATGAAAAAGCTGAAAAAATATTAAAACCATTTAAAGAAAATATACAGCAAAAAAACGTGTTTCATCAGTTCGAGAGAATACGAAGCCATAGTGTCTTCAAACTTATAACACCCCGCATTTTTCGGTGGGGGTTAAAAACAGAATCGTCTATAAAATGCTACAAATTGAGGTTTAACGCTGTAAACAAGAAAACCGGCCAAGTGCGAGTCGGACTCGCCCATGAAGGGTTCCGTTACGTTACGATTTATGACGTATTAAAAAAAAACTACCCACTAGATCTCGTTCAAACCAATTTTCGGTGGAAGTTTATATGGTAATGTAAATAAATATTTTTTTTAGTTTTATCATTCTCTTATTTTAGAAGTTACAGGGGGGGGGGGACACACATTTTACCACTTTGGAAGTGTCTCTCGCGCAAACTATTCAGTTTAGAAAAAAATGATATTAGAAACCTCAATATCATTTTTGAAGACCTATCCATAGATACCCCACACGTATGGGTTTGATGAAAAAAAAAATTTTGAGTTTCAGTTCTAAGTATGGGGACCCCCAAAATTTATTGTTTTTTTTCTATTTTTGTGTGAAAATCTTAATGCGGTTCACAGAATACATCTACTTACCAAGTTTCAACAGTATAGCTCTTATAGTTTCGGAAAAAAGCGGCTGTGACATACGGACGGACAGACAGACAGACAGACAGACCGACAGACAGACAGACAGACAGACAGACATGACGAATCCATAAGGGTTCCGTTGCCATTTGGCTACGGAACCCTAAAAAGGGAAGGTAGCAGTTGCCAAGTCGGATCCAGTTACTTGCACCCGTCCGGATTGTGTTATATACAGAAATGAGAACGTCGAAGTTGGGTTGAATCTCGGCAAACTGTCAAACCTGTTTCATTTACGACGAGTACCTCCTTATTTATGTCTAAATATGCCGACGGCGGAGATAGATACCAGTGCAGTACATATTATGTACTTTTAAGGACTTCTCAGTCACACCGACCTAACTTTACTCGTAAATCATAGAGTACTTTGTATTGTAGAACCTTTCCTAAATGTAACTTTAACACGCGTACTTAAATGTTCCCCAACTGTGATGAATAATACAGTCCCATTTTGTAAAACGAAAAAAATTCTTTGACAATAAATTATCGAAGAATCTTTGTCCAACGGTGAACTGAGGTGAAAATAATGATCGAACTTGGAAAACATTTACGCGAAAGATATTAAAGAACGATTATTGGTTATTGCGCAAAACTTTCTTTGTTCGACTCATGATAATAGGCGAGGGAATTATTATGAACAGACTTTTATTGTATTTCGATGAATGAGTATTCCTTACAGATGTTCTTTTTATTGGAGATGAAATTGCTTTAAACTATTAGAAGTGGGACATGTGTAGTGCTTTGGGAAGTACCACGGGAATATCCTAGCAGAGAATTCGAGTTACCCGTCAAACTAGAGCCGGTACACAACAAAGCCATTACCAGTAGACGCGCGGCCCAATCTTATTTTCTAAGTTTAGGAATCGAAAACTTGTTCACAAACGTCGAGGTATGAGAAAAGAACAACCCAGCACGTATGCGTCTTATTGCTAATGCTATTTTTAGTTTCTTAGTAAAATAATTAGTTCACATTGAATGAATTTTACGTGTAGCGTGTGGAGCCTGCAATGTAAACCACATGTTTATAGTCGCTTTTTGTTTTACGCTTTTTGGATGGAATCCAAGTTTATAATATTATTTTTTTTCCGTGATGAGCCTTTTATTAAAAATATGTAGGTATTGGTAAGTATATTCACGGGTAAAAATTTACATCGTTTTTATACGTTTGCCATAAAATCCAAATTACAACCGATGTCCTTTATTCCTTTAGGTAAAAGCGTTTAAGGGGCACATAAGGTCACGTTCAGCACTTTGATTGCTATCACAAATGTATTGGCAATGGCTGCCGAATCTGATTTACCTCTGATTTGCGGCCGCCTGTGACTGGCGCGCAAACTTCCGTGTTGTATTAACGTAGGCCACTGTTGTGTTTATCTTCACATTACCATTATTTGAGAGGACGATAAGTGTTTTATATTTAGGTGTTTAACGTGTCTGACAAGACTAATAGGGTAATGTAAAGATGAGTACATCTACGGAATACATAATCAGGATATTATGTTCCCTCTGCTGGGACACAGGCCTCCTATCTTTTTGAAAGGGAGCGAGTCGTAATCCACCACGTGGCCCCAGTGCGGGTTGGTAGATGTCACATGTCTTCGAATTTTTTCCACGATGGTTTCCTTCACCGTTTAGAGAACAGTTGTGACGAAATAAATTACACAAAGTAACGCGCCTGACTGGGTTTGAAACCACGACGTACAATTCGTAAGTCCGTTACTACTGGGCCACCACCGCACCATCAATAGAATATTAATACTTAATAGATGTTTTGTTGTGACGATCCTTGGGGCAGACGTGAGTCCAAAAACTGTGTGTGTCTTTAATCTTAGGATAATCAAATCAAATCAAAAGTCATTTATTCAAATTAGGCTGAGAATCAGCACTTTTTGAACGTCAAAATTACAAAAGACAGTCCCCCAAAAACGCCCGCTCTTTACCGCTTCCTAGTGCTATCGCTGGGAAGAAGAAGTGGTGGAACAAACTCCCCAGCAGCACAGCTGTCTGTTCAGTTAGAAAATACTTGATTGTATACAATAATAGGTATGTTAAGTAAGTAACATTACAAGACACAGAACATTAAATTAAATTCATTAAATTATTTGCCATATGTCAGCTAGCTACGCTAATATACCAACAAATATAATAAAAACTATACGTACTCAAACTAGAAAATAATTAATTAAAATCAAAATGTAAATAAAAACTTACTATCTAAATAAAAGCCTCCAGGCATAAAAGGCGTGTCAGCTTACATATTTATGCATTGCTGGGTTCTGGTCACATAGCTGTCACTTGAAGTCACAAATGACAAACTAGGACCATCGAAGTAAAATAAATAAATAAGTTAATACTAATAACAATAACCTGTCAGTAAGCTAATTCTGGAGAAAGAACATGAACATTGTCTTGAGTTAATTAACGCGACCAACTATTCTTATCGTGTAAGTAGTCGTTGATGGAATAGTAAGCCTTTGAACAAAGGTTGGATTTTACTTGAGCTTTAAACGCACTAAAATGCAAGTCTAGCAAAGAAGAGGGTATCTTGTTATAAAAGGTTATACCAAGCCCAACAAATGAGTTATGAACCTTATGAAGCCAGTGAAAGGGGGGCACGTAGTTTGTCCTTATTTCTAGTGTTAATACTGTGAATATGTTTAGTGTACAAGTGTGTGTGTTTAGTGTACAAGTGTAAATTTTACCTAATATACAAGATGTTGGTGAAGATGAATTGTGATGCAACCGTGAGAATACCAATATCTTTAAAAAAATCTCTTAGAGAAACCCTGGCACGTAGCTGGTAAATTGCTCGAACAGCTCGTTTTTGAAGGACAGATATATATTGTATATCAGCGGCTTTGCCCCACAGCAGAATACCGTAGGACATAACGCTGTGAAAATAACTAAAATAGACTAAACGACGAAAGTAAGACTGACCGCACACGCGTACTTTCCTGACCGCGGCGTAAGTAGCAGAAGTGAGCCTTCCTGCTAGATTTGAAATATGAGGTCCCCACTGAAGTTTAGCATCTACTGCCATTCCTAGAAAAATTGCCGAGCCTACAGTTGCAAGGGCCTCTTTATCTAAGACGATGTTGGGTCCTAGATTTCTAACATTCGGTAAGGCGAACTTTGCACATTTCGTTTTCTTGCCATTGAGAACTAGGTAATTTGACGTAAATCAATTTGTAACTATTGAGAGCGCACTGTTTACGTCGTCAAAAATGAAATTGATTGAAGTCTAAACTATTGTAAACTTACCTCAGAATTGAGTCATAGAATTGGAACCTCAAATAAATCAACACAATAACAGTATTTATTATAAATTATACATTATTTACCAACCTTAAAATTGTCACTCCGGTTCCTCGTTCAAGACTGACTAATGTCGGCAACTTGTTAAACTGACAATTCACTTAAATGTTAGAATGATTTTATAACTGTTAGTGACTTTTGAAGGATTTAAAATGACACAACATAACTGGAATACTCGTATGACAAGCTTATCCATGGACTGTTTACTATAAATATTACTAATTTAAATCTACTCTCACATATATAAGTCTTGTTAACAATATCTAAATAAAGTGCCAAACGAATTGAACTGAGGTTCAGTCAAGGCCATTGAAAACATTATCTGTTGCCAGTACTTTTTTTGTCATTGTCTTTTTGATTTCATATGGACAGGTAATCCAGATCGATGCTCAAGCATGAATCTCAATTCAACACTGATAAACAGTATTCGTTGTTCACAGAGAAGATAATTGTTGATAGGTCTCTCTACTCGAATATATTTTCGAATCGAAATTCATGGTGTAAACATAATTCGTGAAACGTTTTATAGTACAACCGCCTCAAGGCTCAGCGTAATTGAATACAAAGACAAAACTTCATAATCCAACTAAAAATAGTGTCAAAAAATCAATGAATTGAACAGAGATCTAGCCGAGGCGATCAAATATTTATTATGTACTAGCTTCTGCTCGCGGCTTCGCCCGCGTGGATGTCGGAAATTATCCCACGGGAACGTGCTAACAGGATAAAATGTATGTGCTTCCCCAGGATGCCATCTATCTCGCGGGCCCTTTGTGGCTAATTACAATAGAAAACTAATTGTGTCTCATTAGTGGTGATTAAGAGGGTACCTATATGATATCTTTACCTAAGTACTTACCTAATTTAAAAAAAATAACCTACCTAAATAAACCTATTTCTGATGATAACTAATCTAAACTCAATAAATAAGCAAAATCTCTAAAAACTAATATCTATACGAATGACTAATCCTACCTAACAGTATTATAAAATAACCTACGGTCACTACGTACACTATCAAATATACTACCTATACTTTAAAATTAAAATCTATACCTACCTACGACTTATAAAATTAAACCTAAATAACTCTAAAAACTAAAAGGAAGGTCGCACAGATAATACTGCGGGTGACGTAACCTACGACAAACTTATTATTTGCGGTTGGTACAGTAATCGGTCTAGGGATCGAACCGCAAAATTAAGTTTGTTTTTTATTGTATATACTTTTCCGGGATAAAAAGTACCCAGTGTGGTGCCCAGGATATTAAAGAATAATTATACCAAGTTTCATCGTAATCGAACCGGTAGTTTTTGTGTGATGCCTGAACAAACAGACAGACAGACAGACAGACAGACAGACAGACCGACAGACAGACAGACAGACAAAAATTTTTTTAATCACATTTTTGGGTTCGGTGTCGGTCTAGTAACACCCCCTGCCATTTATTTTTTTGATATTTTCAATGTACAGAATTTTCACTTCTACAGATTTATTATAAGTATAGATATAGATTGCTATGAATGCGCGTATATTCTTCCTAATTTCATTCCTTTTCCTAAATTCATCCAAATCTCGGTTCAACACAGACAGAGTTAATACTAATCGTACCTCTATTTCAAATCTATGGTGCAGATTCGTGCTGGAGTAGGCTTCAAGGTTCAGCGTAATTGAATAAAGACAAAACTTTATAATCCAACTAAATAAAGTGTCAAACGAATAAATCAATGAATTGAACAGAGATCCAGCCGAGGCGATTGAATATATTATCTGTTGCCATGAATGCGCTAATGTTGGAGAATTTAATCGGGGAGCGGGCGTGGGAACGGAAGAGCTTCGTTCGTTGGATTTACGAGCGAAAAAGCTTCCGCCGCTTTCGACGTTCACGCGAAACTACAGGCATTTTTGTATATAACAATTTAAATAAGTAGTTTATATTAAATAATGGTGATGGTAAGTTGAGGTGTCTGAAGTTAATGGTGACGTTAGGCAATTTTTTCTTGTTTAAAATTTTCCGGTAGTTTGGGATTTTTCGTTTCATTTTCATTCGTTGCCCTGTATGTCTACAGTTTACTGTTTTTTCATCAATAACATGCAAATCGTCGATAAAACTGGAAAGGCAATTTGTTTCGAGCATCCTTTACAAACTTATTTTACAGGTAAAGTGAAACCAAACATGTGAGGATATACAAATGTGAATACAGTGAAAATGGTATACATTTCACAATCCATACTGAAAGAGGAAAACGGTCAAGTTGTAATGCACACGTCGACAGGCGACGCAGACGTTTACACAACAGTCAGTGAAAGTGAAAAGCTCCTTACATTTCACAAAATATTTTTATTGTTTGCCAGACCATTGACTTCCATTCCAGACATTTATCTAGTACAAGTTATTTAACAACCGGAGCACAAAATTTCCTCGAGTATAATTTATAAATAGCCCTCGAAAGCGCGATCGCCTAATTTGCTTTTCAGATATTTAGACGTCTCCCCGCTTAAGGGATTACGCTTCATAATGCCCAAGGACCATTGTTGTAGCTTGATAAAATTTAATTTGTCACAAGGAGCGAGTCCTCCATCCAGCCGCGAGCCAGCCAAACGAACCGAGGAAAGTAATGATCACATGAAATCCCAGATCAAGAATTAAGAGCACTTTTGTTTTAGTAAACCGACCGGAATAATAGCTGAAGTTTGGCGTCGCCATGCCGACAAATGATTTGATGGGCTTCATCAGCACTCGACTACGCTCGGATAATGTTTCGTTCCGCGACCTATAAATGAAAAAGTTGTCGAAACAAACTGTATCCGATGATGTACGATAGAAATGGATTTTAATACTGTTTTTTGCGAGGCGAGTCAGAAACAGCGTTGCAATCTTCGTATACCCTTTATGTGTTACATTTTGTCGGGTGAAGCCCTGAATAGGCGGCCAGTCTCTTTGATGGTATTGAAAGAGAAAATGCTTATCGCACCATCGGCCGTAAATAGCCGAGTGGGTGTCGAATTTCTCTACACATGCTACGAAAACACACTTATCCTTTTTACTTAAACTGTTTTCACATCCCTTCTCAATACGCTGAAACTATTCGTCTGAGTCTTGCCCTTTTGAATGTATTGGCAGGTATGTTTATTGGGTATGAGAGCTATATGTTTTATGTGACGTAATTTATTCAGGTCATTTTTATCCTTTTATTTATTTCGTTTTCTTGAGTACGCTTTTGTATCTGTTGACAATAAAACACATCAATTGAAAAGAACCCTCTTTTGTATCGTCTTTGAATGGAATAATTGTTTTAATGGGTAAAATTATGAGCGTCGTCTATACATTTGCTAAATGATCGCCCATTTGTGTTTAGAAACGTTTATTGTATCTCTGGAAATTCTAAAATGCAACGTTGATAAATAAAGTTATGTTTAAGGTTGAATATTACTGAATGAAGCACCATTAGCTCTAATGTATTCAATAAATCAAACTTGTTACATGTGCTACCTATTAAAATATGTCATCCATTATAATTGAATACCTAATGTGTAAGGGACGAACAATATCTAGCAAATAATTTTCACGTTATCATTACCACTTAACACTCATCCTTGGATTGAAAAAGCTAATGGCTTGGAACAAGTCGAGGTGGTTTAAATAAATCGGCGACATTCCATTTCCTGCAGTAAGTAAAGCGACCTCATGATTCCGTTTTAAAAATTGAATTTCACGTTATCAAGTTTATCTGAGTCTTAGCTGAGGGAATTTTGTTAGCACTTCAGAATAAAGGTTGGACATAGAAATGGTATCGAATGATTGGCTAACGGGGGATGCGCTAAGGTAGCCCGCGAAATATAAATTTATTTACGTTTTTTGCAATTTGGGGGTCAGGTTGTATGTTGATTAAAATATGATTCGCAACCGTAACAAATATAGCTTTACAGAATAATAATGATGAGAAGCAGCCATATAAATTCTTGAGTTAGAATTGGCCTCAAATGCCATGATCAATATAAAGTGAGTTGTATTGATGATTTTTATGATTATAATCTATACTTATAATAAATCTGTAGAAGTGAAAATTCTGTACATTGAAAATATCAAAAAAATAAATGGCAGGGGGTGTTACTAGACCGACACCGAACCCAAAAATGTGATTAAAAAAATTTTTGTCTGTCTATCTGTCGGTCTGTCTGTCTGTCTGTCTGTTTGTTCAGGCATCACGCAAAAACTACCGGTTCGATTACGTTGAAACTTGGTATAATTATTCTTTAATATCCTGGGCACCACACTGGGTACTTTTTATCCCGGAAAAGTATATACAATAAAAAACAAACTTAATTTTGCGGTTCGATCCCTAGACCCGATTACTGCACCAACCGCAAATAATAAGTTAGTCGTAGGTTAAGTCACCCGCAATGGAGTTCATTTTTATTCCTTTTAGTTTTTAGAGTTATTTAGGTTTATTTTTATGTAAGTCGTAGGTATAGATTTTAATTTTAAAGTATAGGTAGTATATTTGATAGTGTACGTAGTGACCGTAGGTTATTTTATAATACTGTTAGGTAGGAGTAGTCATTCGTATAGATATTAGTTTTTAGGGATTTTGCTTATTTATTGAGTTTAGATTAGTTATCATCAGAAATAGGTTTATTTAGGTAGGTAGGTATTTAATTTTCTGTTATTGAGTTTTTTTTTTTAAATTAGGTAGGTACTTAGGTAAAGATATCATATAGGTACCCTCTTAATCACCACTAATGAGACACAATTGGTTTTCTATTGTAATTAGCCACAAAGGGCCCGCGAGATAGATGGCATTCTGGGGAAGCACATAGGTACATTTTATCCTGTTAGCACGTTTCCGTGGGATAATTTCCGACATCCACGCGGGCGAAGCCGCGGGCAGAAGCTAGATCTATAAATAAATATTTGTTATTAATGGCCGCGAATAATATTTAGATCAACATACAATCTGACTACTGCCCGTGTTTTCGTCTGCGATTCGGGACAAAAAGTATCTTATGTCCTTCTTCAGGACATGGTCTACCCATGTGCCAAATTTCATCCAAATTCGTCTAGCGTGAAAGCGTATTGTTACGCTAAACAATCAAACTCACTTTCGCACTTACAATATTAGTTAGGATTTGTATGTTTGGATATTTGTTATTTAATCACGCTAAAACGACTAAACGGGTTTAAATGAGATTTGGCACAAAGATAGTTTGTAACCTGGTTTAACGCATAGGATACTTTTTATTCCGATATTTCTACGGGGTCGAACCTTATGCGAGTGAAATCGCGGGGCGCTGCTAGTCCTACTAATATAATAAACGCGAAAGTTTGTATGGATGGGTGGATGGATGGATGTTTGTTACTCTTTCACGCCAAAACTACTACGCGGATTTGTATGAAATTTGGCACACTGATAGTTTATAACCAGGATTAACACATAGGATACTTTTATCCCGATATTCTTACGGGATCAATACTTATGCGGGTTAAACCGCGGGGCGCTGCTAGTCATTAATATAAATCATAAGTGATCAATATTCTTATCTCATAAGAAAGTCTAATAAGGTATTCCGTTTGATAACAATTAACATTTAACAAGCAAAGTTGGATGGCAAGTTTAAATCTCGTGTTTCGACGTTATTTGGCAAATTAATTCAGAAACTTTATCCTGAGGCACGCGAGTGAAAGATGTTTTTGCAGACAGAGTTTGTTACTTAATAATTCCTTGATTGTAGTCTGAGCTCTCCAGATTTTAAGCCCATAAGTGATTTCCGTGTTCATAACTCTTATAAAGTCAAGAAAGACCGGATATTTATTTTAGCTATTTTATGAATATTAATAATGTTTTTATTCAACACGGAAAACCGGTCCGTACGAAAAAAGTAGAAAGAACAAAACTTGAAAGAATACTGTTTTATAAATTCGAGTGATTGCCTCGTTGGTCTAGTGGTTGCAAGCGCAACTGCTGAGCCTGAAGTCCTGAGTTCGATTTCCAGGTCAGGCAGTGTTATTGCCTCTAGGGCCGCGGGTTGTTCGAAAGAGATACCGTGGCCCCTGGCATATGCAAATGAAGGAATTTAGTCAGTAAGGAATAATAAGGAATTTAGTCAGTAAGTAATAATAAGGAATTTAGTCAGTAAGGAATTTAGTCAGTCGGGTGGGTTTTTAGTCAGTAAAAGTCTGACACGCCCTTCCGCTCAGCCCAGAGCGGGAGAGGTCATTTGATGATTTTCCACCCAAAAAAAAGGCAGTGTTATTGGGATTTTCCATTAGGAATTCGTTTATTGGGAGTCTGGTTTTGTGCCCGGTAGGTGGCAATAGGCTCGCCCCCTATTACAAGAAACTTAAACATAAATGGAAAAATGTGGTTGTACTATAGATATACACCTCAATCTAACCCTTCGGGAATTACAGCCGTGATGTTATGTTGTATGTGAATTTAATTTTACGTTACGTATTAGGTTTTTATAAAATGTTACAATTTACCAAAAACAAACTTTGGACAGTGAAGGAAAACATCGTGAGTTACCCGGCATGTCCTAGAACCAAAAAATCGAGGACATGTGACATCTACCAACCTGCATTGGGCCCGTGTGGTGGATTACGGCCCACTCCCTCTCACTGAGAGGAGGCCTGTGTCCCAACAGTGGGAGCTTTATAGGCTGATTATGTATACCTTGGACCATGTCAATGCCAAATACAAACCAAAAGGCCTCTGTGATTGATGGTTGACCGAAACTGTGTCTCATGTTACAAGAGATTATTGAAAAAGAACTTCTTAGGCGGCGATTCGATAATTGGATGGAAAGTGAAACAAGGACGCGTCACGTTTAGGCACATTTCGCTACACGAGAGAGAAGAAAGATATATGAATAATTCTCCGCATCTCTCACACATTACGTCTCTCTTATTCTTTTTTCGCAACCGCCATCTTGGATTTTCATTTTGAACTTCGTTCCTGCCGGCTATTTTTTTTTCCTTTGTACTCACATTATTGTAACAAAATTTTGTAATGAACTTATGAATAACAATCACGCTAGCAGAAAAAAAAAATATTTCAATTACAATTTGAGTTATAGCAAACACGATTTGGAGGTCACCTTTTAAGCAATGAGATGCTTGAAACATATTTTTTCACAGCAGAATACATCGAACTTTGTGTAGTGTCTGGGTAACAAAGATTTAGGCTGTGCCTAGTTTGGGACCCGCTGCTTAATCTGTTTTAGTCTTCTGTTAGTGAGAATTACATACCATGCTACTTGTATATTCAAGAACTTTGTGTAAGCTAAATAAATGAATTTGAATTTCTTTTTCTAATCCTTATTTCCTTCTTCCTTCCTCTTATCACCCAAATGTATAAAGTCAATACAATCTGTCTGTATTTGTGCATTTTTACCAAAGGAACATTTCTTTGAATTTTGTGTTCAGTTTCAAACGTACGAATTCGAGGTAAATGCTAGGTTGACAGATTGTATTGACTTTATACACTTGTAAACGGTGTACGGAAAATGTTACCTACCTTTGCCATCTCAATGTGTGCCTTAAACGAGTTGTTGATATTTACTATGACAATGATAACTAGTAAAACGTGGGTGTACTAAAGGTGCACCTCTGCCTTCGGGGAATAGAGGTGTGATGGTGTATGTGTTAACCAGATAAACAGCTGATTCAAATAAAACGAAATGTATGTTAAGCAAATAAAATATTGTTTTGGTATGGAGCTCATCACTATAAACTAAATTACCCAACATGCTGTAAGTTTTATTTACTTAGCAAGAAACATCACAAAATGAACATTCACAATCGTTCACATCTCACATTTACTCGTTAGGCAAGCATTATGTTCGGTAATAATAGAAAACTAAATTGTGTCTCACTAGTGACAGTTAAGCTATTAGCCATAGGGTCTAGGACTCTAGGTCTTATCCGTCTTACTGCCATTATCTGAATACAGTTTCAATGTACTTGATCTCGTGTTACTAGTCTCATATCATCTCGCACTGACCATTCCACACCATCCGTAGTCATCTATAGTGCATTTATACATGACCTGGGAGCCGCACAGCAAAAGGGTAATTATGTTTAGGTACTAAATGAAAACAAACACTATCAGCTAAAACTAGGCTCCATTTTAAGCCCATCTCTAATATTGAATGTGACAGAAACGAATAGTGGAGCTTCATTAAATGTCATTGTGATATTCCCGATAATGTGAGGGTAGACTGCGAACTGTTTATTAATATGTGGCCATAAGTTGTGATGTATTTGCGGTAATTAATCGGTTTTAAATTCAACAGGATACTGTTATAAAATTGATCTAAATCGCGTAATTAAGGGTTGTTGGTATTGTTTTTCTTCAATAGCAGGTTGAGGTGACCGTTAAATTGATTGTTGTTAGTAAAACGTAACAATTTTGTTTGTTCGTAACAAAATCAGCGGGGTAATAGCGTAACACAATATCAGTATCAACATTGATTGCGTGATTTATATTGTAGAGCAGGCGTATTTTTTGAACATATGAAGCAACGGATTAGCAAAATCCTTCAAAATGATTCAGATTATGTTTGATGTGTGTTACGCAATTAGGGTGCAGTGCAAACGTTGTTGCTATGTTTGATATAATGAAGTGCTGTGACTAACTGACTTCGCAGATTACCAATAAACCTGTGGTGATTTTGCGGGAAAATATAATTGGGTAGTGTAGCATGCAGGCACTTAAACCATTCTACCTGAACCATGATCCAAGGGGCTTACACATATGACAGACTGTTTATGTCACTCGTCTACATCACTAGGTACAGGATGACTGAAGATATCGTGGAATACATCAGAATCAGGATCAAGTGGACCTTAGAGTAGAGAAGTTTCAGTCTTCAAGTCGTTGGTGGTGCAAGTTCAAAGTCAGAACAGACGCCAGCAGGTCAAGCTACCCGAAACTGTCAAATTTTGCCAATCAACGTTGAACCTAAATGCTTTAGTGATAAAGTTGAAAATCTATTAAAGACCTTCATGAAAAAAGAGTTTTTGACCGAAAGGTGTGGCGTACCGACGTGATCGTGGAATGTTACGCGACACAACGCAGCGCAACACGACGTTGCTGTTATTATATAATATAATAAAAATATGTGTGTTTAAGTTAAGGTATTTACCGCAGACTACCTACAGTATTTGTCTCTCCTTCCCCTTTTTAATCCATCCAAAGGCTGTGTTTAAAAGATCGCTCTTAGCGATAAGACCGCCCATTGTGTCACCCTTTGTAAAATTTCTATAATTATGTCTATAAATTTATCTAGTGTGCATAATAAGGAGTATTCTAATCTATTTATGTATGGGTCCGCGTTGCCTGATATAAATGAATGAATTAAAATTAAGTATGTGACCGAGTCTGCGATGCGGCACCACACAAGAAGTCTGCGAAGACTGCCAAGGAATGCATACTTTTACGTCGTGCAACATTTAACTCTACAAGTACCTAACTAAAATTGAATCGCGACATATTCGCCAGAAAAGTAAACAAATATAAGTTTATGGAAAAATAAATTCAATTCCTACACAATAAAGTTCAGTTTACGCTACAACTTCAAACATTTTTATAATTTTTTCAATAGTACTAGTCACTCTGAAATCAACTTAATAACCTGTATTATAAAGTTGATATTTGTTTAACTTGAAATAACTTCAATTTGAAACATAAATAAAATTTGAATTTAGGTTTGTTTTCTATTTTGACGAACAAAACGTGTGCCTCGAATCGTCTGTGGTCTGCACAAACCCCTACATAAGACTTTAACAGTAGTTTGTTTCAAGTAAAAGTACCAATGAAAACACTTCAACAAAAAAAAAATCCGGCAACACGTTGTTTGCACAGTTCTCGCGAATAGAGTCAAAATCCATTACATTGCATAAAGCACTGCACGTTTTTAGGTTTAGTCAAAAATATGTAAATACTGACTACAAACGACGGACATGTATTGATAAAAACCTCGACAAGTTTGCCGTGTCTATCGACAACCGCCAAAAATGATGGAGAGTGTTTTGACCGTTATAAAATGTTTTTCATTGCATTTTTTAATGAAATAGGCCACCGCACAGTTATTTGTTTTTTGCCAAGAGATTATACATACCATTTTTATGAATAGCTCCCTCATTGCGTAACGCACCATCAATTTCAATCTGGATCATTTTGAAGGATATTGCTAATCCATTGCTGCATACGTTAGACATAATTGTTTTTTTAACAACGTAAATAACGCAATGTATTTTGTTGAACTGTCAAAATGGAAGCCATTGCTACTGATAGTTTGTTACGCCATAAGCCGCAGGCACACGATATGCGTTTGAATATATTTCACTGTGGAATTTTACAGTGAAATATATTCGCTATTCTTAATAATTTTGAATATTTATAATGTGACTTGACAAGCATAATTTATTATTGCGCGCGTCTATTGTTTTAGTGATTTGGAAGTCACGTGACTATTCAATGCAGGCCATTGTAGTCTGTTTATTGCTTCTGACGTAAATAAAGCAAAGAATGTTCTTGAACTGTCAAAATGAAAGTTATTCCTACGGTTAGTGTATTTCCCCGCTTCAGGAACACCTATGTACATACAAGATGTTGATCCAATCGGCGCGAGCGAATCTCGTCCCACGTTCAGGGGCCGTATTCTCTATGACACGATGAACGAAACCGCGAGAACGAAATGAATGAACGCCAGGTTGGCGTGTTTAGCTAAGGAATTGACGTGGTTTCGAAGTAAGGAATCATTGAGTGGTCATAGTGAATTAGTGCCCTGTGCAGGATTCGTTTCAGCTTGTAGAAAGCTTAAGTAAATATACCAACTGGTTCTCAATAGTAGATTTTTTAATTTTAATTTTTTTCTTCAGATAAACGTAGAACTAAATTATAAAGTTGATATACTGTGCACAAAGGAACATTTTATGCCAGAGGGCGATGAAACACATCTACTGATGCCAGACTACAGTTTAGCTTCATGTTTTAGCAGAATTAATAGTAAAAGAGGTGGTTCGTGTATTTTAATCAGAAATGGTCATTTTTGGAAAGAAATACCTGAGGTTGCGAGATTGTCAACAGCTAATACATTTGATGGTTGTGGAATAGAACTGACCAAGTATAACATCTTAATATTCTTATTGTGTGTTTGTAGTTAAAAATTTGAGTGTATTTAAAAAAAAAAATAGAAAAATTGTTACAAATGTAAGTAATATAAATATAGCAACGTTATATAAGCTGGTGACTTCAACATTGACATCATGAAAAAGTAGCCTTAATTTTACTTGTTTGTTATTGAATTACAACCTGAAATTAGGCATTAATGAACCTACACGATTAAAAAGCCAGACTTGCATCGACAATTTCGCACATAATTTTCAAAATAGATGTGGGACTGAAGTGATAGAATTTTCATTTTTTGACCATACTGCGCAACTGTTAAAATGTCCTGTAAAAATACATACAATAGTAAATACTTAAAAAAAACACAGATAGATTATGCAAAAGAAAATATATTGAAGTTCAGATCTTGTTTAGAAAGTTTGAAATTTGCTGATGTTTATAACACACATACATACCCTAATATCGCATTTAATTGATTTATGGAGGAGTTTACATTATTTTACAAACTTTGCTTTCCATGTACACTTATTACTATTAACATAGGCAGAAAGGCTAAATGCATCTCACGTGGTGTTAAAATTTGTAGTAAGAAAAAGATGCATCTCTTATGGAAATATAGACTTAAACCGTCCGAAACCAATAAATTTCAATTTATTGGATACCGCAAATTATTAAAAAAAATTAAACGACTTACCCAAAGGGCTCAAAATAATAATAAAATCAAAACGTCTGAGAATAAAATCAAATCGACATGGCAAATAATAAAAAAATAAATGTACCTCGGGATTATTTACTTAAAATTAATGTTGATAATAATATAATTAGTAATTATATTATTATCATTTGTAATTATTAATTACAAATCCAGAATCAATAGCAAATCAATTCAATAATTATTTCATAGTCTTAGTTCAATATTTCAAGAGTCCGGAAAAATGTCACATCAGGCATTTCGAACAGACAAAAATCAATGTTCATGGTATACCGTGTGATATCTTAAAGATTATAAAACAACTTAAAAATACTAACAGCGTGGGTTATGACGGTGCCTCTACCAAAATAATTAAATCTGTCGGTGACATAATATGCAGCCACTTAAGTCACATCATGAACCTATGTATCAGTAGGGGTACCTTTCCTGATGGTATGAAAACAGCAATAGTTAAACCACTATTTAAGAAAGGAAACAGAGACCTAATCGAAAATTATAGACCAATAGCGCTGATACCAATTATTTTTGATAAATACATTTACAAACAATTTATATATACGTATATGGAAAAAATAATATTCTTTGTAGTGAGCAAGTCTATGATTTTCTACACACTGTAATGTTACGGATGGATGAAAAGACTCCCACTTGCGCTGTGCTATGCGATATGACACAAGAGCCATTTATGTAGCACCGAGTCATAGGCCTTCTTATAATCTATCCAACATGTCGACAGATCCTTTCGGGAACGACGAACCTGTTGGCTAATGGCCATATCAATGAGAAGTAGCTCCTTAGTACTGCGGGGCCCATTCTTGCGTCCGTTTTGAGAGGCAGACATAATTGACTTGGTGTCTATATGTTTGTTAATTTTAGCTCTCAAAATGGATGTAAGAACTTTATAGACCGTCGGTAAACACGTGATCGGCCTATAATTTTTGAGTTCCGCGGTGCTACCTGATTTATGGAGCAGGTGGGTATCTGCTGTCGTTAGGAATTAGGGTAGCGAACCAGACTTATGACGGCACGGTTGGCGCAGGGGTTAAGCGATTGACTGCTGCGCTGCGTGTCGCGGGTTCGATTCCCGCACGGAACAAATATTTGTATGATCTACAAGTAGTTGTTCCGGGTCTGGCTGTTTGTGTAAGTGAGTTTAAATGTTTGTAAACGCACCCACAATACAGGAGAAATTCCTAGTGTGGGGCAACGATTTTTAATAAAAAAAAAAAGACTCCAAAGCAGTCTGGAACTGAGATGCCAAGCGAGCGTGCGACCTTGAGAACCATTTAATCCAAAAGTTGTGCAGCCCGTCCGGCCCTGGAGTCTTCCAGTTAGGTAACAGACGGACTGCACGAGCTACATCTTGGGGGCAGATGGTAAAAGCCTCCTTTTCTGGTATTGGATCACAGGCTCGCTCGACTCCCCGAGCCCAATCACCTTCGGTGTGACTGACAGGCGCCGACCAGATACTACGCCAAAAGGAACACGTCATGGCATCATCATCCGGCAGGCACGTGTCAGCCACACCTTGGTCCGGTCGCTCCCAACCCCTATAAACCCACCTTTCATCGCTCTGGAAGGTGCGATTCTGAGTGTATCGCTCTACTCGCCGCTTATACCGACGAATACGGTTCGCCCATGTAAACATTTTCTGCTTCAGGAAGTCGGTGAGCTCTGTGACACAAGACATATAGTCTTGAGGACTGATATCAGTCCCTGAGAACGCCCGTCTCACAAAGCGCATCAGTCTAAGGCGAGTATTGCCCTCCTTGAAGCAGATTAGTTTGCCGATGAGCGCCCTGGCCCCACTAATACGGCGTTCAATCCTGCACGACGAGCAACACGACATGCCGCTACAGCTGCGCAATACAGAATCGTATGAGTATCGATGAGGTCTTCGCAGGGATCAAAATTGTTTGGCAACTGCGAATCCAGGACCGCCACTAGCGCCCTATTTTTGTTATACATGGGCAAACGAGGTAAGCGTGGCCTAAGTTCAGGCATGAACCGATATTCCTGAATCGCACCCTCCAAAGCACTCCTCAATTCCTCATTGCACTGGGTACTTACATTTGTAGCCCTGTCATTACTCCCCTCGTTAGCATGACTTGTGTTGGACTGCGGTAGTACTACAGCTGTCTGCGACTGGAGGGCTATGACACGGCTACTCTGCATTTCATGTCGCAGGCGATCAAGTACAGTGTCATCTAGCATGTGATTACGCTGGATGACCCGCACCTGATCCGACAGTCGTTGTGCCGTAATGTTGACAACTGGCTCAAGCACCTGAAAGAGAGAGAGAGCATCCGAACACGGTAAGTGGTCAGATTGTTTCCCCCTTCTATAGCCCCATAGTATAAGCGCATGGCATTTTCATTGATGGATCGTGTCCATTTCATGCGTTGCACACTTCCGCCGGAAGCTGGGACCCTGTCAGAGGCCAGTGGGTCTCGAGATTCTAAGCCGTGCGGCGGCCGGCGTCCTCCCCGTCAACGAGCAGGTGGTGGCGTCGTGGGCGGAGAGAAATACTCGTCGCTCGAGCTCGACGCAACTACCGCGGCCGGTGTCGTCACAGCGCTCACAGTCGGGCTGGGTACCGGCGGCGGTGAGGAGGAGTTGCGCGAAGAGTCCGGAAGAGGTGGGCGTGCACGGCGAACTGGTGATCTTGTCAAAAATTTTCTCGTATTTTTTCTCATTTTCGCTTTTTCAGGTGATATCTGTCATGTCACCTCCGGTTCGGCAATTTTTGATGCAATTTTATGGTACTATAGTCCAATATGTTTATTTGAAATGATGTTTTATATGGTATGGTATGGTTATGGTATACTTCCACGTACTTATATATAAATATAAAAACTGCTTCTAAAATTATTTTTATTAATTTAACGTAACTTTATGATTTTTGTACATACTTTGAATTATATTATTATTATATTTGTACGCCTTTCTAGGATAAACATGCTGAAACTTTTTTTTTGTAATCGTCCCAACTGATTGTAAACCTACACATGTTTTTGACAAGTAAATATATCTTATCTTAAAGATTATAGTCGAGATGATGATGAAACTGGCTTCTTGGCAAATCCCCAATAAATCATAAATCAAGTGGGTAGGTACACAACGTTATCAATTTCGAAAACAAGAACTCATTCTGTGTTTGCGTTTGTAGTTATATAGACGAATTTATTCGTATCTAATAACGGCTAGTATTTACATATATAATAATAGACTTTGAAACTGATAACCAATAATGTATGTGTATTGGATAAGTTACAATTAAAAGTAGTGACAAAATCGCTTTTAAAATATAACCCTGTTTTAAATAATAATAATATTTTTATTCATCAAAAATTACAAACAGTTACAGCAACAATCAGTGGGTAGAGAGTTATACAGTTAATTAAGTTGTGTAAATTCTGTACTAAAATGTTTAAAACCCTGCCTCTCAAACTAGGTCAAACCTGTATTTTGAGAAACAGTGAACGGCCACAAAATTCTTATTATACACTATTACTGTTAAGTAATAAGATAAGTATATGTGTGTGTATGTAGTGGAAGGTGAGTATTGTGTGGGAGTGTGTGCATGTGTGATAAGGTGGGGTGTGTGCGCGCATTTTAAAACGTGTGTATGTTATCGAAATCGGGATGCGTGAAAGATTAGGTGATGTACGTAAGTAGAGACTCCGTATAGGCATAGTCCCTCTCTAGTAGCCACTCTGTTACTTCATTTTTTACCGCGTGGGTGTTTAGTTTTAGGATTTTTAATTCTTTATTAATTTTATTGTAAATGTAATTACTCAGTGTATAAAATTGATGCGTTGGGAAATTGGTTTTATGTTGAGATCCAGTGATGAATTGTAGTCGCTTATTTGGATTTGGCGGCGGCAGCTTAACGTGAATTCTTAAAATCGACCGAAGCACGAAAAGCTGACGTACCGTAAGGACTTTGCAGTAAGAGTATAGTTCAGTTGTTGGGAATCTGTAGGGTTTTCTAGTCATTACTTTAAGTAGCTAAGAGCTCTTTGTGCTCTTTCTACTCTTAACATCTTAGTTTTTGCTGCTCCGCCCCACGCAGTAATACAATATCCAATAACAGATTGGCAAAGATCATAATACACCATCTTCAGTGTGTCAAATTTGGCCTACTCCCTCAGTGACTTAAACACATGTATAAGACGCATTGTTCTTATGGTAAGGGCATTAATCTGTTTGTCCCATCTTAGTCCATCATCAATACGAACTCCCAGATATTTAATATTGTCCGATCTAGTAAGAGTTGGACAGTTACAAGATGGTATTGGATTTGAGCATGAGTGAGCTGTAATACTAAAGGTATGTGACGGCCTCGTGTTATGTCGGATTGCGAATGGGATGTAAGTGGTTTTGGTTAAGTTGAGTATCAGAAGGTTAGAGTTCAGCCATATCATTATTTTTCATAGGGCTTCTTCTGCAGTAGTCTTAACCATGTTCCAATTAGGTCCGTAGGTGAGGATTGCGGTGTCATCTGCGTACGCGTAGATGTCACAGTTAGTCAGGTTTAACTTACTAAGGTTGTTTACGTAGATTTGGAAGAGTATGGGGCCGAGTATACCACCTTGGGGGATGCCATATGTTATTACCTCCTCGGCACTATAATACGCATCCACTTTGACAAGCTGCGTTCGGTTATTGAGGTAACTTTTAAAAATTTCAAGTGGCATTCCACGCACACCAATACGTTCCAGCTTGTCAATAAGTTTGGGAACAGAAACTGTGTCAAAGGCTTTAGAGAGGTCCAGACAGATCCCAAGGCACTTTGTTTTATTGTCTAGCTTCCTGGCAACCTGCTGCGTAAAGTCCAAAACTGCATCTTCCGTCGACATTCCTGTATGAAAGGCAATGATGTGGTGTTTGTCCAGGAAGTTCCTTAGAGAATTTGCCAGTATCCTCTCCAGTATTTTGGAAAGGCCAGTCAAAACAGAAATTGGCCTATAGTTACTAACACAGCTTCTGTCCCCTCCCTTGTGAATTGGGTGTATTATTGCCTTTTTCAGGGCATCCGGAAATACACCCGTTTGAAGGCTGCGATTACAAAGAAAGGTTATAGGTGGAACCAATACATGTCGGCATGTTTTTAACAATATGGACGAGATTCCATCCCAACCAACGGCGCAGTCATGACGTAATTGAACAATGAGAGATTCCACTTCTGTTTCATCTACTTCCAACACGGCAAGAGAACTGACAATTGTGTTATGAGTGCATTGATCACTTACCGCTGTTGTCTGTCCAGGTGCCTGTGGCACAATTTGTGCAGCCAAACTTTTACCTACATAACTAAGGAAGTGATTTACCTCTTAAGGAAGATTTAGGATCGTCTGTTAATTTGAGCAGCTCTAAAAGGCTGCAATATGGGAGATTTGTGTGTTTGTTATTTGTTTAATTTTCTTTGTTGGACTAGTATGAGTTATGGATAAAAGAACAGGCTTGTGATCCGTAACATGGGATTCCAATACAAGTGTGGTAGATCTATAGTTAGATTTGAGGAGCAGGTGATCTATGCAGTGCTCCAGACGAGTAGGGAATATTAATAGGGATATTAATATTGCTCAAATCTTGAAGACATTTTTCCGATTGTATAAGTAGTTGCTTGTCCCCTACTTGTTTACGAAGGAATATGTTACTATTGCTTATCCAGCAGAATGAGTACTGGTTGTTTTTAGATGTCGCGCAGTCTGGTAAAAATATTTATAGACAGTCCTTACTGAAAAAAGTGAAAGTATAGTGTTATATACAGGGTATATACAGGTGATTCACAGTGTGAAATTTTGCGTCAATTGCGGTCACCTATATTTTATCCCTTCATCCTATAGATGCAGCGAAGAACTAAAACTTCTGGGAAGGAACCATGATTTTGTTATTTATAGTTTTAAAGTTATTTAAAGTTATGCTGACGTCAGCAAAAAACTGTTTTTATTTGTAAATTTCAAAATAATAATATGATTTACATAAATCATTATTTTATTACAGTAACAATACAATATCTAACTCCATTCAAAGTTTAGGTATTGCATCTACAATGTTCAAAGAGAAATTGATTTATTTTAAATTTTCACTAAATTGCAGTTTTCTCCGTATTCCTATTGATTCCGTATCTGATTTTAACTTTGAGCATTCATAATATAGTTATTAACAACACAAAATAAAAATCAAATAATTTAACAGTGAGACTTTGGAAATATTACATTTCTAAAGTTTCCATAGAATTTCTATGGAAATAGGGTTGTCAAATTGCATATACATGTTTATTTTATTTTATACCAAAGAAAACTATTACATTTCATTTTACATCAAGAAAAATAGTAAATTGGCAGTCAAAGTTATCCAGGAATAGACAAAGTAAAGTAGGTGACAGCCCTAACCTCAAAAATAAAAATTCAATAACTCAGAAGTCCCGCATTATCCACACCTGATTTTTTTTAATATTAAGGCATATTATAATATGAAACTATTCATGTTAAAAAAAAATGCGGATACAATGAGACTAACCAAATAAAAAATATTTTTAGTTTTTGATGAAAACTTGATTTTCCCTTCTATTTACGATTACTTTTTTTTTTTCACTGAACTAATACTAGATATAACAGTCCTTTTTAAGACCTCATATATAACAATTGCAAAATCATACATTTGAGACGAAATAATGCATTTCTATGGTTTCTATGGAGTTTTCTCGAGTTTCAAAATAACTTCAAAACTAAAAATAATAAAATCATGGTTCCTTCCCAAAAGTTTTAGTTCTTCGCTGGATCTATATGATGAAGGGATAAAATATAGGTGACCGCAATTGAAGCAAAATTCCACAGTGTGTGATTTAGTGTTATATACAAGTGATAATATTTATACAAAATGTCCGGGAATTTCACGTAAATCGAGATAGATTTGAATGAGAAACTATCAAAATAAACTTGGCCTGAATAAAATATTGCTCATAAAGTTTCTGCTATATCCAGTGACTTCATTTTAATATATGATGCTGACGCCTACAAATGTCAACTTTTTGCGGAGGTTCGTGGTTTTATTACTGCGACAGAATTGCAGTACAAAGTATGATATTTTTATTTATTACGACAAATGTGCCAATGTAAGAATACGGCGCGCCGTATTCTTACATTGGCACATTTGTCGTAAAATATCTATATTTGAATCGTCATATTTTACTATTTTTTATTTGCAGTTCCACAAATTAATATAACTGTCTGGGTTTGAATTCACGACCTACACTCGTAAGTCGAGGCTGAAACCACTGGGCCACCACTGCCCTGTACAATACCCTAATTGCGTAACACACGATCAATCGGAATCTGTTTCATTTTGACAGTTCAACAACATTCATTGCGTTATTTACGTGTTGAGCACTTATGAACTAATGGATTAGCAATTTGCTTCAAAATGATTCAGATTCCGATTGATCGTGTGTTACGCAATTAGGGTGCAGGGTGACAGGGAAACTCGACGTATTCCTTGAAAGGGGCTATACTAGACGTCATTAGCAACAAATTAAGTACAGTGACCTAGGGGTCAAAACTGGATGGTTAACGAGCTGTGTCGGTTCTTCGATTTTTTAGAAATTTCCTGACTTGTTACCAAAAACAATTAATTATGAGAAAAAACTACTCCACTCCAAACGTTTAATTGATACCTTTCTGTAAGATAAAAAAATGAGTGACGTTTAAAAAAAAAATGCTTGCAAACTTACATAATCTCAGAAATAAAAGGACTTTAATAGCAATTTTTTTATTTCTTAACTATCCAGTTTTGATCCCTAGTTCACTGGATTAATGGACGAAAATTATGGCTCACTCCCTCTCACAGAGAGGAGGCCTGTGTCCCAGCAGTGGGAACATATAGGCTGATTATGTATGTATGTATGTAAGGTATATTTACCTACATCAATATCAAAGAAAAACTAGTTAACAGGTTTTGGCTCCGTAAACGTTACACAATAAAAGTTTTATTGTTATGATGGCTAATAGCCGTATATAGCCGTATTATAAGTGTTAATTTTATGTGACTAAATATATTCATTATATTTAGTCATGCTGTGGCTTTGTAGAAAAAAGGAGCATTCTTATTTGTTCTTTCGAGTGGTCTTAATTTGTGTTTAAATAATAAGTAATATGGTATTTAGACAGAAGATTTAGAATAAAGATTAGACTAATTAATGGGACACACTAAGAATAAACCTTATATACAATGTGTAACTGAATTAATGTACATTATGAAATTACTTTGTTCAGAATCATTTACTGAATCGATTTCTATCATTATTCAACATTAACTTATGATTTAAATCTAAAATTCTAAACTTATAATTTTGAGCCTACAGATATTAACTATGTTTATGTTAGTTCCCACGAAAATAATAATTAAGTCTTATAGGATAGAAATCTAACGATTGTCTGTAAACTTTGCATATATTAAATTTATACGAGTATATATTTAATTTATATTTATATTACGCTACCTGCTTTGTAATCACATCTGTTCGTAGATAATGCAAAATGTTCTGATACCTACCTGTTCACATACTAAATTATTATACTGTGAAATAGTAGTGGAATACAATCTGTATTAATTAGAACCGGTTAATTGAGTAAGAGGAAGATTGTCCTACCGTGATACAGTTTCGACTAGTACGGAGGACAGTGTGAATCGAATGCTACAACCTAAATAACGATATCAGTGTAAATAATTTTTGGTGAGTGATTAGTGCTTAAATACTAAATAATTATCATGTGACGTAAGTACTTAACGGACAACTTTAAGACATTATATAGGTGAGAAATATAATATCACAGTTTTGTTAGTATTTGAGCGAGGGGTTTGCGTTTGTAGGGTCTACCTACCAAATGTTAAAAATACCTAATTATATCGTTGTACTTTCATGATGCAAATAAAGTTATTATTATTATTAATATAAGTAATTTTGTATCCCAAAAATAATTTAAACTACGTAAATTATAGTTACACTTCCGCTGTACAGTCAAAACCAACCAAAATGGACTACGACCATTATTCGTGTGCGATTGTGTGCCTGCGTAAATTTGTAAAATGACTACAATTATTGTGTCCTCTAAACAGTACAACCAATTTTATAAATAAACAATCTTTTTGACATAATAGTAATAATTCGGTAAAAATTCGGAATTATGATTATAACATGATATTCTAATTGGGGTGTTCGGTGGTGTGCGTTAATTCCGGGACATGTTGTATATAAATTACCTTTATTTATTCATAATAAAAAAAAATAAAGATATGTGCAGATGAAAATTAAAGATTCAATAAATATTTTGAGCTGGAAATGTGGCACCAATGTATGGAGCAAGTTAAGAATATATCAGAAAGACATTGTTTTTTTCATTGTATTGAAGAATGAAGTCTTAATGTATGTAAGACATACTTGTAAACAAGTCCAGGAAATGAAATTTATCTATAGCATATTTATTAATGATGTATTTACTATGGCAAACGTTTCCAAGGAAAGAAGTGGTACCTAGCAGTACATAAATAATTTAAACATTATTACTTTTAACCGTTCTCATTTTTAACATTTTAGCAAACTGTTATCTGTGAATAACTAAATGTGAAAGTAATACGATGGCAGCAAGCAACTATAGTGGCATTAAAACAGAAGACATCGAGGACACCTCCAGTGATGTGAAAATTACGTGGAGACCATTTTTTAGACAGGTATTTAATATATTTTTTTAAATTCACTTACTTACAGACAGTGTAGTACCTACCTAAAGTCTAAACAGCCTTTAACCACTGGGTCTACAAGCATGAAATTTAGCACAAGAGTTCCTTATACAGACAGGGTGTAAAAAGTCACATCACATAGCCGTCAACAACTCATTCTGTACATCGAACTACATAATAACATATAGTGTATATTGCACAAAAATAATTGCTAGGAACGACTTTTAGTTTTGGTGTGAAAATTTGCTGTTTGCGATAGTGCGCAATGTAAAGCATGCAAAACATTGTGCTAATGGGTGCGTGCAACGGTACAGGGGTCGCGGGGATATTTAGTGTTTTGTTATAACATAAAAAAGTTTTTTGGAAAAAAAACGTCAATACAGGTTGGAAACTCGACCTTCAATATCTCCGTAACCAAAAGGTTACCAGGTATGGTCTTGAACAAAAAAAAGATCACAATGACGGGGACTACAAGTGACGCTCTGCTTCGTTATTTGTCTTTTTACACCCGTTATAACAAAAAACTTTATTGCAAAAAAATACAACCGACTTCCAAAAATGACACTACAAAGTGAAAAATAACTTTAATTTCGGAAGTCGGTGTCGTTGGGTTCGCGTTTTCGTTGTTTGCCACCGACTTCCGAAATTAAAGTTATTTTTCACTTTGTAGTGTCGTTTTGGAAGCCGGTTGTATTTTTTTGCAAAAAAGTTTTTATTTTTCACTTTTTAATTTTTACCAGTAATTTTGGTTTAAAAACCAAACTCCAGAACCGTTTTTGATGAAATTTCTATGGGACCATTTGGGAAGTATACCCTTTCCAACAAAAAAAGAATTTTTCAAATCGGTTGGCAAGCGACGGAGTTATGCGCGAACAAACATAAAAAATACAAACATCCGAATTGAGAACCTCCTCCTTTTTTAGAAGTCGGTTAAAAAGTGAATACAAAGGTTTTTGAAAATTCGTCCCTTAAAGGGGTTAAATATTGTAGGGGAGGGGGATGAAAGTTTATATGGAAGTTCATCAATAAAATGATGAAGACCGACTGCCGACAGCCCAATGGAATTTCGTCGGCTTGTGTTTTGCTAAATTAAAGACTGGTCTTCTGATTGATTTCCTTTAATCCCATTAAGAAATAAATTGGTTTGAATTTTTAATGAATATGGTTCAATATTTTAGTGCACTTTCACTTCACTTCACGACTACCAGTCGTTACAGGTAGTCAGAAGCCCGACCAGCAACCAGTCTTACCAAGGGGTATCGTATTACCTAGTAACTGGGTTGTGGAGGTCAGATAGGCAGTCGCTCCATGTGAAATACTGGTATTCAGCTGCATCCGGTTAGACTGGAAGCCGACCCCAACTTAGTTGGGAAAAGGCTAGGCAGATGATGATGATTATTTTAGTGCACTTCAGACAGATATTTCATAATTTCATAGTACGGTTAAACTGTTTTTTCTCCGCGGCCTCGCCCGCGTGGATGTCGGTAAAAATCCCACGGGAATGTACTACCAGATTTAAAAGTACGTGTTGTTGTGTACGTAAATAGGTTTTGATCCAGATTATAAACTATCTGTGTGCCAAATTTCATCAACATTCGTTTAGCCACTCATGCGCCAATCCGGAACATACTCGTACATTCAGACAAACGAACAAAAATTCTGAAAACCATATTTTCTCGACTACACACTCGTTCTCACGTTCTCTTAAGAGATTCTCTAATTATAATTACTCGCCGGCCGAATTGCCTAACTAATTTTAAATAAATAAATAAATTCTTAATTTAAATTCAATGCCACGAAAGCAAGTTCTAGCAAAATGTGGTTCAACTGGTCTATGGCTATAAATAAATGTTAGTCGAAAATGCGATTAGATAACTACTACTTATAATTCACACTTTTACTTTAATTCATACTTACTATAGACCAAAAAACTTCCACGAGTGTCGTGGAATTCCTAACCAAACGCCAGATATTTGAGATCAAAGTGGCCAGTTTGACAAAACGCCAATTTCATTATTTAAGGACCTAATATTTGCAAATTGTAAAAGAAGACCAAAATAATGATTTATTGACAGCTTAAAGTTAGGCATAGGTGTCCAGGTAGCTAAGTAGTACTTACCTCGAAACTTTACAGTCATACAAAAATATTATTTCATAGTAAGTGTATGATTTATTGTAGTTAAGCCTACTTTGAAAACTAATTAATTACGGTTTATTTTCGTACTTAATAATAATTCATTAATCTATTTGTGTTGCGATTTGTCCACTGCTGAACATGAGCCTATAAACAACGTCATAATTCGATGTTCCTTAATCTCGAGATTTGATTATTTAATTGTTTATGTTATTAAGACCCCAATCACACTGGTATAACACGGGTGTATACGATTGTCGAATGTCGGGAACTCGTTATAACAAAACGCATATGTGTAATTGTACTAACTTCGACGTATTTGTAAAGCTAAGTGCACATTATCTCCCTGCGCGGGCCGCAGCGCACCGCATTGCAAAAACGCGCTAACTTAACATTAGAGGAGCAGCGGTGGGCCGCAGTAACTGTTTCAGACAAATTCAAATTTCGAATTTGAATTAAAAAATTGTTGTTGAATTAAAATATATGGACGGGCCGCACCGCAACGCACAGCGTAGTGCGTTTCGCAGTGGCAGTGAAGTGTGCGATGATTCATACAAAATGTACGCACCAGGTCATATCAAGTTATACACTTCCAGTATAAGTTGACTTCTTATTGTACGGAAAGGCCTGTACAATGCGAGGTTAGCTAAAACTGGAAATGTGTAGCTTGATACGTCGTCGTGTTTAATAAAGTGATGTAGGAGGATTTTTGCAATGCGTTGCTATGCGGCGGGGTCCGCCCGTATGTGCGCGAGCCTTAACAAGTCACATAACATTTTACATTTTTTCCCACGTCCGTATACGGAAGTCACAGCACCAATATTTGTGGACATTGTTATGTCTAGATCTAGATGTTTGGCTACATCGATAGTCGTGTGTTCGTACGCGCGACTGCTGAGTAGCGATCTGGGGGCCTAAAAAGGCCACTTTGGCAGAATCACAATAGGAAAACAATATGAATCATATTAAAAATCGTAAAATGTTCACGAACTGACAATTCATAATATGATCTGTGTGCAATTCATATCACAATGAAATAACATTTAAAAACTGTAGAAATAAAAAAATAAAAAAACCAATTTAATTAATAAAAACTGCAATGAAAAAATTACCGATAAAATTATGGTTTTTATGGTTTTTAGGGTTCCGTAGCCAAATGGCAACGGAACCCTTATGGATTCGTCATGTCTGTCTGTCTGTCTGTCTGTCTGTCTGTCTGTCTGTCTGTCTGTCTGTCTGTCCGTCCGTATGTCACAGCCGCTTTTTTCCGAAACTATAAGAGCTATACTGTTGAAACTTGGTAAGTAGATGTATTCTGTGAACCGCATTAAGATTTTCACACAAAAATAGAAAAAAAACAATAAATTTTGGGGGTCCCCATACTTAGAACTGAAACTCAAATTTTTTTTTTTCATCGAACCCATACGTGTGGGGTATCTATGGATAGGTCTTCAAAAATGATATTGAGGTTTCTAATATCATTTTTTTCTAAACTGAATAGTTTGCGCGAGAGACACTTCCAAAGTGGTAAAATGTGTGTCCCCCCCCCTGTAACTTCTAAAATAAGAGAATGATAAAACTAAAAAAAATATATGATGTACATTACCATATAAACTTCCACCGAAAATTGGTTTGAACGAGATCTAGTGAGTAGTTTTTTTTTAATACGTCATAAATCGTAACGTAACGGAACCCTTCATGGGCGAGTCCGACTCGCACTTGGCCGGTTTTTATTTTTTTCATACGGCAATGTTTACACCATATATGAAATGAAATACGAAAATTAGAGGAATTGCTAATGATCTGCCACTAAAAGGCCACTTTATGCAATACCCTTTGTGGCCTTTTTATGCCCCCCCCCCCCTGACTTCGATCCCCAGATCGTGCAGTGTTATTGGGTTTTTTTAGATCCAGTAACAGCTCAGAGTCCGGATTTGTTTCTGGCTAAAAACAATAAGTACACTTTAAACACCAAGCGAAATGCGAAATGTATCAGGGCGTAACAACCTCTGTCGACCTCGGGAATACGGGCTTGTAGGTAATATTAATAATTATTATCCATCTTCCAGCTGTTCGTGGTCGGAGGTGTTTGGACGATATACTTCGTGCTCGGGTTATGTTACGGAGCCCCCAACGTGTTCATACCGCAGATTAGGAGGGATGCTAACTCTACGGAAGCGGTCAGCGAAGATATGGCATCGTGGTTGTGTATGTAAATGCACCTATTTGCACTATCGCATGCCCTTGCAAGGCTTATATAGTCCGTTCAGTACAAGTCAAATTAAATTAGCTAGCGAAACTCCACACGTGTTGTAATGGGTATAAAAAAATAATTGAATATTGTTTTGGGGTCAACGACCGAGTTATAGTAATTTATGTATGTCAGTTTAAAAATTTGTTTTGTTTTTTGGGAAAGGGAATCACTACGCTGGTAGAGTAACACATTTATTATTTATTATGTTATCTTACAAATGTAGCCGTCCTGCAATGGCTATGCTTAAAAGTACTGTCTCGCCTAGGGCGCGTTCCTGCGTTACAATCGTAACATATTTTACCTATGCTAAGCGCGTTCCATTACTGGCATAATGCCATATGTTACAATATATAAACACGATAGAAGAAAAAAAAAATGATGAATCATTTTTGTTTTATCTTGTTTAGATATACTTAGCCGTCACAGGTGCGGAGTTTCACTAGATAATTTAATTTAACCTTGTAGACTAACATAATTAACATTGCTCAAGTATCAATATTGAAAGCGATTCTTTTTACACATTTGTGCTGCTGGAAAAAAGATAATTGTTTTATATCCATTATTAGGTGACCCGAAAAACGTTGTTCTGTCCAAACAATAGTTCATCCGAAAAACCCATAGAAAAAGGACGTTCAGTTGTACCAGACTTTGAAAATTTTCCAGGATTTTTTACCAATTTTTCTTTCCAGTAAAGCGAACATTAAAAAAAACAAAAATAGCTTAATCGGCCCAATCGTTCTCAAGTGATGCTCTTACCAACGATTCATTAATTCTTCTAATGAAATCATTAACTTTAAACATAACCATTTTGTTTTCAGCATCAATCCACGGCTACGGCGCGTTACCATGGATACTAATACTACCAATAATTTCGCGGCGGTTCGGAAGAAAAGTACCGTTCGTTATATTGTGTGCAAACACACTAATTGGATACATCGTATTTTATTGCAGTACTTCGACTACTGTTCTTCTAATTAGTGAAATAATGCAAGGCATGCTTGTCGGCAGCAACATGACACTTCTGATTGTAATTGTCACCGAATACACTTCCCCGCGCTACCGAGGCATATTCATGACAGTAAAATCAACTATATTCTTTTGCGGAGTATGGGTCGCTAATGCGACTGGAACGTTCAGCCACTGGAAGAATATTGCTTTTCTAGCTTTTACATGTTCTATATTATCTCTGACTGCCTTCTTTTGGCCCGAGTCCCCGTCTTGGTTGGCAATGAATGGACGTTTCGAGGAATGTGCGGCGTCTCACCACTGGCTGAAAGGATACGACAAAGATGCTGAAAACGAGCTAGAGAGTTTAATACAGTCACAAAAGGACTATCTGACACGTTCTAAACGGAAAGAAGCTACGTGGAGTCGAAAACACATCCTGGAAACGATTACTACAAAGGCATTCTACAAACCTCTTTTGTTGTCTATGACAGTCATGTCCCTTTATAATTTTTCAGGGAAGTTTGTTTGTAGCATGTATTCCATTCAGTTAATTAAGAAAATAACTAACAGTGAGTCTACAGCGTATACAGGGATGCTTATATTGGAAGCTGTCACTATATTTAGCATGCTAATTGGCTGTGTTTTATCGAAATATCTCAAAAGGAGAACATTATTACTGTCATCTTCTTCAGTTGGTATTATGTTTCTGTTTTTAATATCACTTTATTTGTACCTGATTAGATTGTCTGTGATAGCAGAAAATAAAGTTATATCTTTGTTGTTGCTAACTTTATTTTCAATGACTATAAGTTGTGGACCAATGATACTAGCATGTTCTGTGTATGGAGAATTAACGCCATTAAGATATCGAAGCTCGTCATTGCCAACACTTGCTATATTTTCTGAAATATTGATGGCATCTGTTTTGAAAGTGTCGCCGTACATTTTTAAATGGTTCGATCTGCACGGCGCCTTCCTTTTTTATGGCCTCTCAGCGTCTATTTTTGCATTTTTATTGTATAAACATTTACCCGAGAGCAAAGACAAAACTTTACAAGAAATAGAGAACTATTTCAAAGAATCACTAAAGTCTGAAGAGGTTTCACAAGACTTGATGGAGCAAAAAAAATAAGATAAGTTAGTAATAGAAGAAAACCCGTAGTTAAATAAAGTTCAGATAGTAAATAGTCAACAAAGTATACGAAGAGCATTTATATTTGAATAATATTAAAATAATATGATTACAATTTATTGTGTATGTACTTTATTGGTGCCAATCGCTTGATCCTTATCACAGTTAAGCCTTAAGTCACCTATATCCTCCCTCCTCCTACCTGTATCTTGGCACCTTTTTTTGTTTATACAATTTCGTTAATTATCAATTAACACCATAGCCTTGTTTGAGTTTTATGTTGAATTTATTTAATCGTGTATCTAAATGGAAGTATTATACAACATGTGCATAACATGTTAATCTAAATGTTATCAAACAATAAGAATTACTTGGTGTTGATGCCCTTCCTTTTCGTCCATCCAAAGAACTACATAAAATACAAGATACATCATTATGACCTATATAAATTGTTGTATTTATTTTGCAACAAGACGTCATAGTAACTTTTTCCAGCTAAAAGTAATGTATACAGATCTTAACAGATACGTAGATGTGTAAATTCTGAAAAGTCTGTAGCTTTTCTTTATTAAAAACTGTCATATTATATCTAGCTGTTCCTGTGCACAGCTATTCACAACCGCTAGATACGCTTCCGCGCCGAATCGAACATCAATCAATGTTATCGAAGGAGTCCTCTAAACTCTGTTCACAAATCCGAAAAGTGAAAATTTTGTCAGTTTCAATGAAAAAGCCGATCTTTATGCTTACGAAAGCTATTTGCTGTCGGAAGCAAATCAGGTAATTCAGAACGTGTCATTTTCGACCAGGCAGCCTGTCGAATGGTTGTGAATAGCTATGCAGGCACATTTCCTGTTAGGATCTTATTTCGGAGCGCTTACAACACCTACAACCAGGGTAAAGGTCACTTCGGCGAATATCTGGATCAGCAATCAAATAGCGTCTTGGTGGTGTAATATAAATTGCTGGTATAAGTACTTTCTAGGAAATTTAGAGCAACCCTTGGTCTATTCAGGATTTTCGGAGAAATTCGGCTTGAACTTCTATCCTGAGTCAGGATAGAGGGTTAAGCCGAATTTCCCCGAAAGAACTTCCAGTTTATAATATGCTAGAAGGTATTTATTTGTAAAGTCAGGGAAAATAATTGTAAAAGCAAAGTTACTAGTAATTTAAATTGTCCGTAAGTATATTGAAAATAACAATTTACTGCCATTATTCTTATTTTCTTGCTCAGAAAATTTATGTAGGGTCTATTCTGTGGTAGGCTGTCAATTTGCTTAATAATTAATTTCTCTGACTGTATAATGGGGTCTCTGCACACAGCGGGCGTGGCGGGACGGGACGGCGACGCGGCCCTGGCGTGGCGGTAGTGTTCACACTGCGGGCGCGATCATGTCCCGTCCTGCGCCGCGCCTTTCTTTAATCAAAAAAGATGTTGAGCGATTCAGACATGAAAACGCTATTGCTCATAGTTGTGCTAGCTATGAAAAAACAACGTAAACGGAAATGGGTGCATGAAATAAATCAATAACGCGTTCGCGTCCCGCCACGCCCCGCCCCGCCGCTTCTGACTTGTATTCCCGCTCGGCGCGGCGGCGGCGGCGGGGCGCGACGGTTACCGTCGCGTCGAGTGGGGCGGCTCTGTATGGCATCGTCCGTAATATCTAGTACATTACAACTGCTCAGCGCCGCGTCGCAGTCCCGTCCCGCCCCGCCCCGCCCGCTGCGCTGTGTGCAGAGACCTTTAGTTTGAAATGTTTAAACAACTTTTTTAAAGAACAAATTGATCGTCCTTGTTTTGATCTTGTAATAACTAGGTACCTACAACGCTGACCTCGTCTAGTTTTTAAAATATGAATGCCGTGTAAAAGCGTTTGTACAAACCAACTTCATCATTCTCCTGCCCTTATCCCAATTTATTTGGGGTCGGCGCACAAACCAACTTACAATCATTTATCATTTTAAATTCTCGATAATTAAGCCTATTTCTATCTTGTTTTTTTAAACACCATGCCATTCATAATTACGTCATCAAGGAAGTACCCGGAAGCGGCCGGAGTGCTTGTCATCGTAACCTTCCTGCTTGGGTCAGAATTACCCGATATGGTACGGGTCGAAGCCATCATGACTTCTTGACATTAACTCCAAAGAAAACAAAAGGAAAAGATCACAAGTGTGTCGCCCATTTTCACTTCATAAAGGGAGACCTTTGCTCAAAAGGCCAATTCTCGTAATTTAATACGTTCAAAATCTAGTCGCAGTCTCATCTCGGCGACAAACAAATGTCAAAAACTTGTCAAAATGTAGGGAAATTAAAGGGATTTTTGACAGATGACAGATTGAGACTGAGATCAGACTGTGAACGTTCTTAAAATTACGAGAATTACCCCTCAGGAGTGGGACAGCGTAGGCCAGTAAAACAAAGGAACTTAGCAAACCATGTTGCATGTAAATATATTTGCTTTTAAAATACCTACACTTAAGACTTTTTTCTTTCCAATATCGTTCACGGCTACACTGCACTACAGCGGCTGTTCGCAATACCCATGGTAACAAGTTTTTATGGACGAAAAGTACCCTTCATAATCATTTGCATAAATACATTGGTCGGGTTTATTGTTTTCTATTGCAGCATTAACGCAATCCAACTATTAATTAGGGGAATAATGTTGGGAATGCTGCTGGCAACTAGCATAACACTTAGTGATAATAGTTACTGCCATGAATATTCGTCTCGACAAGGGATGTTCATGTTTAAAGTGAATTTATTTATTTTACCATTTACGTACACACACATATATAAGTAGACAAGAAAAACAGAACAGAAAAATAGGAATATTTTTTTTATATTTTCTTTTGGTCACAATAACACTTTTGCCAGTGGTCGCAAGCGCTGTTTCTGAGCATGAGATCCTAGTTTCGATTCCCAGGTCAGGAAAAGTTTTAATGTGTTTTTCCAACTGGAATTTCTTAGTAGCAGCCCGGAGTCTGGATCTGTGCCCAGTTGATGGCAACAGGTTCGCGCCCATTGGGACGAAGAGGGCGAAATGTGGGTGTGCGATAGGTACAGACGCCAGCAGGTCAAGCTACCCGAAAATGTCAAATTTTCCCAATCAACTTTGAGCCTTAACGCTATAGAGATAAAGTTGAAAATCTATTAAAGAAAGACAGATTGTAGTAGCTTGATGTGCTGGCGTCTGTACACCTCTGCATAACCCTTCGGGAAATACAGGTGCTATGTTATGTATTTCTTTTGTTCAAATGGATTGCAAATGTGAAGGAAGCGTTTTTCCATTGGATAAACATTTGTATTAAGTATCGTGTTTTCAGCATGCTCCTTAACAAATATTTTGTTTGGCCGGAGCTGCCTTCCTGTTTGGCAATGACTGGACATTTTGAAAAGTGTGCAGCGTCACATCATTGGCTGATAGGGTTCAACAGATATTTGGAAGTCGAAAACCTCATAGGTCCAGTAATTGAAGCTGATTTTTTCAACGAAATATTTATTTATTAAGACTTTATGCACAAGTTAAAAAAATACTGCACAAAAGCGGACTTAATGCCTCAGGCATTTTTTACCAGTCAACCTTAGGGTGGTGCAGAGAAAAAACATGGCAGGTGCAACATACGGGATAAATAGCTAGGAAATGACTATAAAATACAATAATAAATACTAATAGATAGATACAAACATACATATAAATAAATAATATCCATATGGAGTCAACTTAATTGTCACAGAGATAGTAAATTGTTAGTGGGTTTAACTAGATACCTGCGGACGTCATGCGACGACGATTGACCTTTATTCTGGGAAACTTGTGTGCAGCACGTAGGTAATACTGCTTATAGACTTTATCAAAGCATCTTTTATCTTTAGCTGGGCATCGTATTACCCAGTAACTGGGTTGTGGAGGCAGTCGCTCCATGTAAAATACTGGTATTCAGCTGCATCCGTTTAGACTGGAAGCCGACCCCAACATAGTTGGGAAAAGGCTAGGCAGATGATGATGAGACTTTATCAAAGCAAATTCTAATATGAGACTGGGTGGCTATTCTTAGAATGCAAGTTATACAAAATATTTAATTCTAACCTGTGCAAAATAGGCATTGTATTTATTTTTGCACGATGCGTTTCTTTGATACGATAGTTCCTGGTTTTGCACAAATTTTGCATTATTTCCATGGAGGTAGGCAGTAACTACGGAACGCCACCTGCTGTGATTCTTACATAGGTAATGTATAATGTTAAACTAAGTTTTGTTATGACTAACGATTTTTATGAGAACGCCGCAGAGACACTGCTTCACGATATCATCACCTAGTTAGGTAATTACTACTACAAGATCACTGATAGCTACAAAACCAATTTTTGGATTCGATGTTAATAAAGCAAAGATTCTGGAGTGACCGTGTACCGGAAGTCGTAGCTTTCGAAGGCCTCCCACAAGGTGAACCGATGACCTTTTGAAGACCGCAGGAATCCGCTGGATGCGAGAAGAACAGAACCGGTCGAAGTGGCGATGCTTGGGGGAGGCCTATGTCCAGCAGTGGACGTCTTTCGGCTAAAATGGCGGTAGTGATGATGATGAGGATTATGAAACTGTGTCCCACAGTAGATGTCTTAAACTAAGTATTTTCGACAAAATGGCAGCCACTCCAAACCTACTGGTGCCCACTTTCAGCACATTTGGTGAGCACTCTGGAGTCTGATATCCAGACGTTGTTTACAGTTACGTAATGATTAGCTGTAGCTAGAAACATTACGAACAAGAAACGTTTATAAATAAAGGGGTTACTGATGTCAAATGCAACACTTAATAGATTGCTTCTAGATCAAATGACTGACTCATTTCTACTCGTGAGATACAGGTTCCCACGAGTAGAAATGAGTCAGTCATTGGCTCTGTGTCGCTTATACAATTGTTATTAATTTGGTTTAGCTGTTGGTTCTCCTATTTATAAATAAATAAATTATTAGTGACTACACAAATATCGCCTAGGTACATACCTAGTAAGTAAGCCACGTACGGTCACACTAAACTAGCAGATAATCTAAATATTTTCAATTTACCAGCAATGACTAATTATGGTCCTTTAATTGTGATCAACAGCTGCATATGAATAGGTTTTGTTGTTGGATCGCCAACAAGAAATCTTTTTCGTACGTAGCAAGCCAGCAACAGTTTAATAAAAAACAAAAATTAAAAAAGAAGTATGTATATATAAAAAAGAATATAAATAACTGATAAAGGGGTTACTGGTGTGAAACGCACTTCTTAATTCACATACTTATTTCATTCATAGACAAAAAATATACCAGTGTAAACACAACGGATATAATGTATAAGTACAACAAGTGTGAGTACTCGTTGTACATTATATCGTTGTGTGTTTATAAATGGTACACGTGGAAATTATGACTTTCAATGATATGTGAAAGGGGGCTGCTCTGAGAGGGTTTGCCACACAAATTTGGAACCGTCGGTCTTTGACGTGGAGAAAAGTGTGAGGGTACCCCACATACGGAAGTTTTAATGTACGAGTCGCGAAACTAATTTTTAATTTATGTAAAGCCGAATTTACACTACGAAACTACATAGTTGCGCAAACTTAGTTATTCATTGATACTTTCATGTGTAAATAGATAATTATTTACACGTGAAACTAAGTGAGCTATTCATTGATATATAGTTTCATTGGGTACAGCTATTATTTTTGGGATTCAATGAATTTTCCAAAATAAATACAATAAAATTGTAAAAACGGTGAACGGTGAAACGATGATGTCCAGGCAGGACATCATCGTTTCACCGTTCACCGACAGATGACAATAACCACTTTTTAATAAGAATTGGGCCATATTACAATGTAAGCCTGTGCCTACCTATCCCTGTATATATAGCTTTGCTACGAGTATATACTCGTACATAACATACACATGGCTACCACGGAATGTAGATGTATTAAAAATACGCATCTATTTTGTGAACACGCACAGACGCACAGTTAGCACAGATAGTTATTTTCAACTCAAAAACTGAAGTGAATCAAGACAGTGTCAGTTGTTATCTCATCGGGCACTCGTTAGTGTCTATTCCGATCTTCCTGTTACCACTAAATATAAACATTGTGTGATTAAGCCCATTCTCGACATCGACAAACGGCTTTGAATTCAAGAGAAAAAGTCCACGTTATAAATAACCTTTGACGTCTTTAATTACCGATTCTGGAAAATCTGGAATGGCCCAAACAAGCTATGATTCAATAAGACAAACCCCCATTGACAATTTTTACTAACGGGATTTATTATAATATTTTTCTCTTATCTCGTGTTTACTTATAACCTAAATACTGTGACTTGTGTACAAAAACAGAGATTTTTGACACAGCCGCGGAAGCCAGTGTTTCAGACAACCGTGTGTTTAATAACTTCCATATTTTGCTTTACCGTCAGTTAAAACTCTCACGCTTATAATTTCCGAGGAATAAGCAAATGTGGGTTTCCAGTTTACTTGCAGTTTGAAGGAAATAGTGGTAAACCAGGTGAGAATTTTTGTTTTTTATTTAATAAAATAAGATCGCAAGATTCAAAATCGTGTAGCTATAGGTACACATATTATAGGACATATTCGTGAGACATTAGGGCTTGTAAATGCTTTGTACGGTAATTACTAATTGGGATTAAAATAAATAGATAGAAGTCGTTACTTAATTGCGGATACACGTTCTTACTATCATGCATTATCGCTGTCATAATGTTGTTGGCATTTTTATCTGGCTAATTAGGAGTAGTGTTGAGGTAGTTACCTACCTATATCCAGTTGCGTGTCGTAGGTACGTACTTTCGTGTTATTGTGTAGACCGTTCTGACGAATCTTTCCATAACAGTCATTTGCCGTGCCCGACTCAAATGCGCGTGAGCATAAAGGTGTAATTTCATTCACGTGATGTTCCAATGTCTCCTAGTTAGTTACTTATAAAAATATAAGGCACACATGTGTTGTTTCATCTTTATTTTGATGAGGATATGTAGGTATATTATATAGTAATTAAAAAAAAAAACTATTAATTTGTAGTGAACGTAATGTTACAAAATTGTGGTAATCAATTAAATTTCTACGTATGTACTTTTTATTAAATCAATGGGCTTAACTTGAATTAAGCACAATTGCAATAATTTTAGTGGGAGATTGGATAGGTACCTGCTGTAACTGTACAGGTAAATACGTTTGCGAAGCATATTGCTATAATTGTTGTAGCTACCTAACCCTGTTCCAGTAGTGAATATAATAAATAAAATCGTGTGTGGAATAAATAGGCGCAAGTAACACAATGATAAAGCTATTTATTTGTGCTACGATTCACTTGCTCATGCAGACGCCCGCACTTGGTCAAACATCGCGGCTGAAGTCATCCGATTCAGTGTGAGTGCAATAAAGACATCGATTGTTTCTGCCTGCGTCTACTTGTGATCAGTGGTTTTCTTTAAATACATAAAGATGACTTTTAAAATGCGGTATCTATTTAAATAGTATATTGGTTCTTGGCTTGACAGGAAAACATGGTGAGGATTTATTCGTGTGTTGTGGGTGTTTTAAAAATCTTGCAATTTAAACTATTCCTCAACGAGTGCAATGTTGTGAACTTTGATCTACAGTGGAAATAATAAAATATTAATGGAGATAGGTACTTGGCTCTAAATAATAAATCTAATAAATAAATTACCTGCCTTTTTCCAACTACATATGTTCGGGTCGGCTTCTTATTTAACCGAGTGCGGTTGAATACCAGTATTGTAGTACATGGAGCGACTGCCTCCTTGACCTAGTATAGTTTAGAAATATATTTGTAGAATATTTTTATAATATAATACCTATTTATGTATTTTATGGTCATTGTTTTACACAAAACCTTTAATTTATTCTGTACAAACATGACTTGACGTGGGACAAATTCGTTCATGTGTTTGTTGTCATAAAAACAACAAAAATGTGTACATAATACACATCAAACAATTACAGCTGCATTGGTACATTTCGTAACAATAGCAAGTCTTTGAATGTTTTGAAGCTTTCATCGAAATATTGACGAATGTAATTTACATGTAAATAAAATATGGGTACCTATTATTGAAAATGATTATTATTTATTTCAGAAGTCACTTCGCGATTGCTGAAGCGTTGTTTTAAAGTGTATAAATTGCACGTTTCTATTAAAAATGGAAAACGGTACCCGGGAGGGTGCCGAAAATGACGACAGTGAAGTATGTCCGACACATTCGAAGTTCTTGTGGCAGCCATTCTTAAGACAGGTTAGTAAATATCATATGTTTTCTAGTTAGAATTTCTAGGACAGTGTAACTAGAGTGGAAGTTGTTATGATTGATTAGGTAATCTAGTACACTGGTCTGAGGAACTTTGTACCTAACTTTGTGTATTCTACATGTCGTAATACTGCTACGAAGAAATGTTGACACTGACAAAATAAGTTTGCGTTAAAAAAAGCCCACCAATGCGTTTTTCAAAATTCCATTAGTTTCAAATTATACTAGTCCACTGAACCATTGCTCAGTAGAAAAAAATAGTTTTGGTATATATTTATAGGATTTCAAACCTTATCTAGAGTGATTGACATGCTAAAATTATGCATGCTGTTTCAAATTTCTATACTCAAAGGAATATAATTTATTTTTAACGTTATAGTAATCATAAAATGCTTGTTTTTTCAGTTATACGTATGCACTGTATGCACGTCGATATATTTCGTGCTTGGACTATGTTTCGGAGCACCTACAGTCCTCATACCACAACTGAGGAAAGAAGCAAATGCAACTGAACCACTGACTGACGAAATGGCATCTTGGTTGTGTAATAATATTCATGTTTATATTTACTAAATTAACAAATCTAAACAATTTAATTGTCTGTTGATAAACACAATAATACAATAATCAATAGTACGAAAGCCAGACAATACACTGGCATTTCAATTTAGTTATTGAAACATTCTGAGAAACAGATTTCGATGAAGATTTAAGTCACAATTTCAGTCATCTAACGTAACTTTTATTTTCTTTTCAGCTTCCGTTCTCGGGTACAGCTCAATGCCGTGGGTCATCATTCTACCAATACTCACACAATACGTAGGAAGGAAAATTCCGTTCCTTATAGTAACAATATTGACGATAGTAAGCTTCATCGTTTTCTACTGCAGTACCAGTGCATTGCACATCCTCATCAGCGAAATACTCCAAGGTGTAACTCTTGCCAGTAACATGACAGTTCTCATCGTCATCATCGTAGAATACTCATCGCCGCGATACCGAGGCGTGTTCATGATGATCGAGTCCTCAATATTCTTCTGGGGCGTGTGGATCGCTAATGTGACAGGAACCTTTAGTAACTGGAGGAATATTGCTATCATCGCGTTTGTGTGCTGCCTTTATTCCTTGACTGCCGTCATCATGCCTGAATCTCCGTCATGGCTAGCAATGAATGGACGTTTCGAGGAATGTGCCAAAGCACATCATTGGTTGAAAGGGTATGACAAAGACTCAGAAGAGGAACTCGAGAGCTTAATAAAATCTCAGAAAGAATATCTTAGAAAGTGCGCAGCGCGAGTTAAATCGACTTCGTGGTATAAACTTCGAATCGTCAAAGAAACTGTTGCTGCTAAGGGTTTCTATCAACCCCTGTTGCTCTCTATGGCTGTTATGGCATTATATCATTTCTCCGGAAAGTTAGTGTGTTCTATGTATGCTGTAGATTTGATCAGTCAAATAACTGCTAGTGAGTCTGCTGCTTATACCGGTATGCTTATCTTAGACGCTGTTACTATACTTGGTATGCAGATCGGTTGTGTTTTATCAAAGTTAATAAACAGAAGAACTTTGTTGTTATCGTCGTCAACTCTAGGAATCACGTTTTTGTTCATAATATCATTATATCTGTATCTAATTAAATTGCAAGTCATATCAGAAAATAAAATAATTTCTATCGTCTTGCTGACTTCCTTTTCAGTTGCCATAACATGTGGTCCGATGATAATGCCGTCCACCATCTTCGGTGAATTAATATTTTTAAGGTACAAAAGTTCTTCGCTACTCATTCTCACATTGTTTTCCGAACTGTTAATGGCAACTGTACTAAAATTGTCGCCGCATATATTTAAAGCACTCACATTGCCAGGCGCTTTCTTGTTCTACGGTATATCAGCTTCCATTTTTGCATTTATTTTGTACAAATATTTACCTGAAACCAAAGATAAAACCCTGCAAGAAATAGAGAATTATTTCAAAGAGTCCCATGAAATGGAAGAGGATGCCGCTAAAGCGTTTATTAATGAGAAGCCGGATAATTATGACACTCAGAAATGTTAGCAGATTTTTATGTTTTTGTAATTATATTTAATGGCATTTACTGTGTAAATAATAGAACGTAATTAAAGTGTTTACAACGTTTCTTTGTTTTGATTATTTCCTATGTTTAGATTTCATTTAATTAGAGAATTTCTTTGATGTCCTTTGAGTTGAGAGCTTGTTAAATATTTTTATTTGTATAATAACTTTTTGAAGGTAATTAATTTCCATATTCCTTCCTTTTTAATCTAAGTTTTTTTCGTATATGGATATCTATACAAAATCTAGAGTAACATTGCTTAAATCACAATTACGTCTGTTTCTACAATTTTGAATTGTCCAATTAACTCTCGTAAAGTTTCGTCTCTTGACTTAAATAGGTCAAGCTGGGACTGAGTCAGAGTTTTAAGTTGGAGTACAGTGAAGATAACTGATTCACCAAAGCCACAATTAAGTACCTTTGCCGCGCAGCCCCTTGTCGACAGCACGGGTTGGCTGAGCAATGACCGAAATTTCGAGATTCACTGACGCTGAATACTCAATTGCATCTTTACCAGTACAGCTTCTTTGATCCGAATCACGTGTTTATTGTTCACCTTTGATCCAATATTTTTATGAAAATTCGGGAAGGAAGGAAAATAAAACAGCATCTTCATAGGTACAGTCAGCCTCAAAACGATGTGGGTATGCATCGAAATCGACAAGAGTTCGTTCAATTGTCTACAATCTTTGTTCCATAATATTGTATCAAAAATAGTATACATCTTTTTGAGGCTGACTGTACGTACATTAAGGGGTTTATTTATAAATGATGATTAAAACTATGTGACGTTTAAACGGCAAAAATGAATAGTTAAACAGTCGCTAATCGCTACTTAACTTTAAGCAACGCTTATGAATAAAGGGGAATATGTGTTTTTTTTTTTGCAGCAATTGTTTCCTGTTCCAGAATTCCAAGCAGTTTAGTACCGCAAAGAATTGAGGAAGTGCATCTCTACTACTCAATAGGTACATAACTAAAGCGTATACGATTCAAACGACAGTACATAAATAGTAAGTGACAGTTGGCAAGTCTGTCGACTGTTCAGTTGACTCTTTGTCGGGATGTTGTGTTTGTCTTTTATTCGAACAGCTGCGGCGAGACTAGTGTACGTATTACCTACATACTTCTGGAAAAGCGCTTTGAAGATACAACTAGTGACTATACTATACAGCGATCCGATTTTAATAAAGGTTGGATCTATTGTATTTGCCGACGAATTCTGCAGTACAGATTGAGGGGAGTTGCTACTGGTAGTACCTATTTAGTAAAAAGTCAGACTTTTGCCCTTAAGTACTCTGTCATTTTCTAACAAAAAACTATTCCCGAGTCTATACAGTTACTTAACTAAATGGTACTCGGCAACATAATTGCGAAACACTCTTTCAATCACAACCTGAATCATTTTGAAGGATATTGCTAATCCATTGCTTCATATGTTCAACTGTCTGCTCAACCATGTACCTAAATAACGCAATGAATGTTTTTGAACTGTCAAAATCAAAGCCACTGCTTCTGTTAGTGTGTTACGCAACTACCCCGCTGGTCCTTGACAAAGTTGGTTGCGATCACAATATCGAAAATTAGAAGAACGGTATAAATAAAGGCAATTTCATGTTACTCGCAGATTGCCGTGACTTTGTTATCAAAATTGCACGTAGCGTGTAATCCTATCAGTATTTTAATCTGAACCGATTCCGTATAGCGGTGCATAATTAAATTAATTTCAACTGTATTTGCAAAAGTACAAGGTCGCTATTTATTAACATTTAATAGAACTGAGTTAGCAAATTACGAATGCTCTTTGTGAAGAGTATTTGAGTAGAAACGTACTCAAGATACATAGTTTGCGTAACTCGACAAAATGTAGGTAACAGCTGATTATTTTTTTCGATATCAGAGGGTCTACTCCCTAAGCACGAACCGCACTTTCGGCGGAAGTGACGGGCATTTTATATAAGGTTAGTTCGGGGCGCGAACTCATAATTAATGACAACACTTTTTGACGGTTGTCCCTACTCCCGATGTGTTTTAGCCCATCCGAAAAATTGAATTTGACACTTGTTTGACGGATCAACTACTTCCGGACGGGCCCGTATTTAAGTTGACGTACTGAGTCCTCCTGGTTTGGTCCCATAGTAAAAGTTGTTCTTAATGATGAGTAAGTACAAAAATAACCCCGCTTCGGGTCCAACACTATTTAAATTACACCTTGTATTTTATTGAAATAAAATCTGCTTAGCCCTTTTCCAAGACCCCTTTGGGGTCAGTTTATAGTCTAACCGGATGCAGCTAGCTGAATACCATATTATTTTACATGGAGCGACTGCCTATCTGACCTCTACAACCCAGTAACTGGGTAATACGATACCTCTTGGTAAGACTGGTTGTCAGACTTTCGGGCTTCTGATGACCCCGTAACGACTGTAAAAGATCCGTGAATGACAGCCAGGACCAATGCCTTCCGAGGCACGGAGGAATCTCGGTATTTAAAGATGGTCATCCATCCACGGACCAACCCCGTTAAGCGCAGCTTAAACTGATGGATCGACCCGTGCGGCTGTTATTACTTAGCCACGAGCCCCTCTTGTACTTGTGGTCTCGATAATCACATTAAAGGTGTGAGTAATATCAACTTAATGGTTCCGCAGTTTAAAGTAGATAGGGCCGCCTATCCTCGCCACATTTCAGCTCCATTGCTAATCTTGAATGATTAGCTTCACTTTCAGCCAAAACAGTTTCTTATCTCATTCCATCAGTGCGCCGACTTTAATTTACGGAAAAGACGAAATCAGCGGATTTTTTAAAACACTCCGTGGTATTTGTAGGAGGGGCTGATTTTATTATAAAGGCACCTATATATAGATCCCTAGATATCTTTATTTTATTACTTATCCCGAAGTTGTGTGTGGGTCGTGCTTCTTGTTAGGTAAGCATTACTTACCTACTACAATAAGGTACTCATGTAGTTAATTAGTGGTGGTTTTGGTGGTGGTGATTAGTTGGTGGATTAGTGAACTTGTGTGACTTGTTGCATAAAAAGAACACAAACAAAAAAAACAAACAATTGTTTTTTTTGTTTGTGTTCTTTTTATGCGTCATGTTTACCGCAAATAAAGGTATTTTCTTTCTTTCTTTCTTTCTTACACCATATTGACAGGACACATATCATAATATTACGCCTGTTTTTCCCGAAGGGTTGCCTAACTCGTCAGGGAATACGGAAGGCGTGTGCTATGGTTATGTGTATTGTGTTTACTCTTACTTTTGATATCAATATTAAGAGTCCGTCCAACAGCTGAATATTTCTTCTTTTTATTCAATAAAAAAACAATTATCGTATATAGTGGTCAAAATACCTACGTGTGTGAATTTAAACAAAATGTATTTTATCCGAGTGTTTGTTTATATAAATGTTTTGGTATTTGTTTTTATCTTTTCATCCATACAATGTGAGAGACGCTATTTACAAAATAAAACAATCACAATTATTTAAAAAACACGTGTTATTATGGACCATTTTAACTTCAATAACAATGTATGAAAAGCGTGGAAGCCGCTTTGTTGTGGCATTCCGTAGCTTCGAAGCAAACAGTTTTCTTTGTTTACTTTCAGTATCTTGCTATTGGTATATTGTTCTAGGATTTTAAAGATTCGGTTACAAATAGTTTACAAATGTAGGAGCCAATTATAATTATTAGGAGTTGACGACGAAAACGTGAAATCCAATTCCCGTAATTAAAAACGTTCAAAATCATATCAGCCACAATCAATGTCAAAAATGTAGGGAAATTAGAGGTATTTTTGACAGATTGAGACTGAGATCAGACTGTGAAAGTTCTTAAACTACGAGAATTGCCTCTCTGACCTATCGTTACATAAATAAATTAACCATTAACATACACATTATTTTTGAATTACAATGTTAACAAAATACAGAATATAATATCCAGGTTTATTAAGCGATTTACCACTTAAATCCGTTGTTTGTTGTTAATGATAACATTGATAACACATTATTTGCCAAAATAAATGCATAGACGTGCGTTCATAATGTCCATAGTTGTTCCATGGAGTGGTAATAATCCAAATCAATATTTGCCAATTTGTAGTGTATGGAGCTGCATTGCTGAATCGCGCTTACAAGAGTTTACCTTTCGATATACGACTACCAATACATGGTTATTTTTAAAACACTAATAACCCCGCAGGACTATATTAGTAACATTATAAACAACAACTTTTGCTCTATGACTTTATCAAAAAATAATGTCAAGGTGTTGTTTTAATAACACTTTTTAGATCTGTATTTTGTAGTAAAATACAGATCTAAAAAGTGTAACAACGCTCGCATTTGCAACGCACTGTTTGTTTGCTTATCTAGTGCTTTATTTTGGTACCGCATAGAGTTGTTCACATTTAGAGCGATCAATTTAAATATTTTTAATTAAATTATGAAAACAAAAATTATGTATAAAAAAGTCATAAAACTAAAGTTGTTAGGTATTTATGATAAAAAACGAACGTATTGATTTAATTCAATTTAATTATAATTTAAGAACTATATTTGTAACTGTAAGAACTAAAAAATTGAAAAAATTGTAATAACTTTATACTTAATACCCTAATTTTAATACCTTATGCTTATTTATGACATGTAGTCACTATGGGTGAAATGTATGTGTACGTAATTATGTATACAATGCCTGAAATAAAATGATTTATTATTATTATTTTGAGTTTGTTTTTTTTTTCTCAGCTCTTAGGCTGGTTTTTGCTACATTTACGGGCCAAAGCCAAGTAAATGCAGCGTGTGGTGTGTATTTAAGGTGAGGGTGTGTTTTCTTCTTCTAACTGCATGAAGTCCTGTGAGCTTGTTAGTGTCTTACAAATAACCCTGTATAGTAGTTTAACACTTCGGGATACAAATGCCTCTCGATAACAATACAACTTCTATTGTGTCTCGTTCAGTGTCCTTCAAAAACCAAAGGTTCAATGGGTTAAGCCAGTTTCCACAGGTCCCTAAAATTAGTAATAGAACTAAGGGACTTTCTAAATTTTCTTTTGTGTTACTAGCTACTTAAGTAGTGTTACTTAACTTAATTTGTACTGCTCTAAAAGCTTAAAGTTATTTTTAGGACTGTTCTGCGGTGATTTTAAATACAAAATTGAATTTTCTAATAGTTTCTGGTAAACGGAGATTTCCGCTAATTACTGTGAACCTTTATAAACTTTGTTTTGTATTCCGTGCTTTATAGTTCTGTTATAAAATAAATACCTTCCGGTCTATTCTAAAAATCTCACCGTGATAACTTAGATCATACATCTCAGATACTTAAAGTACCCATAAATAAAACTTGCAAGCTTAAATACTGGAAAACAAAAAAACAGGACATATGCATTGAAAATTTAATTAAATTTAAAAGACATCTCAATTCTTTATATTTTACACTAGTACATGATGCTAAAGATGCGAACGAAGCTTTTGACCAATTTATGGATGATTTCTCTCTGATTTATAGATTGTGTTTTCCGGAGAAAATAATAATCATTAAAACTAGCAAGAAAACGAAATGGATATCTCACGGAATAAAAATATGCAGTAACAAGCAAAGGCGGTTACTTTGGCAATATCAATTAAACCCAGACTTAAAAAATAAATTAGCTTTTAAAAATTACACCAAACTCTATAGGAAAATTATTAAACTCACACAAAAAGCACAAAACAATCATTTCATAAATACGGCCCATAATAAGTCGAAAGCAACCTGGCAAATAATAAATAAATCCAAAATTTGTCTGCCACTGGAACCGATAATGTGCGTGAATAGAGATAATTTGACATTTACAGACCCCGTGGACATTGCAAATGAATTTAACGATTATTTTATTGATACAATTGAGAATAATGTAAGAGATGACATAGCATTGAAAAATATAAATTTAAACAAACAAACATTAAATTCACTATTTATGCAGCCTGTAACAACTGATGATATAGTAAAGATAATATGTAGTCTTAGAAACACTAGTACTGTTGGATACGATGGAGTTTCCACAAAAGTAATAAAATTTACCAAAGAACTTGTAGCACCTCCATTAGCTCATATAATCAACTTGTGCATAGCCGATGGCGTATTCCCAAACAAGCTCAAAAAAGTTATAGTTAAACCCCTTTATAAAAAAGATGACAAAACGAATTTAAAAAATTACAGACCTATCGCAAAAATTCCAATTATATCAAAGATTTTTGAGAAAGTAATATATAACTCTCTATATGCATATTTCGAAAAGTATAAATTATTTTGCAAAGAACAAAAAGGTTTCAGAAGGAACACAACGATTAACATGGCCCTATTTGACTTATTAGCTAACATTATGTCATCTGTAGATAAACGGAATCCAGTCTGCGCAATTTATACTGACATGACTAAGGCTTTTGATCATGTAGACCATAAGATCCTGTTACATAAATTGCATAGTTACGGTATAAGAGGGAACGTATTAAAGTTATTAGAATCATACCTAAGTAATAGAATTCAGTGCACAGAAATCTCTAGGATATGTCCAAAAAGTAAATTAGAAAAGAAATATGTATCAAAACCAAGACACGTAAAATATGGCGTTCCACAAGGCAGCGTACTGGGTCCACCACTATTTTTGATATATATAAATGAACTCCCGGAAGCAATAACCAACAAAATGGTTCTTTTTGCAGATGACAGTACGGCTATTATAAAATGTACTGATCCAAATAGTTATAAAAATTACATCAATACTTGCTTAAACGACGTAATAAATTGGCTCAATAAAAATAATTTGGTTATAAACCTGAGTAAAACGAAAATCATGCATTTTTATCAACGGCAACGGTGTGAAAGCTCAGAGATGAATATTTCCTTCAACGGCTGCGATATTGAAAAAGCAGATCAAGCTAAGTTTTTAGGTATCACAATTGATAATCAACTTACATGGAAACCTCACGTAGAAGAACTTTGTAAAAAACTTAGCAAATCCGCATATGCTCTTTATCAACTTTCAAAGAAAGTCAATAATCAGGCTCTCCTAACAGCCTACCATGGAATAGTTGCCTCGGTTTTGCGGTATGGCATTATATTCTGGGGGCAGTCTACTGAGAGAGAAATGGTGTTTAGGTTGCAAAAGCGATGCATCAGGTCAATGTGCGGCCTGAAGACGACTGATAGCTGTGTTCCCTATTTTAAGTCATTAAAAATTCTAACATTGCCTTCTCTATACATATTGGAAACGGCCTTGTTTGTGAAATGTAACCCACATCTATTCCAAAAATTATCAGAGGTCAGAAAAAATCCAATACGGACACAATATATTGATAAATTATGTCATGTGAAATGTAAAACTGCACTTATGCGAAAAAGTTTTTTTGGTATTGCCCCTCACATTTATAACAAATTACCGAATATTATAAAAAAAATGACTGTATTACAATTTAAAAGGGCGCTAAATGAAATTTTACTTGCTAAATGTTATTACACTATTGACAGCTTTCTTAATGATGATTCACTTACTGACTGACATATGTAGTATTGCTCTGATTGACATAATTATTATTATTATGGTTTGACATACTTTTACTCCGTTTGACATTTATTTATTTTTTTTAATTTTTATTCATGTTTACTATTTTCTTTTTTTTTTTTTGGTGTATTACGTTCTCAATTATGTATGTTAAACTGAAACTGTATGTACAGACGCCAGCACATCAAGCTACTACAGTCTGTCGGATTTCTTTAATAGATTTTCGACTTTATTGCTAAAACATTAGGTTCAATGTTGATTGGAGAAATCTGACAGTTTCGGGTGGGTTGACCTGCTGGCGTCCGTACACTATTTGCATGCCCATTGTATGGTAAAATGTGGAGAACTTGGTTATAAATATGAAACATCTATGTATTTTTTTTTACCCATGTTTGCAAAGAAATAAATGATTTGATTTGATTTGATTTGATTAGGTGAAGTGAGCTGTAATTCTAGTTGATGCTAGGGATTGACACCATTGGCGTAGCTAGGGATTTTTTCTAGGGGGGCAGCCGTCCAGCTGAACTAACCACAGTCATTTAATGAGAGAACATAAATGACGCCTCGTTATAAATAATCCCACCAAAAATATTTCATTTAAAGTAGGTTATCAAGACTCAACGCTTTCACTTTTAAAAAAACTTTGTCGGTCAAACAAAGAAAGTCGGTGGCAAACAAAGAAAATGCGAACCCAACGACACCCACTTCCGAAATTAAAGTGATTTTCACTTTGTAGTGTCGTTTTTGGAAGTCGGTTGTTTTTTTTTTTCAAAAAAGTTTTTATTTTTCACTTTTAAGTTCTAATTTTTACCAGTAATTTTGGTTTAAAAACCAAACTACTGAACCGTTTTTGATGAAATTTCTATGAGACCATTTGGGAATATACCCTTTCCAACAAAAAAAGAATTCAAATCGGTTGGCAAGCGACGGAGTTATGCGCGAACAAACATAAAAAAAATACAAACATCCGAATTGAGAACCTCCTCCTTTTTTAGAAGTCGGTTAAAAGTTATCACATCTAATGTAGAGCCAAGCTCCTAATTCTTCCAGCGGGGGATTGTGTAACATACTATCGATAGCAATGGGTTTCGTTTTGACATTTCAACAACATTAATTGCGTTATTTTCGTTGTTTAGCAGACACATTTTTCGAACATATTTTTTTAAATTTTTTAATTATTTAAACATAATAGTCTTAATACAGGTTAATGTTTGTTTTGTACCATTAAACCAGAGATGGCTTGTATTGGTACTCACATTTGATAAAACAACACTGCTTAATCACTACTAAACAATTAATATAAGTAAAAATGTAGGTACATAAAAATATTTTGCACATACCTATTTTAGCCACATCTATCAGTAAGTACGCGAGTCACAAGTAATGTTTTGAATCTATGCTGCTTGCAATTGGGCCGCTCATTAGAAAGCCGGTTCTATTCGATATACAGGCGGCTATTTTTTTTTTTGTAGCAATGATAGCAATGGATTAGCAATATCTTTCAAAATGATTCAGATTGAGATTGACAATGTATTACGCAATTAGGGTGCAGGACTAACTCTACAAACCTTACATCTTGGTCAAAATGTACGGCTCTAATAAAAAGCGACTAAACAGTAAGTAATTCTTCAATACTGATTGACACTATTGACAGCTGACATCGAGCTCACATCACTTAAGAGGGGCAATTCTCGTAATTTTAAGAACGTTCACAGTCTGATCTCAGTCTCAATCTGTCAAAAAATCCTCTAATTTCCCTACATTTTGACAGGTTTTTGACATTTGTTTGTCGCTGAGAGGAGCCTGCGACTAGATTTTAAGCGTTTTAAATTACGAGAATTGGCCTTCAGTTTTCACGGTGAGATTTTTACAGACTACATTAGCTGATATTGCTGAGTGGTTATATTTTCTTGCAACTAAGTATAATATTTTATAGCAGCTATGTGGGGAGATCAAGACCTTTGCTCCTGCAGTGGGACGATAATACGTTGGTATTATTTATTAAAGTAAAAAAAAAACCGGGAAAAAGTTAGTATTCAAAGTCAATAAAACCCGCGTTGGATGTTTTAAGCTATGTAAGTCCGTATACATTCTACCTATCTAAGTGATTCTTTTGTGATGTGATTGTACGCACGACGATATATCAAAGTATAATTTCCAGTATAGCCTGACTTCTCATTGTACGAAAAGCCTATACAATGCGAGGTCAGCTAAAACTGGAAATGTATAAGCTTGATATGTCGTTGCGTACTATGGACACGTATGCATATAATGCAGGCAACGCTGATGAAGCTGACGAATGGAACAATGCGTCTTCGTGAACGCCTCTAATGAGACAGGTTCGGTTGGTATTAGCACCTACCATTTCAGCGAAATTAAAGAGTTTTTTAAGCGCTATTATGGAACATGGAACTATTTATTAGTATCGAACGGAATAAGGATTTTATCGTGTATTCTTTTCGTCTTCATCAATCAAGCGGTAAGACTATAAATAACCCCGCGTTTAGGTACTCGCTTTGACAAGTTGGGATACTTGTTTTCAAGGAGTCTTGTCAAAGCATGTGTTGTGTATAAAACATGTATTGACGGTGTTTCAGACTTGTTTCCTTAACTATTTTGTCATTTTTGACAAGTTTTGTATGTAACTTTTTTATGTTTCTAAGAATTTGTTTTAGTTTGTGATCGTCCTGTGCCCGTCCCACGTATATACTTTTGCTTTCTTTCCTACTCATTACAACTTGTAACTCAACATGTGGAATACATATTTTATTTATACCTTGGTTTAAATGTCGCAGCCAACTAGCTTTTTTTTTTTTTTTTTTGAGGGTGGCTAATCATCAAATGACTCCTCCCGCTCTGGGTGGAGCAGGAGGGAGTGTCAGACTCTTACTGACTAAAACTCACCCGTGTTCCTTCCTTAGCCCTTTATGTTCCAGGGCAGCGGTAACCCTTTCGGACGATCCCGCTACCCTGGCAGGCTTCGGCTCTATTGGGCCCCGTCACTCATGCTGACATCTCTTTGAGGCGCGTGTGGAACACATACACGCCGTCCGGCATGGGCCTGGTCCTGATCGGACGGTGAGTTACCCATTACTCACCGCCCGCAGGCCCGCGCCTACGGTGGCCGGGAGTCGTCACGCGGCTCCCGACGCCCGGAGCGTCTCCCGCGGCGGCTGAGGCGTGAGGTGCGCAAGGTGCGTTCTCTCGCCCACCCCGCCACCTCCTTCGCTAGCATGACTGCTTCGCAGAAGGAGGTGAGTGCCTCCCACTCCCTCTCGCCCCGGACCATGGCTTGAACCAGGGCCGGACGCGAGAGGTCGCCGCCGCTGCCGATCGCCTCTACGAGGACACGGCGGTGCTCTGCCCAAGCAGGGCAGACCTCCACCGTATGCTCCACCGTGTCCTCTGGGCGATCCTGACAGTGGTGACACCCGGGCGTCTCCTCCCGCCTGCTGATGTGCAGGAACCTCCCGAAACATCCGTGTCCGGAGAGGACCTGCGTCAGGCGGTAAGTGAGAATGCCGTGACGTCTCTCTAGCCACTCCTCAAAGAGGGGTCTTACCGCCGCTATCGTGGCGTGCCCTGCGCTGGGTTGCCTTACGTCTACCACCTTTTGGGGCGCGTTCAGATAGTGTGCAGCTCGCAGCCGCAGTGAACGCGCCCATACCGAGGCCCCATATAAGGCCATGGATCGCACGACCCCCGCGTAAAGCTTCCGGCAGGAGGCGTTTGGCCCCCTCAGGTTGGGCAAGAGCCGCTTTAGGGCGGCCCCGGCCCGTTCCAGTTTGGGGGCCAAACGTCGGAAATGCTCGACGAAGTTCCATCGGCTGTCGAGGACGAGACCCAGGTACCTCATCGTGGTCTCGACGCCGATGTGAACCCCTCCTACCACTAGTTGGGATCCCGGAGGTGGCCCGTACCGAGGCCCATGAAAGGACATGGCCTCGGACTTGTGCAATGCCACCTCGAGACCCAACCGCCGGATTATTTCCACGACTATCGCAACCCCGCGTGTCATCGCGTCGGCCGCCGCCTGATGCGACTTCCCCTGCGCCAGGACCAGCGCGTCGTCAGCGTAGCAAACTACGCTGACGCCTTCAGGGAGGTCGGCCCGCAGTACCCAGTCGTAACCGATGTCCCACAGGAGCGGCCCCAGAACCGATCCCTGTGGGACACCGCACGACATCTCTCGCAGGTTCCAGTTCCCATCGCGACCGGGGTAGATGACGGCTCTGTCCGTCAAATATGCCCCGACTACTCGACAGAGGTAGGTCGGCACCCGGTGATACCGGAGTGCCTCCCCAATGCAGCTCCAGGGCAGGGTGTTGAACGCGTTGGCGATGTCGAGTGACACCGCCACGACCACCCCACCCCGGGACACTGCGTCCCCCGTCGTGAGGGCTCTTACGCGCATGATGGCGTCCACCGTAGAGCGCCCCTTGCGGAAGCCAAACTGGCAATCCGCAAGATCCGGCCCAGTCCTCACCAGGTGCCCGACGAGGCGGCCCGCAAGTACTCTCTTAAAGAGCTTGCCAACCTCGTCGAGCAGCACTATGGGCCGGTATGCGGACGGAGAGTCCGCAGGGCGCCCTGGCTTCTGAATGAGGACCAGCTTCCCCGTCTTCCAAGGGAGCGGAAACTGGCCTCTCTCCATGCATGCGCTTAAGAGCGCCTCCAGTCGAGGCCCGAGAGCCGTCGAGGCCAGGACCCAGGCTTTACCCGGCAAGCCGTCGGGTCCTGGGGCGGTGTTTTTGGCCTTCAGCCTGCCTACCGCCGCTCTCAGATCTACCCCGGTCACTTCAGGGGTGTCGTCGTCGTATTCCGCGTGGTCCGCTTCGGGCACCGCCAGTGGCGGAGCCATAGGCGGGGGAGTATGCTCCCCCCATGAAGGGAACAGAGCGCTCACCACCTCCTCCACCAGCTGAGGGCGGAGACTCTGTGTCAGCGGGGGGGCCCAGGTGCGGAGTTTATTCTGCACCATTTTGTAATTTTGTAAGGGCGCCCCCATGGATCTCTGTTCAGAGTCTCCAGCATCTCCTCGCGGGCCGCATCCTTGGCCCGATGGACAGCCTCTCGGAAGGCGGTCTTCGCCGCTCTGTATCCCTCGTACAGTTCCGCCTCTGTGGCTTTCGCATCCGGAGGGCGGATGCGGAGCCTGCGGTGCCTGGTGTACCGGTGTCGCGCGTCGACGCACGCCTTGCGCAACGCCTCCATCTCCTGCGACCACCAGTACACCCGACGTCGGGCGCATCCTGGCCGGACTCGGGGCATTGCCACGTCACAGATCTCGGACATGGCCTCCCGAAACCACTCCGCCTCATCGTCAATATCAGCAGGCAGCCAACTAGCTTAATTAGTCTTTCAGTTAACTGCCTAGTCATTGGAAGTAGCGCTCGTCGGACGCGGCCGTGGCACAGTTCGCTTCGCTCGCTCGGGTCGCGAGCGGTTGGTCATACTTCTAATCTAACCAAACTCAGTTGGTCGAGGTGCCCCGAGCTCGCGCGTGGATGGTCACATTTGCATTCTAACCTATAATGAATATCATTCAGACCGCTAGTTGAACGGCTCCGATTAGTAAAAAGGCTAGGCGTTCACTAAAAAGGTTAACTTAAGGTGGATGCTCCAAGGTAGCCCGCGAAATTCAAATTTTCTTACGTTTTTTGCAATTTGCTGGTCAGTACTAAGTTGTACGTTGATTAAAATATGATTTGCGGTCATAACAAATATGTATTTACATAGTTATAATCATTAAAGTCATCAACACAACTCTCTAAGATCAAGTAATCCTACTGAATGACTATTTCATGAAATCTTGACATTTTAGGATTATGCTAACTTAACAAGTTGTATTACTGATTCTAATGATTATAATTCTGTAAATACATATTTGTTACGACCCCGAATCATATTTGTATCAACGTACAACTTAGTACTGACCAGTAAATTGCAAAAAACGTAAGAAAATTTGAATTTCGCGGCCTATCTTGGACCATTCACCTTAAAGGCTAATTAAACTAGTTGGCTGCGACGTAAACACGGGGTTGGGATTAATCATACCAGCGGTAGCGGGGTAATTGCGTACCACACTATCAGTAGCAATGGGTTTCATTTTGACAGTTCAACAACATTCATTGCGTTATTTACGTTGTTGAGTAGACACATTTTTCGAACACATGAAGCAATGGATTAGCAATATTCTTCAAAATGATTCAGATTGAGATTGATAGTAAGCTACGCAATTAGGGTTATTTATTTGCATTATTACTTTATTTGCATTATTACTTTATTTGCATTCATTATTAGTCTTACCAAGGGGTATCGTGTTACCCAGTAACTGGGTTGTGAAGATCAGATAGGCAGTCGCTCCATGTAAAATACTGTTATTCAGTATTCACATACTGTGATTAATCATACGAGTCCACTCGTATGATTAATCACGACCGAATCTTTTGCTTGCGTACGCTCTCGATTCATATCAACTTGCAGCAATGAATTTTTATTTTCAGGAAATAATTATATGAATGATTACATTGATTCTCCCCATATCTCGTAATACAAAAGCTGTATCAGTGACCCTTTTGCACACAACTGCGCTGCGCCGCGGTCTGCGGTAACAGCAGTAGTGGATTGAATAATAACAATGAAATTGTTTTAATCGAGGAAAAAGTATCATGAAAATAGGGAGATTTTTTTTTTCATTTAAAATTCTTGCCCGATGGATTCCCATCGCCAAAACTGACGAAATTACATAGAAACTTTCATTCTCTGTTTAGCACCGTTATGGGATGAATTTTCAAACATACTTCCTAAACAAGATAACGAACCTTTTTGATAACGAAGATGAGCACCACGCAGCAGCATGCAACATGTGGAAAAAAAGAAAAAGATCTGGTGCAGTCAAGAGGAGGATTGAAAGGGAATATTTGAATATTACAAATTATCAACCAAGTAACAGTTATGATAGTGAACCATCATTTATTGAGGAAGCAAGAGAAACATTAATAAATCGGACAACCTACAGTCAAGCGTCAATTCCATCGACGTCCAACGAAGAAGGTTCCGTAGCAAAAACATTAAACAGTGATAATAATGATCATAACAGTTATATCAAATGTGTAGATTTAGTACAACCTTCGGAACCTGATAATGAAGATTTTTCATTATGTGCGAAAATTAGTGTGATTTAAATAAAAAGGCAACAGGCACATGTAACGTGTATGAGTTTTTAATAACAAGTAAAAGTGACACATGAATGATGTGCGTACGAGCACATAACAAAAACATAATACATAGTTTAGGTAGGACGGAACACTTAGAGCTATGATCAATGTCGTAGGCGCTCCAACATTCCCCCGAGCGTTGAAAGTCGAGCTTTCAACCAGACTTCGATTCTGGTAATGGGCATATCCTGTTGAAGGCCCTCCGGATGACTCCAGTAGAGGTCTTTATATCTGCTACCCGGACAATTTCATCAGTACCTGGATGTATGGCGATGACTCTTCCTAGTCTCCACTTCAGAGGTGGAAGATTCTCCTCTTTCATGACTAGGAAGGCTACAAAAACAACAATAGAATTTTTTGTCTCCGGGACAACCACAGCCACGAGATTACGTGTTTCTCTTAAATACTAACAAGCTCGTATAAACAAAATTTAATAACAAATAACATTTACATAAACGTTGTGACTTAAGGACAATGGACAATCAAATTAACATGATTATTAAGTGTTTCTCTATGAAAGGTTTAAAAAGTAAATTAACCACTTGAAAAGATCACCCTATAAAAGTTAACTCTTCTTCAATAATTTCTTTTTCGCCTGTAGCGTTTTTGTCGATTTTACCTTTTTCATCTGTATCCATTTTATTTTGATTCCTCTCGATTTCCCTGATCTGATTCATTTTCAGCTATATTTTTTTTAAGCACATCTTTTTTGGTTCTCATCCTTTTAGTTGATCTTTTAGTTTAGTTGTTGTTGGTTTTATTCTTACTGAGTTTCCTCTTCACAGAATTTTTCAAGACGTTTCTATGATTTTAAACGGCATATTTTCCTGAAAATAAAGTAAAACAGATATAATATACACAACACACTAATAATACTTTGCAATAAGTTTACTTAGGTATAATAATGTTCATACAAAACAATGTATTTTATATGAACGAGTTATAAACTCTACTTTTCACTTCGATTGCGAGTAAATCAAACAGTGATATAGCAAGTTAACATATATTTTAGTTTAAATTAACAATTTTTGGAACAATTTTTCAACTTTTTTACCTGAGTAAATAAACATTAGGCTTGTGTGTAGGAGAACTATACTGCCAAATCACAAGTGCGTTTTAATAAAATATTATTGATAAAGTGAGGAACGGATCAAAGTAATTTTGAGCTCAGGGTTTTTCATTTCTTTAAGTAACTCTAAAGAACATTATAAGTTATGCATAGAGAACTAATATACAGCCTAAGTAATAAACATATTCTATTATAAAGCTGATTAAAAGCCAATAGCTGTACAATGTAATCCATAACTTACTTAGTACAGCTATGTCTATGCACGGCATGCCTACGACTGGTTGGAGGCGCGCGGTGGCTGAGCGGGCGCGCGGGCAGCGGCATCAGCATCGGGCGTCAGCGGCGGCTGAGGGGGCGCACGGGCGGCGCGGGCGCTTGCGCGGTCTTCCCGCTCCGAGCGCCGCCTCAGCCTCACTCAAATTCTTACCACGACGAAGACATTGCGTCTCGTTTTTGTATTCTGGCATTACATCAGATTTTGTACAATCCACATATTTTATTTATTCGCTCCTGGAACTGAGCACCCGACGTATCAGCGTCAACATATGGTCCTTCGAGCCGGATCGGATGGCAAGCGTCGCCGTAGTAACTCTGCAGGTTCCGTGGCAGGGTCTGAGGCAACAATGCCAGGTGGGCCTAAACATAATTTTGTTAGGTTACCTAAAATAGATTTACCACGCTTTGATGGCAGTTATCAGTGCTGGCTGGAGTTTAGGGACACTTTTATCTCTTTAATTCACGATAGTCCTTGTATCGACAACATAAATAAGTTCCATTATTTACGCGCTTCTTTAAAAGGCCAGGCAGCCGAAATTATTAAAAATATTGATTTTAAGGCAGATCATTATCAATTAGCATGGGACTTATTGTGTGAAAGGTATAATAATAGTAGTTTTCTTATTGATAAACATATGCAGGCTTTATTCGATGTCGAACCAGTCGCTACTGAATCTAGTGTTGCTTTGCGTCGTCTCGTAGATGTGATCAATAAAAATATAAGAGCGCTCAAGTCATTGGATGAGCCTACTCAGCATTGGGATACTATCATGATATACATGATGTCAATTAAATTAGATTCAAGTACTAGTCGATATTGGGAAGAGTACCGAAATACACTATCTGGTGCTCCGACACTTGCTCAATTTACTAAATTCATAAACAACAAGGCTGACTTATTGGGGACGTTGGAAGATAATAATAAGCACAGCAATAAACCAAATAATAATAATAATAAATCCAAAAGTTTTGCAATAGTTTCACAGAATTCAACAAATAAAGACAACACTAACAGTCATTCAAATTCAGAGAAAAAGAAGTTCAAATGTCCTATGTGTTCTAACGATCATTTTCTATACGTTTGTGATTCTTTTAAAAGGTTAACAATAGAAGAACGTAACAAAAAGGCCAAGGACCTCAAAGTTTGCATAAACTGTCTGAGATTGGGTCACAATGAAAAAAGGTGCAAAATGACCCGCTGTAAGTACTGTGCAGCTAGGCACAACACCCTATTGCACATGGAACGCCCAGACACCCCTCCCTTACAAAACCCAATGCCTAGTACTTCCGAAAGTGTCGCTCTTTCTGCTAACGCTACAGCCAATTTGCAACCATATACTCGCTCGTTTGTTTTGCTTTCCACAGCTCTGGTGAAGGCGGTGAGTGTCAACGGTGAAAGATGTGACGCAAGAATCCTACTGGATAGCGGTAGTACAGCCAATTTCATTACCGAGAACTTATGTGATAAGCTGCGTTTGTCCCGAAACGGCACGGGCTCCACGATAACAGGTATTGGCAACCAAACTAGTACTAGTGCACAATCTTGCAGTCTAACAATTGAGTCTAATTGCGGTGACTATTCGGTTAATATTGACTGTTTAATTTTACCAGAAATTACACATCTTTTGCCATCAACTCCAATTAGTTTAAAGGAAATAACTATACCGGTCGGTCTACAGCTGGCGGATCCGACATTTAATACTCCATCTGCTGTAGACATATTGGTCGGTGTAGATGTTTTTTGGAGCATCATATCAGCCAACCACATAAAACTTGGCAAGAATCAACCGAGGTTATGTGAGAGTAGACTAGGATGGTTAGTTTCAGGCTCAGTGAGCTGTCACTCACGTACGTCCCACTCACACTTCTGCAATCTTGCTAAAACTAAGCCCAGTACAGATTTATCAAAATTTTGGGAACTGGACACAGTGTCTGAAAAGCACTCCCTTTCTTCGGAAGAAAGGGCTTGCGAAGACAGTTTTTATAAAAACACAAAACAGAAGGACGACGGTCGTTTTGTGGTCACAATACCCTTTAAGTCTGATCCTTCTGCATTAGGAGATATATACGGTATCGCGAAACGCCGTTTTTTATCGTTAGAGAAACGATTTGAACGTGATCCTAAATTCAAGTCAATGTATCTAGACTTTATGTCAGAGTACGAGAGTTTAGGTCATATGACGAAAAATGATTCCAGTTTACAGCCAGCAAGTGAGGTCAAATATTTTTTGCCTCACCATGGGGTCATGCGCGAGTCTAGCACTACCACCAAGTTACGAACTGTCTTCGATGCGTCTGCAAAAACAACAACAGGTATATCTCTCAATGACTTGCAGTTTGTAGGTCCGACCGTTCAGGACGATTTACTTTCCATTCTATTGCGGTTTCGACAGCACAAATTTGTGATCTCGGCAGACATCGAAAAAATGTATCGGGCTATTGAAGTAAATCCTATCCAAAGGTCACTACAACAAATCATTTTTCGTAAAAATCCTACAGAACCGTTACAAACTTATACTTTAAACACGGTGACGTACGGTACAGCGTCAGCTCCATATTTGGCTACTAAGTGCTTAGTGAGTTTAGCTGATAAAGCTTCAAATCCTTTAGTCAAGCGTTCTATTCAGCATGACTTTTATGTAGACGATTATCTCAGTGGTTCAGACACACTTTCAGGTGCACTAGATTTGTGTAAGGAAACGCGGGCTATTCTGGCGTCCGCTAAATTCAATTTAAGAAAGTGGCAGTCGAATAGCCCAGAAATTTTAAACGGGCTGGGTAGTTCATTTAACTCTAGTCGTGTAATATTAGATCTTTCAGACAACAATACTCCTTCTAAAACGTTAGGTATACATTGGTTATGCGATTCAGACAAACTAGGATTCTCTATCCATATCGAATGCAATAGCAAAATAACAAAACGACACATTCTATCGGTAATCAGTCAGATATTCGACCCACTTGGCTTGGTTAGTCCCTGCATTGTCGAAGCAAAAATATTAATGCAGAGACTCTGGATAAACAAATGTGAGTGGGATGACGAAGTGTCGCAGGAAGTTACAGACTCATGGCTAGCATTTGCGAGTACCTTGCCTTGTTTAAATTACATAAAAATTCCGCGATGGATTTCATGTAATAACTCCATAACCCATGAAGTTCACGTATTTACAGATGCGTCTGAAAGGGCTTATGGCGCATGTCTATACATTCGTTCTGTAACCAGTTCAGGTACAGTCAATGTTCACCTGTTAACTTCCAAAAGCCGTGTCGCGCCAGTCAGGCCTACTACTACTCCACGGTTAGAACTGTGCGGGGCTCTGTTAGGTTCCAGGTTGTGCACAAAAGTAAGAGATTCTCTCACGTTACCAATCCACCGATTTCACTATTGGTGTGATTCCACAATAGTGCTGGGATGGTTGTCTACACCGGCCCAGCAACTAAAGCCTTTCGTTAGGAATCGTGTCAACGAGATTCAAGAAAGTAGCTCGGGTACTAAGTGGAGATACGTGCCGTCTAAGGACAATCCGGCGGATCTTGTCTCTCGTGGGCTGAAGGCTGATCTCATCAGCGATTCTGCACTTTGGTGGTCAGGCCCTCAGTTTTTATTAAATAATGAAAATGCTTGGCCACAACAGCCCAATAAATACGTGAAACAAGATCTACCTGAAGTAATTTCTAACTTAGTAGACAATCATAATAGTAGTAATTCTAATTCTAACCTAACATGTAGTTCAATTATACAACAGTTAATTCACAAATATTCTAACTTCAATTACTTGCAACGCATCGTAGCTTACATTCTAAGATTTATTCACAATTTAAAAAATAACAACTCTAAAATAACAGGTTCCCTTTCTGCTGATGAACTTAAAAAGGCCTTGTCTCTTATATTATGTGTAGCTCAATCTGAAATGTTCCCAGATGAGTACGCTGTCCTAAAATCCGGGAAGTCATTGTCACTTAAAAATAGGTTAACTTCTTTGACTCCCTTTTTAGACGGTGACAATATTATTCGTGTAGGGGGAAGACTAGATAACTCCCCGTATGAATACGACGTAAAACATCCAATATTACTCTGTAGTAAGCATCACTTAACGAAATTACTATTTCAAATGCAACATCAAAAACTACTATATGCAGGTCCACAATTGCTTTTATCGACTATTCGCCAAACTTATTGGCCATTGGGGGGCAGAAATCTTGCTAAGTTAACTCTAAACAAATGCCTTAAATGTTTTAGATTCAAAGCTCAAAATGCGCAGCCAATTATGGGTCAATTACCCAACACTAGAAGCACTTTAGAGTTTCCTTTTCTTAATAGCAGCGTCGACTATGCTGGGCCTATACTGATATCTGACCGGAAAGGTCGTGGATCTAGATTGATAAAGTCCTACCTGTGCATTTTTGTATGCATGGCTACCAAAGCTGCGCATCTCGAGCTTGTCACGGACCTCTCTAAAGAGGCTTACAGGGCTGCCTTGAATCGTTTTGTCGCACGTCGCGGCAGGCCACGTACTATCTTGTCCGATAATGGTACCAACTTTGTCGGAGCATGTAATGAATTATGTAAATTTTTGCAGGGTTCTGATGTTGCACATGAAATAGCTCAGGAGGGAATAGAATTCAGGTTTGCACCGGCGTATTCTCCACACTTTAACGGCCTCGCTGAGGCCGCGGTTCGTTCAACCAAACATCACTTAAAAAGACTCTTGCAGCTTACTCATTTCACTTACGAGGAAATGGCTACGTGCCTAACTCAAATAGAGGCAATTTTAAATTCAAGGCCCCTTACTCCTCTTTCCACTAATCCTCTCGACTTCTCTGCCCTTACTCCTTCTCACTTCCTTATTGGGCGCTCACTAATGTCGGTTCCAAATCCACAGGTCACCGACGCCAACATCAATCGTTTGGAGCGCTATCAACGTGTAGAATGCATCAAACAACACTTTTGGAAGAGGTTTAATCTCGAATACATTTCAAACCTACAGCAGAAAACGAGATGGCCTGCTTCTACCAACGGCGACATAGCGTTGGGATCGCTTGTTCTTGTGAAGGACAAGGCGCTCCCGCCGCTCTGCTGGTTGCTGGGGCGCGTCGTGCAGGTGTACCCCGGCAGCGATGGCGTCACGAGGGTCGCGGACCTGAAGACGAAGAGAGGGACGATTCGGCGCGGCTTCAACAACATATGTCCGCTTCCTCTTTGAAGTCCACTTCAACCCGGGGAGCATGTCTATGCACGGCATGCCTACGACTGGTTGGAGGCGCGCGGTGGCTGAGCGGGCGCGCGGGCAGCGGCATCAGCATCGGGCGTCAGCGGCGGCTGAGGGGGCGCACGGGCGGCGCGGGCGCTTGCGCGGTCTTCCCGCTCCGAGCGCCGCCTCAGCCTCACTCAAATTCTTACCACGACGAAGACATTGCGTCTCGTTTTTGTATTCTGGCATTACATCAGATTTTGTACAATCCACATATTTTATTTATTCGCTCCTGGAACTGAGCACCCGACGTATCAGCGTCAACAGCTATTCAGACTATAATACTCTCCAAATATCGTGTAGGCTGCTTAGCTAATTGTCGCCATTTTCGAATGTTTAATAACAAAATTTAAAGTATAATTAAAGGATTTTTTTACAAAACCTTAAGCCGCATCATGATAATCAGCTTGAATAATGATCACTGTGCCCTTATATCTATTACTTTAAAATTATTTTTTTATTCTAACCTTAAAAACAAACATTTACTTACCGTATTTAGTATTTTTCTTTATGTCAGCTCGATTATTTTGCTGGCGCGTGAATATTTTGAAGGAAAACATACACAGGTTCACAATAAATTTAATTTGCACTTTCAATTCACCAAATAACAACATCAGATATACAAGTCTACGGTTATCTTTTACTTCTAGAAATAAATATTAAATAATAGTGTCGCCATTTCTACTACACGCATAATGTCATCGAAAATAGTTTTGTTTTATTTTTATTCTTTTGTAATCCTCTTCAAAAACCTATTTAGAACACTTTTCGTTACAAAAGAATTATAAGATAATATCTGTAGTATAATGGTTTCTTTGTACACCGAATAACAGCTTTAATACAGCTATTGTACAGCTTCTCTTTTGCTTGTACAGCTACTATACAGCTCTACTAACGACAAAAGCTGTATAATATGGGCCCTTTTTTTACTTACAGGGGCTGTTTAAGCGCTTAAACAGCCTATATACAGCCTGAATATGCAGCTTCTAGTATAAAAACCAACTTAAATACAGCTTGTATACAGCTTGCAATGCTACTTGGGCTCCTCTCAGTGAGTGGGAGGGGGCCATAATCAACCACGCGGGCCTAGTGCGGGTTGGTATGAAGTAGATAATAATAACCCATACTATTGATGACCAATTATTTATGTTTTAAATGTCAGGTAGGTACGTATTCAAATTTTCCTAGCCGTTCTCGAGATTCCTATAACAAAACCACGCCCACGGGAAGTTGTCTAATTATTAGCCATTGATACCATATAGCCTCTTGTTACTATTTATAAAGATTTTGAAATTGTAGGCACGATTGTTTTAGTTGTTATACAACTACACATTTTGTAGGGCTCAACCACGTTGTCATTCCAACTGAAGGAGAAAGCATAGCGATCTAATATTAGAAATATATTTCCGATTTTGATCAGAGCAAAGGTTCCTGTTTAGCCAATAAATAATAATTGGATCTAAAATCCTTTTGACTGACAAGTAAATAGCGTTTCTTCTTTGAATATTAGAAGCCTTAAATGATTATTCTACTAAAGTGGTACCAATATTTTCCTTTGTGCCTAAAGTCTCTTTTGTTGTGGTTACTTAAAATTTTAACGCCATATTCCTTCCGCAAACCACATGCGATGTCCTAATTATAGTTATATTTGTGTTGCAGCTATTTGTGTGCTGTGGCGCCTGCTCAATATATTTCGTGCTTGGATTATGTTCCGGTGCGCCTACAGTGTTCATTCTGCAAATTAGGAGGGAAGCTCGATGTTACGGTTGACCTCAGCGAAGTTTGGCGTCTTGGTTAATTAATATTTCTGTGTGTTATTATTACATCGTAGGCTTAAATAATACAGAGTAGCAATGATGTTAACACATTAAGGGCTGATTTTTCAATCGACAGATAATTTTAATTCGAGGAATAAAATTGACGTCTGGCAGATTTTGTATGGAAGAACTGTCAAAAATTCAAAATAATTCCTCGGATAAAATTATCTGGCGTTGGAAAAATCGGCCCTAAATGAAATATACCTTTAACTACTTAAAGAAAAAAGGTACCGGTACTAGAAAGTTTATTTATGTATTGTGTGTGTTCAAAGAACATCGTGGAGAACCGCGTGTCGTTTCATTTAATGTGATAACCTCATCGCTACGTGGTTATAAACGGCTTCGCGTAAATACCTAAATAGAGATATCACTTGACAAATACTACAATGCTAGGTCAACGACCCATGGCTGGCGAAGACAGTTCAAACGTCGCCATTCTGAATTACTTAGGTATCTACTCAAATAAAGTAAAAAAATTCAAGCAAAAATTGTACCTACTTATTACGGCAAACGACAAAGTCAAAGTTATTTATTTACGCTAAGGTAGCCCGCGATATTCAATTTTCAGTGTCAACCTAATCGCCACTCTGTATATCACCCGTTTAGAAAAAATTGCTTTAACAAGAGCTATTTATAAAGTACATTTCTGAGATATAAATGAACTTTATAAATAGCTCTTGTTAAAGCAATTTTTTCTAACGTTACGGGTCGTCAGAAGCCCGAAAGTCTGACAAGCAGTCTTACCAAGGGGTATCGGAGGTGGAGGTCAGATAGGCAGTCGATCCATGTAAAATACTGTTTCCAGCTGCATCCGGTTAGACTGGAACCCGAAAGCCAACCCCAACATAGTTGGGAAAAGGTTAGGCAGATGAAAATCTGTGTATATTATAGCTTTCATAGCAACCATTTTCATTATAGTCCGGCCGCCGAGAGAATGCGTTCCTGACAGCTGTCAGTGCGACAATTCTAGTAGCTAATAAAGATCAAATTCGCAAAACACGTACCTATTCGTTTGTTTGAAACTGACAGGTGTCAAGAACGCATTCTCTCGACGGCTGCACTGAAAGTATTTTTTTTTTATTAATGTTCAAAAAGTATATCGCAGAGTTTAAATTTTTATAAACTAAGAGCCACAGAAGCCATTGATGGCTTATATATGGCTAGTGAGTTCGGAAAAATATATATAATATAGGTACTACAAAGAACGACTAGACGCTAAGTTAGTTTTACATTCAAAGAATATTTTAAGACTTTACTTATTATACATATAATATATTAATCGCATAAATATAGATGGTAGTAAGTGTATCAACTAAAGTACATGTTCATAGTTTGTTATTTGCAGAAAATGCTTTTTTAATAAACATTTTGCTTTTTTAGGGTTACAGAGGTATTTATTTTATATGTCCGCAGGAAGTTCGTTTACTATTTTTGGTAGTATGTAGGTGTATGTTCTCATACCATGTGTATTGTTACATCTAGGTAAGGTAAACGTTTTTATATTAGCTAAAGTTCTTAATTTAGGATGACGTGTTCTCCTAACTAAATTATTTATATTGATATATTCGTCTTTTAGTATTGAAAGTCTGGACATGTTTTGTATTGGCAGTATGTTGCAGTAGTGAAATAGTTCAGAGTAATCATTTTGGTATTTTGCTTTAATTTTAAGTGGTACAATATTTTTAAGGATTCGTTGTTGTAGTTTGTAAATTTTATCTAAATTAGTTTTATAGGTTCTCCCATAGCTACTGAGACCATAACTAATTATGGAGTCTGCTAATGCTAGGTATAGCAGTCTTAAAGTTTTATATGGCATTTTATGTTTAAGTACGATTATTCGACCCAGGATAGATCTTAGTCTATCACATATATAGTTAATGTGTGGTACCCAATTAAATTTGTAGTCGATTATGAGACCAATGTATTTATGTTCCTTGATGAACTCTAATGTTTCACAGCTACAACTATTGGTACATACTGCGTGTAGGCATGAATGGTTATGCGCCTTGACGGATGGTGTGTAAGTGGCTCGATTATGTGAATGTATGTGCATGGCTTTGGTTTTGTCGGCATTTATGACGAGACCAACATCGTGCGACCACTTACATAATAAGTCAAAGTTAATTTGAAGAAGACGTTCGGTCTCTTCAGTATCTTTATCAGCCACCACGAGGTATCAACTATTTAATTAACTGAACTTCTTCTATCTATATACCTGAATAGTCTAAACTTCTATGATAACTTGTACGTAAATGTAATTGTGTTATTGAATTATAACCGTATAATGAAATGGGGTGATTTGAAACAGCAGCTGTCCTAGTAATTTGCCACAATGCCTCTTAGGGGGACACGATTAGGCAAAATAATAGCACGACACACGACGACATTCCATTGCATTTTCAAACACCTTCAATTAAGAGTTTGTTGGGTACATAACACATACACAAAAGTAGACGTAAATAAAATGCAAATTGTACTTAAATAAACTTATTTCCTCCTCAGCTTCCGTGCACGTTTACCGCGTTACTTGGGTCCTTATTATAGCAGTAGTTTCGCGGCCTGTGGGAAGAAAAATACCGTTCTTAATCGTATGCTTTAACACTAGAGTCGGCTCCAGCTAGAGCAGCAGCTCCGGCTTCCTATAGCACTAATACCATTCAATTGTTAATAAGCTAAATAATGCAGGGCATGCTGTTCACTAGCACCATTACCGTGGTCATTATCGTTACCGAGTACACTTCACCGCAGTATCGAGGAGTGTCTCAGGCTATCGAGTCGGCCATTTTCTTAGGGAAGTATAGATAGTTACCGGTACCTTATATGTGAAGAACATAAGCATTATCGCGTTTATTTGGCCCGATTCACCTTCTTGGTTGGTTAAGAAATGACGTTCCGATTCTTTCGATGAGTCCGTCGCATCACTGGTTGAAAGGATTCGACAAAGAAACTGAGAATGAGCTCGTAAATCTTATGAGATCACAAAAGGAATATTGTCGAATATATGTTGTGGAGGTCAGATAGACAGTCGCTCCATGTAAAATACTGGTATTCAGCTGCATCCGGTTAGACTGGAAGCCGACCCCAACATAGTTGGGAAAAGGCTAGGCTGATGATATGCTCAAAGCAAAGAAAGTTCATACAGATGTCAGTTAAGGAGTGTCGGGGACACAATATTGCGAAAGCGTTTTACAAGTCTCCATGCTTGCTATAATAATAATAATATAATAATATCCTTGGACATTTCACACAGCGCCATCTAGTCCCAAGCTAAGCAACCTAATGCTTGTGTTATGGTAACAAGATGGCTGATAAACTACTTATATACATTTTTTTTTTTTTGTAAATACATACATATTATAGATAGAAAAACACCCAGACTCGGAACAAATACATGTAGGTCATACTATCACTAGTATTTCATTTTTCCGCAATAAGTATCCCTCAGCACAATAATATGTAACGTGACTGCCAATGAATCTACCTGAGCTGATGTTGTGAAAGTTTGCATTGCTTGAAAAATTTACAGACAAGTAGCTAAAACAGCATAGTAGAGCAGTGGTAACGGCCTTGCTTTACGAGTTGTAGCTCGTGAGCTCGAACCCAGGCAGGCACTTTATTGAAATAATTTTATCACCACTGTTCTGTGGAGAAAACAAAGTCAGGAAGCCAGTATGTCCTAGAACCAAAAATTTGAAGACATGTGACATCTACTAACCCGCACTGGGCCCGCGTGGTAGATTATAGTCCACTCCCTCTCGAAGGGAGGAGTCCTGTCAGTGGGAACACAGGCTGATTATCAGTGATAGGAATAGGTAGTGCCTATTTGCCTAAACTTCGAATAACAGAGACAAGAAACGGAGACTTCCTTAGGACTAAATTTTTTTCGGGACATCTGTCCCGAAAAAAAAACATAGAATATTGTTATAACTTACAACAATATTCAATGTGTTTTATTTTTCCTTTAGAGCCCATAGAGGATAAGTTATTATTATGGAGTTATAAATTATAAATTTTATGTCTAGTCGCAAACTTTAGGTAAATATAGACGAATTACTTATTCCAAATAACATATTTTTTTAATGTATTTAAAAGTGTTGTCCCGAATTTCGGGACAGATGTCCCGGAAAAAATTTAGTCCTAAGGAAGTCTCCGTTTCTTGTCTCTGTTCTTCGAAGTTTAGGCAAATAGGCACTACCTATTCCTATCACTGCTGATTATGTACGTAGCTAAAACTTTATAGAAAATGTATTCTATAGTTTAGTTTTTAGCTTTAGTTTTGTGTATGCTAAACTCTTGATTGAAATGAAAAATGAGAGTGCGCATAAAAAAAATTAGAAAGAGACTCTAAAATCAGATAATTCTTCAAAAGTGTTGATACATGACTATAAAAATATTGATAGAAGACAGCGTGATTAATCTTAAAACTCAGCCAATATTTATAAAACTGAATTTATCAGTTGCAGCCTTGAATGTTAAGAAAAACAAATATTTTCCAAGAATCTTTTAACCGTGTCTTGAAAGTATGTCAAGACCTATACAGTGGAACCTTTTGTTATAATAACAAAAAACTGTGCGATATGTGATTCCTATGAAAAACATGACGATTTATTTATACTAATACTATCAAGTCTATACTAATATTCCAAAGAGGTAAAAGTTTGTTTGTTTTTATGTAGTGATCGCCGGAAATACCAGTCGGATTTAAAAATTCTTTTGCGTTTGATAGCCCGATTTTTGAGGAAGGCTATAGGCACACGCTATAGCAAAAACGCTTTGACCCTTAGGAGCCGAGCAAAACAGAAAGTTAAAAAGAACGCTAATCGAATATGAAGTAATAGAGCGGGCAGGCGATGCGCAGGGACGCCGTGGGTCGGTTATCGAAACACGCGAACGAAGTCGCGAGTGGACGCTTCAACTTAATAAAATCTTTAATTCTTTTATTATATAGTTTAATTCTTTATATACAGTGCACACTGCACAGTTTGAACCACTGGGAGCATTAAAGGAGTTAGTTTTTTTGTTCGGCGATTAGGCCCATCAAAATTGTGGCGTCTATTAATGAAACGCATGTTAATTTGTTCCTTATGATCTCTAGATCATAGTTGTAGTAATAATTATACTTTGTCTAACGGGAATACTGAGAAATACGATCATAGCCTGAGAAATCACTAAAAAAGTTATTGTTTAGTGAGTAGATTGGCCTCATCTGTATTATGTGTAATATAGTAAAATAGTGCAGTGTGTAGTATTACGTAGTAGTAATATAGGATCTTTTGAACGGTTCATAAAATCAAAAATCACATAAATGTAACAAAGCATTTTTATTACTATAAGTATATCAATTTCGACGGCAGACTACTAAGAAGTAGATAGTATTTCAACTAAAAAAGACGCAAGCTGAACACAAGTTCCTTAAACAATGCAAGTGACCTCCGAGAAAGGATTTAAAAAAAAAATAGTCAATTATTTATTTAACATACACTGATTAATAGTATTAATAGTTAATTATATAAGGATATGGAAGTTCGACATTTTTGCCAATGAAATCTTGTCGACCGTTGACCGTTGTGGTAGACCTGTTTTTGAGTGGAGATCGCGAGTCGGCAAACGTAAGGTAGGACGCCCTCAGGCTAGGTGGAGCGACGGTCTTCGCAGGATGAACAATTGGAGTGGCCTATGTCCAGCCTGCAGCAGGCAGGGTGATGATGATGATACGGCTTGTCATATTATAAAATGAAAGCAATGTTGTCGTACAATTTTGTCGTTGAATGATGACTAAAATTATTTGAATTAACATTAATTCATTGATGGTAAAGTAATCGGAGTTTTACTTTAAAGTAAGATTGGTTAAGACCTTTTATTAGTAAGGTGACTTACTAACAAAAAGTCTTACCAGCGTCTAAGTTTAAACATACCTAGCAGTAAACTAGAGTGTTGAAAGATTGTAAAGTTGCAGGATAAATGTAGGAAGCGACATAAACACTACATAACTTGGGCGGAAGACACTCGTTGCTACTCGAGTTTCCTTTCACAGTCTGTTCAACACAGAAACATTTTTGTAACAAATTTTTGTGGATGTTTCTGGAGTGTTACAGGAATTCTTACTCATTACCTACACCGCCCATTGTTAACTGTTCAATCTTAACTTTTCCATTAAACTTTTATCGTGTTTTTATAAGTTGCTTTTATGACTACGCTTTGCAAAAGGATATGGGTGATTTTGCAGAATCTCCTTATAAGTACGGCTAGGAAATTTAATTGTTTATCTAATTGGCTCACTATTCAAAAAGTAGTTATTTCATACAGCTGACAAAGAACGACAGTTGTGATTTGAATATATTCATATATTTTTTTGCATTCCATAATGTATTAGAGGTGTTACAATGGCTTAAAGCTAAGGTATAATTATGGACCCTGTAAGGCACCGCAAAAAGTATAAAATTAATTATTTAAATAAAAATAAATTAATAATATATCTACAGATAATTTAAGTTGGTAATCAATTTGATTAACAGTTAATTTCCCTGACTTTACACGGAGGGACGTGTTTTACTTTTCGTGACTCTTGACTCTTGACCTTTGTCAATCTTGTCGATTACCTATTCATACCTAAAATGGCATGAGAGTGGCCGAGAAGCGAGCAGTGGTGTTCTATTGGAAAAACCATGCTCAGCACACATTACTGATAAAGTTTATGTTAGTAACACACGATATTGTAACCACCTTTACATTCCGAACATTTTCAACTCTCTAACGATGCGCCAGCGAATCCGTTATCATCAATTTGTCGAGTTAGTCGCCTGTGACAAGTGACAGATAAAATGCAGCCAAAGTGTCTCAGTTTAAGGGTTCCTGTGATTTATTGATGAGATCTCGTCGACTTGGCGACCCCCGCCCGTTGGCTTGTCAGACTAAGGGCGTGTTCACGTAGAAAGCTGGTAACCGGCACCGATATGCCAGCGTTTGTCGGAGGTGGCAAGCGCTGGTGGTCAACGCTGGTCAGCCAGCCAGTGCAAACCATCGACGTCGCGTCGATTAATTCAGATAGAAACTTGTTGGCGCTTATCGGCGACGGTTCACGCTGATTTGGCAAAAAGTATGAAAACTTTATGCGCCGAACAACGCTTATCAGCGCTGACAAACAGCAAATCGGCGCCAGTAGCCAGCTTTCTATGTGAATACACCCTAAACCGGTGAGACCCAGCTTACCTAGATTGTTGCTAATATCGATCACTTTCCGATTGTCGCTGACTTGAGACGGAATAACATTAGCTATTTCAGTGGGCACTTACTATAATCATTTGGTCTTTGGTCAGCGATGTTTGGTTTTTGCTGAAAAGTATCGGGAGGCTTACACGATATTTTTTTGGGATGATATCAGTAAAATGTTGTGGTAATCAAACATCCGTTTCAGATACAGTTTGTTGTAACCACTAATTAAATGAGAAAATTTTGATTAAAAATTAATGTTGTAAAATATTAGGTACCAACCTATCTAATATGTAACTAAATAACTAGTTATCTAATTAGGTTACAAAATGTCTGTATTTCTTTTTCCATTTAGCCCATAACTTACAAGCATAAACTATGATCAATTCAGCAGCTAAGCAATGTGTGTATAACAGATTATTGTTTTCTCATTAAAGGTTTGTACCTAGAACCCAACCAATATTCAAGGTTGATTAATTTTCAAATCGCACATCATTGACTAGGCTAAACGGCCGCACAAAGTCATCAGCTCCAGTTATCAGATTGCAGCCCAAAACAAAGCGGTGACCGGTCTGCACACAATCATTGTGAAACCAATTCATCAGCATGCCATAACAAATTTAAATTCTCAATCATGGAAAATTGCACATTCACTCGATTCTCTCCATTTTATAGGTCGAGGGGCAGAGTAAACAACTGCCGAGCACACAAATAAAAAAATAAAAATGCTCCCGTTAATGAAAACACAACGTAATCATTTTACAAAAATACTGGTGTTTTGCGGAATATTACAATACTTATCCGCAATAATATGGTACCTATAAAGCAAGAATCTTCATATTTGTCTAAAACATACCTGGAGGACACATATTCCAATATTTTCAGGTGAACGTATTGAAATATGTGTTTTATATTGCAGTAAACATAGTATGTTTGCTACAATATGAAATATTTGCAAGCCCGGCGGGGCTATGTATATGTTGCAGCCATGTTAACAAAATGGTACCTGAAAAGGTATACCTACATGAAAAAATGCGGTTGAACGGAAGTATATAAAAAAAAAATTACGTCATTTATGTAGCTACATTAAACGGGTGGAAACAAGAACGGGGGGAATCAGTACTAACCCCATTAAACATTATAAAACCCAATGCAAAGAAATACACATCCAGGAAACAGGCCACTTATCGTCCTTGCTTCAAAAAATAAAAGACCTCAGCCACTATAATTAAAGCATATTCCAAATAAACGTCTAATAATAAATTATTGCCCATTTATGTCAGAGTTATAGACGTTACAGTCATACATTTACATGTGGCGTGGCGTTATCGAGTAAATAATCAGTTTATAACGTCTAAATAAGCGGCGGGGGCCGACACTACGTTATTTATAACTATGCAAATGGCCGCGTAAAATTCACCAGTAAATCTTTGGCGTGCCGTGGTTCCCAGACAACCGAACTATTAGCACCCGATTCTGTATAGTGCACACACGAGTGCTGATTGGAAATGTAAAAGGACCGTTGTTGCCTGCTGGAGGTAATGGAATATTCCGGTATGGGTTTCCAATCGATTTCTCGTATTATCGTTTGGAGATGCTGAGTGAGAATTGTCTGTGGTGGAGGTTACGTGTACGTCACGAGCATAAGTATGTATACACTTAGCTTTGTTCAAAAGCGATTTACTCCTTTATTTTTTAATTTTATGTTGCTACGAACATACTTAGTAACTTCGAACCCATAGGTTTTTGCAAAGTGTCGCATTTCATTGTTGTTTTCGTAATTTCACGCAACAATCGCTATTTAAAGTTTCCAAGTGTTGACATATTAGTGCTTGTGACTGTACACAGTTTAATTTTCGATTGTTTACCAAAATTCCTTATAAAAATACCAAGTAAACGATGACTATCAAATTTGGTTTACATCAAACATTCAGGAATAATTTTCTAGGTAAATAATTATCTAAAATTAGAGGTAAACGGCACTAGAAAATAACGAGATAAAATATAAAATTCCATGAACTAAATATTAATTAAACTATATTATAATAACTTGATAATGTTGGGTAAGAGGGTCTACCGTCCTCAAGCGGTGTCTGGTAGCAGCTAGATGACTAAGTATTGGTATGATTAGAAAAACATTCAAATAATTTATAAAGTAAACAACTTCCAAATTATTAAATATTAGATCCATTCTATATCTATTTAGATCAAAGACCCTTATCTTAAAGCGACAAAATTCACTGAACTTTAATATAAATAATCAAAGTCATTGTAAAATAAAATAAGGATTAAAACTGGAAATTGTTGAAAAGATTCCCTCAAGTCATTTTATAAAATGAAAGACTTGCTCCGTGTTCCGTACCTTCTCTAATATCTTCACAATAGCCTCTGATTAATAACTAATAAGATTTTCTCAGAAATGTGCTCGTAACTGGAAGATTATTGCATTAAAGCAAGAGGTAGATATCATTTTCGTTAATTGTTTCCATAGATTCGAAAGAAAAAGAGGAGCTTGTGGCTAAATATTAACAGCCGCACTGGTCGATCGAAGGTTAAGCTACGCTTGTCGAGGTCAGTCCGTGGATGGGTGACCATCCATTACATACCGGGATTCCTTCGTACCTCGAAAAGCCCGTGAAGCCGTAGGTCCCGGCGGTCATTCAAAATCAAGTCATTTATTCAAATTAGGCTTAGAATCAGCACTTTTCGAACGTCAACATTACAAAAGACAGTCCCCCGAAACGCCCCTTCACTTCCATTAATCTTCGACAGTCGTTATGGGTAATCAGAAGCCCGAAATTCTGAAAGCCGGTCTTACCAAGGGGTATCGTGTTACCCAGTAACTGAGCTGTGGAGGTCAGCTAGAGGCAGTAACTCCATGTAAAATTCTGGCATTCAGCCGCACCTGGATAGACTGGAAGTCAACCCCAACATATTTGGGAAAAAGGCTAGGCAGACGATGATGTTTCCATAGATTAGAAAAATATGCCAAAGAATTTCTGTAACTGTATATAGAAGTTACATTGTATTGAGCTGCATGTTTTTCTATTATTTTAATGTAGAAGAGGGTAAGGACTTTGAAATTTAGTGAAATTTCGTGTTAATGTCCGAACTGTAATTATTAACTAATTGGTATAAATAGGGATAAAAGAAAAAAACCCAACTGGAATACTAGAGTACATTGACTGTTGAATTCTTAGTTAAAGATTTCATGAAATCCTGAATAACAATTTGCGAGAGGCTAGTTGTTCTAGTTGTTGTTTGTTCTAAGCAAAGCGATTGTCGCGCGGACGTACGAACGTAGCGCATCGCGTCGCGTTCTTTTTGTTCGGCGAACCCGAACGCGTCGTGGCTCCAGCCGAGGGCACCTTCCGGTTTTACAAACAAATGAGTGACATAAATATGAACGCGACGATTGCGTAGCCGCGTGACCGATCGCTTTGGTTATGACTCGGGGTAATGGTTCTATACAAATTTTGCATAACTACTCGTAGAATGGATGTCCTCACTGATTTAATATATTAAGTTTATAAAAAAAAATAAGCTCGACATAAAACCTTTTTTTGCACTCATAGCGTCTTTTTAGCCATCGTTTTGAATTAAGAGCGTGTACAAAGGTCCACTAGCGCCACTCCTTTAAAAAAATATTATCTCGTGACTGAGAAGGAATTATGAAAGTCTGCTCAATCAGCGACCTCGGTAAGTGTGTCTAGAATTTTCTAATACCTTTTATTAAGTTTCATATTGAGACACGAAGCAACTAAATACGACATATAGGACCGTAGTGGCCGCTTTTCTTTAGATTTTGTTGCTTCGTGTCTCAATATGAAATTTTATAAAAGCTAATACCTTTTATAAAATTTCAAAATTCTAGACACATTTACCGAGGTCGCTGATTGAACAGATTTTCATAATTCCTTCTCAGTCACGAGATAATATTTTTTTAAAGGAGTGGCGCTAGAGGACCTGTGTGCACCCTCTTAATTCCAGACAATATTTCTTAGTATCTGGAATTAATTCACCATACACCTACATAAACCTACATTATTAATCTCCGCTGTTTACTCCATACAAGAGTTTCCTCAAAGAACGCATTTCCAACAGTCATTGTATTGATAGCCTCGTCGGTAAACGGCTTAATAGCGAATAACTTTGATCAATATCCATGAAGCTCTCACTCAGTAGTCGGATTAAAGCCTGAAACAGATGCCGAATATTCTAGACACGCCACCGATAAGATATTCCTGCGTGTTCCTAGGTAGCATATTTATTAACTTAAAAATTCTTCAATGGAAAGCTTAAACATTTTGAATGAATAATATTGTACCTAGAGGCTATATTATATATTTTCACGCTGGTAATATTAATCTTTTGAATATTTGAACTCAGTTATGGTACGCCGGCGTTATATTAGTATTCAAGAATTAATTATTGTTAAGTCAACTATTTTCTATGTTTTGTAAAGTCAATTTGAACCAGTTCGAAATAGTAAAAAAGATCGCTTGTACGTTAATTCCTCATACTTTAAAATTTTTACCTTAAATTCTCACATAATTGGTACGCCGCCGTTCAACATTTTTACAGTTTACAGGTAAATAAGTGTTGAAATAATAAATAGCATAACGCACCTACATGGTAATTAAATTTCCAACGTAAATTATTTATAGCGTGTTGTTGAAATTCTACAATAAAGCGGGAATTTGTTTATTGAAGCTCACATTGCCTTGTGAGTGGTGCGGGGGAGAAAAGGGATCGGTAAGTTCACCTAATGATTGTCGCACATCTGACGGAAGGTGCGTACTTCGTTAAATTCCAGTTAGAACGCTCGAGTTACTAACGCATCATCGATTGAGTGTGTAAGGTTGAATGTTTTATTATCTACTGGTCCGTTCTGGCGTTTCGCGACCGACGATACGCGACGCATCTTCGGTTAGATGTGCAACTACCCTTAGGCGAGTATTGACTACTAGAGCATTTACTTGCTACAAAACATAAGCCGTTCTAATGTGTCACCCTTTCACGAACCGAACAACGAACACGTCACTCGCCGTACGGTTATAACTTGATTTTGCAAACAAAAGCACGACTTTGTGTAACATTTCATCGAGCGAAAGATGCGACATCCAGATCCAACATTTCAACGAAGAGTGAACGCAACGTTATTTTTTTTTAAATCATGTTTTTAATGAACTAAATACGTATATAGTACTTTATTTTTTTCTTAAAAGCTTGAGGTGTATCTTGTGCTAAGTATAAGAAGGACGTTCACCCCTTAAGCCTTTAAAAGACAATATTAAAGTCCTATGTTTACGTAAGTTTAATTTAGTACTTTTTAGTTAGTTAAAAGCTTTTTAAAAAAAAACTTGTTTATTATTTTTTAGTACTTGTGATGTAAAATACCTAACTAGTTTAGTAATTTCTATCTAATATACATTTTTTTTTATTATTATTCAGAATCAGAGTCCTTGTCAAGACGAATCAAATGAGCCCAAACTCGATGGGGTTGCGTCGTTTTATAACAGAGTTCCCATGGCCACCTTACAGCTCCATCATTAGATCAGCTCCAGATCGTAATAATATTGCATTGTCATTCAATTTACATATGCATTCAAAATTTAAGCTAAATTGAAAACCGAGAAGTGGGCCAAATTTATCTTGCAAGATTTGATTACACACCTCTGGACAGGTGAAAAAAAAAAAAATAGAAAGGAGTGTGACAGGTAAGTGTTCACTCGCCGTGAGCATTACTTGGAACACCGTGTTGACCATTCGCAAGAACTTTACATAACATGGAAACGCTTTTTTAAATTAAGCTTTTGCTTGTATTGTACCCTTCATAAGAGCGTTAAATAACATGGAAATGGTCGAGGAAATGCTCTGGTGTAAACTCACCTTTCTGTTTGATTGCTACGACCTTGGGAAAAATGGACCTCTCACACTGTTTATGTTGGTGTCAAAATTCCAACTAGATCCTGAAATAATTCCAAAAGCTTATTCGCAGATTAAAGCAAAATTGCGTGGCCTTTTGATGTTACTGTAGGCTCAAGAGTGGGCGTTTACTTATGTAGACGAACAACATCTACTCTCGGTTACAACCTTTTTGGTTTTCTTGTATCACCCAGCTAGAGGTGTGCCTGAGGCATTTCGTTACATCACTATCGTGTATTCGCACGTTCGTATGGTTTCTGAAAAACGAATCATAACTAATATCGTTTGTAGGCTAGTTTGAGTTACTATTTGCAGCACATAGGTTCGCTGTAAAAAGGATAACAAAAGTGATTGCCCGGGTATTCGAAACAGTCAGAGCCAATGCAATAAGTGCCGTTTCGTACGAAGCACTGCCAATCACTCTACGTGGAATGAAGCTCGACGTCCTATGAAGATATACCAAACAATTTTATTAAACACTAGCAGCGCCCCGCGGTTTCGCCCGCATAAGTTTTGATCCCGTATTAATATCGGAATGTATATTATGTGTTAATCATAGTGTGCCAAATTTCATCCAAATACGTTCAGTAGTTTTAGCGTGAAATAGTAACAAACATCCATCCATCCACATAAAGTTTCTTATAGGTAATATTAGTAGGATTTAATTAATCTCATTCATATCCTAATACCTGCGCATAATATTTCATTGATTGGATTCAAGGAAAACGGAGTTATTATTAATTAAGTATAGAAGGACAAGTCTTACCTAATCCTATGAATCACTTATTGATTATACACAAATCAAATTACGACGACGTGGATTATTATTGTGCCTTTGTAAAACGTAATAACATGTATCAAACCCACGGAAATGTCCTTTAATATAATTACCTACGTTCGATAAAAACTGTACTTTGGTGATAGTGTTTTAATGCTTCAACGTGATGTCAGTTTTAATTTAAGCAGAAAAAAAACTCAGTGAATAAAATAATAATTTAAAAATCAAAAAACCCGACTGCGTAAAAAGTGAACCAAACTACGTACATTACATTATAAAAAAAAAACTGAAAAGAAAAAAACAAGTACTTAGATGTCCGGTGGTCTAGAATTCTATAATATATTATTGAATGAATACTATTGAAGAAAATAAAATATATTCTAATAATGGAATATAGGTAATAACTGAACAGTCGGGATCCATTGAAAAATTACATTGGTTGTCGAATAATGGATCCCGACTGTTCAGTTGTTATGTTCCATTATTAGAATATATTTTACTATCTGAGCATGTTCGTGAATCAAAAATATATAATTTTTTATCCATGAACATGCTCAGATATTAACGAACTCGACTGTACCTACAAATATATAGTTTTTCGACTGAAGTTGAGTACTAAATAGTTTGAAGTTGGAGATGGGCGACCGTGTCAGACATTACATACTTTAAGGTAGTCCAATATACTTACTAGATACTTTAGTCTTTATTTCTTTCTTTCTATATGTCCATCCACATTCACACGCAGTCATACAAAGTTTTCGTCTTTTCATCGTAAATTTCTACTGTCTAAAAACCTATATGTGAGAATGGTTGTTACGCAACTTTAAATCGATATAGATCCTAAACGGTCAGTCGAATCTAAAAACGTTGAGAGAAAACTAAAAATAATTTTTAAATACCTATTCAACGATACCCCAGTTGACATAGTTTGTTGACTTTATTTTTTTTTTCATTTTCACAATATGACGTCCAGTAGTCGCCATATTGAATTTTCACTAACGTCATGTTTTTAGTGACACTCGTCGGACTAAGAGGAATCAATTGACTGTGAGTCATAAAAATCGGCCCAGGCGTTTGGTCTGTATAGTGCTTCAAAGGAACATACATACATAGGCTGATAAACACATTACCACTCCTTTGCGTCGCGCAGTCGGGTAAAAATGGAAAAACCGGCCTACCCGACTGGTTGTTAATTAAATTTTTCACTTAATATTTTCATATTAAACTGTGAAGTGAAACACACGTATACACGGGTAGTTTATGTACCCGTATAGTACGACGCCGGCTCGTTTCCCGGGTGAAACTTAATTTTCACGCGGTCGTGCCGGAATACTGCATATGTTTGTAAACACGTAATAAAAGACAGGTTTTTATTGCGCGGGTAACACGGAAAAGTGCATTAGTTGGGTGTTCTATCTAAAATAAATTGCTAAATTGCTCACCCTTTCTACCTGTACCGGGCTACATTTAAGATTAGTTAGTAGGTACTTATACAAAATGAATATTACCTTCTCACTAATCGTTGAACCGGTATCAGAGTAACCATCTCATAAATATTATTTTAAGCGTGATTACTGTAAAAGCTAGCGAGCAGTCGGTTTCAATTCATAATTTGTGGTACGGTGTAATGTTAATAAAAGCCGATATTTCCTGGGATGCAGCAGCTGGGAGTAGCGCGTATCCAAATGAAAGAGAGCTTTGATACATGTATTCCTGTAACTGCACTGCGGCATCGGTCTAAAGCAAAAAAAATCTAGCAACGTGAGAGACCACTGTTTTCCATTACCGTAATGGAGTTACTTTTCTGTTACATTTTAGTCACAAAATTTTAGAAGGGCATGTGGCTTGTTGGTAAGCGATATGAATAAAATTTAGACAGCATACTTTATTCTAAAGTAAATCACAGAATTCGTGTACAAAGCCGTGTCTGTTCAAAAAGGTTTATTTCAAACCGGGCGAAATTAAATTTTCATTAAATACACGTTGCCACTCCACTGTCAGAGAACTAACGAAAATGATTTATATTGTGAGACGACGGAAGGTGCAAGGAAAAGCAATAAATTTGAACCTAATTACTGCCAGGTGTCAGAGGCAAGCCGCAATGCCTGAACAACTTTACCCCATAAGTCAGCCACGATCGAGATGAACGAACCACGTAATTATTCACACAAGTGCGCAATTAAACCAAATGCTTCTTATTATTGCTGTGTGTAAACATAGTTTGCAACTAACTATTCCAATTTACTACATTTATCAACGTGTTAAGTCTTCTGGGACGGAATAAAAGCAACAAAATAAGCTTTCGTTAAAAACAGTTACTTAACTAAGTAAGAAGCAAAAATCGGGGCCTCGGCACTTTCATTGATAGCTCAGCGAATGGGAAGGTGACGTTAATCATGCTGTCAGACTTGATTAAATCTGAAATACGGCCGCGGCGGCATCTATTGAGACAAGTAAATAAATAGCAGGCTTCAAAGTTGTCGCAATGTGCTAACGGGCCAAATATATCTTTAACTGGGACCAAAAGCGTCCCCACCTTGGAAACAAAAGAAATACAAACGACCGCCCTGGCGTGAAATTAATTCAAAGCGATGGGTTGACGAAATTGTATACAAAGGTAAGCGAAAAATAAAAGCGAAAGAGCCGAACCAATCTCCAAGGTCGTCTTTAGCAGTTATTGTGGCCCTTATCTGAGTGAAGACCGCAATTGTTGACCTGTCTAGGCGTCCACTACTCGAAAGTAATTCACCCTTTTTTTTTTTTTGTTTTTTTTTTTTTTTTTGAGGATGGGAATTCATCAAATGACTCCTCCCGCTCTGGGTGGAGCAGGAGGGAGTGTCAGACTCTTACTGACTAAAACCCACCCCTGTTCCTTCCTTAGCCCTTTATGTTCCAGGGCAGCGGTAACCCTTTCGGACAATCCCGCTACCCTGGCACAATCCCGCTACCCTGGCAACAATCCCGCTACCCTGGCACAATCCCGCTACCCTGGCAACAATCCCGCTACCCTGGCAAAGTAATTCACCCTCCAGGAAAGAATCAAGCTACAAACTCTTACATTGGGAGCGACTCGTTCTGTATCAATTATAAATTCAATTTATTTCATTTAGAAAGGCAGTCGCCAATGAATCGCTGAGCTTTGCAGATAGCTAGCAGAATATATTAGTCTGTTTAAAAAAAAAGCAACTTAGTCCATCCATAAAACTTTATCGCAGGTACATCAATAACGTTCGCAGCTTAATATATGGAGGGTAAAAATATTATAGATATTGTCTTTTGACTGACGCACGTTAAACTGGTGAGCGATGCGCAAGTATTTACTGTTCTGGACGCCTGCGGGTGACATAAATGTTGATAACAGCAGTTAGATCGGGATAATAAAGAAATAAAAGTAAAAGGTAATGGGTCATTACGTGTGCCATCCTACGAGCATCGTCGTGTGCACCTTGTTACGTTCTCACGGACGCTTCTCTGACCGAACGTATTTCGAGCGCAACATTACTTTCCTAGAACCCTTTTCAGACAATTAGCGAGGAAGTGTAACGAAATATCCTTGGGAACAGGACATGCCATTATAATTAAGTGATTGTTATTCGCAGGCTTTTATTTCTCTAAACTTGCTACTGAAAAAAATAAAGTAAACTACTGAAGCTTCACAACATTTTCCCATTGTCAGGTTGATTAATGTCCCCTAATGAAAAAGCTATACAACTAACAGAACGCGACTCCGAATGTATTTTATTGGCACATAAATCGTAATATTTTCTCAAACAAAATAAAATCAGTTATCGAATCGTTTGTTTATCTGTCAGCAGGTGTAGGCTCGCAGGTAAATGATGTGGAAGGTAGAATGTACGTGAACAGCCTGCTAAGGTTTATCGACAAATACTTTCAGCGGTATCGATTACTTCGCTTGCTTAGTTTTAAAGGCGTTTCGATCTGCTAATCCTATTTACTCGAACAAACTTAAACAACATAAAGTAGGGTAAATTATTGAAGTTAATACTGATTGAGAGACTGACAGAATATATTATTGAGTTGTTTGTTCTCAAAGCCAAAAATAGTACTTTATTATCGCCCTATCATAATAATTTAGAGGTTCGTAAGGGTACCTTCATTTCACACTCCCGTAAATCACGTTTTTGTTTGTCGGTGGCAGTCCTTTGTTTTGGACGAGAAATAGCCGGAGCGGTGTCTATGTAGATATTTGTCTATTATTTCACATACACATACGGTTATGTGAGCTTCATTTAAATTGTATGGTAACACGGTATCGCCACTTAATGACACTGTTGGCATCAATGGTGGTTGTTATAAAGAGTGTTCTATGGTCATGTTGATATGGTTACACAATTCACGTAGCGTAAACATGAAGAATGTAAGGTTAAAGGTTAGGGGTATTGTTCCATTTTCCGAGGAAATTAGATGGTATTTTACTTTAAAACGACTACGGAGAAGCCGAAATGGCGTCAGTTTGAATGAAATTTATACATTTTACTTTGCACAATGTGTTTTGCGGCGTTTGGCGATTACATTTATTTGTATCGTTTGTTATATGGTATGAGTTTGAGGTGAATAGCGCTCCCCTCAAGGCTGTTAGAGTGGTCTATGGGGAGCTCCTTATTTCGGAAGTCACGTCCACAGACCCACAGGCTGTTATTATTTAGATAAAGATATATTGTGTTGTATAACGGGATAGTGTTCCGCAACTCTACTCCAAGCGCGTATTTTGCGTAGATCAAGATAAATATATACATATAATAGTCTTTATTATGTACACCATAAAGACATAATATCATTATGTGTTCAGTTTCATTAAAGTTAATACCTACTAAAATATTAATGATCATTTTGACCATTTTGTAGCAAACCTGAAACTAAAGCTGAAATAAAATACCCACAAATTCCACAAAAATAAATGGTAAAAGAAAAAGTGGGTAGTATTTTACTTTTGTACTACGTACCTAGTTCATAATGAACTCCAGCCGTGTGTCGCTAATGCTCTGAAAACTGCGATACGTAGTGCCAAACGGTTAAGAAGACGACCGACTTACCTTCAGGCTACGTACGTTTTATAACTGTATCTATATTTCAACGAGTAACATTTATTTATTTAATGAAAATAAGTTGTTCTGGAAGTAGGTATATTTCTCTTCCACATTTCTTGTGAATACTTTGAAGTATTTAACCCACTTTAAAAAAAAGCTTGTAAAAAATGCGTTGGATCAACAACGGTTCATCAAAACCATTGCCACTGAAATATGTTCTTCCTTTCGTTCTTGGTTAGTTGGTTTTATGCAGGCTATACGGTATTTGATATGGTTTTGATCCCTTTCTGCTTATCTACCTTCTGCCGAAGCCATCCAGTTACACCTTTGTGTCCGTTAATTACTCTATAGCAAAGAGCAATTCAGTCAGTTCTTGTCACACACTTAATAATCTAAGTATATTTTAACAAGTACAAACATACAAGTTGCATGTTGCCCGACTACGTGTAATAACTCATTAGCTACCTACCCCTTACCTACTACTCACACAGGAAGACATGGGTCTCTTCTTAATTACAACGTAGAATATATAAAGGGACTCCACACAGTTAATATAAACAAGTCCGTACCTCCTTCAGAATTTTTCATCGCCCACACATGCCACCGCTTAAAGCTATTAATCATGTTGATAGCAAAATTAAGACTTAATCCGCAAATTCGAATTTGTCTGACACAGCTGTCGGATGATAATCCTGAATTACGCAAGTCGCTCGGCAAATTTATTTTTAATGCAAATAAATACAGATTCGTCGCACCTGCCTGTCTAGATGTAGCGAATAATTAAGCAAAACATGAAGCGAAATAATACAAATTACTTCGAGACTTAACTCGACTTTATTTTGCGAGAATACATTATCTACTCTAAGCGGATTACTTGACAATCTTGACATACTATTACTCAGGCGTAAATTAATACTTGGGCTGTGTTTTGTTGCTTCGTGCGCGAGTGTGAAATTTTGCAGTTATGAACATGGAGGTTCTGGGAATTTTGACGGATTTTGAATGATTGCATACGCCGTGAAAGGAATGTAATACAGATTTGATTGAAAACTTTATTATGAGTTTCATGCCTGAAATAAAACTGTGCAAGTATATGCTGGCAAATAAAAGCAGAGTAATAAGTAAACAAAGGTGGGTAAGTATTGTTTGCGTTTAGTTGTTTTTATACATTGTATAGTTTTGACTTGTGTCTTTTTAATAAACGTTCTAAGAAGTATTTTCTTTTTGGTTTTAAATTTCATCAAAGACTTTTTAAAGCCGTTTTTGTTATGCAACTAAGAAGGCAGCGGGATGTAAATCTTCCAAGTTTCTAGAAGCGTAGTGTGTGCCGTCGCGTAGTTAGAGGATGGGTCAAGTGCCTACAACATTTGGCTATCGTGTAGCGAGAGCGCATAACGCTACATAATGTAGGTTAAACTTGTATGGAAGTGGCTTCTAAAGCGTTTTTTCCAGCGCTTAAAGAACATACGTTTAAACGTACACCACGTACAAAATTGTTTAGTGTAAATAAATACATACCTTACATTTTGGTAGCTTCTTCATATTTGTTTCTCATTTAAAATAACTACCAACAGCATCGTTATTGGTGCAGCAGTAGTTTCATATATTTGGTAAACTAATAACACAAAAACAAGAACGGAAGCGAGCCATTTTCAAAAATACTGGGTGTATTTTGCTTCGATTTTTACCGACACTTAGAACCATCCAAAAGTTTCGGAGTAATAATTCTATACGAGCGAAGCTACTTGCAGACCGCTACTATTTCATAATTTGTAATCAAATGGAATTGAGTCCCTCTAATTCGGGGAAAAGTAAATCTGTTCTGTCAGATAAACATAAAGCAGTACTCGCGGAATATTTCTTCGAAGCTCAATAATAAAGCGATCAGTAGGAGGTATAACAGAAGCTCTATAATACCAACGTGATTGAAGTCTAGGATTGCGTACAGCTAATAATAGCTTTGTATTGTGCCTATCTCTTTTGCCCGGGCATTTATCGCCTGTTCACAAAACAGTATAAGATAACAGATTTTCTTTCTTGGAGACGGGAGATACTTACCGCAATAATATTCAGAAGAAATATAATCTTGGAATTGTCTGGAAGCAGTGTTGTTTTCTCAGAAATATCTCGACGTGATTGCAAACGGCTCGAGGTCGTAATTGCTTCTTCCGCCTCTTGACATCATTATCTTTGCCATTATGCACCAAGCTAAGCTGCGACGGCGACGTTCCACAAACCTTCCATAAATTTATTATTGTACTTAAAATTTAATCTTGCTCCTTCTGGCACCAATGTTCGGGTCAATTCTGTTGATGTACGACAGAGGATGTTTAGTCCGGTTTTTGGTGAAATTAAGTTTAGATTTTCACCTATATGGGTATTTTATAAAGCTTTTGCGTCGGGTTTAGTTATAATATCGTCATATATGTAGGTACCTACTTATCAGCTTATTTTTTGCGTATATGAAACAAAATTCTTATACGCAAAAAATAAGCATAAAAATACCACTTATCTTAATATAGCATGTAGGGCTGATTTTTCAATAGTCAGATAACATTTATCTGAGGAATAAATATTGCGGTTTGACAGATTTATATAGAAATTATGTCAAACAGAAATAATTATTCTTGACATATAAGTTATCTGATTATTGAAAAATCAGCCCTAAGAAAGAACCTGAGGGGGCCAAACGCCTCCTGCCGGAGGCTTTACGCGGGGGTCGTGCGGTCCATGGCCCTATATGGGCCCCCGGTATGGGCGCGTTCACTGCGGCTGCGAGCCGCCCACTATCTGAACGCGCCCCAAAAGGTGGTAGGCGTAAGGCTGATCTGGGGGTACCGCACGATCTCGGGCGAGGCGGCAAGCGTCCTTGCCGGACTGCCGCCATGGGATCTGGCGGCGATAGTCCTCGCGCGCCTGTATGATTGGCGCGCGGAGGCACTACGTCGGGGGGAAACTCCGCATCCGCGGCAAACCGCGGCGGAGCGGACGGACCTCCGGCGCGATCTCATGGTGGTATGGAAGGCGCGACTTTCGCAATCCAGCGCAGGGCACGCCACGATAGCGGCGATAAGACCCCTCTTTGAGGAGTGGCTAGAGAGGCGTCACGGCGTTCTCACCTACCGCCTGACGCAGGTCCTCTCCGGACACGGATGTTTCGGGAGGTTCCTGCACATCATCAGGCGGGACGAGACGCCTGGGTGTCATCACTGCGAGGATCGCCCAGAGGACATGGTGGAGCATACGGTGGAGGTCCGCCCCGCTTGGGCGGAGCACCGTCATGTCCTCGTAGAGGCGATCAACACAACGGCGACCTCTCGCGTCCGGCCCTGGTTCAAGCCATGGTCCGGGGCGAGAGGGAGTGGGAGGCAGTCACCTCCTTCTGCGAAGCAGTCATGCTAGCGATGGAGGTGGTGGGATGGATGAGGGAGAGAACCTCACGCCTCAGCCGCCGCGGGAGACGCTCCGGGCGTCGGGAGCCGCGTGACGACTCCCGGCCACTGTAGGCGCGGGCCTGCGGGCGGAGAATAATGGGTAGCTCACCGTCCGATCAGGACCAGGCCCGTGCCGGACGGCGCGTATGTGTTCCACGCGCGCCTCAAAGAGATGTCAGCACAAATGACGGGGCCCGATAGGGCCGAAGCCTGCCGGGGTAGCGGGATCGTCCGAAAGGGTTACCGCTGCCCTGGAACATAAAGGGCTAAGGAAGGAACACGGGTGGGTTTTAGTCAGTAAGAGTCTGACACTCCTTTCCGCTCCACCCAGAGGGGGAGGGGTCATTTGATGATTTCACATCCGCAAAAAAAAAAGCCCTAAGAAGAAGAAGTTATTGGCTAAATTGACAATAAAAGAGAAAATATTGATATCAGACCCATCTTTTCTGACAATGGACATAATAATATGGATTCATGATTATTTATAACTAAAACGTTTCTACCTCCATCGACTATTACGATATCCACATTCGGCAATGTAAGTAAAAGCTTTTTTGACGCGTCGATTTATCACAAAACCACTGATTAATCACCAAACGTTCGATTTTTTTATTCAACGCCTGTATAACATTAGAAAATTGAATGAAACGTTTGAAGATAGAGTTTCCTCTTATCCAACAATACAAAATAGAGAAAGATATTAATAGGGGTTTTCATATCACACGAGGATATCTCGTAAGAAAGCAGAAGGCGTACGCACATGTATTATTACGGATACGTGTAGCATAGCAACTGATAGATATGGTATGGGAATACAAGCCTATAGTCTCGAGACGAGTATTTCGAGACGTGTATCTCGAGACCATTTGTGCAGTCGTTTTCAGTCTCGTATGGAGCAAGTTATTATTTCTAGAGCTCGCGTGATTTGTTCAAGTACTGTTAGATTATTAAAGCCATTGTGAAAGCGAAGAGCTTTATCATTTTGAACGAGTTAATGTCAGACACCGAGTGTAGGCAAGCGACTTGAGATTTTAACGACAGCAAAAATTAGGGTTGGTTGGGATAAAATTGTGCATCTGTTTGCGGGGTCGGTCGTAAAGTGTGCTGTATCTGTTGTTGGATGAAATTGGTGCGATGCAAAGCGGTAATAAATATCAGGCGCAGGCGACGCGTGATATCGATGTTACTGTGGACAAAGAGCATTGCTCATAGATAAATCAGAATGAAATATGAATTCTCTTGCGGTATTATCAACCTAGAAAACGAGAGGCATACTATTAGGGGTTAAAATATGAAATTGCCGATTTGTACTGAAAAATTGAAATACGTTTTTTTTTTAATTTAACATATTTATTTAATCAAAATAATTACCATTATTATCTATACATTGCTGCCATCTAATAGGAAGGTCATTTATGCCTTTGCGATAGCACTCTCGTGATCTAGATTCGACAAACTGTGTGAAAGCTTTTTGTACTGCCTTCTGAGAAGAAAACTTTTTATCACGTAGAAAATTATTTAAATCACGAAAAAAAATGGTAGTCCGTTGGAGCAAGGTCTGGCGAATACGGAGGGTGACGAATGGTTTCTAATTGCAGTTCCTGTAGAGTTAAAACGGTTTCTCGTGCTGTATGAGGTCTCGCGTTATCATGGAGCAATAACGGTGAAGATCGATTCATGAGTCGGGGCTGTTTCACTGCTAGTTTTGCTATCATTGTTCGGAGTTCAGCACAGTAGATATCTGCTGTTATTGCTTGACCAGATCCGAGAAAGCTATAGTGAATAACACCATGCTGAGACCACCAAACAGTTACCATTACCTTTTTATTGGTAAGTTTTGCTTTAGGACACTGTTGCGGCGTTTGACCTGGGGTCAGCCATTGCATTTTTCGCTTACGGTTATCGTAAAGAATCCACTTTTCATCACATGTCACAATTCGATCCAATATTCCTTCATTGCTGTATCGATTCAACAATTCAACACAAGTTTCATCACGCGTTTCTTTCTGCAGATCAGTGAAATCATGAGGCACCCATTTCTCATATTTTTTTATTTTATTGATTTGACGCAAATGAGTCAATATTGTTGGTAAGGTAACGTTTAACCACGCCGTTAATTCTTGGGTAGTTCTGCTCGGATCGGCTTCCACCATCTCTTTCAATTCATTGTTATTCACCTGTGTGGGCGGTCTTCCACGTGGTTCGTTCTTCAAATCAAAGTTTCCATCACGAAAGCGTTTAAACCAAAATCGCACGGTGCGTTCATTAGCAGTCCCCTCTCCAAACGCAACATTGATATTGCGAGCTGTTTCTGCCGCGTTAGTTCCGCATCGGAAGTCGTATTCAAAAATAACTCGAATTTTCGAAGTATCCATCTTTCTTGTCTAAGCTGAATAAAAAAACAACTGAAAGTTGATAATCGAATGTTGCACATTTTTTAAAAGAAGAACTTCATAGGTACCATTTGAAAAAAGTTTCACTCAAAAATCTCAAACCATGAAGGTTCTATGTCAATTCGAAGTACCTAGTACAATAAAACGGCAATTTCATACTTTAACCCTTATTATTTGGATAAATCAATATTTGGATTCTCTACCTACTTAATTTGATACCTACTACAGTTGCAAAAATTTACTGACGAGCAAAATAAAAAAGCCACTAACATAGCTAAGTAATAACCGCCGCACTGATCGATCGACCAGGTTAAGCTACACTTGCCACGTTTGGTCCGTGGATGGTGACCATCTTTACATACTGAGACCCCTCCATGCCTAGGAAAGCAGGATAAGCCGTTGGTCTTGGCTGTCATTCGTGGGTCTTTGAAAGTAGTTACGGGTCGTCAGAAGCCCGAAAGTCTGACAACCAGTCTTACCAAGGGGTATCGTATTGCTTAGTAACTGGGTTGTGGAGTTCAGATAGGCAGTCACTCCATGTAAAATACTGGTATTCAGCCGAGAAGCCGACCTCAACATTGCGAAACGGCTAGGCAGATGATGGAACTTATCATGAAATATTCCCGAAACCTCGCAAGATAGCTTCTTGATGTGAAAAGCAACATTCAAAGGTATCTAATAATACGTTAAAAAAAACACCAAATTGAAACCGAAAAAAAAAAATTATTTCATGAAGCTAACTTGTGTGGCTTAGGAGATATTTAGATTTCTATAGGCACTTTATAAATGGTTTTTTATATTGCTCGTCATGTAGCCTTGTAACACTATCGAACGACTCTTACACAAACAACGCAGACAGCGATATTGTACCCAATATTAATAAATACGGTGGCGAATGCTCTACGAGATAAAAATATATAAATCAATGAATGAGTTATGACTTCACTGATAACTTTTTAACCCTAGTGTACACCAATGTTGTTGTTGCTATTGCATTTATCGACAGTGATTGATTACTTAACAATCTACGTTGTATGTGCAAAGTCAAGATGAAGGTGACATAATATGATAACTTTGTTCCTATTTGTATTACTAGCAGCGCCCCGCGGTTTCACCCGCGTAAGTGTCGATCCCGTGGAAATATTGGGATAAAAATATGCGTTAATCCTGGTTATAAACTATCCTTGTGCCAAATTTCATTTAAATCCGTTTAGTAGTTTTTGCGTTAAAGAGTAACAAACATCTATCCATCCATTCTCACAAACAGGCCAGTATCCCACTGGGCCTGCTCTCGGTAAGAGGGAGTAGGCCGTAATCCACCACGCGGGCCCAGTGCGGGTTGGTAGATGTCACGTGTCTTCGAATCTTTGGTTCTGGGACATGGCGGTTTCCTCTCGATGTTTTCCTTCACCGTTTTGAGAGCAGAGCAGTGATGAAATAATATACACGAAGTAAAGCGCCTGTCTGGGTTCGAACCGACCTACAACTGGTAAGGCGCGGCCGTTGCCATTGGGTCACCACTGCTCTCCGGTTTATAATGTGCACTCACGAGCATAAATACCTCACACTTACACATAGAATCAAATGCGATTTTTACGTAAAGTAACTATTTATATTATGTATAGTGTTACGTGTGAAAGTACCAAGTAATTTCGAAATCATACTATTATGAAAAATGGTGACTGCCTCTTTGGTCTAGTGATCCCAGGCGCTACTGCTGAGTAGAAGGTGCTGGGTACGATTCTCCGGTCGGGTAAAATGTTATTAGGTTTTCTATCAGGAATTTCTTAGTAGCAGTCTGGATTTGTGCCCGGTTGGATTTGGATGGACTCAATGGCAATATTTGGCGAAATATAGGTGTGTTATATCACTAGAACATAGCTGATTTTTTGTAATCGAACTGTATTTATGCGTAGCTACACTAACTAACTATTTCGCGTACGAAATTCAAACCTCGTATTGACCAGTCCAGCACTAAATTGAGCAACATACTGTCAATCAGAATCTGAATAATTTTGAAGGATATTACTAATCCATAGCTTCATATTTTCGGAAAATTCAACTGCTCAACTACATAAATAACGCAATGGATGTTGTTGTCAAAATTAACGACTTTACTACTGTGTATGAGTTACGCCATTACCACGCAGGTTGTGAATAAAAATCAAAAACTTTCTTGGTTGAGCTCTACAACGATGTGATCTTATAAGGGTTCCGTTTTTTCCTTTTGAAATACGGAACCCTAAAAAAGCATTGTGGCTCGATTATAGAGTCTGGGAGTGTAGTAATTTTGTAAAAGGAACTAAAATGCACAGCGGTAAGAGTGTAGTATTAATGAACCTAGAAAGTTTTAAAGCCAGCCACGAGAAATTGTTGCACAACTCGGTACATATCCGCCCTCCAAGTTTGTACGGTGCTATTGCACTAATATGCACAGCGATATAATATCCCCGAGCTATGAAAACTCCTCAACTTTTAAATGCATAAATTATGAATCTGATTTCTTTTAAGTATTAAGTCTTCGTGCGGTTAAGTTTCTCCTTTTAAGAAGGTTTTTCTTTGTTAAAATAGATAATTGTGGATGGAGCATTTTAAGAGTAATCTTCGTTAAGTTTCTTTTAGTAAAATCATTGGTAGGACTCTCCTACCTATATTCAAATTTATGTTTCAAATTGACGTAGCGTAAACTGAACTTTATTGTTATTAAAATTATTTTTCCATAAACTCATATATGTTTATATTTCTGGCGAATATGTCGCGATATTACCTTACATACTTTGCAAAGAGGATTTGTGAGTATAAACTGTCAAAAATATTATAAAAGGCACTTAACTTAGGCTACTTATTTCAAAAACAATTTAAATAAAAACTAGAAAACACTGTGACAAAGTAAAATATTTTTTCGTTACAAATAATCGCCCAAAACTGTCTAACTCTTATTCAGCATAAAAGTCATATTATTGTAACAAAATTAACGTATACAAAAACTTTAAACCTTTTTATAAAAGAGTCGAATGGTCCTTAGGCCTTTTGTACACACACGTTTTTCTTCCCGTGAACAACTACGGTTTATTCATCGTCTGTAGGCACGGCCGTCAGTGTTGTATGGTCCACTATGGAAGATTGTTGACGGACACGTTTTTTCTACGGTGCGATTTAGGCACCGTAAAGAAACCGTGCCGTGTACAAAGGGCCTTATATGTAAAAGTGAATTGTTTCATGAACAACTTTCCATTTGGTGCCTAAAAGCAAAGCTGCGAACTACCACGTATTATTTAGATAAAATAAGCGGGAGTTCGACAAAATCGATGTGGTCTACAAATCTATCCTTAACTATCGAGCTGACTCATTGAAAAATATCAAATACTTCGTTATTTAATTTCTCTGTAATTTTACATTCGATTTTGCACAATTCTCGTAGTAATTTAATGAGCACTTGTTAGTTGTTACTAGCGCTGACAAAACTATCGTGCTAGTAACCCTTGGAGTGTTTTAATCGATGTTTTCTGTATTATGTCCGAGTAACAATGAGCGTCAGCTGTTCAAATAGAGTGTTCGGTTCTATTTTTTATACAAGCCTACTTTATTATTGAAGAATGTGGGTGAAAGGGTACTTATCAAGGGTAATTTCAGTAATTATCGTAAATAAATAATCGTTAAATGTTTGCTTGCTGGATTACCAAATTATGGAGGCATAGGAATATGAATGTGTCTTTTTAATTTAGTTATTTGAAAGTAAACTGCGTGAAAAATCGAAATTACAGTTCGTTTTTGTTGCGCTGCAAATCGAAATAAAAAGTTTCACAGTCATACGCAGCCCAAAAACCGAATCAAACTGGCAATATTTTACGTTATGTCTACAAGGACGAGTAGTTTTACTATCTGTGCGCTATCGATTCTGTGGGTAAATAAACTGGACCTAACGCTCCCTCGGTCCACTTGACGGGACAGTCGGTTCGTACAAAGAAAATGTACGAGCTGTAAAATACACGATTATCTAAAGTACGGCTAGTTTTAAAAGAAGTGTCTGCCGTCGACCCATGGAACCCGTTGGGACACCAAGTTTTCATTGTAGTACCTACTTAATATAATGCCGACTGTCTGTGTTCTGTCCTGTACAGTGTTTGACCGACCTAATTCTCTTACATAGTATTTTATAGGTATATGTAAATAATAATTTATGTACATTTCACATTAACATTTTTACACGACTTTGTTCTTCCTTCGCCTTCTTTTTAGGGTTCCGTACCCAAAAGGACCATATTACGAAGACTTCGCTGTCTGTCCGTCCGTCTGTCTGTCACCAGGCTGTATCTCAAGAACCACGATAGCTAGACAGTTGAAATTTTCACAAATTATGTATTTCTATTGCCGCTATAGCAACAAATACTGAAAACAAAATAAAATAAATATTTAAGGGGGGCTCCGATACAACAAACACGATTTTTTTGCCCTCTTTTGCTCGATGTCAATATGTAATGGGAACAGGTAGGCACTTGAAATATTCACAAAATACTCAGTTGTATTTTTATCTATATTAAAATGAAATAAATATTTAAGGGGGGCTCCCATACAACAGACGTGCTTTTTACAGAAAATGGTACGGAACCCTTCGTGCGCAAGTCCGACTCGCACTTAGCCGGATTTTTTTGAAAATCACCTCAATTAAATTATTTTTATAAATAATTATTATACAAATGTTTATTTCTTTCTTTCTTTTTTTCAGTTGACAGTGACAAAATAATGTTATAATTATTTTTAACGGTATTCGGAGAGTTTTTTTATAAGCGAGCCCAAAAATATCGTGAGTAATAAATTGGGTATAAATAACTTCGGTGTGTACCAGACAGAAAGAAATTAGCTACTTACATCTTACATAAAAATAAATGAGTATATTTATTTTGTCTTTTAGATTTATCGGGCCGAGTAATGGTATGGATTATTTTGGGCATGGAATAAAATAATATAAAATATTGCCTTATTTTACTCAAAGATAGAAGAAAGAACTGCCGAAGTTATTGAAATGTAGAATTTAAGTCAATCTAAGTAAGTACCTACTTAGATTGACTTAAATTAATTCTAAAAAAACTAAAACTAATTCTAAAATCTCTAATTTTCTTCCATCTGCAAAATGTTTCTTTTCAATTAGTTTAATTTTGTTTGTTTATATTAGATATATAATATTATACCGATTATATATTAGGTACCACCTTTTTTTTTTTTTTTATTGATTATGTGAAATCATCAAATGACCCCTCCCGCTCTGGGTGGAGCAGAAGGGAGTGTCAGACTCTTACTGACTAAAACCCACCCGTGTTCCTTCCTTAGCCCTTTATGTTCCAGGGCAGCGGTAACCCTTTCGGACAATCCCGCTACCCTATTAGGTACCACCTAAGGTATTTATTTATTTAAACTTTTCGCACACAAAAAAAAGGTGCAAAGGGGGACTTAATGCCTTAGGCATTCTCTACCAGTCAACCTAGGGTGGTGAAGAGATTAGATGGCAGGTGCTTTTGTTGAGACGAACAATGATAAACAAAAACAACTATTAAAACTTTTGAATTATAAATAAAATAGGTACACAAATACATAAATAGGTTATAAAGCTATAATACACGTACAAACTGTTAACTATAATACACTCGCGAGCAATGAAAAAGTTCCAGTGACATAGCACCAAATTACTCCTAAACGGGAAAGGCTAGCTTAATGACGCCGTTTGCAATATTGAAGTACATTTAACAGCGCATCAGAATATTACCAACTAAAAACGTAAATATTGTGTTCAAATTTTAAATTATATGTCTTAGGAGATATTAAGGTGTTTGTCGGCATTTTGTGGGTGGAACTTTTCCATTGCTCGGCAGTGTATATACTTAGTTATATGTTTATTCGGATCCAATGCCTAACCTAACAATCGAACAAGTATTTGCTTGTATCTCCAATTTCTCGATTGAGAAGTTTAGTCGAGTTGAATATCGATTCAACGCCCGAATTAATGTCTGAGTAGTATAGTAGCCATTACTGCATTTTTAACTCCCTGTTCTTAGTTTGGTCGATAGCTAAGTCAAAGGAGTACTGTTACTGTTAGCCTGCATCATTCCGTTGCTGGACAAAAGCCTCTCCCCATTTAGGTGCAGTAAAACAGTAGACAGTAGTAGAAAATTAGAACTTCACACGCGTGTGTAGGAATGCACGCGTGTGAAGTTCTAGTTTTCTACAACAAGTTTATTTAGGACCTGAAGGCCAATTCTCGTAATTTAAAACGATCAAAATCTAGTCGCAGTCTCATCTCGGCGACAAACAAATGTCAAACACATGTCAAAATGTAGGGAAATTAGAGCATTTAAAAAAAAAAATCCTCTATCAGACTGTGAACGTTCTTAAAATTACGAGAATTACCCTCTGTTCTGTTCTGCGTGTTTATGTTTTATGTATTTTTTTCTGTAATTTGTATGGTGTACATAATAAAGAGTGTCACTAACTACCGACCCATTTCTGTGTTAAGTGCGTTATCGAAGATCCTGGAAAGAATACTTAACAACTGTCTTGTCAATTTCTTAAATAAACATAAGATAATTGCGCAAAACCAGTCTGGTTTTAGATCTGGTATGTCGACGGAGGATGCTGTCGTGGATGTCGCCAAAACATTAGTTCATAAAATGGACCAAAAGTTGAAATGCTATGGCGTATTCCTCGATTTATCGAAAGCATTCGACACGGTATCTATTCCCACTCTCATCGCAAAACTTGAGCACGTTGGGGTGCGTGGCCTGGCACTGACTATCTATCCAATCGTACGCAGTGTGTGAAGATAGACTCTTTGACCAGTAATCACAAGACTATCAATTTCGGAGTCCCTCAAGGAAGCATCCTTGGGCCTACACTCTTCCTTCTGTATATTAATGATCTGTGCCAGGCCCAGGTACCGAATTGTGACATATTTACATACGCCGATGACACCGCGTTGATAGTCTTCGACACTAACTGGACAAAAGCAAAACAAAGAGCAGAACGCGCGCTTCGGTTGGTGATGGAATGGCTCTCTGAAAATTTCCTGACACTAAATGTAGCAAAAACCAAAATTATTCGATTCTCCTTACCTAACACCACCCCTCTACCTCAAGAGTCAGGAGAAGTCAGAGCCCATACTTGCTTAGGAAAAAACTCTGACTGCAATTGCCCACTCCTGTTTCTGGTTCCAGACTTAAAATATCTAGGAGTCTACATTGATCATAGGCTAAGCTGGCAACCTCATATTGAAGCCCTATGCACCCGGATCAGGAAGCTAATTTATATCTTTAGAGAGCTCAGACACTCTACTGATCCTGAAACGGCGCTTATGGTTTACCGGAGTCTTTGTGAGTCTATTATCACCTATTGCATCCCTGTCTGGGGTGGAACTTATAAAACCTCCCTAATTTTTGCAGAACGAGCTCAAATGGCAATCTTAATAATAATGCATTTCAAGCCCAGAGACTTCCCCACTGCCGAACTCTATTCCATGGCTCATGTGCTGACAGTCAGACAGCTGTTTATACTCCGCGCCGTTCTGCGAAGACACTCCATGTTACCTTTAGACCCAAAAATCCTGTTGAGACGCAAAGGAATTACTGTCTGTGATCCTGTGAGGTTTCGTTCCGCATTTGCCGGTCGACAGTTTCTTGCCCTAATCTCTCGTCTGTATAACAAAATAAATAAAGTACTGTCAATATATACGAGTACGTGTACAAAATATGGGGTGAAAAATATACTTACCAACTGGTTGCAAGACTTATCATATGATGAAACTGAAAATTTACTCAGGGTAATGTCTTAAAGATACTGTATGTTTATATCCTAAAAATACTGTACGTGTTTTTAACTTATTATTCTTATTTTTTTTTATTCCTTTCTCAATGTTTTAGTCTCCATTTTTTTTTGCCAATTTTCTTAAACAAGATGTAATTGTACGACGATCAATGTTTATATTGTTGTATGTCAATGAAATCTGAGGTAACTTCGGCTTCTAAGATACAGGCTTCTTGCCTAGTTTAGGAGTCAGATGTTTCGACCTTAAACCGTGTCACTGCTGTACAACTTAATCCTAAGACATCTCATTGTACTATTTGGTTTTTGTGTGTACAAATAAACTATTTATTTATTATTATTATTAAAAGAGTATTCTATTCTATTCTGTTCAAATAAGTAGTCCTACTAAGTCCGAATTTAAACACATTTTTCTTTTGAGGTATCAAAGGTTTTGTTGAAATAATCCCGTAAGTACAATGTTGTGAGGCGTCATGTGAGGGAACTATATTCAAAATGGCACGAGTATAACGCTGAAAGTTCGCGCGGGAAACTCGCGGTAGCAGGTAATTAAGATATTTAGAACTTGCACATGCTCCGTATTCAGAACTTCTTTATGAATATTAAATACTTAGCCAAAAATTCAGACCCATTATTGTAACAGAAGCTTACAGTTGGAAATCTGTTGACAATTACAGGCACGAGTAAAACGCAGAACTTAGTACCGAATAGTTGGAAAGTTTCAACAAGTTTATTCATAAACGAATGAGGAACAAAGATGGCACGCACTGAATGATAGCACGTATTACAACGACACGACTAACATCCCCCGACGAACGCTTGAACTTTCAACAAAGTGATTTACCTTCAATATAAAGTGAACCGCTGATTTACAACGACATGGTTCAACAAGACCACCCCTATTATTACCTACAGCCCTTTAAAAGTTCAACAATTGACATTTGCGACGAAGACACTATTATGGGGCAATTCAAGCTTATTATTGAGCTATCAGCTTGGATGTCAAGATTGTGGATGATTGATTGTGATCTATTAATATAAATCAGTAGCAGGGGTTTCGTTGGGCAGTTGTGTACAAAAACGGTGTAATAAGGAGGATTGGTGGTCTGTAAGGAGAGATGCTAGTTTGTAAGTAATCTGTTGATCGCGGGCGGCGGCGGGTAGCGTGTGGCGGCGCCTCGCGGGGGTTCGTGATTGCTGACATTTATCTTGTGGCTGGCTAATTAGCAGCGTGAGCCACTGAACTGAGTCTAACCACAATGGGCTACTTCACCCCAGTGATAAGCCAACTGTACGCATATTTTAGTATATTTAGCAAAATTTTTATACAACAAACACTAAGATTAATTATTAACCCATTGTGTTTTTAATCATGCAATAAGTTAAACAGAAGTTAACATTTACTGACGTTCTCATTAAAACAATATTCTTGTTTAAATAAAACTGTTTGCAATACAGAATAATTCATTCACAATGTAGTTACAAAGTACTAAAGTTCAATGAATGCATGTAAAACAATATATTTTTTGACCAGAGCGTGTGCTAATGAAGCCCACTGGGCGGATGTACTGCTCGTAAATACTAGTCCGTTTCGTTTTTCCGCTTCCGGGCTAGTGTTGCCATTACTTCAACGTTACATGTCTTATTTAACATAGGTTATAGGTTGAGATATATATTCGCTTAATTTAGAGTTATGCATATATGTTTAAACCCTTATTTATTGCCTATAAAAAGGCTTGCATGTTGTTAGCTTATCGTCTTATCAATATGAAATACGACCGCCTGGGGTGTAACTTCTTGTGTATTTTTTAGAGAGCTTAATTTTTACATGACTTTTACGAGGTTATTTGTAAGCTAAACAATACAATACGGTTTTTCAGCTATAAAAACGGGTTGGCTTGCGGTCTGACGGTTTAACGTAGTCATTAACGCACCGTAGACCAAACATTCCTAAGAATAATCAGCCTATAATGCTGGGACACAGGCGTTCCCTCTTTGAGTGGGAGTGGGCTGTAATCTATCATGCGGGCCCAGTGCGGGTTGGTAGAGATGTCCCATGTCTACAAAGTTTTGGTTCTAGGACGTGGCGGTTTCTTCACTATGTTTTCCTTCACCGTTTTGAGAGCAGTGGTGATGAAATTATTTAAACCCGGGTTTAAACCCACGACCTGCAACTCGCAAGTTGGGTTCGTTACCATAGGGCCCACCACTGCTCTCGAAAATCCTAACCTTTTCTAAATTCAATATTTGGTTGCCAGTTTTTTTCGAATCAACATAGTGCACATACGAGGTCACTTAAAACTCAGTCTATTTGTAAAACTCGATATGGTATAGTATGGTCGACGATAGTGGTACTTTGATATTTCGATTCTCTAAAAGCAAATTGCAGTATATTGAGGAATTACCTCGCAATTTCTGTGGAAGTGGTAGATGGTATCGCAGTACGGTTCCTACGGTTTCTACCGCCGGCTACTGAGTACTGATACCTTAAGGGAGGCTCCCCTTACCGAGCCACTTTACTAATGTCGATTATTAACTGCCTGCTACACTTAGAACAGAGAATTATATTGCCTACTTCTGGAAATTAGTTTGGTACTTAGGGAGCGATTCGCTAAGTCTATTTAATTAGATGTCCATGTTGTTCGGTCGGATTATGTTAAGAGGATTTTGTTGACGTAAGCATGGGTTGGTTTTTGATATACATAGATTGAGAAGAAATACTATAGTGCTATCAAAAAAAAAAAAAATCTAATTAAAAATAATTAGTTAACTAATTATTTTATTATATATAATTAACTTTGACTAAGCTAATTTGACCCCGTGTACCCCAAATATAAAATCATCAACGCATCATTTACCTTGAAGTAGGTACTCTTACAAACGAATATCGACAAAAATACTTTTTGTAAAGTTTAAGATGAGTGTAGGCAAAATGTGGACTGTTGTTTTTATAATTCAATATAATTACGAATCACTGACACAACTGACTTTTATTTTGACAACATGTTTAAAGAGTAAAAAACCATAAAATATATAAAAAGGTCGCAACAATGAGCTTAATAAAATAGATGTGGGCCCAGTTAACCATTATCAATTTTTAAAAGGGGTCCCAGTTCCATAGTAGACCGCATGACCTCTAATCCAACGATCTCTGGTAGTTTTGTTAGTTAAAGTTTGAGTTGGGAAAATCTGTTTTCTTTGTATTATCGTGTTTAGATATCTAAACCCAACACATCAGTGAAGTTTCGCTATCTAATTTAATTTAACCCTTTATAATATTCATACTAAAATAATAATTCAAAGGGAAAGGTCTTTTAAGCATCATGTAAAGTGTTTACGACAGGATATAATTACTTCAGTACTCGTAAAACATAATAATTAAAGAATCCTTCTCGGAAAATATTTAACATATTTTCGATAGTAACATAATACAAGAGTGGTAATTATAATATCGGCACCTGTATTAATTAAATACAAAAGAGTGTTTTGTTTGTCACGTCTTCGTGGCTAAACTGCTGAATCGATTTCAATGAAATTTGATGCAGAAATAGCTTACTGTTACTGTTAACCTGCATCATTCTGCAGAGCTGGAAGTCATGGGCAAAGGCCTTTTCCCATGACTTCCAGCTCTATCGCTCCGGGGCTAAAGAAGACCACTGGTCGTTTGTTTAGTCCAGCTCCACCCGCCATCTTCTACGGGGTCTGCCACGACGCCTTTTAGCTGTGTCAGGGTTCCACGTGGTGGTTATTTTGACCCACAGCTTATTTGGGCATACGACAGACGTGGCCAGCCCAGTCCCACTTCTGCTTAACGGCTTTTTGAGCAACGTCAGTAATCTGTGTTTTGGAGCGCAGAGTGGTTTTGCGAATACGGTCTGTCAATTTGACGCCTAGAATACTGCGCTCCATTGCACGTTGGCAAACCTTAAGTTTGGACAGTTTATTTAACTTTGAAAAAAGATAAGGCGTAATGAAAAAAGAACTTATAACTATAACTGAAAATGCTGATGGATTTTCATTTCTAGACAAGAGCCAGAAAATTATAACCATGTACAGTAAGGCCGCATATCTGTGGTAACAAAACTAATATATCCGGCCTCGTCGTCATCCACCTTGTCATTTCTCAACTATGTTGGGGTCGGCTTCCAGCCTAATCAGATGCAGCTGAATACCAGTATTTTACATGGAGCGACTGCCTATCTGACCTCCACAACATAGTAATATTATACCCCTTGGTAAGATTGGCTGTCAGAATTTCAGGCTTCTGACGACCCGTAACGACTGCCAAAGATCCACGAATGACAGCCGGGACCAACGGCTTAACGTGCTTATGAAGCACGAAGGGGTCTTGGTATGTAAGGTGGTCACTCATCCACGGCTCAACCTCGGCAAACGTAGCCTAACCTGATCGATTGACCCGGGCGGCTGTTAAACTTGGCTACAAGCCCCGACTGGCCTCGTATTCTATTGAATGATGTGGGCAATATTTGATTTTTTCCTGAATATACAATACCTTAACAGTACTTATTATTTTTTGAATCAGCGATTTAGTCAAATCCCGCTTTAAGAAACGGTCTCGGAAGGGTTCGGTATCCCCAATAAACGCTTCGGCAGTCTTCAATATATTTTTATATTAGTCAAGGAATAAAAGCCTTAACCCACTAGTTTAAGGAAAAGGTCTAGCGATTTAGTGTTATTTAAACTGACTTTGTTATCTCTCTATCTCTTTTTTTATTGTAACTGTTGGATTTTTATGTGAAATACTGCTTTTAGTAAAAGGAGTATGTCAGGATCATAGCAGGTGGCGTTCTGTATTATCTACCTACCCCTATGGGAAGAAGGAGTGAGAATACATACGTACCTATGTGTATGTTTACTGCTTTGTAGTTGACTTTATAATTACTATACTTACAACTACATGGTATGAAACTGCAAATAATTGAGATGATTGGATAAGGAAATTGAAGGAGTTTTCCTAGTGGTGGAAAACAAATGAGGTTAACAAATGTGTTATTGTGAAGAGTTAAGATAGTTCACACCGATAGAAAAGGCTCCTAAGTAAACTTATCATCTTTGGCAGTCACAATTCCTATCCTACAACTATAACTGAGAATGTCCTAACAAAGCCATCCAATTTACACTTTGAGTTACCTGGAAACCCAGTATCTTACATCAGCAGCTGAGTCCAATGGCCCAATGAGTTAGCTACAATATAATTTGATTCTAGACTTTTAAAATAGCCCTGAAAGGATTAAAAGAACAAAGATATATAATTAATGAAAGCCGCATCAAAGGACATCGCAGGACAGCAATCATTCCAAATAATATGCGATTCGTATCATAATTATTAATCCTCTGTAATTACGAACAAGTGTACGAACAGCACATTTTAATGTTCAAATTACCTATTTGTTCATTAAAACACCGGGAATTAATGGAAAAACTCTTTTAACTCGCCCGTTTTGCGTTGGTACATTTAAATTGTCGTCATTTGTTTTGGTGAGACAGTGTTTGATGCCTAGTGTATAAATAAACCAACTAAAAATTTGTTACCTTTAACTAAAGTAAATTTGCCCTAAATAAGAAGCAAGTCTTTTGCTAATAAATTAGCTGAAATGTTACACTTTAGCTTATTTAAGTGGCTTAACCTCCTGAAGTGTCGTCTAAAACTATTTGTTCAAGTTTTAGTTCAGCGTCTTTTCAGACTATTAATTTCTGTTCATCTTTTTAAAGATATTAACAAGTAAAATATAGCTGTAATTTTATTTTAGTTTAGTTAATAGCATAATCAGCCTATATTGTTCCCACTGCTGCGACTCAGACCTCCTCTTTGTGAGAGGGAGCGGGCCATAATCCACAACGCAGGCCCAGTGCGGCGTGGTAGATGTCACATGTCTTCGAATCTTTGGTTCTAGGACATGTTTGTCTGACACTGTTTTCCTTCGCCGTTTTGAAAGCAATGGTGATGAAATAATTTACACAAAGTACTGCGCCTGTCGGGGTTTGAACCTACGCCCTGGAACTCGCGGCCATTTCGACAGGGCCACCACTGCTCTTAAGCGTTTCGTTAGTACTCAACTGTTTATTTTAGCTGAGAATCTAAACGCTAGCTAAAAGTAAAACTTGTTTAGTGATTTCATCCGTAAATAGTCCCATTTGTCAGATAATTATCGAAACAATTTACTTGAGGAGATCTTGTTACTAGTCCATTGTCTATTATCTAGGTACTTTCGGGGATTAACAGCTAGGCTGATAATGCGGGAGATTATGTTTCAAATGTGATTGAATCATGATTGATTATATCGATAAATATGACGGATAATCTGCAATTAGCTGTGGAGAAGCCTGTCGTCAATGGCCCCATCTTCAATAGAAGTAGCTACATTGTCAAATACACGCCTATTCACAATGTTGACGCTACAGTAATATCTTGGCATATCAAATGTAGAACAGTTGACAGAGAAATGTCTTGCTCTTTGTGTATCTTAATAATGCCAGGCGTATTTATGTGCACAGCTAGAGTATAATAAACATTGTATGGTTGCCTTGTCTTAATATAAAAATAAATATGATTAATTGTATTCATTTATAAGAACAACGGTGCGGGAAGCACTCAGTAATATTTGATGATTGAAAACAAAATTTTCCTGCATCATTCCTCTGAGGAAATTTTTCGATATAAACGCGTTCGTAACTTTTAGATTATGGTTTTTTAAAAGCTTTTGCATTTGGATGCTGCATGATAAATGGATACAATAAACTGTAATCTTCCTGTCTCACATGTCTACATAACTATCTCCGTAAATAAAAAGTTTTCTTCCTCAAATAAGTCAAGTCAGTAGTATTCGTCTCAGCTATTATAATCCAGTTATAGGGCTTGATGTGAAATATTTAGGACTTGTACCCTTTTGCCCATTTTTGAAAATAAAAGAGAACCAATCGAAACCTGCTATCATGTGAATCTGTTGTTCTAGTCCACCGTACTAGTCTCATATACAATTGTCCCTTGCGGTGTCCAAACACGGCTACATCGGCAACTAAACCCTAACTAATGAATCTCGTCGCAGCTCTGACCATGTGAGGAAAAGTAAACAAGCGGGGTGAGTAATAAATCTAAATTCGTCCATCAGTGAGTGCAGGGAAGCGTTCAGTGCGCTGCTGGTTGGCGCGAGGCGTTAGTAGTTTGTCACTGGGAGGACACGTTCGGACGTGATGTCCAGTTTATTGCTTCCCCGGCACCGACTGATTGGATAACTCAGGGTAACTACCATAAAAGCCAAACTCGCTTTACTTTTCACTTTAAAGATCCCCTTATTTTTATACCCTACGTGCGGTGCGACTCCGGGGCGCGTTTGTCACCCGTGGTAGCTGTCCACGTAACGCACGACTGGGCTAGGATATACAACGCGAGAAACATTATTTAATGCCGCAGGATATTATTCAATTTTTATTTATTTCTTTGTATTTTTTTTTTGTACTGGGCTAAATAATGGGATTTGACAAAATAACTGTAAATCTAAGTCCTGTTTATTTTATAATTTAATGTGTGTTCTACTGTCTGCAGTCATACCTTCTGTGTAGGCGGACTTTAATAAAGATGAAATCTCCAGTTTAAAAAAAAAATGCTCCCAAAGAATTGCGAAGAGCATCAGACTTGAGACTGATGCAATCCTCTTTAAATTATATTGCAGTATCTCGGTAGGTATCTTTATTATAAAATGTTTTTTCAGATGAACTTCCACGAAGTAAATTTTCTACAATGAAATATTTAAACTGAGAATAGTAAAATAACTCTCCAGAGGAATGTGATAATGTAAATTTTCTTTCCGTTTTTTTAAACGTCCCAGTTTGCTCGGTGGCTGAGCTTCATGCACAAATAAGGAGTTAGCACGTACACTCGTCTTATCGTAAGGCACGTAGCTCGCTTGATGCCTACTTTATTGCCGGCTGGGGTCTTCGTGAATGCCGCTGCATCTCACCAATGCACTCCACATTCTTTTTTTAATTGGGAGATACCAATGAAAACGTGTGAACGATTTTTCTGCATATGAATGAAATAAAACGTACGCCGCTCAACTTACATGGATATATCGAAATTCAATGCATGCTCATATTAATCCAGGTGTATCTGCGTGTACGAGTAGTTTGTAGCTGTGTGTGTGTATGGCTTTATATACAATTGACTATCTATCTGACGTAACAAATTAATTGGACGTTGATCAAATTGGATCGTCCTCCGTAATTCACAAGGAGGTGATTAAACTTTGACAAACAAACATAAATTTATATTTTCACATGGCTGATGGCTTGTGTTTGCCATCCTTTTAAAATATATTATTCAATTTACGGACATAATATAATGAAGAAGTTTGTCAGTTCGTGGTAATTACCTTTTGAAATTAAAGCGAATACTTTGCAATTAATTCCGTTACGTTATACTTTATTTTTGGTACAAAACAATGAATTGACCGACATACGAGTATACATATTGTAGCTTTTTAGTATGTACCATTAATTCGTTTTTAATAAGGATTAAAGGAAAACAGGAACAATTTAATTCAAAATGGTTGCTATTTCAAAATGATCTTATTAATCCTCTACCCTCAAAAATAATAACTAATTATATAAATAACTAGCAGCGCCCCGCGGTTCCACCCGCATAAGTCTCGATCCCGTGGGAATACTTATCGGGATAAAAAGTATCCTACGTTCCAATCCATGTTAAGGTCTTACCATGTCCAATTTCATCCAAATTCGTTCAGCTGTTTTAGCGTGAAAGCGTAACAAACAAACATACAAAAAATCAAATCTTTTCTCTTGATATTATTAGTTTAGATGAAAACTCTGGCTAATAAATGGAATTTCTTTTCATCTAAGATGATTTTTAAACAATAAGCAATCTTTTAACCTATGGCGAATGATTGTTCGTTACACAACAACAATAGGGATAGTTAAATTATTAAAAATATACACGATTTATTTTCTTTTCAAACAAGATAATATTAGGTCCATACCTATGAAATTGCCGTTGTACAGACGCCAGCACATCAAGCTACCCGAAACTGTCAAATTTTTCCAATCAACTTTGAATTCAAATTCAAATTAATTTATTTGTACAAAAAAAAAATGTATATATATATAAAAAAATAAAAATAAATATGTTGTGTCACTATGTGCTGCCTTGCAACGCGTACAAATATTGTTCACCCATTAGGTAATGGGTGTACAGTAAGGCCTATATACCTGTCGGAGAAGGTATGTCTGTCCCTCATTAACATCAGGCATATTTTAACTACTGTGGGCGTACTATGGGTAGTGTTGGTTATAGCGCAAAACAAAAAGGATTTGCAGTTCAAATCAGATTATAATTTACGAACAAGTTAGTCACACTAGCGAATCACACACTTTTTGGTGCACAACTCAACGATACGGAACGCGAGACAGTTTTTGAGCACATGTTTTCCGTACGATCTCCAATGTTTCGATGATCCCGAGAGCTCTGCTTCACACTGCTCTTGTAGCTGTAGCTTCCGTCTACCCCAACGAATTCAGGCTAAACTCTGTCGAGCACCACGAGATGGTGCTGGCGTTCCGAATAAACGAATAACTCCGACATACCTATATTTCTCTCTGAGCAAATTATTATTGAAGCTATTTACATAAACAGTTCATAACGAGGTAAAGTTGTGGCTAAATAATGCAGCAAATTGTCATGTGCAGTCAACGATACTAATTAAGTATCAAAAGAACTACCTCATAATAGCGTATGTCCATTTTGCCCATTCCCAGCCAGGCCCTGGGCAAGAATCGGCTCCTCATATTTCAATGGTCCAATACCCCTTTGTATCTGAATGCGTATCACGTTTCCAAGTCGCACAGTTTACCCCAACAGTCGGCTGATTGAAGATGAAGAAAGTAGCTTATGTTATCATTCACTCCAAAAGAGAGATCCTTTCGTTTTTCGGTTAATTTAATCGAAGCATATCGTATATAAACAAATATAGGGTGTAAAAAGACCCATCGCATAGCCGTTATCTATATCTTTCTGTACATCAAACTAAGTAACATTGAGCAAAAATTATTGCTGGTAAACGAGTGTTATTTATGGTGTGACAACTCGCTGTTTACAATGTAACGCACGCAAAACATTGTGTTTATGGGTACATGCAGGAGTTCTGGGGGTATTTAAAGTTAAGTCATAATTAGAACTTGTTTTCGTCACCTCTGCCCAACCTTTCGGTGAAAATAGACGTGTTATATTATGTTCGTGAAAAAAAGTAACAAACGCTAGAAGTTTGACTTCCAATATCTTTGTAAGAAGGTTGCCAAGTCCAGTACAAAATGGAGTGGTATACGTGACTCTCGGCTTCGTTTAGTCTTTGTTTACTTTCGTTATATTATGTAGTTTGTAGAAAGCATCAACTGCACACAGCTGCAGTTCAAGCAGGACATAGGCCTCTCCAATTCCATTCGACTTGTTGTTGGGTACTTTTATTTTATTATGTAAGCTAACAGTTTGGCTTTTGTACTAGAAACTATTGTGTATAAAGCCCATCTATAACAATTTTAGTTCCAGCCAAAACTCATTTCTGAAACAACATTATTATTTCCGTAGTAATTAGAATGTGCCGGAAAGTGAACACAATGCGGTGTGGATTTATTTCCTTGACGGTTCATTAACTAGCTACATGATGCTATTGTATACTTTATCATCATTCGATTGAGTTTACATTCGTCTGTTTATCGAGTAGTCCCATTACACATGACGTCTGTCTAAAGAAGTCATTTTTTATGACTCTAATCATTAATCTGTTTAAATATATTCCAAAGTTTATCATAATTAGTCCTTAGCCGTCTACTGCTAGACATAGGCTTCTCATCTAGGTATGTGATAAAAAGCCTGAAGAGTTTGTTTGTTTGTTTGAACGCGCTAATCTCTAAAACTACCGATCCGACAATTTTTTTTTTTGCATTCGATCACCCTATTCTTGAGGAAGGCTATAGACTATTTAAAAGCACGCAAGGACCCTTATTAGCCGAGCAAAAAGAAAAAAAGTCGGAAAGAACGTTAAGCGAAAATGTATGTGATATGTAATATGAGTGTGTAAGTAATAGCGCGAGCTGGCGATACGATGCGATGTAGTTGAGGGAACAAGAAATTTCATGCAGACGAAGTCACGGGCACATGCTTGTTTACGTGTAAATTTCTCCACCAAATGATCTGGCTGCTCTAAGAATTAAAACAAACTTTAGAGATGAGATTAGACGTTACTTTATTTTCCAGATCGTATATTGTGGTCGAAAAAATGACAATACTCGTAGTTGATACCATCGTTAGAATCGGATTGAGTAACGTTTGTACAATGTGAATAAATGACATGTTTACCTCTACCTCTCCACCTCTACGAGTATTATTGCTATTTCGAATGAAATCTTGAGCGAATCTGAATCCACAAATAACTAGGATGAAGACATACAGGGTGATTGCAAGATGGGTGCACAGCTTTAAGGAGAAGATAGTACAGACAATTTAGAACCATTTAAGCCGTGGTTGTCTTAGACGAAGTCTTACCAATTCTTTTTTACCTAATTTTTATAATTATTTCCGAAAATTCCCAAAATTTGAAATAAACTGCTTTGCTGCCTTGCTAAGTAAACTGCTTTGCTGCTGTCATTAGACATTTTTTTTAACAGGTAATAAAATTCTTGAAACTTTAAAAAAAATTTTTTTTATGAATTTGTGCTTAAATGACACAGAGGCCTAAAACATGTTTTGCTAGATTGCTTACACATTACTTTGTAAAATAAAATAAAAATGAATTCATTTATCATTCAATTTGGTCATAAATAAGCGGTTTACTTAAAATTTTGAGAATTTTCGAAAAAAAATATAAAAATTAGGTAAATAAAAAATTGGTAAGACTTCGTCTAAGACAAGCATGGCTAAAGTGGTACTAAATTGTCTGTACTATGTTCGCCTTAAAGCTTTGCACCCGTCTTCCAGTCATCTTATATATTATCATAACCTACAATGATAAAGTTTATTCAGATGAACTCAAAATATTTACATTACCGCATAATATAGAAGATATTATTTCTGAAAGTTTACTCAAAAGGCAAGAATAAATATTTTTCCTTTATCAGGCTTCCCTTCTTCGTTTTAATTGCGTAAATCCTCTTTAAGGGGATCGTTTTCGATAAAATCTTCTTTTTTTTTTCAGTAACGATGCCGAGATGATGTAATTAAAGATTCTGAAATCAGCTTACCTGTCTGTTTGTGGCTTCAGTCAGTTAGAGCACTTATCACATTTATGTTATGTGGTATCGCTTACTTCTGGTATCGGTTATGTTTTGTGGTGTAATAATTATGTTTTCTGTTCCGGGTATATTGTAAAGGCTCCAGCAGACAGGAACGAAGCGACGGTGCGACACGATTCTGGTAGGACAATTTACATATAGTTTTCATTGAAATTGTTCTACTAGAGTCGCGTCGCGCCTGTCTGCGGGAGCCTTTATTCTCACTTATCTACCGTATCAGTAATAACTTAAAGTCATGTAACTATGTAAATAAACACGGGGCTCAATCTACAATTAACACCGTCGGAAAGAGATGGCGGCTATATTTAGCGTTACTACAATAATTTATTCCATATTACTCCTGGACGTGTCGTGGTTTCCCACGGTTCCCCTTAGTATAAATATCCTGATTATTGCAAACCTGAATTATGATCAATAACTGGCTACATCTATCTGCGAGGATACAATGTTGTTTTGCTGGAGGACATATGCACAGGCTGATATTCATCTGTATATCTATATAATATACAAATACATAAAATTGAAGTGTTTGTTTGTAATGTCAAAATAACAGCTTTTACTAAATGTATAATATGAAAGTACCTATACATACGGTAATTTATATAAAAAAACATTTTTGATATTTTTTGTCTGTCTTTATATTCTATCTTCAAAACGGCTGGACCGATTTTGACGGGATTTTCACTGGCAGATAGCAGATGTTTTAAAGAGTAACATCCACGTAGGTGAAGCCGTGGTCAGAATCTAGTATACATTATAATCATGATCACGACAAACCATTTCAACACGAAACACCCACACAAAGCTTACGTATATTCACTTAATAATAAAACAAAGTGTGATGCTATCAATGTTGAACCGTCAAGTTTTATTTATTTATAGTCCACCAGATAAGGTTTCACTTTTGGCTAGACAGTATTAAGGGTCTACCATAAAAGTCGCCGTTCAGAATTCGTTTTTTGTACAGCTGTGCTTGCGATAGCGTGGCAAGATTAGCCTGCTGTCTCCTATAAATCAGACGGGTGCATAATATTTGAAAATGTTTCATGTTTGCAAGGAGAAGCCAGACTGGGTTTTACTGGCGTCGATGAGTTAGTAACGGCATGCTTGTGAACTTTACATAATGTTTCGGTGCTCGTATTAACCAGAGTGAAGAGTTGGCCCTCCTTTTTGAGTTAGTTTTTTTTACTGAACGTTGTCCACGAAGAATAGATTATAAAAACAGCAAGTGTGCTTTCGCAAGTTTTGATTTTACCGACGAGTTTTTACGAGTATATAGGGTGATTGCTAACTAGGCGAAGTCCTTCAAATGGGTTATAAGGGGAGCACTGGTGGGCCAGTGCTAACAGTCCCGACTTATCAGTCGTAGGTCATGGGTTCTCAAAACGGTGAAGGATAACATCGTGAAGAAACCAAAAAAATCAAAGCCATGTGACTTCTACCAACCCGCACTGTGCCCGCGTGGTGGATTATAGCCCACTCCTTCTCGACGAGAGGAGGCAGTGTCCCAGCAGTAGGAACATTATAGGCTGATTATGGGTTATACTATAGCTTTTTTTGTCGTGTGGATATCCTCTTCGATGGTCTCAGCCCCAGGACCGGGGAAGGGCTGTATCAGATTCTTACAGATTGAAACGTGGTGTTCTTCTATCAATCATTAATGTATCCATCCCGAGCAGTTCCAGCCATAAAGTATTGAGTTTAAGTACCTAATTACTAACAAAAATTATGACGATAATTACAAAACTTCATGAACAAACAAACATCAGAGTATTGTGCCTCAGTGTAATCATTAATCAGTCTTATGGTTGGTGAATTAGTCTGCAGAACGTAAGTAAACAACAAGTACATGAACAAGTACACTATGTGCCACATATTGTGCTAGAGTCAATTTGTGTTTGCAAACGGTAAAAGCTCTCTGAATAGATATTTAACTGTCATAGTGACATGATAACAATTAGGAAAAGGTATTCGAATAAAATGTCCTCGTTCGCTGTATAAATAAGTTTATTTTCGTATATATATTTTTTTTCTCATGTCGAATTCGTCGTGTGAAAAAAATAAATATTATCTAGTTATTCGAATGATACAATATTAATATAATGGCTTTTATTTATTGACACAAAAAATATTATCATGCCAACCATATTGCGTAAAAAAATGTAGGTTTTGATGAAAACAATTCAACATGGAAGCATCTGCAGCCGAACTAGATGAAAAACCTGTATCTCGGCCATATAGCGCCATACCTCTCATATAATAAGACTGGAAAAATTTTAGCCAACGACGTTTACATTTGTTAAATCTAACAGTAGCGCGACGATGTGGTAACATTAGCACATTAGCAGTGCCAACATGGCCAGAGACCGCACAAGGCAGGGAGGTTTGGAAGAAACAAGGGGAGGCCTTTGCCCAGCAGAGGGACACGAAGTAGGCTAAAAAAAAATCTAACACAATACTTATTAATATACAGCTACGCTTGCCGCGGTTGGTCTGTGGATGGGTGACCATCTTTACATACCGAGACCCCTCCGTGCCTCGGAAAGCACGTTAAGCCGTTGGTCCCGGCTGTCATTCGTGGATCTTTGACAGTCGTTACGGGTAGCAGAAGCCCGAAAGTCTGACAACCAGTCTTACCAAGGGGTATCGTATTACCCAGTAACTGGGTTGTGGAGGTCAGATAGGCAGTCGCTCCATGTAAAATACTGGTATTCAGCTGCATCCGGTTAGGCTGGAAGCCGACCCCAACATAGTTGGGAAAAGGCTAGGCAGATGATGATGATGATGATGATACAGTATTTTTTAAAATTAAAATAGGGTAATTGATTACACTTAAATGAATTGTGCAGAGTATTATAATAATAATAATATCCCTGGACATTTCACACAGCGCCATCTAGTCCCAAGCTAAGCAACCTAATGCTTGTGTTATGGTAACAAGATGGCTGATAAACTACTTATATACATTTTTTTTTTTTTTGTAAATACATACATATTATAGATAGAAAAACACCCAGACTCGGAACAAATACATGTAGGTCATACAAATATTTGTTCCGTGCGGGAATCGAACCCGCGACACACAGCGCAGCAGTCAATCGCTTAACCACTGCGCCAACCGTGCCGTCAGTATCTATCTATCTATCTACTTACATAGATGTACATAAGTACATATTAGCCAATTTAAGCAAAGTATTGATATGGCTGATAATAATTATGATAACTGTTAATTATTTATCATAATACCGACCCGTGATGTCCTCTGTTAAATAAGCCTACCCAATGAAACGGCCAAAAGGGAAATCGCAATAATCCGCGCTTAAATAGAAAACGAAATGGTTGTAGCAGTTTGTTGTTATTAGCAGACTATGCATGCTACCAGAAGGTCTTTTCCCGTAATTAAAATCGTTCAAAATCTAGTCGTAATCTCATCTCAGCGACAATCAATGTCAAAAACTTGTCAAAATGGAGGAAAATTAGACGTATTTTTGACAGATTGAGACTGAGGTGAGGGAACGTTCTTAGAATTACGAGAATCGCCCCTCAGGTCTATTGACGTGATCCCCTAGTAAATGTGGTGAAAAAAGGAAGCTTGTTTAACCTGTTCCGGGGCTCATCTACATATACATATTATAATTTAAAGTCGCTTTTCGTGTCTGTTTATGCGGTACCGCGTTGTTCTTCTACACTACGCAACGGATTTTCATGATCAGTTTTCACCATCATTTAGAGAATTTATTTTGGACGGTTTATTTGGCTATTATATTAATATTAAACTAACATATAATATCAACCCGCACTGGGCCCGCGTGGTAGATGATGGCCTACTCTCTCTCACAAGCAGAAGGCCAGTGTCTCAGTAGTGGGAACATTCTAGGCTGTATATGATGATAACAAGGAAATCTCAATGTTTTTTCAAGTCGTAAAAACCGTGCGAAGCGGGGCGGGACATTTCAAAATAATGCAAAATTCTTAATGATTATATATCCTGAAAAGCACAATTAAATAAAGAAGTTACAAAGTAAAATTTGTAGCTTAACAGCCAGCTATTAAAATGGAATGGTAGAATAGTATTCATAAAGATTAAGCCTTAAGGCGCCTATGTTCCCGCTAGATACGGGCACATATTTATGTTTGCTAAACGCGGAGCCTCATTTAGTTCGTACCGCACGCGAACTAGCCGTATAGGTAAATAAGTTTTAATTACTTGTTTATTGTTGTTTCTTCGTCAGTATTTCTATGGCTGTATAAGAAAGTTTAGTTTCCTATAGCGTTGTTTATTACACGGATACACGGCCAGTTCTTCGTATAAAGTGTGAAGTGGTTTTCATCTACGAGGAAATTTTAGAACTTTGTTGCAGTAATTATTTTGTTTTAGCTTTACTTCAGCTCATACTTTGTCTTCAGTTGCAGTAGATGAAGCACCGTATAATAATGAAAAGTCATGAAAAAAGTCTAATTAAAAATTTTGGCAAAAGAATAACTTAGGTACCGTACTAGAGTTAACAGGAAAGTTTAATTATATTCATTGATGCTGCTACTGCCGCTTCAAATGATCAGGAAGTCATCTGTTACGTACCCTCGAAGGAAGCAAAAATGGCTTAATTTATCCGGATCCTCATGCTACATTTAATTTTTCATTTAAATATGTCACCCGTATCAGTTCCACTTGGTTCCATATCGCGTATCCCCTAAAAATAAAAGCATAGCCTTTTGTATGTAAACGGCGGTGGTTGCGCAGCGACTAAAAAGCAAAAATAGAGGCAGAATGGCAAAACTTTTTCTACGTGAAAGCACAACAATATAAGGTGAATAAAATAGGGCATTGTCTCAAATATAACCTAATAAAACGTATGTGTTTCTACTCGCAATGCGACCCGTTCGCGTTGTCATGAAGAATTCTATGGAGATTCACAGCTTTCCATTTTTTAATATCTAGTCCCTCATCCAAACAAACAAAAGGTCTGAATTCTTTTCCGCCGGCTTTAATTTATTTCCAATAAAGATTGCGCGGGTAGGTACTTAGTAAGGTGGAATCGGACATTTTCTATGATCGTTTTTAACGGAGCTTTCATAAAGCTGATCAGTGGAAAAGTCGTGAAAAAGCGATTTAATCTAATTGGAAATTGAGTTTATTAGCTAAATACGTACTAACGACTTATTCGCTGACTCGCACAATAACTGGGCGTGAGGTAGCAATAAAGCGTTTATCTTATTACTGTCGGAACTGTGTTATGAAACAGAAACCATGCAAGTTTATTAAAACTTGTATTTTCCGTGTCAGTGCGTTTTCTTAAGAATTCTTTTAGTGTTTGGACTTTTAATTTAGAGTAAGTTTGGTAGAGTGATGCAGTACGATTCATAACATAAAATTGCACGTGTATATCAGTACATCTAGATATTAATAAAACAAAAATCAAAAATACGTTTCTTGGTTCGAAAATCTAGTCCAACCAACGTCATTTCTAGCCGACAGCGTAACTAGACCTATTATACTAATTGAAAGGTCAAAAATAATAACAGAGCCGGTTAAAAGGTATCTTTTAAGTATATCTATATTTCACACCAATAAACCTGCAAATTATATATTTTTGGATATTTCTTTGTACTTTCGAATTGGTAATTCCAGTTTAATCTAGAAACTTTTCAGTAGCCATAAATTAAAGCGTCGCATGCGATTATAATCCCGCTCCAGGAGGGAGGGCTACTTATGCAAACTGGCACTTATGCAAAATGTAAGAATCTTCACGCCTGTATTACGTTAGGTTGTAAGCAGGGCTATTAGAACAAGTTTCAATCATAATAGTAGATCAGTGGCTTTCTTTTAGATATCATCGTGAAATTACCAATAGTTTATTAGTTTGTCGTGGTTTTCAGTTATGCAGGGTCAAATTAAATTAGCTAGCAAAACTTCATAGATGTGATGAGGATCGATATCTAAGCCCTACAAATATTATTCAGTAGATATATCAGTATAAGTTTTATTTTTATTTTATCGTGTTAAGATACGATGTAATAAAATATACCTATCATATCTATGAAATTTCGCTAGCTAATTTAATCTGAAAATGAAAAATGGTTTATTATTTTAACAAGTGAACCTTAAAAACTAGTGATTGGAGCCTCCTTTGAAGCAGATAAGTCTGTGTTAGGAGACTCCGCTCTTCCATAACTTAATAAGTAATGTTTAGGTATGTACTTGTTGTATGCAGATCTAAAGGGAATAATAATACAAAAAAAGAGAGAATTAAAGCTAAACATGCAGCATGCACGCAGCCATGCGAGTGTGTGAGTGAAAGTGAGTGGGGGTGTGTGTGTGAATGTAAATGCGAGGGTGTGAGGGTGTGTTCACGAATGAATCAGAGTGTATGCATAATTGCATATGGTTATGAATGGTGCAGGCATTAGGCAGGTGTAGCGTTATATTTTCGCCTCCGTTTTATCATAGGTTTTATCCAATTAGTTAATTTTTTTTTTAAATTCTTTTTGTTTCTTAGTATATACGTAAAACTCTCTGTTAAGTCTATTGTATAGCTGAGCTGAGCGTTTTTTGAATTGTATACGGGCGAACTTGGTTTTGGTTTGAGGAACTTCCGCTATGATATCTTTTCTTCTTTTCAAAGTTAAGCTAGGGTTAAAAGGAAAAGTTTTGTGTTTCTTTAGAACAGTTCTAATTATGTAAAGTTTTCGCACTGAGAGTAAATCGCTTATTTGGTAGAGACTTTGTGTAGGATGTCTAAGGTTTTTAAAGCAGATTAGTTTTATTAAGGCTCGTTGTCCCCGCTCAAGGTCTATGAATTTAGTCTTAGCCGCACCCCCCCAAATGGGGATGCAGTACACTAGGACCGACTGTACTAAAGCTACGTATAATTCGTTGAGTAGGTTTCTGGAGGTATTTGTGCTGGTGGGTACTTTTTTGGTACGATATTGCTCAGCGTTTTGAATATCCAGCTCAATTTCCGTATTTTGTTAGTGACCTGTTCAAGATGGGGGTACCACGATAATCTCTGGCCAACAATAACCCCAAGATATTTAGTTTGTGACACTTTGTCTAGTATTGGACATTGACATTGAGTTATCGGCATCACCGCACGTGTGTACTCTTATGTTAAACTCCGTATTTGGTTGAGTTCTATGTGATATACTGAAACATATATAATTCGTTTTAGCTGTGTTAAGTGTGAGCACGTTATTTTTGAGCCATTCAGCTATTTGGGTCATACCAGCTTCAGCACTTCTGGCAACTTCGTGCCAAGAATTACAGGAAAAAACTACAGCAGTATCGTCAGCATAAGAAAACACTCTAGCATTACTGATTTTAAGGTTGCAGAGGTCGTTGATATAAAGCAGGAACAACGTAGGGCCCAGCACCCTTGTCTGAGGGACTCCAAATGTGATATTTGCATCATAATTAACGTGTTCTCCCACCTTAACCCTTTGCCTCCTATTTGTGAGGTAGTCCATAAACAGTTTGAGCGGAATTCCTCTCACACCTGACGATTCCAATTTATTTATGAGGATGGAAACAGAGACGGTGTCAAACGCCTTTTTTAAGTCCAGAAAGACGGTGAAACATTTGCTACCATTATCCAGATTATCAGCCACTAGTGAGCTGAGGGCAGTAATTGCATCCTCGGTTGATAGTCCTTGCCTGAATCCTAATTGTGAGCTACTTAAGGTATTAAATTTGTGTAAAAATTTCAAGGGCCTGTTATTTATTAGCTTTTCAATATTTTTCGATATAGCTGGTAAAATAGAAATGGGTCTGTAATCTGACTGTATTTTTATTTTTTATATGGTTCAAGAAAACTAGCTTCTACGGCATATACATACAAAACTGCAGCTCATAGGGTCTCATTTACGTACCTGTAATTTCACAGTCTTTCATACTTCACTAATTAGACCACAACAATGTTTGCAGCAAATTGTGTTTTCTTGAACGTGCATACCAACGCAACGAACCAACGTGGATCTCGTACATGAACAGTGAGCCTCATAAATATGTAAATCATCACCTGCCTAGCCTTTTCCCAACTATGTTGGGCTCGGCTTCCAGTCTAACCGGATGCAGCTGAATACCAGTATTTTACATGGAGCGACTGCCTATCTGACCTCCACAAGCCAGGCCACAACACACACATGTTCCTCAAAAAGATGTAAATATCTACAAGAATTAATTTAAATTTTCTACACTCACTGTTCCATAATATCATATCTATGTGTAGCCACAAAACATATTATTATTTATTTATTTATTTGCACAATGTGCACACAGTTTCAGGCTATGACTAGGCTGAAACTTGAGAGTACCAGAGCCTGTTAGGGCGCGGCAAGTACCCTTAACTTATACGCTGGGTGGGCGCGCCCCGCCTTTTTGAGCCTGAAAAATATTCTATATTCTAATCCAGGTCATGCCTACCCATGTGCCAAATTTCATCCAAATCCGCTCAGCCGTTTTAGCGTGAAAGCGTAACATACAAACATACAAAAAATCAAACCTTTTCTCTTTATATTAAGAGTATTAGTTTAGATTGGGTACTTACTTGATTATACCTACTCATTGATATAGAACACAAATGGTAAACAATCAAATGAATTCTTGTCGATGTAATACTGGTATTCAGGTGAATCTGGTTAGACTGGAAGCCGACCCCAACATAGTTGGGATAAAGGCTAGGTAGATGATGATGATGATGGTGTATAAGTCTTTTTAAGGCAGACTGTTTACCTACCTAATTTAAGTTTTAAACAACATATAACATAATAACCGTGTTGTGTTGCGTTCTCCCAAAAATGTAAAAGGATTTAAAGAGCCTTAACAATTTGAAAGTAAACAGAAAGTTTCCGGTACTTTACGGCGCTTAGAGCTGTTTGCTTTAACTCTTAACCGATTACGACAAGATTGTTTTTAAGGGGTAATTTTAATTTAATTTTGTAATAATATTGTTTTTTTTCCTTTTATATTATATACCCAGTAACTGGGTTGTGGAGGTCAGATAAGTCGATCCATGTAAAATACTGGTATCCATCTGCATCCGGTTAGACTGGAAGCTGACCCCAACATAGTTGGGAAAAGGCTAGGCAGATGATGATGTAATACAGTAGGTATATTTCGGTACTCATTTTCCAGGTTTTCTTGTAGACTTGTTATAGGTATCGATAGTAGACATAGTCGATTGTGTACCAACTTATACAGAACACACCTGTATGCCCCGGAGTGTTAAGCAGAGATATACCTACCTAGCTACAGTACATACAATCACATTTTTTCAGTTCTGTTTTGATGCTAATCTAATTATAACATAATCAGCCTATAATGTTCCCACTGCTGGGACACAGGTCTCCTCTATGTGAGAGGGAGTGGGCTGTAATCCACCACGCGGGCCCAGTGCGAGTAGCTTTCTTTAGTATTTAAATATTTATTTATACCTAATAAGAAAAACGTTGTGCTATTAAAAAACCATTTTCGCGCGTCGACCTGTAACTACGTCATTGAAGTCACAGCCAATATACGTAAAGCCCTATTATCCCAATTATTATCTTTTTATAAGTTGGACGTCATGCCCTGTAACTGTTAGGGACTTCACCCTGGTTACCAGATGCTACAAATGCCAACAATATGGTCATGCAGCAAAAACATGCAGAGAGCTGAAATCTACTTGTGGTCACTGCGGTGAAGAAGGACACCCGATGTCAGAGTGCGCGAAGAAAGTTGACACTCCGAAATATGCGACATGCTCACGTTTTAAAAAGCCCAATAATCACAAAACATGAGATACTGAGTGCCCTGCTAGGAAAATAGCGGAATACAGGTACATCAACTCTATCGACTACGAGGGCACCTAGAGCGTCAAGCTTAAGGCCAGACTTCCGTGATTAATGCCGACTGCTGACTCAGCTAAACACTGCACTGGCCTACAAACACTAAATTTTTTTGATGTTTAAGCACATTAGTCGCGCGCAGCAAACCTCGAATAAACACATTGATTCGAACGTGATTTCATTTTGTGCAACATTGACTTTAGCCCACTTACCAATTTCTGCTGACGCAAAATCATATCATGTGTGTTTATCTGTGTAGGTTATAAAGCGCAAGAAACTATTTTACGCAAACTAAATAATTACGTATAAGACTTTTTGTTATTTTGTTCTTTAAGGTAAATAGTATTTAAGTAAACTAGGTATAAAATACCTAACTAATTAATAAATTTTTGTCATTATATCAAGACTTCTAATGTTAAATATTATTAAGAAATTAATTGTCCTACAATTACCATAAAGTATGCTCATGCCGCCTGTGATACAGGCTTATCCTAGTACAGGCATCTAACATTATTATACCTTTGTAAGTTATTTCTAAGACTTTATGTAAATATTTTACCAATTTAATACTGAATAAAATAATATTATTATATTATTATTATTTTAATAGCTAATAGCAACAATCTACCATTTTGAATTACGAAGAAGAACTAAAACACAAGAGACGATACGGTAGGTACAGACGCCAGCAGGTCAAGCTACCCGGAACTGTCAAATTTTCCCAATCAACCTTGAACCCTAATGCTTGAGAGATAAAGTTGAAATTCTATTAAAGAAATTTGACAGATTGTAATAGCTTGATGTGTTGGCGTCTGTACTTAATGTTTTTTTTTAAGTATGTCGGTTTGCCCTAATTTTAACCCCTAGACATGCTACTGCCTATACTGTCTCTGATTCAAATCACAACAGTCATTCATTGACAGTTTTGTGAAATAGCTATAACACGGTAAATTGATATAGGTTGTTAATTTACTTTACAATTAACCTAAAATACTTACCTATATTTTTTGGAAACTAGCTCCATTTATTTTCTTGGAACCAACTAACATGAAGCAAGGCGTGCATCCTAAAAAGCACGATACTGCTTCATTTAATTACTAGGAAGAACATGAAAGACGATATCTTCCCAACAAAAGTGCATGTTCCGTGAAAAAATAAAGCGCAGTACTCAATTTTATACAGAAAATTTTATTACCATCCCCCGCTTTCCAAGTTTCTACGTGTAGTTGTATAAATTTCCTGTAAACATCCACTGAACATAGGTCTTCCAAAGTTCAATGAACGATTGTAGCGGTTATATTTCATTTGGCAGATGGATTTGTGATTGCAGACCCCTGCAAACTGCAATTGCCAATCCAATCCGAAGCAATCACTAGAATATTTCAACCTCTGGACAAAATAAAGTTTGAGTTGCTTTTTAAGATAGCTACAGCTGTAGTTGGGGCTGCCTGTGTTTTGCAGCAAATTCATAACATAACATCACCCCTTTATTCCCCAAAGGGTTAGGTAGAAGCATACCTTTAGTACACCCACATTTCGCCAGTTATCTTTAATAAGTTCCACGTAAGTAATAGGCTATTTTCCTAAAAAAAATTAATTAGTCCGTCAGTTAGATTATCAAAAAATATTGAACCCGTATTTTTTCTTTTGTCAATTATATAAAAAATGATGAATTTATCGCCCGTTAAAGTTCCGCGTGACGTCACTTGCTTGCGACATTTTTGCAAGCAAGTGACGTCGCGACCCACACTCCCAAATTTTGACGCGCTTTATCTTTGTCATTTTTTGTTTGATTGACAAAAGAAAAAATACGTGTCCATTATTTTTCGATAATCTAACTGAAGGACTAAATACTCGTATAATAATATTTTTTTTATCCAGGCAACTACCCTATTGGGGGCGAGTCTATTGCCATCAACCACAAATCCAGGCTCTGGGCTGCTACTGAGAAATTCCAGACGGAAAACTGAAATAACACTGCCCGACACGGGAATCGAACCCAGGACCTCATGCTCAACAGTAGCGCTTGTGACAACTAGACCAATGAAGCACTAAAATAATGAATGTTATCCAGTAGTGCTATTCTGTAACAATCTCACCGTGAGACCTTAGGTGAAGTGAGCTGTCATTCCCTAATGCTAGGGATTAACACTATTGACTGCCTACTTCAAGCTCACTTCACCTATGATTTCACGGTGAGATTTTTACAGAACAGATCGGCAGGAACAGTGTCCGTCAACTAATTAAAAAAAAAATTGTTACAACCTGCCGGCTGCCAGAGCAAAATAGACTTTCAGAACAAAGCGCGAACCTGCACAGACAGAGTTGATTGGCTCAACATTGTTACATCTTCTGCTTCACCAACCTATGCCTAACTTTAATATTATTACATTTGTATGTATGAGTCTAAACTCTGTGTGGGGTAAAGGCCACTTTATATGAAGCCTCTTCTTAGTGAAGGAATGACCATAAATCACCTCGCTTGCTCCGTGTGTGTTGGCGATTTCAGACAATAAAGTCCCTGTTTCCTCACGAAGCTTTCCTTCACTTTTAGTGGTGTAAAAGATAAACTTTTGTATTGCATGCTAGTATTTAAAAAAAGTCATATTGTTATATTTAGTTGCGTCCGTATTAACAGCATGTAGCCTTATTTCTATTTATACCATTCTTCCATAAATTATTAATACCTTTTAGGGGATATAATTCAACATAAACCCTTATGCACTGAAAGTGTTCTTTCAATAACCATATGCTTTTCATAAAGAAGTATGAACATTTTCAATTTCCAACTGTTCAAAAGTCATATTGTTATACTTAGTTACGAGGTTTTGAACCGCCCAATTTTGTAATTATGGTCCTTAAATCCGACAACAGCTTGATAGACCTTGCTACTAATTGACACCAAAGTTTTAATTTACTCATATACATAAAGAAGTATGAACATTCTCATTTTTCAACGTTCCGTAGCAGTCGTGAGTGCGTGTCCAATATAATTCCGTAAAGTGTTCAGGGGTTCATTTCGCCCACAAATTGTAACGATTTAGTGAAATTAACCAACGTGTTGCCTTTATTTTCACACTGCTTGTGGTTGTATGAAATTGAAATCGTGTTGTTAACGAGTTACAAAAATATCGTGTCGGACTGTGATGTAATCTTAACAGCGAGTAGAGGTTTTATTATTTCTCTACGGTTGATTTAGTAATCTTATTTAATCAACATTGACGTTGGTAGTATTTTGAAGTGATTATAGTGATTGAAACATTGTTGAACTTCTTCTGTAATGACAACACGAGATTATTAGCTTAAAGTCATGGTAAGAAGATCAGTTAGTCACCGAGAATTTTTTCCGCAAAATTTCTAGTAGGTATTACTTTCATATTCTCGGTCCACGGCTCTGAGAAAAATCAATGAAAAAATCAAACCAAAATCAATGAAGCATCAATGAATGAATGAATCAGGAAAATCCTAGTCTCCACACTGATTAATTTTGACGTGCCGTGCTTTACCGAGGCTATGGATGCCTGGAGACTCACGTGCCCGAACTCAAATCTACCCGATAATCCATTTTCCCAGAGACGGTGGGATGAGCCGCTCTGCAGAGTAGTTCAGGATAATTTACTTAACACGTCGGTTACTACTGCGGAGCGTGCGCGCCTGCTGGCTGTGGGTAAATGGGAGTCGGGTCTGTGGCTTCATGCACTACCGTCGTCGAACGGTCGAACATAGGCAATTTGCTCGACGACAATACTTTCCGCCTCGCTGCTTTCTTACGACTAGGAGCACCGTGTCGTTTTCCCCATCGCTGTCACTGTGGTGAAGTTGTCAACAGCCTCGGACACCACGGCCTGTCTTGCAGTCAAAGTGTTAACGACATCATTCGACGAGCTCTTGTCACCGTCGGCGTTCCAGCTGTATTAGAACCCAATGGTTTGGCAAGAGACCGGATGGCATGTCTTTATTTCCATGGAAGGTGGGTAGGCCCTTATTTTTTTATATAATTTGTTAGGGACACAAAACAGCCTTTAGTGTGGGATGAAACTTGTGTCGATACTCTTGCGCCATCCCATCTTCCAGGGTCAGCGTGCTGCGCTGGTGCTGTTGTTGTGGCTGCGGAAAACCTCAAGCGGCGTTTGAAACCCTCGGGCCGTGGGGTCCGAGTGCGCATGGTCTTTTTAAGGAAATTTCGAAAAGACTGGTTGACACTTCCCATGACCAAAGGGCTGGCTCTTACCTTGGCCAGAGGCTTTTACATTGTCATACAACGTGGCAATGCCGTCAGTATCTTGGGTACATTACCAGTCGACAGCGATGCGGATGAATTTTTCGACGTTATATTTTAGTTTGTAAATAGTTTTAGTTAATTTAGGATATAATTTTGTTATTTTAGTGTTATCTTGTAAATGAACCAAAATAATTAAATACTTGAGACTGAATACGGTACAAATGGAAGGTTACAACGTTGTCAGCGAGATGGCCGATTCCTATAATTTACGGACCGTTATTGGTTAAAATTAAGACTCTTGGATCTTTACCAATCATGAAGCAAACCCCTCATAGCTTCAGACCTTTCCATATGGAAATAGCTATCACAGGTAAAATTAGCTTACGAATCTATTTATACCTCCACCATCTCATCATCTATTTTTACCAGTATGGCAATAAAAAATGCTACCAATGGTAAGCAAAGTTTGTGGAGGTTTTTCTATTGCACCCTAATTTTAAACTGTTAGTGAAAATAGGATAAAATATCATGCTGCGTAAGTCTCTAAAGTTATTAGGAAGTAGTTCAGGGACGCTGAAAGTTAAACAATAGTTAGATAGGTTAAACAACTTAGTTCTTTGGAGCACTGAACTTTTAATTTACTCCGACATAAATCTGTAGACGGTAGGTAATTTTATTCTTAATCAGCTTATCAGCATCACCTCTGTACCTATTTTTTCTGTTCTGTCTTTCAATGTCTGTTTATATATGTGTGTACATAAATGGTTAAATAAATAAATAAATACAATACGGACCTATGTTGTAAGATTAACATGTTGTAATATGTATATCTATTTGTTTATTAAAAGTTGAGCGTGCCGAAAATTGAACCGCGTATCCCATTTTCAATGGATAACACAAACGTAATCAAAGGTATATTAAACTTTTATAGCTCTATTTAACAGTTGTGTCTAGTGAAAGTTTCAGATCACGAACGACGTAATCCTGTATCTGATTCAAAGTGAATAGCTCCATTTGTGCCCTCCTGAATGCATCCGGACCCTTCGGAATCGTGACTATCGCCATTGGAGCTGTGTTACCTGAGCTTCCAATTTGGGATTGGTGACGACGTGATGGAAAACCTTAAACGAATTCAAATAAAGGTTTTCTTTATGTGAGTAGTCTTTATTAGGGCTATGCGTGGGAAGGAGGGGTTGTTACAGACTAAAGTCGATCCGCTTAAAGAGTGACGTCCTTTGAAAAGTACCTCAAAGCCCGTGCTGCCGTAAATGCAGCCAGCGACGAACATATATAAAACGACAAAATATTGCAATTTTTACTATCGACACATTCAAGTGAGAGGTTTATATTGCATTCATTAAATATTTTATTAGGTACTACATTACATTGCTCGGCGTTTGGAATTCTGCCACTATTTGAGCGGATAGACTATGTAACAAAACGAAGCTTAGCGACTAATCTTTGCGCGCAATGTTATTGCTGTATAATGCGCACGGTAATTAATTCACGGAATTGCTCGCAGTTGTTTCAGTAGTAATGGAAACTGCCAGAAGAGGGCGAGGGAATGAAAAAATGGCATTATGATTGTTTAAAAATTCCTAACAGCCGGGAAGAGTTTTTTACTGGAAATACTTGGGTGATTACGAGATCGACTACAAAAAAAAACCGTCGTGGTAAAGAAAGAATCTTCTATTTGGATTTTAATTGCACTTAGAGTAAAATAAAACACATTTGATCGATTATAAACGAACTCAGCAATACATAAATTGCTTGATATTCCTTCCTCATGCCAGGAAGCCCAAAAGAGTGAACAAGTAAGGAAGTAATCTTAATCTATACCAAATTACGTAATGTACCGACAAATATTTATTCAAGATGTTAGAACTCGATATGCTATATTGGTTTGTATAAATCAAGTTTGTCGTGCAAGCATTTCGAATATTATGTTGATATTTTTATGTTGCAGGTTAAAATATAAAAGATGTTTTTATGTAATAAATGTTTACAGTTGCTTCCTAATGTATTTTTAAGTAAAAACCAACTTTTATATCATTAATCTTGAATGGTGAAAGGATCATTTTGTTGTTCAAAAACACACCTCTACCACAGAGGTGTGTTTTTGAACAACAAAATGTCTTTAGTAGTAGTAGGCTCTTCACTACGAATTTGATATTTTTTTCGTAGTTTTCGTAACATAGAGGATTGAGCTGTAGTGGCCCAGTGGTAACAGCTACGAGCTGTAGGTCGTAGGTTCGAACCCAGACAGGCGCTTTACCTGTTGTAAATTATTTCATTACCACTGCTCTCAATACGGTAAAGGAAAACATCGTGTGGAAACCGGCATGTCCTAGAACCAAATATCAAAGACATGACGTGACGTTTACCAACCCGCACAGGGCCCGCGTGGTGGATTACAGCCCACTCCCTCTCATCGTGAGGAGGCCTATGTCCCAGCAGTGGAAACATTATAGGCTGGTTTTGCAAAGAGGTTTGATCATAGAGCATATTAATACAGAGTTTGAAATACTCACTTTAGATATTTATGAGTTTGATGAAACCCTAAAGTAATCCTCTGAAGTTGATTGAATGATGGGGTTACACGATACAGGACCGAATTTACACTCAAGACCACTAAAACGTGGAAAAAGAAGGCTAAACATGAATTTTAGGTACAATAGTGGTTTTTAGTCCAAATATGTTTTAAAATGTACCTAGCAGATCGCGTGCATGTATCGTTTTAATGAGCCACAAGAAATAGCGAAGGTGACATTAAAATTATTGAAAGCTATTAAGAACGAGCTGTTCATTTTTGTAGGCAATTTCTATTAAATATAACTTTCAATTAGTCATCCCGTCAAAATAAACTGAATGGAAAGTTCTGCTAAAGCTATTTGAACAAAGAAAACATGAATGTTTTATACATCAAAACTTGAAAGAAATGACAGGTATTTTTTTATTATATACTTGTATTTAATATATATATTTTGTCAAATTAATGTGTGTTGTCTTTGTTGCCTGGCCCTGACATCAAGCAATGGACAAAATACGAGGCTTTTGACTACGTTGTATGCGTATATTTTGTCTTTTTTAGGGTTCCGTAGTTCACGTCTCGGAACCTTTACAGTTTCGTCATGTCCGTCCGTCCGTCCTCGACTTACCTTCCAAGTGGTTAGTGCTAGAAAGATGAAACTTTGCATGGATATGTGTATTTACCACGTCGACAAAGTGCTAAAATAAAATCACGAAAAATATGATTTTTTGGGGTACCTCCCCTACACGTAAAGTGGGAATGATTTTTTTTTCTCGCGTCTATCCCTTATTGTGGGGTATCATTAGTTAGTTCTTTTAAAAACATTGAGTGGTTGCTAAGACGATTTTGGTATCCGTTTGCGAGATATTCAACTTTAAGTGCATTTGTTTGTTAAAATAGGGCGTCCCCCCCCCCCTCTAAAAAGGGCTGGCTCGAAAAATCTGAAAAAATTCATGATGGTAGTCCATGTGATGAACTTTGAAGGAAAACTATAAATGGCTTAGATAACTTTGTTAGTTCAGGAGTTATAGAGGCCTAACTTGTAAAATGCACTTACTTGGAAAATTTCGTACAAATGAAGTCGGTTTTTATAACTCCTTCAGTTACCATCGTCCAATTTGGGCCCGTTTTTAAACGTTACGGACTGTAATGGTTAAACCGTTTTATTCAATTAATTTATTCATAGTAATAAATACCAATCCCGCCTTCTAAATCCACGTGCCATCATGGGTGAATACGGAACCCTATTCTATGCATGGCCTGACACGCCCTTGGCCGGTTTATTATTTGTAATGTGCGTTTTGTTGGTGCAGAATAGACAATTTTTCTTTCTTTTTTATATTTTAGTATTAGCTTGTAAATGGTAATTAAGGCTTTTTGTTAGTAATTCCAGGTTAATTTGAATTGATCTTCAAGTGACAAAACTTTAGTTCCTAGTAACTCATCTTTCAATATGTAATAGGCACTAGGCACGTAGACCTCTTTCAGTCGTTAACAATTCATATTGGTAGTGCAGCACTTCACTAGAACGGCCCTTATAAGGTTAATGACCAACCGAAAAGGGAAGACGAAATAAAAAATTACGGTTACGAGAGCTATCATTAAAATCCCTTACCCAGGAATTCGCTAACCTCGGAATATGTTAGTAGCAACTTATTTTATGTTCGACTTGAAACATCCAAAAGTTGCCCAGTTCTTAAGTCAAGATAAATTCGAGTATAAAAGGGCTGGAAGTTTAATAAATAACGCTTTAATATCCATGATATTGATCATAACGTAACCGCGGTACATGAATCCACGTAGTTACATAAACAAAGTAGGTACACCACACACAACAGCGATAAGTATCGTGTATGCGAAATGAATTCTAATGATACCTGTTTGTGGCGGTGTATGGGTACAATTTCGAGCTCGAGAAAATTGTTCGTTCGTCAGATAACAGTCGCTGTGTGACACCTTCGGACGTCTCGGGTGACAAATTTACATTCTTGTCGCGAAGTGTCAGGAAAACTGTTGTAGTAGTGAGATGTCGTCGCCTGTAGAGAGGGGCCTGACTCCGCCGCGCCGCTTCGCCTCGGTGCCTCGCCCCGGAGCGCAGGTGTCGCGTCCCTCCCCGGGCTCGGACCGACGACAAACATGAAATATAGAACTTCCAGGACACCTCGTGCATGATATATGACACTAGTGACGGCTACGTTCAAACAATTTCTAAACATGCTTTACTATTCTTTTAGCATTTTATATTTATTTGATTCTTTAATCTTGAATTATGATGTTTTATTGTAATATGCCTGTGTAAATAAACACTCTGCCTGATTGATGCATGTTTAAATAGTTTGGCAAACAATCCGAAACAAATGATTTATCAACCAAATGAGAAATCGATAATTATACCAATGCATGGGTAATGAAACGACGAATAAAATATTATTGTAACAATATATTTTATATACAAAGTAGCTTTATAATACAACGTAAATAACTACGAAGAGCCCAGTCAGTGCGGGGTACGAGCGGAGCCCGGCGCTGCGCTTGAGCGCCTCGAGCTCGCTGACGTCAGGGCTCTCGTCGGAGTCGCCCACCTCGTTGTACTGCATCTCCTCGAACTTGCCGGACAAAGCTGAAACAAAACACTCGCTCTGAAACACTTCCGAAATCCCTCGGGGCCCAATCGGACGCCATTTTCCAAAATATCAAGTTACTCGACATGAACATTATCTTTTGCCTCTAAACGCTTTTCTAAGTATTTCTTATCTATCATAACTACAAGAACAAAACTCCGTACTTCGATACTTACAATACAATTTTATTGTCCCGTCCGTGTCTCCGAGGGAATTCTTTGATATGCAACTGTATGTGCCAAAAGTGTTTCTGCCAACTTTTTTAATCTTCAGCCTCATGTCCACTTCGTAGCCCCTCTCTATGGCTGTGATCTCGAACCTCTTGTCCGCTACAAAGTGAGAATGAGGATATTTTAATACACGTTATTATTAATAGTTGCGTGTCAAGCTCGGATTATGTATGATACTTACACTGTGATATGATTTGATCATTTATCGTCCAATAATTAATAGATCTAGGGAAAGCTTCTGAATGGCAGTCCAAATGTACAGTATCGCCTTCTTTTGCTCCCACTAATTGGTTTTGTATAGTCATTATCGGCGGAACTGTAACACAAAGGGAATAATTTTCTTAAACTCATCAAATGGAGAGTCTTGAGTCCTGTCACAACGGTATGGAGCGAGCTAGTTAATGTAAGAGGCTCGCGTAAGTCGGTTGACGTAATTTAGTTCAAATTAGCTTAGTTGCGGTTTAGGATTCAGCTCTAATGCTGGCGACACACGTTTCCACTCTATGCGAGGCAACCGCAAATGTGTATACTATAGCTCAAAGATTTATCTACATTGAGCATTTAATCCCTTTAAAGTCGGATGTACTCTCTGAAATGATGTAGATTTTGGTTGCGGTCGCAATATCAAGTTTTCCAATCTCAAAGGCATTTTATAAAGCGACTGAAGTTGGCTTAAAGCGCGCGACAGACAAAAGCTGGCCCGCGGCGATATGGGCCGGCAGCGGTCCTGAACTATTTATGTCAATGAATTTTCTATGAACAGGAGATTTTGTAAGTCAGTGCGGGACCTAATTGGGACGTTTTCATCGTAATCATAATACTGCGTCTTAAAACAGTGAATCCTCTGATTAAAATAGAAAAAAAAAAAAAATGGTCCTGAGATGATGTGCGAAACTTTTGAAGTCTATTCTTCGGGATCAGGATGATTCGAGACGAGAGAGGCATAACCTGGTAAACCATTAATGGCTGTTTTCACTAACACTAGACGACACATAAATAATTACCCATATAAAAGCGGGCTGTTGGATTTTCAACTTTCGCCGCTACGCCGTCTGTTGAAAATTGCAGATTGCATTGCAGTGATAAGTATTGCCTAAAAACAAACAGAAAGACGACTCACAATGCACGACCAGCATGACCCGTTTGCTGACAGACGGTGGCACTCCATTGCTGGCGATACATAAGTATGCACCCATGTGTAGTCTTGACACTTTGACCAGCTGTAGCACTGCGCCATTCACTGACGAATCTAAATAATTACAAAGATTAATCAACAAGAACGAACAATTTATTAAAACAAAACAAAGGAGACAAATAATGGTTTGGATTATTTAGAAAATGACGAAATTAAAGGAACGAAGTGATGTCATTTATTTTTGTTAGACCTGAGAGGCAATTCTCGTAATTTTAAGAACGTTCACAGTCTGATCTCAATCTCAACCTGTCAAAAATATCTCTAATTTCCCTACATTTTTGACATTGATTGTAGCTGAGATGAGACTGGGACTAGATTTTAAATGTTTTTAATTACGGGAATTATAATAATAATAATAATAATAATTATTTATTTAATAAAAACGTTTACAAGAGGTGTACATTTATCCAAGAGTGGCAAATTTCCCATATAATTATAGTGCCTAAAAATAAACTACAACTAAAATATTTTTTTTTTTAATTACAGGTGCAAGTAATGATAGTTCGGAATTCGAGTGTTAGGTAGCGACCCACCCGAACTAGGTTTAATACAAACCTGTGTTTCAGGCCATCACTTTACATTTCAATTAAATTTGGGAATTAAAATTTATAGCATATAAAAATAATTATTCAACAACTCTGCGAAAAAGCACAATAGTACATTAATACCTAATACTAAGCCTATGTAAACATACATAATTGGCCTTTTGTTGTGTTGTTCTCTTTAATAACGCATTTGTAATGTTTTCTTCAGGAAGCATAAATAAATTGAACTGAAAGAGCTTTCAGCTTACCCAATTCAAGTCAAATCCAAAAGTTATAATTATTATTGTTTAGAGAATGTATCGATATCGATTATCGACACCATCGTGTCTTCACTATTTGTTTTTATAAGCCATGTAAAAGTTTTTCCAAGGAACCATTATTTATCTATAGTTTGCGAGGCTGTAACTTTAAGTGTTTACTGTGAAAATTTCTAACCCCAGGGAGGTGAAGATTTGATCAAAGTAACATTTCCTGTGGAAAATTTCCATGTCCGCCAGAGGCGCGGGGCGGTTGACATTTATGTTAAGTCACGAAAATTAATTGTTAAGCATATTGACCTTCTTCTTTTTTGGCCTCGCCTTTTCCCGTTCCGGGGTCGACTTTTCCAATCGTGTGACGCCATTTATCTCGGTCTTGTGCATCATATTCCGTAAATCCCATCTCCCTTTTGTCCTTTTGGACCTTCGTCATCCATGTGGTTTGAGGTCTTCCTTTTCCCCTCTGCTTTGTAGCCATGGAAAGGCACTTTGTCACGACATGGTCATCTGTTCGTCAAGGTATATGACCGTGCCATCTCAGTCTGGACTCTATTACTTGATCCGCACCAAAAGCATATAGACCAACAACTTAAATTATCCGAATATTCAAATCACAAGTCATTTTTTGACAATTGTATGAAATGAAATGGTATATGGCAAATTGACGTAACGTGTCAATTCGCTTATCAATTAATTTACCTGACTGTACGTTATGTACTCAAGTTTATTATTATTATAAGCTAGGTTTATGCAACATGGCTTTTAGCAGTTTGCTATTGGTAGGTACTTTCTGTTACACTGAAGTTAGTGGCAAGTAACTAGTCATCGTCCTTTCACAAGAATCCGATTTTGAAGTCTTTATGTGCTGCAAACTTCTACGTTAAGCTCGCAACTCATGGGGAGCTTTTAGTTTGAGTGAGGTTTTTGTTCCTCTACATAAACTAGGTAATACTTGTGATTTTAGAACATACAAAAGACAGCCCCTAAAGCCTCATATGTCGTACAAAAGCGCCCATTGAATTATTTTCCTGTAGTCGACTACAGGAAAATAATTCGCTGGGCGCTTTTGTACGACATATTATTATTATTATTTAATGGCAATTTCTGTCAAAAGTAATTACGAGGTCGAGAAATTAAATTGAAACTTCGTTATAGTTAAAACTATCTAACTGTCACATAGACAAATAGACCTTGTCGTTTTATGAAATGCAAGCGACATTCAACCTTAGGGTGCAAAGTAATAACGACGAGGTCGACTATACTTGACTTTTCCTTATTAGGTAGTACTTAGGTAATATAAATTAATGAAAGCAATTATATCTTACTATGCTTACTGTGTGTGTCGCTGAAGTTGGTGGTAGGCAACAAGTCGCCAGCCTCCTTCCTCCACACGACCGTCGGGGTGGGCACACCGTGGGCCGCACACCTCAGGGTCACGTTGGCCCCTTCCCTGGCCACCTGGTCACTACTCGTCGGGTAGTCCAGAATGTCCGGAGGAACTGCGCAAATCCGTAGCGGTTTTTGATATCTACGCGAATATTTTATTAAATAGAATCTAGTATTACGAATGTTTTCGATTTTAATGAATTAACGCTTTGTTTTTATCCTTGGTCACAACTGGAGTCTTCGACCAAAAAGGTTGAAAATATGATTCGTAAGACCAGATTCGAAAAGTACTGATTCTCAGCCTAATTTGAATAAATGACTTTTGATTTTGAATCAACATTACAAGCAAAATACTGAACGAATTTGTTATTGTTCTAAAATGATTTTAAGGAACAAGGGTCTAAATTAAGAATCATTTCTGAATTAGTAAGTAGACGCTGTGTAAACTTAATTTGAAATTTACCTTAACCGATATGAATTAATTATGAACATTACAAGTAGGTATACTGTTTGGTACACAAATTGATTGTACTACACGCTTGGCAACCTGTGTAAACTAACAAATTAACTTCAAATAAAATTTCCATCGTCATGGGTTTGGCCTAGCGCTAGCTCTAAGAATAAGAATAGAATAAGAATAATTAATTGGCCAGAAACATTATTACAGGGTGTTACGTTACATTAAACATTGTTCAGCATGTCTCACCGTATAATCGGTATGCAAAATTGATTCATTTACAACTGATACAATTTAAAATGTCTAAGCACTTTACTAAATTTCTAAGCACTAATACTTCGACATTAAATAAACTACGGGCGAATATATTTTTTGTACCTCCAAACTTTTCTTTGTACCTACAGTCAGTGAAATAGATGGTTTTTGAAGTTGACTACCGAAATTGTCCGTGTAACACAGCTGTCATTCTTTATCAGTTTTCTTTTTTTTTTCTTTGTATGGCTATAGCGCTACAAGGTTATTTTTAAATCGGAACTAACGACGCCATCTTGTTTTTTTAATACATTTTAAGTGAAATTTCACAAAATAATTGCACAAATGTTTACCAACAGCATAATCAGCCTATGATCTTCCCACTCCTGGGAAAGAGGCCTCCTCTCTACGACAGGAATTGGGCTATAATCTACTACGCGGGCCCAGTGTTGGTAGATGTCACATGTCTTCGAATCTTTGGTTCTAGTACATGCCGGGTACATCACGTTGTTTCCCTTCATCGGTTTGAGAGCAGTGGTGATGAAATGATTTACAAAAAGTAAAGCGCCTGCCTGGGTTCGAACCAACGACCTACAACTCGTAGTCGGGTCCGTTACAAATGGGCTACCACTGCCTGCTCTAAACCAACAGCGCCCCCTGTCAATGTCATTCGAGTGCCAATATATCCTTGTAGCATCCACACGTTTTCTCATATCACATCTGACATTGGCAGAATTGTCGACATCGGCACCATTGCCATAGAGAAAAATAGAATAGAATCCTTGTAGCAGCGTATGTCATAATATCTACTAAACAATAAACTTCTCTGACTGTACTATCAACACAAAACAGTTTTGCAACATCAACTTTTAGAAGTTCTACTACTAGGTGCACATAAAGATGTAGGTACTTACCTACTACATCTAAATAAGCCGTCTGGCTCTTCATGGGGTCGGTGTTGAGCTGGCACATATACCAGCCCCGGTCCGACTGCCGCACGTCATGTATGTGAAGGAACCACACCCTGCGGTCACTGTGGTTGACGGCGATGCGGTGGTTCTTTGTGATCACGTGGGTGGCGATCGTCAGGATCGTCTGCGTGTCCACGCGTAGCCACGCCACCTTCATAAACATAGCAGTGTAAATAATTTCTCTATACCCTGGAAGGTGAGCAGAGGTGTACATCTTTCGACAGATACATATGTTTAATTTTTAAGGAATAGGGCCAGCCGATAATATAATTGCTAACAACCGGGCACAAATCCAGACGACATAACAGGATTTATTCAGTAACGGCTCGGAAGCTGCTACTGAAAAAACTTTTTTGCAAAAAAAAACAACCGACTTCCAAAAACGACACTACAAAGTGAAAGATAACTTTAATTTCGGAAGTCGGTGTCGTTGGGTTCGCATTTTCGTTGTTTGCCACCGACTTCCGAAATTAAAGTTATCTTTCACTTTGTAGTGTCGTTTTTGGAAGTCGGTTGTTTTTTTTTGCAAAAAAGTTTTTATTTTTCACTTTTTAGTTGTAATTTTTACCAGTAATTTTGGTTTAAAAACCAAACTACTAAACCGTTTTCGATGAAATTTCTATGGGACAATTTTTACCAGTAATTTCGGTTTAAAAACCAAACTACTAAACCGTTTTTGATGAAATTTCTATGGGACCATTTGGGAAGTATACCCTTTCCAACAAAAAAAGAATTTTTCAAATCGGTTGGCAAGCGACGGAGTAATGCGCGAACAAACATATAAAAAAAAAAAAAAAAAATACAAACATCCGAATTGAGAACCTCCTCCTTTTTTAGAAGTCGGTTAAAAATTCCTTATGATATGAAAAAAAAACCCAACACTTAGTTCAATTTGGTGGTGAAGGGCGAGCGTTTTGGGGGACTGTTTTATTTAATTCTGACGTTCGAAAATTGCTGATTCTCAGCCTAATTTGAATAAATGACTTTCGATTTTTGGGGATACAACCCAGGCAGTGTTCAGCAGTCGTGCTGGCGACCAGTAGCCCAATGAGCCATTCAACCGCGCTACCTCCAAGAGAATGTAACAATCTAAAGTCCCTTTTTCATTCACTAATTTAATAATCAACGGCTAAACACTTCCGTTTATTAGAAAACAAATAAATTAATCTCGTTTTGTTAAAACATGAATACCCTCATTGGGATCGCTTCTAGCTCAATGAAACTATATTCAGTATTTAGTTACACTACTACTTATTTATGTTGTCTAATCGTAAACAGTCACCAAAGGACCGGTGGACCCAGAATCAGACCGTAAAAGATTAATTACCTTCTTTTTTTTGTTAGCCTATATTTGTGTCCCATTGCTGGGCAAATGACTACCTTTTTTCCTTCCATCGCTCTCTTTTTTCTATGTATTTTTTAAATTTACCAACAGAATTTTAATTATTTTTTAAAATGACGTCATAATTATGATATTCGAATGTGGTGTGTAGGTACTGTAATGACATTATTCACACACATTAAAAACGTCACCTCTCTCGAAAATGAAATATCATGCGGCTTTATGTCAATTAAAATTATGATACTTGTACAGAATGATTCCATTCGTTTATTTTATGAAAATGAAAATTAATAAAGTAGGTTAAATAATATTGGCTATATTTAAAAGCAGAAGAGTTATTTGATTTTCAATAAAAACTTGTACTTAATTTATTCTTTTCACATTGATTATTTTTTTGCCGCATTTTAAAATCCGCCATCTTTTGTCGCTGGGCAAGATTTCATTAAATTCACAGCCGCCAGACAACAGTCAAATCCTGTTGGGTTGAGTTTCCAAATGTCTTTGATGAAATCACAAAAAGAAGTCCGATTTTAAAATATTATTTTTAATCTCCTTTGTGTTGTGTTAGATGCCTTTTAATCAAAGGGAAGTTTCTCTACCAAGAGTGCTTGACAGCGCAGGAGTGCGATTGATTTATAAAACAGGATGGCTTTGTCTGCTCTAGTTGTTACCTACCAAATCCTACTATTCTACTAATATAATATTAGTAGGATAGTAGGAAATGTGAAATTTTGTAGGGATGGATGGATGGATGTTTGTTACTCTTTCACGCAAAAACTACTGAACGGATTTGGATGAAATTTGGCACACAGGGATTAACATATAGTACTGTATGTACGGGATCGAAACCAATGCAGGTGAAACCGCGGGGCGCAGCTAGTATAATATATAAAATATTAAAGAACAATAGCAAAGATGAACTTGCATACAAACTTTCATCAAAGTTAAAGTCAAATAATTTATTTCAAACTAGCTTCCGTCCGCGGCTTCAAAATCAAAATCAAAAGTCATTTATTCAAATTAGGCTGAGAATCAGCACTTTTCGAACGTCAAAATTACAAAAGACAGTCCCCCAAAAACGCCCGCCCTTCACCACTTCCTAGTGCTATCGCTGGGAAGAAGAAGTGGCGGAACAAACTCCTCAGCAGCACAGCTGTCTGTTTAGTTAGAATATAGTTGCATGTATACAATACTAGGAACCTATGTTCAGTAATGAACATTACAAAAAGCTTAAATTATTTGCCATATTATGTCAGCTAGCCACGCCAATATACCAACAAATATAATAAAAACTATACGTACTCAAGCTAAAAAATAATTAATAAAAATAAAAACTCTCTACCTAAATAAAAGCCTCCAGGCATAAAGGGCGTGACAGCTTACATATTTATGCATTGCTGGGTTCGTCACATAGCTGTCACTTACAGTCACAGATGATGAACTAGGACCATCGATGTGAAATAAATAAATGAGTTAATACTAATAACAGTAACCTGTCAGTACCTAAGCTAATTCTGGAGAAAGAACATGAACATTGTCTTGAGTTAATTAGGGCGACCAACTATTCAAGAATAGTTGGTCGCGATAAGATTATCGTGTAAGTAGTCGTTGATGGAATAGTAAGCCTATGAACAAAGGTTGGATTTTACTTGAGCTTTAAACGCATTAAAAAGCAAGTCTAGCAAAGAAGAGGGTATCTTGTTATAAAAGGTTATACCAAGCCCAACAAATGAGTTATGAACCTTATGAAGCCGGTGAAAGGGGGCACGTAGTTTGTCCTTATTTCTAGTGTTAACACTGTGAATATCACTGTTTTTAGTGTACAAGTGCAAATTTTGCCTAATATATAGGATGTTGGCGAAGATGAATTGTGATGCAACGGTGAGAATACCAATATCTTTAAAAAAATCTCTTAGAGAAACTCTGGCACCTAGCTGGTAAATTGCTCGAACAGCTCGTTTTTGAAGGACAAATATATTTTGTATATCAGCGGCTTTGCCCCACAGCAGAATACCGTAGGACATAACACTGTGAAAATAACTGAAATAGACTGAAATAGACTTCGCCCGCGTGGATGTCGGGAATCATCCCACGAGAACGTGCTACCAGGATAAAAAATATGTCCTTCCCCCAGGATGCCATCTATTTCTTTGCAAAATCAGAAGTTCAGTGGTTTAGGTGTGAAAAAATGCATGTTCCTAGTTTCAAGTTCAAATCCTCCCCTTAAAAATTGAATTACCCCTTTTTGCCCCGTCGCGTCGGGAGTAAATTTTTGGACAACTTTACATACTTATTATTAATTATTTTCTGTCAAAAGTATTAATACTAATCTTTGAGTTAATCAAGCCACGCATTATAATACGCCCCTGTAAAATTAACTACCCCTTTTCAACCCGTTAGGGGTAGATTTTGGACAAACCCTGATACATTTTATTCTTTATTTTTGGTCTTAAGTATAAATACAGAGTTTCGAGTTAATCGTACTGCGCATTCCAATTTAACCACGCAAACTTCAACACCCCTATATCCCCCTTTGAGGGGTAGTTTTGAAAAACTTATAATGATAAACTTTATTACTTACTTAGGCGAGTATTATTGAAAAGTTTCAAGTTTATTAACCTAATGAAGAAGATTTTCCATATAAACTGTATCCCCGCTTTTCACCCCCACAGGGGTAGAATTTAAAAAAATCGTTTGGGATGTATTCGTAACTTGACTCAAAGATTATTTATACTAATTTTCGAGTTAATAAAGCCATGCAATAAAATCCTCCCCTGTAAAATTGACTACCCCTTTTCAGCCCGTCAGGGGTAATTTTCGAAAAACCCTGATACATATTATTCTTTACTTGCGATCGTAGGTATAAATAGTGAGTTTCGAGATAATCAGACCGCGCGCTAAAATCCCCTTTTAGGGGATAGTTTAGAAAATCATAAAATGGCAAACTTCATAACTTAGATTAGTATTGATGCTAAGTTTCAAGTTTAACTCAAGGAATAAGATTTTCCATACAAACAAAATCCCCCCATTTCACCCTCTTAGGGGTGGAATTTCGAAAAACAAAACTCTTCACTAAGAACACACCCTCTAAAGTTCATGTCTCTAGGACCAGCGGCTTAGGCTGTGCGTTGAAATATCAGTCAGTCAGTCAGTCAGGAGTTTGAATTTTATTAAAAGTCACTTTTGAACATCAAAAATTACAGTAAAATAGAATTGATTCTAGTCGCCCTTCCAAATGGTAGTATTCGTATGGAGAAGAATGGGCAAGGAACTCCACCGTTACTCTTTTAAAATGTTATCCAATATTTTGCTTACATTAACTATATAATTATATGTGAAGACGATGCACCTAAAATAAAATTACTGTACCATAATAGGTAAAAGAATTAAAATGGATCAATGAAACCATGACACATAAATTAACTACCTATGTGATAGATACATGGTGCCCACATATTTACAAACATTCTAAAAGTAGACGATTTTTATAAATAAATAAAGAGTAATAAGTCCGGGTGTGACTTTGAGTAATTACAGAATGTAAATTAATGTAAAAAAAGAATAAATTATATAATTACATTAGCAACCAGTTTGGTTTAGGCTGAGCGTTGTCTTTCATTGAATGAATGAATTCAAGATTTTATTAAGTAGATAATATCGTCTTAGATTTTTCTATTCCTAAACTGTGTGTAAGTGGTCGTGACGTAGAAGAATAAACTGGAGTGTTTTATTGTCAGTCTTAATTATACCTACCAATCACGAAAACTGTAGGAGTGCCCTTCGTTATTTATTTTCGTTGACTGCTTTGTAGAGTCCACTTATTAACAAACTAGGTAGTGGGACATTTATTAACTTTAACAATAAACATAATATTTACAAACTTCTAATCTATACTTATAATAAATCTGTAGAAGTGAAAATTCTATACATTGAAAATATCAAAAAAATAAATGGCAGGGGGTGTTACTAGACCGACACCGAACCCAAAAATGTGATTAAAAATTTTTTTGTGTGTCTGTCTGTCTGTTTGTTCAGGCATCACGCAAAAACTACCGGTTGGATTACGACGAAACTTGGTATAATTATTCTTTAATATCCTGGGCACCACACTGGGTACTTTTTATCCCGGAAAAGTATATACAATAAAAAACAAACTTAATTTTGCGGTTCGATCCCCAGACCCGATTCTGTACCAACCGCAAATAATAAGTTTGTCGTAGGTTACGTCACCCGCAGTGGAGTTCATTTTTATTCCTTTTAGTTTTTAGAGTTGTTAGGTTTATTTTTATAAGTCGTAGGTATAGATTTTAATTTTAAAGTATAGGTAGTATATTTGATAGTGTACGTAGTGACCGTAAGTTATTTTATAATACTGTTAGGTAGGATTAGTCATTCGTATAGATATTAGTTTTTAGGGATTTTGCTTATATATTGAGTTTAAATGATAAATGATTTTATTTTTGTAAGTAGGAAGTTTTGTACAAGCACTTTTACACGTTAATCATTCTGGGGAAGCACATACATTTTATCCTGTTAGCACGTTCCCGTGGGATAATTTCCGACATCCACGCGGGCGAAGCCGCGGGCAGAAGCTAGTACTAAATACTAAATAAACTATAAAATTATTCAAATAAAAATGTAATATCCTATAAGTACTAACTAAAACCAATAAAAAACTAAAATATTGCGTCGAAATATTCCTCCACATAGCTGTCGACTGGTAATGTACCCAAGAGACTGGCGGCATTGCCGCGTTGTATGGCAATGCTTAGCCTCTGGCCAAGGTAAAAGCCAGCCCTTGGGTCACTGGAACTGTCAACAAGCCGTTTAGAAGTTCATTGAACAAGCAATGAGCACTCGGACCCCACGGCAAACTTAGTTTAGTTTAGAAGCTTGTACTTACCCTGTATGAGCCGAGGTCATTGACGACGCACGTGAAAACAGCCTCTCTTCCCAAAGACACAGTCAAGTTGTTTAGGCTATCTTCAAAACGTGGCACTTCTAGAACAACAATAATATTATTTCATTAGGCTGTTGTTGTTTCACCGTTATCAATTCTCATAATTCATTTTAAAAGCTAACTACTTTCGCGGTAATTGTGGGAGTCAGTTTTATGTTTAAATATTTTCCGAAGGCAATTATGTTGCATAAATTAAAACATATTATGTTTCCACGTGGGACTGGCTTTGTTCATAATTCAATCTTCTTTTTTCCAGGAATCATAGGAGAAGCGACTTTAGTCTTCCCTTGTACTTACACTGACCTAATTCAATTCTTTTTTTTATTTCAAGTAACCGTGACTCATTTGTTAGTAAAAAAATATCCTATGTTAGTAATTAAGATAATTTTATGCACATCCTAAACAAATAACAAACTCCTGTACAATATTCACAGCGGCAGCACTGTCCGTCGCTTCACCGTGGCAGCACAATTCCATGGGAAACGGTGCAGCAGCGATTCACGTACGGACAGTCCAGCCTGCTCGAAAATTGAGACAGGATACTGTTGTGGCTGCTCTACACCCCACGCACCAGGGACGCGTGCTTACGCATTGTGGCAAAGAAACAATGACTGTGTCAGTATTTATTTATGTACGAGTATATTATATTGTACACCAATAAATAAATACCAAAAAATAGATCGAACACTACAAAATATATAATTGCCGACCTTATCGCTTTCTGCCATCTCTTCCAGGCCACCTTGAACTAGTATCTACATCCCCTTCACGTTGGCCATACTTTGAGCCAAAGAAATATGAATTTATTTACATTATTAAAGAAGGAAGGAATCAATTATAGAGGGAGCAGCTGAGACAAGACAGTAGGCAGTTTTTTTTTACTTATTATTTAAGCGTCCACTTTAACCCTGGAGCGAAATAGCTGCACGCTATTGAGGCAGGTCTTTGCCCACAGTGGGATGGAGCAGGCTGTCAGAAAACAGTTAAATGTTAATAATAATTGTATGGAAAATTGAAAATAAACTAAGAAAAATATGAAGCGTTTTTGATTTATTATGCTGACAATCAAACATCTTCATTTGTGGACACTAATTTTATGATCTACCCAATCGTCAATTTCATAAAAAAAAACCGAATTGCTACAGAAATCCCTATAGTTACCAACCGTAGGTAATTAATGTTACCATGTACTTGTAACTATCTAACACGTAGATATATTCCATTTCCCTAGTGTAATTCCATACAAGATAGGCTTTCCCTAACAGTACTAGTAATGTACATAAACTGTCTGAAGCAACTGTTATCTAATTGAACATCAATAGGAAATTAAGAGCTTCAGCTGACGGTTGGTTGAGCTGTTTTGTTGTCAGTAGAGCATCTAATTGTTCTGCTAATGAGTTGTATCGGTTTCAATTGGATAAATAAACCATCGGCTTTTGTATTCGGCTAATTATAATAATGAGATGAAATGTTTAATTGTTGGTATATTGTGTGACCCAACAGGAAACATTCGAACCGGTCAAAAATGGTTTGTTCAGAACAGCAAGCTTGAAACTAAAAACATGAATTGGTTTATAAGTACACAGTAATACAATTTAAGACACCAAATTTCTACTTTTGAGTAATTAAGAGTCACCTGCCTAGCCTTTTCCCAACTATGTTTCGGTCGGCCTCCAGTCTAACCGGATGCAGCTGAATACCAGTATTTTACAAAGAGCGACTGCCTATCTGACGACCAAAACCCAGTTACTAGGTAAAACGATACCCTTTGGTAAGACCGGTTGTCAGAATTTCGGGCTTCTGAAGACCCTTAACTACTATCAAAGATCCACGAATTACAGCCGGGACCAACGGCTTAACGTACTTTCCGAGGCACGGAGGAATCTTGGTGTGTAAAGATGGTCACCCTTCCACGGACCAACCGCAGCATGATCGATTGACCCGAGCAGCTGTTATTACTTAGCCTCAAGCCCCTAATTATAATAATGAGATGAAATGTTTAATTGTTGGTATATTGTGTGACTCAGCAGGATACATTCGAACCGGTCAAAAATGGCTTTAAAATCCGAACAGCAAGCTTGAAACATGAATTGGTTTATAAGTATTAATATTATGGATTATTTGGGACAACCAATGTCTACTTTGAAATAATTGAGACTTTTTAAATTTTATTAATCTAACCGACAGGCCACAACTTTCCATGGCTACAAAAAGTCATGAGAAATTTTATTTCGCCTTCAGTACGAAGCAGAATATGAATGAGAATACTAAATCCTCAGAAAGTGCTGCTGTCATATAAAAATAAACACATAATAATACACTATCGAAAGGCTATGGAAATCTAAACAAAATAAACAGTAACAGCGAAGCTAGCATTCAAAAATAAAATTGAAGTTGATAAATGGTAAACAGCCGGCTCGTAAACTAATTACGAACTGTAGAAATATTTATATTAGGTTTATTTCTAGCCAGTATCGATAGGTCTGCTGACCTCAGCAACGTATTTTAATGAACCAGCTTTTTAACCGACTTCTAAAAAAGGAGGAGGTTCTCAATTCGGATGTTTGTATTTTTTTTTTTTTTTTTTTTTATGTTTGTTCGCGCATAACTTCGTCGCTTGCCAACCGATTTCAAAAATTCTTTTTTTGTTGGAAAGGGCAAACTTCCCAAATGGTCCCATAGAAATTTCATCAAAAACGGTTCAGTAGTTTGGTTTTTAAACCAAAATTACTGGTAAAAATTACAACTAAAAAGTGAAAAATAAAAACTTTTTTGCAAAAAAATACAACCGACTTCCAAAAACGACACTAGAAAGTGAAAAATAACTTTAATTTCGGAAGTCGGTGGCAAACAACGAAATGCGAACCCAACGACACCGACTTCCGAAATTAAAGTTATTTTTCACTTTCTAGTGTCGTTTTTGGAAGTCGGTTGTATTTTTTTGCAAAAAAGTTTTTAGGGTTCCGTACGCATTTGGTGACATTGGTCATCGCGGTCTGTGGACATGTGCAATATACCAGGAAAGCATCGTAGATGGCTTCTCATCCGAGAGACAAAACCGAAATATCCAATTGCTTATGATTTTATTACACTGGCACCCATTCCCTTCTATCTGGACAGAAGTAGGTATGATACCGTGATGACAACTTGCAACATGTGTTGCAATTATATTTGCTTAGTTAAAAATGAAAATTATTCTCACCGCTTTTAACCGCTGGGTTGTTGCCGTTTATAAATTACACAAGACCTTTAAATACCCTAAATTGTTTATAAAATTCCTAGAACTCGCTACTTAGAAATTCCATTGCATGTTTAAAATTATTCGTAAACGGCTGTAATCTTGTCATAATTCCAATATCAAACACAACCTGCCCAAATTTATTAGAATTCTATTGATGTACCTACTTACAAAGTTATCGTAATTATTTCGTCAAAATCTTATCTCTTTACAGAGCATTTCATTAAACTTGACTTACGTTATTAGATTGAAATAACGATCAATTAGATATTAGCTTTTATATTTTACTTGGATAATGAGAAACGCTGAATCCAGTCTTTTGCTTTGAGTCGTTTGTATCTCTGACAGATAAAGTGATCAATTTGAACAAAGTAGTCGTTGGTATGAAGGCGACATGTTTATAGTCGTCCATATATCACTGAGCTTTATCTCCCCACTAATGTATCAGTATGTATATATAAATGTTATTGTTGCCGGCAGTGTGTTCTTTCACGTACAGTCCTAAGCATTTATTGTGCCTAGAGCAAATTTGCTTGCGGGTCGCAATATCCAAGTGAGCGGGCCCTGGGGTGCTATCTTGTTTTATTTGCGCGCCAGAGCCGATAATGAACGTTTTTCCCCGTATTTATTCTCAGCATTCAATATACTAAAGGTGTAATAAAGGGTAACATATTAGTAGTTTCCTCCTTCCTCTTGCCACTGAAATTTTATTGTCGTATAATATAATCAAATTTTAGATATTAGGAAAAGTGTACGATGTTTAAAATAGGCTTTAATACTGTCAATTTAAGGATCAGAATGATGTAGTATTCTAAAAGATTAGGCAAATAAAAACAATAGATACTTACCTATATTTGGTTGGCAATAAAATCGGCAAAGTTTTATAGCTCTTCCATTTTGTGGCCAGTATCTTATCGTAGTTTAAAATATTTTGTTGTGTAGAATGTTAGTAGCTAGCTTATAGTTCTAGAAAAGATATTCCTTATGTGAAGATTGTAGAAACGAATTGGCAGCACTATAAGCTGATAACATCATGGTGGAACCTATGTACCTAATTGAGCTTTGTGCTCCGTGAAAAACCTGAAGCTCGCCTCAACAGCCTGTTAGCTTACTGAATATAAAGCGGGTTCTACTCTGCGCGTACACGAGTAAATAAATGTTTACAAATGAATGTTAGTACTTATGTTTATAGATATATCGCGTTTGTGATATTTTCTAATGAATATTAAATCAAACAGAATTCACCACCATTTTTCTTTATTTCATGGTCCACACGAAATGTAATAAATAAAACCCTTTAAATATCTCAGATTGACAAACTCATCTAAGGAATTCTAATTATTGTCCTGTACCTTTCGCAGATATTTTATAAAATTCTTTGCAGCGACCTGTTATCAGTAAAGGTATCTGTTTATAACTTATGAGAGGGAACCCTTTCAAATACCTCTGTACATTTCAGACAATTCCCAGATAACAAACTCGAAACAAAGTTTAAACTCCGCATATTAATGAGCGGATTTGTCTCGATGTATTTCTTCGGAATGAACGAATTGTTTAAGACTCAAGGAGGTACGTAGCTGTTCCCTTCAGAAGCTACAAAAGATGATCTTTATCGTTTTATGGGTTCAAGGAGTGGGGTGAACCCCCGGGGAGAATTTATGTCAGAATATTACCCCTCCTTGGAGACTCTAAAAGAAAGTTTTAAATGCTTTATGTCAGTACTTAACATACGATGTTGCGGACGTTAAATTCTGTAATGTAGTATGTATTTTTACACCGTAAACTGTCATTCACGTTTGCCGATGTCTGCGGGCGACTGGTTTATCGCTCAGGAAGAATACCATTGTATTCCGCATGACAGAAAGGCAAGCACTCTCTATTGTTTTTTTTATCGGACGGCAATTGGCTCTATTCGCCCGTAGTCCGTACACAATTTGTCGAGCCTTGTTAGAGATTGTGTTTATACGTGACGATTGCCGCTTAAATATACTTGTGTTTTGTGTAAAATCTGGGAAAGAATTGTGTTTTTAACTTTGTATTATTTTCTCCTCATAAATGGGAAATTAGCGCTCATTACCAGCCGTTTAGCAATGTGGCCCTAGAGGATAGAACTGCAGTATATAATATAAGCGCGTTCGATTAACTTAGTGTTTCAGTGCTGCAGTTGGAATTCACTCGTCCCGCTTGTTGAATTAATACTGATAGTACAGTGAGCAAACACTCATTGTGGACGTCATAGCTACCTACTGTCGTTCAATTGGTCCATTCCAGAGTTGGCCACACTACATACATAGACAAGTCTTATAAATGATATTATAGGTTATATTAGACAGCAGAATAACATGTTTTTTAATGGAATATTTTTCTAGGATGTCGGCCACATTTATTCAGCACAAATTAATGTAACCGGTACAGAGTCTGAGAGCACGCACAGAAAATATCTACGACTCACGCGGAATTCGGAATTAGAGTCCGTGACCCAACGGCCAGTCAGACCAGGAAAAATAATCGTGAAGAAATAATTGTCTATACATAAATTACCTTTAAGTTTTGTTTAATGAATTTGTCAAATTCTGTACCATGGAGTAACATATCTCAAAGAATGATGAACAAGAAATATCATGCAAAGGTACAAAATAATTACATATGTAGGTAATATTGCCGAATGATTGCAGTTCTTTTGTTCAGTTCCAGTTCGTTGCCTTGGACCTGCCTTATAAAGCAAATGTCACGAACAACCATGCATAAAATCCATTGTGGCGAAGTACAAAGGAAATAATATTTTATCACGTTTGCCCGGTTTTTACTTTTTAAAACTTCAATCCATGCATTCATATCAGCACGTCCGTCTCGCTGAGGGGATTCAAAGCCCAGTTGGTGCATACATAGGTACACGTAGATAGCGCTGGTATGTATGTATATATGTATGTTTCTTACACCTTTAAAGTTATATTATACAACTGACTGTAGTAGTAAAGACGGATCTTTATAGCACGAAGCTTTTGCGACATCAAACGTGTAAACACGTTTTACGGACCAGTGCGGATTAGAACCGCGGGGGCATCACGTATCAGATTCTATTTTTCGAATTCTATGCTTAAGATGTGAAATTATAAAACTCTGTAAGAATAAATCTTGAAATAGTATTACGTAGTCGATTTTTTTTTCCATTATAGGTACGTTGCTTTCTCTTTACAAATTTATAAGTTACTTCGAGGGTAAAATCATAAAAATTGACATAGCTGGGCACCGTAAATTAAATATTTAACTTCGTTAATAGCTAATCCGTTCCTAAAAAGTTAACTTCGACTTTAAACGTTAAAGCGCTTAACGCTCTAACGTTTAAAGTCTTACTTTTCGGAAGATTTAACGAAAGTTAACGTTAATCGTTAACTCATGATAGAAAATGCAATTTAAATGTCGTTGCGTTAGTGATTTACTTATAAAAAAAAGATTGGTATGGGCTGTAAAAGTTTACGCAGGGCATGCAATTAATAATATGTAGAAAGGTCATTAGAGTTTGTAATAATAATTACTAAGAGGTTGTCAGAACCTGTTTTCCGCGGCACGACGCGGTCCGCGCGGCGTATAGTAGGTACTTAAGTAACGGTTTACGGACCTATGGAAAATTAATGAGTCCGTTAACAATTTTTAAAGTTAACTTTCAAGTTCATCCTTTACTCGAAATTTTAACTTCGTTAATTAACGGATTAACGGTCTTGTGCTTTACTTAAAATAGATATTGTAAAGAAAGAAAATGTAAAGTGGTATAAAAATTTGTAAATATATATCATGTTTTACGTATACTTTGTATCCTATTGGCCCTATTGCACATACCTTGCTTTTCCATCATTCTGGAAACTCTTTCATCATCATCTGCCTAGCCTTTTCCCAACTATGTCTGGGTCGGCTTTCAGTTTAACTGTACGCAGCTGAATACCAGTATTTTACAAGGGGCGACTGCCTATCTGACCTCCACAACCCAGTTACTGGGTAACACAATACCCCTTGGTTGTCAGACTTACGGGCTTCTGGCGAAACGTAGCGACTATCAAAAATACACGAAGGACAGCCTGGACCAACGGATTAAGTGGCTTTCAGAGGCACGGAGTGGTCTTGGTATGGGTGATGGCTATAAGGTTATGGGACCCACCTACTGACCAACCGTAAGTGGGTGACCATCAACCGTATAGCTTAACCTGATCGATCGGCCTGTGCGGTTGTTATTACTTAGCCCCTACTATTCTAGATACTCTTTATATGTATCAAATTGTGGTAAAGGTTTCCGCCCTGCAAGTAGGTAGATAGTCTCACGATTGGAATTAAATATTACCTATTCCAAACACGCTGCTTTAATAATAATTGCTTGAATACATTCATCGCACAATGGAATTAACATTGCTTCGGCAGGTCCAATACTTAATTATTTAGTGCTTTATACTATAGTGATCAGCCGGTAGACAGACTAACTGAACACAATTATTTAGTATTCATTGCTCATATCTGTTTTCTAGGCACCCTTTGTCTTAAGAGCAAAATATTTATTGTTGTTGTGTCTTCGAGGCGTCAATTGTCTAATTTATACAACATGCTTAAGTCGTTGATAAATTACCATTGACGTGAGAAAAACGTCATCTGGGAATCGCACCGCATACACTCAAGAAACGCTTACAAAACGCCGATGCTATAACAGTAGCGTGCTTCATCGTAATAAAATGCCAACGGAAAAATCCAAAGTGTTAATAGAATATTCAATTTACAATCGGAATACTGAATTTCATTTAAAACTTATGAAACTTATCATGAAATGATTAGTTTTACAAAAATAGTTTTCATTCGTTCACCATTTCGCTCGGTTTGCATTCATTATGCATAACTTTGAATCAGTTTTACTTAATAATAGGTAAGTAAAGTCGACAACAAAAATTGCTGTTATGAAAAATGATGAATGATTTTATTTCCGTAAATACAAACACTTTTACACGTCAATAATATTTTTAAAAACTAGATGAGGTCGTTTCCTATCTGACTAACTGCGAGAAGAAAGGCCGAAACAAACTCAGACTTCACAATACTTACCTTTTTGTAATTCAGTATAATTCAGTAATTAGTATCCGTTGTTTACCTTTAGATTATGTACAGTTTTTTATTTTATTCTCCAAAATCCAAAGAATTATTAATAAATGTTAAACTATTTAAATTTGATATTGTCCGGATTTGTGAATAGTTCAGAATTCTGGATAGCGCTAATTATGTTTAGATTAGCTATAGCATTAATTTGGTAACATAATAATTTTAATATAGCGCTTGTGCAATGTAGGTTATGTCAAAACATTCAAAACAAGCGTTAGTTAGCACTGCTTATTGCGTTTCATCTTGAACTTAGTTTTAATAATGAAGTTTGATCGCTTGTTAAGTACATCTTGAATCAGTTGACAGCGGTTTGTGAATACTAAGGTATAATTTACATTTACTTACGTTTAGTCTTTGTAACAAAACTTACAACTTAAGTACAATTAATAATAATTGAGAAAGTAAGTACTTAGGTACTTAAAAATTGTTCAACAACACCTTTAATGACTAAAAGTTGCTTTCAGTGGTGCTTACAGTCCGGCCGTCGAGGGAATGCGCTCCTGACACCTGTCATTGCGACAGTTCTAGTAACTAATAAAGATCAAATTCGCAAAACACGTATTCGTTTATATGAAATTGACAGGTGTCAAGAACGCTTTCTCCCGTCGGCCGCACAATACTTAGTCTAAACAACTGTCAAACATAATTTTATTGTAAAAGCACTAAGAGGTAGTTTTGGCGCGTCGACAAAATCGGAACTACCTCCGCCACCTTGTTTTCTGAATACATTTCGAGTGACATTTCACAAAACAATTGCACACCTGTCAACGTCATTCGAGCGTCAACATATCCTTGCATATTTGGTGGCTATGTTTTACGGACTAATTAAAAATTAATCTGATACCTCAATTTCAGCTGCCAACTGTACCTCGGTATCTTATATCCGACAATTCGCTGCTATCCCAGACTCGCAGATATTTAAACTCCTTTACGTCTATTTGTCAGACTTGCTGATAGTGCTTACCAGGAAAACCTTTTATGCAGATTTCTTTGTTAAAGAGACAAAAGTGGAAATTATTCATTAGATAAGTGCCTATTTATATTCTGCGACGTCGGTTGGTTTTGGTAGCGTCTAAATATGATATTCTAGCATGATATTAGGGCATAGTTGATGTCGCGTAATCGAAACAGGTAAAATTAAAAAGAGCGTCTATTCACCCTTAATGCGTGAAGTGTGATCACGCCACTTGCCAGTTTTCGTTTTCTTTACGATGACGACTTATGTTGCGCAAAAAGCAAAGCCTTCATACTTTCAGTAAGGCCGCTTTCAAAACAACGAACTAATAAAAACAATTTGCTATTAAACCGTACCTACACGATCGTTTTACAAGACTTTTCCATTTGTATAAAAGAAAATATATCTACGTTTTATTAACAAGGCCTCATTAAGCCTAGACATGAATGCAAACAGTAAAATGTCTAGCCTTATTTTACTATGGTCGCATTTTTATCTAAGACTGTTGAAACTTACAACTTTAACGTCAATGTTTGTCCAGTTTCATATTAAGGACACTGAATAATAAACGAGAACGAGTCCTTTAAAAGTGCGAACATAAAAAAGAAATTGCCGATAAATCACAATATTGTGTAAAACCTCACTTAATCTTAATTTGGGGCGATGCCTTTGTATGGGCGCTATGCAACGCGACTTATTTGTGCCGTGACTTAGTTCTGAATAGCATCGACAGGCAATATTTTCTCTTTACAACGAGGCTGGTACAAGACAACGCTTTCAGGCAATGACTTGTGCCGTGGGGAGCGATATAAATATTTGCGTATCGCATCGCCGCCTGGCGGCTGACGGCTGGCGCGCTTCCCCGCGCCCGTGCCCGCTGCCTGCTACTCCAAACGTGGCTCGTCACGCGACCGCCGCTGCCTCCACGTAAGAAGCTTATTCCACTTTAAATATCCTACGTGAATCGATATGTTCTACAAATTAAGGTCGGTTATTACGCCAAACCACTGTTCTGTCTAGAATTCGTGCTAAAAGAAAATGTGAAAACTTGTCCGTCCCACCCAAGGGAGGAGTTTCCATGAATTATCATAGTCATGGAATACTAGAAACGTACGAGTGAGATTTTCAAATTAAGATTTGTAGCTTTAACGTAAAGATTATACCTACGTGAAAATAAACTTTTTACTACAGTTAAATTAGTGGGTAATTACAGGAATACACAGCCTTAGTACTACTTAACTTCATTAGTGGCATTCGTAACGAAATTACGAACGTAATAAATGTTCTTACAAGAATTAATTAACAAAATTAAGCAACTTTAGTCTACGCAAGTAAATTATTATCACTACATAATCGAATTAAGTTAAAGGGAGTGAAAACTTTGCAGATAAGAAGTGTTGCAAAGAAGATTATTTAAAATATTGAGTAAGTAACAAATTTTCGAACGATCGGCGTGATTCGATAACTTTTCGCCGAAGTTAGCTGTAAGTTTGTGGAAGTTTCCAGCCGTGTTTCTGAACCTTATCGTCCGTGGAAGTAACAAGCTGAGATAAATGAAGTTTAGTTGCTCTTAATTTAATGGCTGGTCGGAAGTTTGGACGACGTGACCGGATGGAAGGGAAGCCTCTTTCCTACCAATTATTCGGCTAATTAATAAGACATTGTATTGATAGGATTGTTAGCACCCTTCATAACACTCGGAAACTTTATTTAGCAAATTCACTAAAACAATTAGGTTGGAACAAATTAGGAGTGACTTATCGCATCAAAACAGTAGCAAAACAAACAACGTAATTATTTACTTGAGAAAAATAAGAAGTTCCTCACAATTAAAGTGTGCCGAACGAGTTGCGAGTCGAAGTAACTACGGCAAATGTCTTTCAAGTCCCTCGAACACCGCAACTGAGCAAATGGCGAACGATTTAAACGCTTTCTTAAAGGATTTATCGGAGATGACACAAGAACAAGAGGAACGGAGGAATCGGGGAGGCAAAGTCCTGCCGGGGTACGACGGGCTAAACCGGGTACTAAGATTTATTGAGGGACAAATTGTAACAGAATCACTACTACAGTTAAACCCCTAATTAGTTAATCAGTTATAAATTAAACATTATTGTCTTTTTTACGAGGAAATGATTTGGGGAAATCAGCGGTTTGTTTATTTGTCAAAAGATACTTGTGTCTATGTAGGTTGTGATTCTATTAGTATTTGAAGCTTAGCACTTTAGGGTAGAAATGAACATCTTGTTGCCTGTACTGTGCTGATTGGTTCTGTCTGCAATCACTCGCGCTGAATGTCTCATGCTCGAGACTCGGGATTTAGAAGGCATTCCCTAAATGTAACTGAAGCAGTGGTGGACCAGTGGTAAAGGCCCTGACTTACGGTACGTTACGGTTACGGTAAATAATTTCATTACCACTTCTCTCAAAACGGTGAAGGAAATCAATCACACGTCCTAGAACCAAACATTCGAAGACATGTGACATCACTCCGCACTGAGCCCGTGTGGTAGATGATAGCATAGTCCCTCTCGAAGAGCGGAGTCCTGTGTCCCAGTAGTGAGAACATTTTGTGCTGATTATGGTACCTAAATGTACCGAAAATGTTGTTGGTTTTTTCTGGTGGAACTTCTCTTATTGGCTCAAAGAAATAAAGATAAAACGGTTTATAAATGTAATGCGCCACATTTAGAAAGCATAACGGAATTTATAATGACTTATTTATAAAGTTAGAGTTTGCATAATCTAATGCACAATTTAGTATGATTTACGTTGAAATCCAAATCAAAACTGACCGATAATGCGAATTCGAATTTAACACTGATGTCGATCCTGACGTGAATACCAATATGAAATCAACGTGACTATTCACAGTTTGTATTTAATAGTTTTATCAAAGCTAACAATCCTAATATCCTATCCTACTACTATAATATTATAAAGTCGAAAGTTTGTATGGATGGATGGATGGATGGAGGATGTTTGTTAATCTTTCACGCAAAAACTACGAACGGATTTAAATGAAATTTAGCACACAGATGGTTTATAACTAGGATTAACCTATAGGATACTTTTTATCCCGATATTCCCACGGGATCGAAACTTATGCGGGTAAAACCGCGGGGCGCAACCATTTACAGGGTAATATGTCTTTCATTGACTTGAATGTCCCCTGGCGGCTGATGTTATGCTCACTGAAATGTCTCGCTGGCGGTGGTACGTGTGTTGGATCAATTAGCTTCCTTCAAAATGGTTGAGCTGAATGGTGCTGATCCATGCGTCATGTTCGTGAACGGTCGCCGTCAGTTGGTGTAGTCATCTCATAGCTACCACAGCTTATTTTTAATTTTTTTGACTTGTTTTTTGTCTGTTTGCTGTACTCTGAACGCTTTTAACGTGTACGTCTTTTTTTTACATCGTTCTCACATATGATCATAAATTCAAGATGAATGATATTACTAATATTTTTGTAACACTGTACCTAATTTAAAAGAGTGTCTATGGGGTTCCGTCATATTATAAAGGGTGTCATGAAATCTGTTATTTTCACCTGGTATTTGACATTAAGGTGTCAAAAAACGCACTGTATATGGACAGTTGATATTGTGTGACCGTTCACCGCTTTCATAAGAAACTAAACTCTCCATCAATACCTCAGGAAAGCCTCAAAGGCTCAAAGGTCATGATGCACAAAGCAGTACTCCTGGATACGATACGGTATGCTGAGTAAGGATTTCCTGGGTTGTAAAGTTCAGATAGGCAGTCTCTCCGTGTACAGTACTAGTATTCAGCTGCATCCGGTTAGACTTTCCAGTCTTACCGGATGCAGCTGCCGACTCAACATGGTTGGGAAAAGTCTAGGCAGATGACGATGAGTAGGTATGGAGTGTCTTGTCTGCAGTCATAACGACCAGTAGCTTGGACCCTGTTCCCGATGCTGGTGGGCTACTACTTTTCTATATTTTTTAAATAAAACGTTAAAAAGTATAATATATATAATGGTATTCACTTTTCTTGAAATCGTTTATATCTAGTGTAGTTCTGACGCTAAATATAGACAGCAATTTGAGCCCGAAGATTCAGTGTCAGAGTTTCAGTTTGCAGTCTTAAATTGCATGCATTGTCTGAGACGTAAGATAGATTGATGAAATCTGAGAATCTATTGTGTTGCGCTTAATTATTGATCAGAGTGTTATTTTGAAGCTGTGACGGAAGATCGGGACAAGTACCTACTCCAGATATTTACAGACAATTCGGAAGGAACAAAGGACAGGAATATAGGTCGGATAGAGGAACAAAGTGTTAATGATGTTTTGTTTTGTCGACCTTGTATACATCCAGGCCAAGTAAAAAAAAACTGTTGTGGACAAAATGTTCTTAGTGGCGCCGGATTTCTATAATTATTACAATGATAACCTTGTTATTGGCGATAAGCTAGTCTTAAATGCGCGTCTACTGAAGATAGATATACGATATCATATCTCTGTTAACTCCCTCAGGAACCATTGTTGTGATGCTAACGTTATTTGAAGGGCATAATCATTATCCAGCCCCTGACCGCGTTTTGATAAAAAATACATTCTTATTAGCCTCAACGAAACCTTGTTATAGCTCAGGGAATTCCACCGCTTAATCGTCATTTTAATAATTTACGAACACATGTCTATCAATTACCCCGGAGGAAACTTTAGGCGTAAATTCAACCCTATGGGTATATGATAAAAAGGTAGAAACTAGGAAAATTAACTGAATAATAAATGTGTGCGACCCCTGATTATGTTCACACGACAGTCGTTGAGCCCCTGGGGCATTTAACCTTTATTCCTGACTCCTGTACGTGGGTTGTTGTGCGTCGCGCCTCATGCCGCTAAGCCGGCTTTCGTCCGGAGCCTTGCTGTTACAACATCTCAGTGGACTGCCCCTCTGGCTAATATGTTGTTGCTCAACCGAAATTTAAGTTATTCAGGCACTGAATTTAGTTTGTTATTATTCTGGATCTTATTACAAATATTAAAGAAGAAATGTTTTCCCTCTCTGAAAAATTTCACCTACGTGATCATTTTGTTTAAAGAAATTTATTCTCATAAAAGACTACAGTCACTTACATGAGAAATACATTAATAATAGTGCTTATTACTAGGATTTTCGTCGTTCGTTTTTTTTTTTTTGTATTAACAGGTATACTATACTATACTTATATTATACTTCTATAATGCATCCAGTAGTACCTAGCTGCTATTGGAGGACTTACTATCGATATTTTTCGACTACATGTCGAGCAAGTTGTACTTTGAATACATTATAGGAGCTTACATTTTTAATGGTCGACGGTAGTTGATTGTAAATATCAGCGCCTGCATAGGTAAACATTGTTTTGCCGAGTTTCGTTCTTGTCTTGGGTAGAATCAAAAAACTCGCTCGGCGTGAACTTCGCTGTGTTTGTTGTTTCAACCGTACAAAGAATAAGTTAGTATGGAGAGATTTATTTAATATTTTTCGGACAAGCATGCAAGTATGATAAATATATAATTGTTTTATGTTCATTAGTTTTGTTTGTTCGTATATTTTGTAAGTAGGTGTTAAAAATTGATAATGGAAGAGTATCTTTATAATTTTATTTTGTATAATTTGGAGATCGGCTAGACTAGTTTTGGTGGCATTGCCCCAGATTTCGATAAGGTATAGCAGGTGTGGTTTCACAAGGGAGTTATATATGGAGTAGCGGACCCGACGCGGCATGCACCGGACGATGCGTCGAAGTGATCCAATAAGTGATGACAGTTTTGTTTTGATGTGTTCAATCTGTGCCTTCCACGTCAAGGCGCTATCCATTCGTAAGCCCAGGTACTTTTCGCAGTTTTTCTTTTGCAGGGGTACATTATTTATTTCTAATGGCTGATGGGGTGGGATATTTTTGTTTTTTGCTTTAAAAATGACGTAGCAGGTTTTCGAGGTGTTAATCGTTAAGAGATTATATTGGAACCACGAGAATAGCTTGTTGAGGTCTTCCTGTGCTTTTGTAATTAAGTCTTGTATAGAGGAGCCGAAGTAAAAAAGACATGTGTCATCCGCGTACAGAGCAACATGACCATGTAGGCCTAATTCGTGTATATTATTAATATAAATTGCGAAAAGTAACGGGGCCAGTAATGACCCTTGAGGAACCCCACAATGGATTGGTAATTGTTGACTTTGAGCGTTTCCTAATTTGACTACTTGGTATCTGTTTCTTAGATATGATCGGATTATCTCCAGTGCCGGACCTTTGATGTTGATTCTTTCTAATTTTTTTATTAGCAATTTGTGACTGACTGTATCAAATGCTTTTTTGAGATCAATATATACGCCAATTACAATATTTTTTTTATCTATATTTGATTTTATTTTGGTGACTAGGTCTATAGTAGCTGCAAGAGTGTTGCTTCTAGGTCGGAAACCGTACTGTCGTTCGAAAAAGAAGTTAATATTATTGAGGTATTTTTCTATACGTTTATGTAGAGCTTTTTCTAGAACCTTGGAAAGTACAGGCAGTACTGAGATTGGTCTGTAGTTTCCGGGGTCAGTTTTAGAGCCTGATTTATGAATTGGAGTTACTTTTGCTATTTTTAGTGTGTTGGGGAACATCATTTACACAAATGTTGATCCACGTATTTCTCTTGTTGCATATTAAGTACGTGAAAGTGAAGCGGTAGTGGGTTGCAATACAGAAGCAAACACGAAAGCTTACAAATGAATAAAAGCGAATGAATGAAGCGATAGGCACAGTAAATGTTTCAGCACTAAATAGCGTAGGTACAAGTCCTTAAAGCACTACACAGACAACTGTATTGTCGAATGTTAACCGGAGGGAGCGAGCGCGAGCGGCGTGCGCTTGCGACCAGTAAAGATTCTCGACCGTCGGTTGAACGCGCGCTATATGTGAGAAAAAGACAGATAGACCAGGCGCGAGAGCTCGCTCGAGGAACCGATCGGCATTCTACAAAACCACACAAAAAATATCTAATTACAAAATTATCTATTTGTACTGTTGTCTTAACTTTAAATTTTTACAGTATATCATTATTATCATAAGTGTGTATACTATGTATATTGTTATAATTTACTAAATTAACCTTTTAATTTATATAAATTATTATATTAAGAGGTAGCTGCGCTACACCACCCTCCTCCAAAGACTGTCCTACGGGCGATAATATTCTGGGAATCTCACTCTACGGCCCGATCTAGTTTTTCTGACCGTGCTCTCTCCGGTGTCAGGTACGTCATCGTGACTTGTATTCTGAGTAGGAGTATGAGTGGAATTTTGTGGTGAGTTAGTGATTGGAGTGTGTGTCAGTAGTAGTACGAGGTAATGGGAGGTAAGTTGTGTGTGTTGTGGTGTCTGGATCACGCAGTATATAGGCAGGTTTCAGCCTGTCAATCGACGCGGTGACCATCTTACCGTTCACACTGAGTTTGAATGTTTTGTCTCCCCGTTGAATAACCTCAAGATGTGCCTGATATCAGTGCAAAATTGTGCAATAAAATCTAAGTGGTGGAATTGCCTGGGTGAGCAGTTCTCCTTTCTGGAATGAAATGCGAATGTAAGTGGCTTGTGATCAGTATATATCACAAATTCACGTGCCTCGATCATGTGACGAAAGTATTTGACTGCCTTATAGATGGCCATAAGTTCTCGGTCATAAGAGGAATACTTGGACTGCGAGGGGCTCAGCTTACGTGAGAAAAACGCCAACGGTTGCCAATTATTCTCCTTAAGCTGCTGTAGGACGGCACCCATGGCAGTGTCAGAAGCGTCGGTTACCATAGCTAATTTAGCTCCGCAGTCTGGGTGTGCGAGCATGGCAGCCTGAGATAAACCTTGTTTGCACGCCTCGAAGGCCAGTTCACCTGGTGAGAAATTAACGGTATGTGAGCCCTTAACCGATCCTATCAGCAAAGCATTCAACGGTTATTTGGCAGCATTTGGGATGACCCGACGATAAAAGTATATCATCTCAAGGTACCTGCGCAATTCTTTTATTGTTTTTGGGGCTGAGAAATTGCTGATGGCACTAACGTTTTCGCACTTTCCGATATGCGATAACTCAAAAATGTCACCGCCGATGCTCCGAACACACACTTTGCCGTATTGATGACCATGTCATACTCCTGCAACCTGCAAAAGACTTGATGCAAATGGTCCATGTGTGATGCCTGGTCTTTTGAGTAGACCAAAATGTTAACCAAATATGGATAGGCAAAGTCCAGCCCGTGAAGCATCTCGTCGACGAAACGCTGGAATGTTTGTCCAGCATTTCGAAGACCAAACGTAATATACGGGAATTCGTATAAACCGAATGGTGTTGTGATGGCGGTTTTTTGGATGTCGCTAGAATTCACTGGAATTTGGTTATAAGCTTTAACCATAAGAAGCGTGGAGAAGACAGAACACCCTACAAGACTGTGGGCAAAGTCCTGGATATGCCGTATGGGGTACCTGTCTGGGATGGTCCTGGCATTCAGCATCCGGTAATCCCCACAAGGACGCCAGCTTTTGTCCCTCTTGAGAGCCAGGTGTAGCGGAGAAGCCCAAGGCGATTCAGAAGGCCTGCACATACCAACCTGCAACATAGCCTCGAACTCTGCCTTTTAAGCCTATCCGGTGCTAATCTGCGCGGCGTGCAGGATACTGGTGGTCCAGGTGTGGCGCGAATGTGGTGAAGAATATTGTGTGTAGGTGTGCGGTGCTTGCCTGATGACCGAGTGATGTCGTGATACTTTGCTAGTATAGCAAGGTAAACAGAATTGTCAGTCGACATAACCTTGACCGAGGAAACATTTTCATTTTTATTCGCAACCGAAGCCGGGGTGGTGAGCAAGGTCTTACCGTCTATTAAGCATTGGTTACGTATGTATCTCTACTACTAAATGATAAAATGATAAAAAGTCAACGCCGATTATGGCACGTGTTACACCGGCTATAATAAATCGCCAAGCGAAGTCACGGCGCAAGTTCATATTTATAACTAAGTGAGCGTAACAATAAGTATTAATAATAGAACCATTAGCAGGAAACAGTGATAGTTTGTTGTGGTATGAGTAGCTTTAACATGAGCACGTGGGAACACACACAAATCATTGCCCGTGTCTATTAAAAATTGCACTTTGCTTCGGTGGTCCGTTATGAATAAGCGACCGGTATTTCGGCAGGCGTCGGTCGACTGTCGTGGTCGTGGTCGTGTAGTCACACGGTTTGATGCACCTGGCAGCCTTCTCCGCGTATTTGGCACGGTACCAACACAACGGATATTTTCTATAGTTGGACTGGGAACGGTTTGTACAGGAGCCACTGCGATCACGACTTTCGGATCCGGATCTTCTTCCTCTTGGCCGTGACATTCTGTCCAACTTGGTGGTCAGCTTCTGCACCTGGTGTGTGAGTTCCGCTACTTGACTATTCAACTCGGCTGAACTACCCGATGTCGACGCCGCTGCCATGTGTGGACTAGGTGTGGCGGTGTCGTGGATGCGGTCTGCCAGGTCTGCAACCTCGTCCAATATAGTTTTAGCTTGCGAGGCTATTATGGTCTGGATGTTGTTGGGTAAGCGGCTGGCCCACATGGTCCGAAGAAAGTCCTCCGGAACTTCCGGTCCTGTGAGATGCTTGATATGACGCAGAAATTGTGAGGGTTTCCGGTCACCGAGTTCCTCCCTCTTGATCAGCTGCACGATCTTCTTGCAGCGAAATGCTGATAGTCTCCTTATCAGCTCTGACTTCAGCCGCTCATACCTGTTCGGTGCCACGGGACCAGCTATGTTGTCCTCTACCTCCGATGCGTAGTTTGGATCCAATTGCCCGATGGCGTGATGGAATTTGGTGTTGTCCGCGGTTATGTTCGCCAGAAAAAATTGGTTTTCGAGCATGTGGAACCACAAAGCCGGTTTGTCGGGGTAAAATGGAGGTACCCGTATACCAACGCGCTGGATATCGTGCGCTGTGGTAGGTGGCGCGTTAGCGTTGCCATCTGGAACGTTCTTCGACTCACTCATTTTGCTACATGTTCGTCGGGGTCACCAGTGAAGCGGTAGTGGGTTGCAATACAGAAGCAAACAGGAAAGCTTACAAATAAATATTATATATTGTCCAAAGTTCGTAAAATCAAAATCAAAAGTCATTTATTCAAATTAGGCTGAGAATCAGCACTTTTCGAACGTCAAAATTACAAAAGACAGTCCTCCGAAAATGCCCGCCCTTCACCACTTCCTAGTGCTATCGCTGGGAAGAAGAAGTGGCGCAACAAACTCCCCAGCAGCACAGCTGTCTGTTCAGTTAGAAAATACTTGATACTTGATTGTATACAATACTAGGCGTTAAGTAATTAACATTACAAGGCACATAACATAAAATAAGGTAAGGTATACGGGACACAGATAATATGCTATAAGGTAAGATGAGTGGCACAGATAGGAAGCCATAGGCACAGTAAATGTTTCAGCACTAAATAGCGTAGGTACAAGTCCTTAAAGCGCTAGACAGACAACTGTATTGTCGAATGTTAACCGGAGGGAGCGAGCGCGAGCGGCGTGCGCCGTACCAGTAACCAGACCAGTAAAGATTCTCCAGTGCCGGTTGAACGCGCGCTATATGTGAGAAAAAGACCGATAGACTAGGCGCGAGAGCTCGCTCGAGGAACCGATCGGCATTCTACAAAACCACACAAAAAATATCTAATAACAAAATTATCTATTTGTACTTTTGTCTTAACTTTAAATTTTTACAGTATATTAGTATTATCATAAGTGTGTATACTATGTATATAGTTATAATTTACTAAATTAACCTTTTAATATATATATAAATTATTATATTAAGAGGTAGCTTCCCTATAAAAGTAATTAGTTATCAACCAGGGGCTTCACGTAACTTGTATTGTGTCAGTAATTAGTTTCAATCAAGTATATTAATTAAGTCGTGGTTAACGGTACCAATATCTTACAATTGTATCAATTAGGTAAGATATTTATTAACTTATTTGTATTATAATATTTTAATTCAAAATGGAAGTCGGATAACTGATAACGTTTTTGCCCAATAGTTAATGGGATTTTTAAGGCTGATTAACATATAATATAAAACACAGTGTCACAATTTACTGTCCTCTCACATAAGAAAAAGAAATAAACGCAAACATTTTACACGGTAGTCCTTTTTTTTCATACAAAGATTTGATTAAATTTAAAAAAGCGGGCTGTAACATCTGCTTGTCGTTTTGCGCAAGTTTCCACTAAGGGAAACTCAGTTACCTAATAATATTGTAAGCGAAGGACAACTTACATATTATTTGTGAACTCGGTTTACCCAATTTCCTGTGCCTATATTTTATTTACCTTAATCATAACTTACCTCTAGGTACCTACGCAAAAACACGCAAATTTTCCGATAGGTTCGTACATAAGCAAATTTCTCATTATAAGTTATTAAACAATTTTTACAATTTCAGAAATTAAAATAACATTCCATCCAATAAGTAAGAGTCTGTTGACGTAAAGTAATCACCCGGATAAATTAAATTACTTGCTTGCTTTATATATTTTTTCAGTGATTTTATTAATGTTGCCACAGTTTTCGATGGGTTTGCATCATTTATCAGTTAATTGACAATAAAAGAAAAGCAGTCAGGTAACAACCCTCAGATTTAGAGGCTCGGATAAATTACATTGGTGGCTTGCTTCATATTTTTTTCAATCATTTTATTAATGTTGCCACAGTTTTTTATGGCTTTGCATGATCTGTCAGTTAATTTACACTAAGATAAAATCAATCTGGTGAACCACACTCAGATTTAGAGGTCATACATTAGTGTAGTGAGCATCACGCTTTCTTCTCTTTACAGGGAATTCCACGAATGCCACTACCATAATCATTCTATAATGTTTCCACTGCTGGGACATAGGCCTCCTCTCTATTTGAGGAAATGGGCCATAATCCACCACGCGGGCCCAGTGCGGGATGGCGGATGTTCTTCGAATTTTTGGTTCTAGGATATGCCAGTTTCCTCACGATGTTGCCACTGAATGAATGCCACTATGTTAAATTTACAATGTATATGATGCAGCCAGAATGTAATTACAGCACTATGACCCGATAAACAGCAGTTTCCCTTGTTCTTTTACAAATCTCGTTTTTAGTACTTCACAAAACTGATGTAGTTAAGTTCTTTGCGCGTGGTAGTGTCAACTGTGTTGAGACTCTATTCTATCGCTGTTTCGGCCAATAAGTCGTCGGCATGCGGCAGACATAACCCCTCTGCCATTTAAATTGGGTTCAGCTACATCGGTAAATTGCGTTTCAGAGCGCAGTGTAGAGTTGCTAACCATATTATATAGTTTCAAATCTAGCGAACTGCGCTTAATGGGTCAGTGGCAAACCTTGAGTCAGGACTTGGACTTTTGGTTGGACGTCAAAGAAGGTCTTAAGTATACTAAAGCAAGTGCTAAAACGTAACTTGACTGGGAAGCCGTTTACAGATTCTTTAACTTAAAGGGGATGCGCTTAGGTAGTCCGCACAATTCAGATTATCGCGCTTTCGCTTTATAGAAAAGAGAAGAGAACAAGGAAGGAAAAAACGAGTATTGAGGTTTTATATTGAAATTGAACATCAGTCCATGAATAGACGTTGGAAACGAACAAAATAAGGTGTGTTTTTTGTACACTTTCAATACTATCTATTCCGTAGAACCGGTGTAAGTCTACGCACATTAAGGATATTTTTTTTTAATCCTTAGTAACTTAGCGTTGACCACAGGGAAAACCGAGAAAGGACCAAGAATGCCTTGAAATAGAAAATCTATTGTTCTACGAAGTCCTTAATGAAGGGCAAGCTTCCAATCAAAACGCTGTCTTAATACTATTGTTATTTATCACTGAGACATGCTGTATAATATCGATTGTATTATGTCCAAAAATAAATGTGTGTTCATTACTAAATTTCAGTCTGAGTACAGACAGGCCGGACCATATAGTATCTGTTTACAATAGTAAGATATGTCAAAGACATTTAATTAATTATTAATTAAATGTCTTTGACATATCGTAGGTGCCTCATTTCATTAAAAGCATCAAATGGGCCTCTGTGAGTTGGCTTCCTCCCCTCGTATACCTGCCAAAGGTCCGGGGCCCGAGGGTTTGGAGATATGTCAAAGACGTTTTTATAATATTAATAACAAAGTTTATTAATCAAAAAGTAACAATACAATTTAGCCAAATTTGGTGAGCCATAAACTAAGCGTCGCTTGTATCTTGTGGCTCAATGACAGTAAATGTTATTACTGCAGAAGGGAGAATTTCGTTCATGTTTATACAGGGTGGCAGGGACATCGACGCGCAAACTGTAACCATGGGTTCCGCACATGATACTAGACCCCATAGCATTGAAATTATCGTCGGTTATCAAAAAAAATCTTCTGTTTCATAAAAAGCGTAATACCTACGCGGTCAAAATGTATGGAACAGCAATATTTTTTTTTCATAAGCGACGAAAAATTTAGACGCTATGGGATCTAAACTCATGTGCTAAATCCATGGTTACAGTTTGCGCGTCAATGTCCCTGCCACCCTGTATAAAATATTAGTGCGCAATTCATTTAATGTCAAAATTTTGTGTGGAATATAATTGTTTTTACCACTAACATTATTATTGTTTTACGGGTCATCGTTTATCGTGACTTATCTACATTATACGTTATATATCTTGTATTTGGTAAACAAATACTACCGAGATGATGATTAATAGAGAAGTATGGAAGAAGAAGAAGACATGTTGCGCCGACCCCAAATAAATTTAGGTAAGAACATTCGAATAATGAAATGCCTAATATTGTACTTATTTTTTTCTTTAACAGCCTTTTTCTAAGAGCTGCTAAGGTAACACCCCCGCCATTCATCTATACGACACCGCAAACGTTTTCTTCGACATAGTACCGCTATAAAGAAACGGCCAAAAAGGGAGACATGGACAAAATCACCTCGGTGGCAGTCGGATTGGTTGCCGCAGTTTGTTAGTACCGACGAGGACGCTTGCTGCACTTTCTATGGACGTAATCCCACGAGTCGGGAAGGTTTTTCTCAGGTTTTTTTGAGGAAACTATATGGATTTGTCGCAGTTTTTTAGCAAGCGGAACTTGATATAGCTAAACCTACTAGTGAAAATATTTAGACTATTAATCCTGCTAATATTATTAACGTGAAAGTTTGTATGGATGGATGGATGTTTGTTACCCTTTCACGCAAAAACTACTTAACGGATTTGGGTGAAATTTGGCACACACATGGTGAATAATCAGGATTAATAAAAGGATACTTTTTATCCCGATATTTTCACGGGACCGAAACTTATACGGGTGAAACCACGGGGCGCAGCTAGTATAGAATAATTTATAGTTTGATGATGGGTACCCATTTAATCGGAATTTAATTAGAGGTATTACGAATACAGATTAACTATAAAATCACACATTCTAGTTATGCAGGTTCGCTAAAAATATGCATATCATTTGATTTTAGTTAGGCATCACAGTCTACATAACGTTTTACACAAGTCTGCACCCGGCCTAAATAACCACAATGTAGTTTTTGCTCAACAACGATATTTTCAATTATTTCCAACGTTTATTACTTTTTTATTTAAATTTATTAACAAGTCTCTACAACACTTAATCACAATAATTTGAATAACGGGATATCCGTTATAGATTTACTTTCCTACAAGGTCTGAATATTAAAAAAAACTATTTTTATATCTTGTAGTCACGACAAGTAAAGATCACTTTGTCGCCAGACGTTTTATTGACACTAACCTGTAACTACAGTAATGTACTCGTATTGTTTGTTATTTGACGACGAAGTACTTTTAATAACGGTACAAAGTGTTTTTCATATAACCAGCGTAGACCTTTGCTAGCCGTAATGAAACCGACATTATGTGGAGGTAATTTTATTCATACTGAAGTAGGTTTTAGTGTTTTGTTTTTACGATCCATTTGTTTGATATTTGGTTTTAGAACCAAAGAGAATTGAAGTAAGTATCAGCAGCTTTTTTAAAATCCCACTTTATCCTCGATTATTTTAACATTATTGTTTTGTAACTTACCAACGGAATCCTTAAAACAAATCACAACATGGAAGACAAGTCCGAAGTGTATATAGAACAAGAGTTTTCCCAACAACATCATTCAAAACACATTGTATGTTAGCGAAAAAAACTTCACTGTTTGCGCGGCATACTACGCGAGATCGACGATGTAGAAGTTCGTAGCCCGTAGCGGCGTAGGCGTGCTACGTGCGTCCGCGTAGCGAGTCGAGGCGCGACTGTAGGCTTGCTACGCGCGGCTTTCCTCGCTAAGCGCTAAGTTCGTCGCTACGGTGCACATGCGCTACCGAACGCATTCCACACGAGCTGAATCAAACTTAATAATAATTCCTTCCTTTCCACTTCACTTATCAATCGTCTGGGAAAGACTTGGATTTGATTTCTGTGTACAGAACGTCTTTTTGCAAAATGGTGCAATATTTTGGATTAACGTGTAGTTCTGCAAAATTATAGCCATTTATTCACAACGTATAATTTGTTTTAACATTCAAAACCTTGGAAACGTATTCAGTAACAAAAAGAGGAATAGATTAACAAACCTTATATCGATGCGACTCTTTAATTACATTTCACAACAAGTTTCTTGAATAAACATCAACCAAACGTTATTTATTTTGCAAAAAACACGGCTATTCCTTGAAGCAAGGCTGAGTAAAATGACACTTTTATTTCACCATAATTGTGTTTCGTACGCTTTCTCTCTATTATTACATTACGTACTTACCGGAAATTCAAAAACTGGTTGTGTAAACAGATATTGCTACTGAGGGTCGTTTCTAAAAGCACAGAAAGGTATAATTAGGTTATATTTATTACGCAACACTTTGCATCGTGCAACCGGAATGTGCTATGCAATGGGGTAGCCTCTGTTATTACTTGGAGAACTTGTTTAACCGTAATTCATATGTGAATGAATGTAATGGTGTATTATTTTTTATGGTAAAATGCCAATCCTGAAACTTTTCGTCGTAAAAATATAAAACTGGCATTTAAAACCGCGGGCACTTTATAAAAAATGCTTTTTAAACTTTTTATTAAACGTTATTTATTATTCTTTACGTCAGTTGCCAGTTGATTTAATTTATTTTTACGCAAATAATAACGTTACAATGCCAATCACGTGAAAAACGTATTCTGAAAAAATGGGCATCAAAAGGAGCACTCTTTTTCCCGAAACCTTTTACGCGGTAATGAACTGTAACAAAGCTGGTAACAAAACTTTGTGTCGATATACTGAGCACGCATTCCTAACATTGTCTAGCTGCCGCGAATTCTGAGGGAACCGCGAGGAACTTAAGTAGCCCAACCTCCGCATCTGATTAATCAGTGAGAGAAACATTGTTTCTCTGTTACCCAATGCCCGGCTGCACGTTTCTAGAATTACTCTCAAATAGTCATATTCTCCACGAAATTATTCAACTGTTTACTAAATCCTGTAGTTCCGTATACACCAAACTCTACTGATTTCGGTTACAAATTACAGTTCAATACTTTACCGGGTTCTAGATGCTTTTGTCGGCACCATTTTGTACTCATTCGGTGACAAACTAAAGGAATAATTACAGAACGGATCGATAGTTAATAATAGGTTATGCAGAATATCCATTCCCGAATTTGTCAACAGACATTTGGAGCAGTCCGTTTTGCTTTAGTTCAGTAGGTATTTTAGTCGCATTAAGTAAGTACCGATTGTTTGTTAGCAAAGACACGGACCGTCAGCTGGCTTGTTTTGAGTTACAGTTTAGCCAGGATACGGCGGCCAGAGCGGATCCCCCACTTCCCCCACTTCCACGCCAATGGTCGATATTTTAAACTACAACTGACCATTGTTATGATTATCGCCGCGAATATTTAACCGTATTTACAAATTCCGACCGCAAAATATAACATACGTTTCAATACATTTATGTATGAACCTGTATCTCTACAGTTGGAAACCTATCCAAATATTTTCCTTACATTATTACTCAGCATAAGAACCACCATTTTTTATTTGTAAGAAATTCTCTGTTATTTTTATTGTGTGATGTAAGAGAAATTAAGGTAATGGATTCAGTTGCAAAGATAAATTGGAATTGCTCCACGTAATTTGTAACGTTACATGTTGTTTGTGCTTGCTTAGGGTTCTCTTTTGTGTTTTGTCGAAAACAAACTAAGTCCTTTGTCTGAGAGGTCCTACGGGCCTACGGCGGTTTTCTTATCAGTGGCGCGACCCTCGAGCTACACATGTTTGAACATATAGTCGACTGCTCAACTCCTCTCATCGCAATGATTAGGTACGTTTGGATTCTAAATTTCATGAAATACTCCTAAAACTTTCAGCAACGCCTTGTATACGAATATTTTATTCCCACTGTCGGTGCAGCATCCTTTCAGAGGCACTTTTTTCAAATATTACTCGCGGAAACAGCGTACTGTTTACACAACGCTCGCCTTTCTGCTCATATCCAATGTAGTTTTCCGTTTAAAATTCATAGCGAAGCTTTTAAACTCGGTTAGATTCTGAATATTCTCGTGGTGAACCTGTTTCTAAATGAGCGCTTAGCCATTTTAATATCGCGGCGCGCTGTTTGAACTTGAGATGTGTGGCAGGAAGGTATTTTTTGTAAAAAGAGGTTCTTATCTACAATGATTGCAAGGGAAGTTTTTACAAAAGTCAGAAAGGGCCATAGAAACCTGTACCTCAATCACGAATTAAGCGTTGTATGCCGTAACGTAACACCCAAAAGGTTTCTCTCATTTTCTGTTTTTCCTTGCTCCTAATGATCTGGGGAAAGTTTTGCTTTTTACCTCGTAATAACTGCGTACACATAAATAATTGAGAAGCGGAAAAACATTCCGACTCTAAGATTGTAACATAATGAAGTACCTGCAATTGTAAGTGAGGATCTTTTCATAGCTATATTTTTTTTATTTATGCTCTAGTTTTTGCTGGGAGCTTCATTCGAGTGTGCTTGCAGATTGAGCCTAAATATTTACCGCGCAGAACCACAGGCTTGTTTACATTATTGTGAGTAGCTTGCATAGTAGAAATGTACCTATAATGTGTATATTTGAATAATACAAAGCGTCTCTACAGGTACCTGCCACAACTATTAACAAAAACCCTATCTTTTGAGGTGTTAATTACCTACATATAGGATTTTAAAATCTCTTTATTGTATGCATAGATAACTAATTATTTACACTAGGTACTAAATTAAATGACTAACTAACTAAAAAAAAAAACAAAAGGACACTTAGACGTCGAAGTACTCGTCCGCATCGCTGTCATCCGGAAACGTGCCCAAAAGACTGGCAGCATTGCCATGACCCCGCCCTTTTAAACGATTTTGAAACAAATCAATTAATAAATAAGTGTCTACAATGAAAACAATAATAATATAAAATATACTAACGACTTTCATATCAGACCGGCCTTTAACAGATAGAGACAGATAAACGATAACGGTGATGAAGATGTTATTAAATATCTTCTCTCAGACTATTTTTTATAATACCCTAGATAAAAGTTTAAAATATCTATTCTAGGACTTATATAACAATAGGAGTAAAGATACTTAAAAGATATAAAAAAACGCTTTGATGTATATTATCATTTTTAAAAGCATGACACTATCACCTCATGCATACATTTTTTTTATTTGATTTTCGACGAGCATGCTTTTTTAATATTGCTTTGCATAAAATAACCATATTAAAAATCAGGGTGGTACCACCCTGTATATATATTACACAGAACATTGAACTATTTACTTTCTTTTGTTACTGTCTAAGAGAGACTCTTTACTGTGTAATTCTAAACACTGTTCCGTATATTTTGACCGCGTAGATAGTGCACTTTTCTATGAAGCAACTGTTTTTTTTTTTTTGATAACTCACTAATATTTTCAATCTAGAATCATGTACTCATTGCACGTCGATGTCCCTGCCACCCTGTATACGTATTTTTAAACTAAAGTCTTAACATAAAAGTATATGCAAACTTCGAGAAGTGTTAATACAAAAGGTAAGGTTCTTAACGTAAAACAAGACTTTCTTAATAGTTTATACATAGACCGGTACTGTCAGGCTCATATAGAGTTAATGTCAGTTCCAGTGTGGAATCTAATAAGTGGTGGGGTTGGCGGCAAGTGGTCACAATGTGCTGTTAGCCATAACGGTAACGCGTCTATCGCAGCTTGAGTGCCAAATGCTCATTTAATTAAGTGACATGGTGCCAACGGAGATGCACTTTAGACTAGGTCATATATGGATAACTAGCCGCTTGTGTGTCAACTCAGAATATTGCTGGTGAACCCATCTGCAGCTTTCAAACTTATGGAGGTTTATGGAGAGCGAACAAAAGAATCAGCTGGGTATGGGCCCCATGCCATAAAACAAACTTTATTGTTTTGATTTAAAGCCATACATATCTCATTCTAAGTGTCTGTATAAATTGAGGAACCATATAATATTTTTGTAGCATCAGTGTTTAAATATGAGTCATGGATCCTCAATCAATACGGATACGTTTTAAAACCACATTATCGGTAATCCCAATATTATTCTGGCTAAAACCTCCGAAGGCTCAATTTGTTTGAGGTAATCTGTCTGCAAATCGTCATACAATCGTAAAACAATAATTCCATGATGTTCGATCACAAAGATCTAATAAATGAAATCGATTTCGGGTCACAGCAGATATCGAAAATAAACTTAACTATCTGGATCGCCGGTGAACACGGCAGTTTGTTTGCGTTTAATTATTCTACGTGATGGGAACTCCGGCCGATCCCAACTCCATACCTATACCCTGATATATTCCCGCTGTCCAGGATTGAGCTGCATAATTATATTTACACTGACCATACATAAGTGTACAATGTACAATGAAGGAACGATGTTGTCACAATCACACCTGGCATTTCAATTAACTTTTCTGACAATGTCGTGACACGTCGATGAATAAGAATTAAGGGGAAATATTTTTTCACTGTTGTTACAAACTGTAAAAAGTTTTCATAAATCATCAATAAATAGTTCTACATTGATAATGTAGGACTATTTATTGATGATTTATGAAAACGAAAAATGGTTTATTTTTTTAACAAGTACTTTAACAACAAGTGATTGGGGCCTCCTGTTAAGCAAATAAGCCTATTTTGGATATTTATGCCTATAGATACCTATAGATGCTTATAGATTGGAACGTATTAAGACATCAGGAACATATAAAACGGCGAAGAGAAAAACATCGTGAGGAAACCAAAAACCACCTCGCACTGGGCCCGCGTGGTAGGTTACGGCCCACTCCCTCTCACCGTAAGGAGACCTTTCCGTTAGTCACAATTATCACAGAGCCAAGTCTTTAACATGCTCTATTCGCGCCCTAGTGACATTACCAAGTACCTAATACGGCTGATAATAATCTCGTAACTAGCTTTAATGGCAGCTTTCAGTGTCTCACTGTGGGCCGAGACATTATTCGAAGTAGTTATTTTTTCTCACTGAAGATAATTGAATCGACAAATTCGTTTTTGGGACTTTTACTTATTTTAAATCTGGCCTCGGTTGACGGTGATGAGATCATTAGGCCTCACGAATCATTTTGAGGCATTGTATCATCATCATCATCAGCCTATAGCAGTCCACTGCTGGACATAGGCCTCTCCTATTGCACGCCATTCAACTCGATTTTCGGCAACTCTCATCTAGGCATTGTATCGATAACGTCGAAAATATAAAAATTCTATAACACTTTGGTATTATAAGAGCCAACCAACGAATTTAAATAAATGTTATTTATATATCAGTAGCAGGGGCCCGTGGCTAAATAATAACAGCCGCACAGGTCGATCGGTCAGGTTAAGCTACGCTTGCCGCGGTTGGTCTATAGATGGGTGACCATCTTTACATACCGAGACCCCTCCGTGCCTCGGAAAGCACGTTAAGCCGTTGGTCCCGGCTGTCTTTCGTGAATCTTTGACAGTCGTTACGGGTAGTCAGAAGCCCGAAAGTCTAACAACCAGTCTTACCAAGGGGTATCGTATTACCCAGTAACTGGGTTGTGGAGGTCAGATAGGCAGTCGCTCCATGTAAAATACTGGTATTCAGGTGCATCCGGTTAGACTGGAAGCCGATTCCAACATAGTTGGGAAAAGGTTAGGCAGATGATGATATATCAGTAGCAGTCTCCAGTCCGGACTTGTGTTCGGTTGATGGTAATAGGTTCGTCTTCTATTAAATGAAACCTAAACATAACCGATGAAGTATGGGAGAACTATTAATAGCTACACCTCTGCCTAACCATTTTGGGAACAAAGGTGTGATATTATGTTATGTGTCGGTTATATTATGTTGTGTATCGGTTTCAATCGAGCATTTTCGAATCAAATTCATTTACTACTTAAAATTAAACAAAATTAAATGTTGGCAGATCACGAGATCTGCCAACATATATACTTAGGTCTTAAGATATCGTGACATATATAGGTTTAAGATAAGACTTCATTACCGTAGGCCACAGTATTGAAGCTCATGTAAGTAGCCGCAAACCTGATGTCGTTTATCGGGCAGAATTCCAAACTCCGGGCAGCGATTGAAAACCTCAATAATGTTATGTGAGCTGGAGATCGACTTCAGGACCTTAGCTTTGCAGATGGGTTTACGCCACAGATAAACATACATATATCATTAAGTACCTACTTACTTTGATTTATTTATTATTACCCGTTTACGGCGTTTATTGACGAGATTGATTTTGACGACACCGTTGGCGCAGTGGCTGAGCGATCGACTGCTGCGCTGCGTGTCTCGGGTTCGATTCCCGCACGGAACAAATATTTGTATTGCCTACAGGTAGTTGTTCCGGGTCTGGCTGTTTGTGTATGTGAGTTTAAATGTTTGTAAACGCACCCACGATACAGGAGTAATTCCTAGTGTGGGGCAACGTTTTTTTTTTTTTTTAAGTTTTTATTTCTGCAAACAACAATTCAACTGAACAGTTGTAATTCTATAAACGTAATTAGATACAATGGTGGTAATAATAGAAAAAGCCGGCGGCCATTGATTGTTTTGTCTTGTTTCACGAGATCAAATATCGTTATCATCGTGTAACTCTAAATATGAAAACAGTGTGAAAATATATTCATATCCCCGTTTTTCTGTTATCAATTTTTTATTGTTCTTTGCTTTTATATCCGAAATAATCTAGGTACTTGTATTTCAAAACCTCACTGAATAACCTTTATTTTTATGGAGTAATTGCTTAAATCATTTGTATTGTTTCCCTGAATCAAATATCAGAAACGCTTGGTAGAGGATTTTATTGCATTGACCAACAACGGAAATGTTCGCTATCATTACATTCTACTCCATTTCCGAATGATTTTCAGCAATTCAATATCATAATACACGATTTACTTACCGATATACGAGCGTAACTCAATAAACGTTGATGTATTAAACACTTGAAAGGTTCAATTCAGCGGAAGGTGGATTTTGTCGATAGCGGTACTTGGTCCGTTCCCCGAACCTATTCGTTTTGCTTGACCAGTTCAATATCTCCGCTCAGCCGGCCTCTGGGGCACACGATATCCCATTTTGTTCATACTCTGTCAAAAATTACTTGCTTTGTGATCCAGTGCCACGATAGCACAAACGTTACGGCTTTATCTCGATATTCAGTCTTGCTTTTTGATACAAAAAACTGTTATTGCTACTAAAAGTGTATTTTTACTGAGCTTTGGATTAACTGCTTTTGTACAAAATAAAACTTGGGAAAATGTTGTCACGTTTTTTTAAATATCGCTTAAGAAAAAAGGTGTACCTAAATATTTTGTTCTGAAAGTTTTATAATTTTCTCGTTGAAAGTCGTCTCTTGTTTCAATTGCTCTAATGGACAGCTCAATAGAAATGTAGATTAAACGAAACCAAAGTAGATATTTTTTATTTTATCAAATAGGTTTTTCTTTGAAAAGATTTATGTGATTTTAATAGATTCTTGGAATCATTTTACGTATTTACTTTTATTCTTTTTGAGGTAACGGTAAAAAAATATAGATATGCCTTTGAAGACCATATTTTGCTATTTGGAACATACAATTAAATGTTGTTGTATAAACAATATGGACGTCTTTATTGGGGAGTTTCGTAGCAGATGTTCCTAACAACACACATAGATATACTACCGACATTAACCGATACTAAAACCCTATAAACGTTCCGGCAATTGGGCAATTACTTATAATATCCACTATTGATAAGGGTCGAAAACGCAACATCGCTAAATTAATTCTTGAAGGAAAACAATGAAACCATTCCAGGCGTTTTATTACTTATTTTTCTTGTACTATCAGATATTATCGTAGGTCCCAGGTCGAAATTAAAGCCATAGATTAAATAAGATCGCAGCTATCTCGTGCGTGTACCCATATTAGATTGGCCTGAGTAAATTTACTCCATGTCCAAATGAACTAATCCTGTGGGACGCTAGCGACTGAACTTTCATTAAAAAGACAAGGAACGTTTGTCGTACGTGCGTGTTGTGCTGGTGTAACAGGACCGAGGATAATAATAATTGCCGTAGAACTGTTTGAAATCACTTTTTCGATAGTGGTGCAGTAGCATATGACGTGCAACTAAGTGGTGTCCATAAATCCAGTCGTGACATGTTCTGTCCGGTGGAGTGTCGCGTGTCCATTCACTGTATGCATGTTGCTGCTTTACGCACCAGCGAACTGCTGTTATATGTTTAATTTATTATTAATGAGGTGGCGGAAAATCACTGTATTCTTTATGACTGAAACCTGATCGATGTGTGTTTAATGTGATTATGTTTTGTTTACTAAAATAAAAGCTCCATTATTTTTATAAAAGTTTTGTGCGTAATTGTAGTTGCTTGACCGAATAAATGATCAAGCTGCCAACAGAAATTAATGACTCAAAACCATAAGTCAGAAATCAATAAAAAGGGTACGCAAAAGTCACCTTTGGTCGGGTTAAAGCTAAAATATATTAGAATTTAGAGTACCTACAGAATTTGATGGACAAAAAGCTAAGTTAATCAGCGCGATTAAATGGGGCAATCAACGAAATTCACCAACAAAGTCTGGCTCGTGAAAGGATGACGTTGAACAAGCATTACCTGCCACTATAAATTCATCTCTCATTGTCAACCGCCGCTATCAGCGAAATATCGAATATCCACATCACGGTACGCTTTACGCATACGAAAACACGTTTAAATCGTATTATGATTGCTTTTAACTACAACAGCGAAGCGATTGTGTATAAATTATTGATTTGCTATCTACATAGATTGGGATTACAATGAACTAAAGTGTCGGTGTTTAGGAAGTAGGCAGAGATTATAATTTGAATCTATACAAATAAATAAAATTGCAGTGTCTGTTTGTAATGTCAAAATAACAGCTTTTTTACTAAACGCATATGAAAGTAAATACTTGCTGTAAGTGTAACAAAAACCATTTTAAATTTTTTGTCTGTCTGTCTGTTTGTTTCAGCTAATCTCCGAAACGGCCTTACCGATTTTGACTGGCAGATAGCTGATGTTATAAAGAGTAACTTAGGCTACTTTTATTTAAGAAAAATAATTAGGGTTCCGCGCAATAAAACCCATGAAATTCTATTTGTTTTCCGACATGCACGCGAACGAAGTCGCGGCCATAGGGAGTACCTAGTACATATACTCGTAATAAAATAGTAACGAAGAATTTTGGTCCGTTTGTCTGGGTGTACGAGGGCAGGAATCAATTTTATTTAAATATTATTATTTATTTTTCAACGTAGTTTCCTTGTAACTCAATGCACTTCATCCAGCGTTTCTCTAGCTTTTCGATCCCTTCGTTTTATCCCGTTGCCACAACGCCAAACCTGCCTCCGAAGTGGTCACACGCATGCGTTTTTTTGCGAACACGTTCGTCTGAGATGCCTATCTCGACTATCTCCCTCACTTTTACTCTTCGGTCGTTCAACACTATATCGTGGATTTTAGCGATCATCTCTGGAGTAGTGACCTCAACTGGGCGTCCTGGACGCACAGCGTCACTTGTGCTTGTACGACCACACCGAAAATCGTTGAACCACTTATGAATCATTTTAATTGACGGAGCAGAGACCCCATAATATTTATCAAATTTTCCGACATAGTAAAAAATAATGTTTAATCACGACGCGAAATTCACTTTTCTCCATCTTTGCAAAAACGTGTTCAGTTGTTTTTCTATAATGGCTGTCAAAAAAAAAAAAAAAACCGGCAGTACTGGCTGAAACTTTTAATTTAGTTCTTCACAAGAGTTGTGAACAAGGAAGTTCCATGCAATTTGCGATCATTTTATTCCAAAATAGATTTTTACTAGACTTATCACTCCACCCTCGTATATTCCGGATTGGCGGCAAAACGGCTGAACGGATTTGGATGAAATTAGGCACATTGTTTATATTTCCGACATATACGCGGGCGAAACCGCGGGCAAGAGTTAGTTAGAACTAAAACGGAGGCAATTGCCTTTAGCGTGCTAATGTGTTTTAATTGAACTTGGTTGATAAAAGCTGCGTGCTGTTCGAATAAAATATGTCACTGTAGCTCTCTTGGGGGTTGTAGAGAAGAAAGATATCTTAAAAGCTGTGAATATCGCTCTTTTTCTGTGTATGTGTTTCTTTGCGGTGTATGTATATACACCGCAAAGAAACACATACACACATAATATAAATGTATATTCAGTGGCAAATCTATATAAGGCGGACTTAATACCTTAGGCATTCTCTACCAGTCAACCAAGGGTGGTGAAGAGATTGGATGGCAGGTGCTTTGGTTGAGAGGAACAATGGTAAAAAATACTATTAAAACCAGGTACACAAATATATAAATAGGTTATAAATACACATAAACATTATAATATATATATATACTGGCAAAACTGACGAATCAGTGAAACTGACTAATCAACGAAACTGGCGAATCAAACGACTGCGACTGAGGGCAACTGACCAGTGATGCGCGGACTCAATAATAAAGCTAAAGAGCTTGTTTGTTTGTTTGAATGCGCTAATCTCTGGAACCACCAGACAGATTAGAAAAATTCTAAGAAAGGCTATAGGCTATTTAACATCACGATAGGACCCTTAGGAACCGAGCAAAAATAAAAAAAGTCTAAATAATAAAAGAAATCTAAGCATAAGCGAAATAATAGCGCGGACGGGCGATGCGATACGACGGGGTGGGTCGAGAAACAAGAAATTTTACGCGGACAAAGTCGCAGGCAGAACCTACTTAGAATACGTAATAATTGGACTTCAACCGTCAGATTGCATAGTGTATAGATATTAGCCGTGTGGCACTTTAAAGTTTGTTGTCAAAATCCTTAACAATTCCCTGATTTTATACACGGAACCACTAATCAAGAGTTGAAGATTAAACATACCTTAATAATGTCTCTGTAAGATAAATATCCGTAATGCAGTAAATATACGTACAGCTGTACGTATAATTATTTCCGGTTGCAATTACTTCATGTGGTTGTGGACGTTTGGGTAATTAGCGTGGTTGAAGTAGTGACGTCACAGGCTAGCGATCAATCTTAGAACACGCTTACCAGTCAACTGCTGTATGGTGCACTGAAATGATAATTGTTTTTCTACTGAATAACAAGTAAATAGGAAATTAGGTTGAAGTTGGGAAAGGACTCGCTGGTACAATCGATAATAAACACTTTAAAAAAAAATATTTTCTAAGTTCATAGCCTGGCGACCTTACATCATGTGCCATCATGTGCCTAGCCTTTTCCTAACTATGTTGGGGTCGGCTTCCAGTCTAACCGGATGCAGCTGAATACCAGTATTTAACATGGAGCGACTGCCTATCTAACCTCAACAACCCAGATACTGGGTAATACGATACTCTTGGTAAGACTGGTTGACTTTACATCAATGGTACATACTAATTCCATGCTTAACATTATTTCTAACGTACCTACTTAAGAAAAGAACGATGAGGTTCAAAAGAAACATCGACCTGACGTGCCTAAATAAGTGCAAGAAAAACACAGAAACTTCCTTCTATTTATTTTACTGGCTAAACCTATAAATCTCAAAAAAGATTTCACAAAGATAAAAGAAGATAAGCAGAGGTGTAGGGAAACGCAAAGGTAGCCCATGACGACAGTAAGTCCAATGTGATAAGGGCCGAACATCCACATGTATCGGATCCAATTCCAATTTAGAACTATAATCCGAGATTCGGCCCTTCCCAATTTCACCCGACTTTTAAATGAAATTCGAAACGAAACGATCCATTATACCCAAGCCTTTAAAAAAGGTAATTAACAGTACTTTATTGGTTGCTTCATTCGCATAGATTTCACGTATTTCGATACTGCTGAAATGTGATTGGCAAGAGAAAATAACATGTTCTGTGTCTCCGGGGAAGTACTTACATATATACGAGTAGTTGGGATTAGAAGTGGGCTGTGTCCCTTTTGACGCAAGGTTTTTCTGTTCAAGGTTAGTCGTCAATTCGTCATCCATTGTTCTGTTGTTTAGTTGAACTGACACTAGACTGAAAAATAAGTCTGTTTGTTAGGGCTTTACGAGCTACTCGCCGAATCAAAAAAATTGTATAATTTTCTCCCATTTGTCAAGAGTCGGTAAAAGTGTGAAATGAGTACTTACCTGATGATAATATTTAAAATAGAATAGAATAATTTATTTAGCAAAAAGAAGAAATACAATGGATGTTACATTAATAAGATATTACATTTGTGCTCAAATTTTGTGAATAATGACCCCGAAGCTAGGAAAATCCTGTGCTGTATTTAGTTTTGCACCACTCATGAAAATAAAGAACATCAATGAATAAAGAACGATATGATAGCGTTATTATAAACTATTTACATACTTATAAATATACAGCAGAAGTAAAGGCTTACAAACTGAAAAATTAAAAATGCAGTTACAATATCCACAAAAAATATCTAGCATTTATATTTTACAAGGCTAGCCAATCGTTCATAATTTTATTAGAGCATTTCGAATAGTTGCTTTTTGTATGCAGTTTCACATTTGCATTTTACGAATGGCGTGTCGTAACACTACAAGTAAGTTATACATTGTACTGTGACATTTATTATGGTGATCGTGGTAGCTAACATTTATCAACCGCTCCAGCCACAATCATTTGTTACAAAACAACATTTCTTAAGAATTTTAAAAATGTTAATACTAGAACTACGAACGACTCCGCAATTTGTCAACAGAAAAAGTAAAGTGATTAATAACAGTTTTAAATGCAAAAACTTGCATCATTTACACCTCAGCGGGAAATTATTCAAATTTATTCATGAGCCGCGGGAGTAGGTAATCGTCTCTAGAACCTGCATGAATAAATAGGAAGCAGTGTACAAATCACTGGGACGGCCACCCCGCGATATAGTCGTTCACGTCGAGATTGTTCCATGAGGGGTTGCTAACTCGCTACCGATTGTATGCCTTCGCCTATTTACCGAAACACGTACAATACTCGTCTCTCATATTGCGTCCATTACAACAATACTGTCTGTTTCAACTTAAGCTCTTGTAAGCAGTTTATATGTTTAGTCTACTTTGTGAATAGTTCAAATAAGATTTGTTATTTTGCTCATTATACGATTGTTAGGTAAATAGGTTTTTGAGACACTAAACCATACTTTTCTTGAATTTTCCTATCTACTTAAGGTACAAAGTACGTATTACACAAGTAAAAGATACCACCACGTTTCCAACTCAATACCATCATTTCTAAATTTAATTTTTCTTATGCTAATTTAGGCAATAGAAGTCCCAACTGTGGACGTTAAATTTTAAAAAGATATTCAGTAGCCCGAAAGCTGCGTCATTGTAAAGGTTAACATTTTCTAAAATATGGACGAACTTTAGAATTTAAATAATTTATTCTTTTTTAAACTCGTTCCATCTATCATTCCAGTTTTAAATTAATATGTGTGAGTAAGAATAGCTATAGGACAATATAATTAAACCTAGAACGTAAATAAAAAGCATTTTCAGAGTACATACCTACTGGTATCTGTAATTAGTGATCCATTGGTAATATTCATGCTTTAAATAAAGCTTTAACATCATTTTGACTCAATATATTTTAATAACGGCAATTAAGAAGACAGCGGTAATGGAAAAATAAAATTATGCTTTCAGGTAACTAGAAAAATAAAACATGAAACGTTTTCTGTCGGCCCTCTTAATTAAATAAAAAATATACGGGAACGTAGGCATTATTTTATTATATTATATATAATCGAATTATGGGTTCCTGAGCAAATATTATAGTACCTAAATCAGTTTATTCTAAAAGGTAATCTTTTATTTTGTTTTTAATATAATAGATACACTGGAATAACTTCTTATTCTAAACTAACAAACTATTAAAATAAAAATATAATAACCTTACCTAACAAAAACCATTAAACAACTAAAATATGGCATCGAAAACTTTCTCCGCATCCTTCTAAAACAAATAAGTTTCAATTTGGGTTATACCTAGTTGAAAAGATGAAAACATTACAATATTGTATACGGTCGTAAAAACAGTTGGTTGGTTGGCTTTATTACACAAACTCTAAACGAAATATAATTGAAGTTGGCCGCTTAGCGAGTGTTCTGGGCCACCCTATCATTTTCAGTGTTGCCCCGCAGTAGTAAATGACAATTGGCGGACATCAAAAATTATTTCGATAACCTTTTTATTTTCCTTCGGACGCAGCCTTGGGCGGAATGGCGGTCATACGGGTTAACAACGCGGTCCACCAGAACGCATTAACCCTTTCTTTGCCCCACGAGGATATGGCAAGCTAACGTACACTATGGGATAGACTGGATATATACAATAATATTCTGATATTTTCGCTTAGGCTACCATGTTCCCCGCGAAAATATGCATACTAATTGAACATTAAGCTTCTCATTAAAGAGTGAAGCTTAATACACAGAGCGTTTTAATTAATATTACAGTCATGTACAGAACATGGGATTCGGATCGGGTAAATCGTTCGGCTTAAACAAAAATTAAGTTTGAAAATGTTCAAAGGCACAAGTTGACGAGTCTGCAACCTCATAAAATTGGCTAATTTCGTCTTTCTTTCCCATTCGTCGGTTGGCACTCGTTGTGCTACTGTAGGCAAATTTTAATAACGCTTACTGCGCCAACCGCGCCGCCCGCTATTTCGCACCATTGAATCCTTGAGCACTTTTTACCCCCGATAGAAGTGAGTGGGTCTATGTGTTCTGGTGCGATTTCCCTTTGAATATAATTAGGTACTATGACTACGATTGTATTTATATAAGCTCCTTGTGGTTTTGGTTTGTTTTCACACGATAATTATGTTATTCCTTTTTGCTGCGTGGGCTCGATAAAGTTAAGACGTTGTTAATAATAATCTCAAAATAAATAGGAAATATTGGATTTGGATTTAGGATGCTCAGAACTAAACGTAGGGTCTTAACTAAAGGAATGAATTAGATATGGAGGTAGTGTAGCGTTGTGGGTGTTTCCAATATAAATTGAAGTAATCATTTATTTATATTGGTCGCCTAAACATCTGCAAAATTCCCCGATTCTTATTTTTATTTCTCGTTAGAGTCTTAAATATTATCTTGATTAAAGTTCTAAAGGTACTTCACTTCTATGTGCTTGCTTAAATTTCTAGAAATTTCGCTATGATTGAACTATTTTCATAAAATAGAAAAATAAATGAGAATTTCACTCAAGCATTTCATCGCTTAGACAAATTGTATTTTAGGATTTGGAACATTTTCATTTCAAATATGCGGTACTAACGTGAACTTGCGACTTTGTTCGCATACCTAGTTAATGATTTCGTACCTTTCTCGACCCTTTCAAGGAGTTTATTTTCGTTCTGTCCAAAAAAAAATCCAAAACGTCAAATATTAAAAATGGATCAGTCATCAGTTTTGTAAGTCCTTGAATGTAAACAGAGTCTGCAAAGTGTGAGAGATGCGCTACAGATTTGTATTGCATAATTTTGTACACAGATATCTCCTTGGGCAAGTTTGTGCGAGACAACGGCACTATGTGAGTAAAATGTTTTCCTTGTTCACACTGCACGTCTTTGATTTTACACTGGCTCCGCTACGGTATTTTGAAAGCTAATATTGAACGTACCTTGTTCGTGAAGTACCATGAGTTTACTGACGAAGAAGATGGCACTTATGGTAATTCACCTGTGGTCTTTCACAGTAACTTAAAATATGCCTTTAGGGCGAGGCAAATCTAGCGTAAAGTAGCGTAACGCAGCGTTATGTGGCGCTAGATGCGTCGCTCATTATATAGTCCTGCAGACCGCATTTTGGCCGTAGCGGTCAATCTCAACGGTAACTAACCTACGGTGCAGGAGATATTATAGTGCACAAGAGTGTGCACAGACTCTCGATCGATGCTCTCTTCCCTCTCTTTCATAGTCCGATGTAACGTCAATCCGACACGACCAGAGAAAGATCAAACGCAGGACCAATAACTTATCGTGCTTTCCGAGGCAATGGGGTATGTATATAATGGGGGTAAAAACACTTTGGCCGGCCTAGGAATGAACCTAGGACCCCATGCTCAACAGTCGCGCTTGCGACCGTGAGACCAACGCATAATGAGTCACCGAAACTGTTCTGTGTTTGGTTTGGTACAATATTTCAGTATGACGCAACCTTACAGGAGCTTGCTTAAAATAAAAAAATGGCTACGTAGGTCGTTGATTTTGCGCGGCTAAATTTCGACGACCCTCAAGAAATGAAATCAAGAGAATGTTCTTCTCTATACTAAAAATAATACTATTATGCGGTGATAATGAAAGAAAATCTCCTGTAAGTACTGATTACTGGATGCCTAGGTCATCATTAAACAGTGGACCTTTCAGGGTTGATATCATGGATATTGAACAAAATTCCAGCGAACCCTAGATAGGAGACAATGTGTGCCTACCTTCATAATATAGGTACCTAAAGGAATCGCGTGACTCCCTTTGTATCTATCTACTATAGTAGTTGAACTTTCCACGATTAAGTCTCGCCTCCATTACGAAACAATGATAAATAAAACAGTTTTACTTTGTATCTTTTGTGGTGTAATCACTAAAGTACTAATTCACGAATTAATGACTTAATAATCGTAGTATTAGATACACGTGGAACGTCGCTTTTGATTGTTTAATTATGAATGTGAATTAGAATTGTAGAGTAGATATTTACGTAAATAAATTATGGAATGACCCAACACTCTAACTTTCCCGTGCAGGATAGAACTTCCGGGTGTAGGATTTCGGAGAACCTTTCTGCGAATGCTTTCGCTTGTAGGGTAGGTTTAGCAGTCTGAAACTAAAAATAAATTGTATAAGGGAATGTAGGTCAGCTACATTTATTGGAATCAAATTGTGCTAATAGCTGATACTAGAAGAAGATATATGTATATTCAACAGGAGTTACATTCAAATTGGTGCTCAAGAACAGAAGTAGATATTTATAAAATTTAACTTAAATCAAATCAAAAGTCTTTGTCCAAATTAAGCTGAGAATCAGCACTTTCCGAATGTGAAAATGAAATAAAACAGTCCCCTAAAACGCCCGCCCTTCACCACTTCTTAGTGCTTTAGCTGGGAAGGAGAAAAAAAATAATAATAAGGAGAAGTGGCGCAACAAACTTCCCAGTAGCTTTAGATTGAGCACTGGGGTTTCTGTGATTATTTTAGAATTTTATGCTGTGAAAAGGGAGGCATTTGACACAATATAGGCAAACAAAAAAATGCTTTGATCGTCTGGATTGACCCAAAGACCTCCAGCTCAAAACGCAACCCCTATCTTCCCCCCAGGGTCTCCTTGACCGACGACTAAGACAAGAACTCCCCATATCGGCTAAAATTAATGCTATTGGCGTACTATATTAGTTCCTCGCTTGCATATTCAAGCACTGCGATGATAAAACACCTCCGTTACGAAGTCTACTCCAGTAAATTTACCCGTTGAGCGATCTAAGAGCGGCGATAACGCGACGGAAAGCGTCACGCGAAGACAAGGACGCGGAATTATCAGTATTCATAAGTCATTGATAGGTACTCGTAAACTGTGGATAAAATATAGGGTAAGCTTCTAAAGTAGGACGAAAACGTAAACAAAAAGTATGCGAAATGAGAAAATAACTGAATCGGGCATAAGCTCTCTTTCAGAGAAAATTTGCTTAAACTAAAATTGTAGTTTTGTTCGTAAAATAATTTGTTTTTGGCGAATTGTAACATCTCGTATTAAGACGATCTATACTGATGACTTAGTTTTGTGTATCGATGAAATATCTTGCCTTGAGCCTATAAGGGCGTAAGGGCTTTTACCCTTAATTTCATCAAAATCTGCTTAATTTTAATTAAATTTGTGTCGATACTAAACGAAATAGCGGACTCTCAAAAGATATTATTATTTTAGTGTCGACGTAGCTATCTATTCGTTTCTTCCGCCTTTAGGTGGTACCGCAAATTCCAATAATGCCGACAGCACCACTCGTAGCTCCGAATATAGCGTCTCGGCTGCAAATATTGTTCGTACCACACTTAGACGACCCAAGCAAAAATGGTTTTTGACTAAATTGATTTTCTGAAACCAAATAACGCCAGTGTGACCTCATTCACTGTTTATATATTTGTATATATTTCAAGAAATCGGGAATTAAAAATCGTAAGAAGTCAGTCGACGCTATTAAGAAACTGTTCATCAATTTTATGGACCCTAAATTTCTGGTAGTAGGAAACTGCCTCGAGGCATGCGACTATAAACCTGGCTGTCTGGTGACACCGCGACAATGAAGGACAATACTGATAGCTACACACCTAATAGAAATAAATGAAGAAAAATACAAGCGAAACGACTATTCATTTGTTTTCTTTTGTTCATTTGTTAATTGGTTCGTTCTATTTAATTAAGAAAACATGCAACAACATACAACTTTTACGTTCAACAAACATACACTGTCATGTTGTGTAGTGTAGGTACGTTACATAAGCATAACAATAATTCTTTATGTGATCATTTTATTTTATATCTGGGAAACTTTAAACCAGGTTAATGTAACTCTAGATATATACTTTGTAAACATTAGCCTCTGAAGGTTTGCTCCAATTCCGTGTTAAGAGAATCGTCCCAATTAGAGCGGACTTTTTCTTCGCGTAATTGTTAAGAAAACTTATGTTACAATGGGACATTGGATGGAGCCTTAACAAAACGTTCACCTCGTTGGCCCATTCTTATGGTAATTCGACCTCACTGACACGCGACCTTCTGTCCACACCCCGATAATATGCAAATTAGTCCCCTCTATAAAGTGACCTGAAAACGCTTCCTCATTAAGTCCATTTTGGATTCAGATGAATTCTAAAGCTAGATCATTCGCAAAGATAACACAAGTCATAACGTAACGGAAGATATCGTGCGAGCTACAATATAAAACATTATGTAAGAAGTTTATGAGTAAAATTTATAACATCTGCGGCATAATATCACATTTCATAGATACCCAAATGTTCAGTAAAAAAACTCGGTTTTAATGGGTGAAACTTCAAGGGCCATTAGTGTAAAGCCTCGCGTCATTCTCCGCGTACAAACTCAAGCTTTTTACTGCAATAAACTTTCTGACAAGCCATTTGTGGCCGGAAAGTGTTCGCTGAAATTAATCATATAACCCACAACAGGCCTTGTTTACCCCTACACCCGCGACTCTTGATAACTTCTTTATTTCACTTGTGAATTAATGGCTGTCGTTGGCACTCGCCGTTTTAAAACTAGAATCCTTGAATATGTCTATGTAGTTTTGAAGTTTCCGTCGCCTCACCCAAGGCAATTTAAACGTGTTAATTAAGATTCTCAAATTGAAGCGTTCATTGTTCTTTGTAGCTGAATCTCACAGTTAATTCAGCGAGACGTAAAATTTGTCAAATCAAAGCAACTCGTGTCAGACACACGGCGTTTCAGTAGCACCGTGGATCAGATTGAGACTTTAAACTCTGACTTGCGAAATTTCTCTTTGATATTTTGTCAGCAATTCTAAAGTCACGTATTTAATTCAAGTTGGTCGTCGGGATGCAAAATCAGTGTAAATGATCACAAAACAAAATAAAAACAAGTAAGGCGGGAGTGAGACTGCGACAAATAGACGACAGACGCCGGTGAAAAGTTTAATTGTTTGAAAGTCTCTCTAGAAGTTAGGAACTCTATGGCTGACGCGGGTGCAGAATAGCATGCCTGCGGGTACTCGGAGTGCGCTTTACTTAATCGGTTGAATTAATACAAAGTGGCTGTGAGTTTCCATATCTGACATTATTCTTACAGATTGGTAAAGAAGGCTGAAGTCAGGAACCCAAATCAAATAAACCGGATTAGGTCATCGCTTTACGGCGAGTGGAAGTGGCGGGTCATCTCGGAGGAAGCAATTCTCGTGGTCGTAGATTGAATGCAAAATTGGATGAGATCCCACTGGTTTTACTGTATGGATCCCGGGAATTGTTACGTACCAACTTCCCCGCGTTTTATTTTGTCGAGGGCACACATTGTTTGAATGGTTTGATTGAATGTGACAATAGTTATTGTAACTGACGCTTCGAATGCTTTCGGGTTTCTTATTCAACCGTTTTCTCGAGAGATAAATTTATTCCCTTCATATTGGATGTTTGACCGCTTTTTGGGCTTTGTAGTTAAAGATTGAAGCGAGGGAGAATTTTTATGTTGTATCACGGATGATGTAACGCAATATTTTATTAATACTTGTGGGCTGTATTTTATTTTTTATGACAGAAGAAATACCTAGATAAGTATAGTCACAATATAAAACAGAAATAAGAAACTCAGGTAGGTACCAATACCTATTTAATAAACCTACCTAATAACCAAGCCTGTAAAATTCCTTTAAATCCGCTGTCAATATTTCCAACAATACAGGAACACCACAATACAACTAAGAAAAATGTGTTCCGAACATTTGTTTTGCTTCGAACAGCAAAAGCTGAATTCTTATACTGGCAGTAAAGGGGACTTGAAAACCGCTTTATCCATTTCCAAAGTTTACGAAAAATATTTATACATTCTTGTGACAAAAGAGTGTGTGCTTTATAGCTCCCGTGAACGTATACTGCTAACAGAGCCAATCACGTACGGTAGTGCAAGTAGTGCCGGTTGTGGGAGGTCAAGTGGCCCGCCGTACTTGCACAGGCCAATCGCAATGTTACCTTGCATTCGTTGCTAACGAATTCTATTCACTAAAGAATTAATAGGACGCTTTGCATGAATGAAAATTTTACTAGCGATATTTTTATTACTTGTTCAGTGAATAAAATATTATTGTAATGTCAATACTTTAGGTAATTGATCAAATAAGGAGTTAAGTAAGCAGTCAGTCAAGTGGAACATAAAACTAATACTTAACATAATATATTTTGATTAGGTATCCATGTGATTTTTAATTGGCAACAAATGCATTTATTTCCTATTTATAAATCATGCCACCTACGCCATCGCGATTACGGCAATATTGATCCTAACATAAAAACGCAGTTCCAAACTTTACATAACTCAAAGGGAACGAAAGTAAACTTTCATGTTGGCAATGTTATTGGAATTGTGCAGGATTGCTCGCATTTTTTTGTTTACATAATATAACACTCCTTTGATTTTTTTATTCTATTCGTGCCGTTGCATGTTCATACTTTTGAATTCAGATTGGAAACTGTACAACTCTTCATACGGTAACGTGACAAAAGGGAGCTCAGTCAAAGACGCGAGTCGTTTTGCGTCCCGTATGACGTCAGACCGCGTGGCGTGTCGGTGCCATTCGCTGACTATCGCACCGCGCCCGCGCTCAAAACTTTGTCAAAAATGTCTTCCAGCCAGTGTTTTACAACTTTTGTTTCTATTTCTGAATCTGCTTTTGTAAGTGAATGAATGTGCTGGCGTTCTCGCACACTCAGACGAAAAGGCTACATTTGTGAAGACGTGTTTCGCTAACATGTGACGTTGTAATGTAAAGTGTGCTGGTAGAATGTTCATGTTAGTTTGCAAAATGAACCTTAAAATGATACAATACCCTGACATATCAACTACATTTACATAAAACTCATATAATATTCGAGTGACTTTCGAACCAATCAAGCTAGTGCGCAGTTAAAATGCTTCTGTCTATGATATTAAATGGACTCAAGAGAGCAAGCAATTTATAATAACTTGCTACCGGGAACCCAGCCACAAGTACTCGTGAAAATTAAATCAGTGAGCTTTAAGTATTACTACTCAGGACGCTAGAGCGATTCAAAATAGAAGTAAAAGGCGAAAAACTGAAGGCATTTCTGTTGCTAAATGCCTCTATTTAAATTAATTTCGAGTATTTTGAAGTACCTAAAGCAGGATCCCGCATTAAAGTTTCAGTTTCAATATCGACTGCGGTTACAGACCACTGTGGATACCACAAATGCTAAAGGAGGAAAACATTTTTATGTTAATTAATTATGAAGAGCTAAACCGTATTTATTTTGTCATCTGTAATGAAATGAACTCGCTGGTAATCTCTTTAATAACCTATTTTTTTTAGATACCTAACCTAACTTACTTATTTTTTTATATTAATGCGATACTTAATTTTAACTTACCAATAAATTAATGTAAATTGGATTGTATATTTATGCAAATTTCTTTTCATATACCCCAAAAATTCTCCGTTAAACTTTGAGAGGCTACCATAACCCTCATAAAATTCAAAAATTTCAGTTAACTTCATTAATACACTGACTGAAAAGCTTTGTTTCAGCCGCGCAGAGAGCAAAGTTTACCCTATAGAGAGCTGCATCTATTAATTTTTGTTAACTGAAATTCTATTCGCAACTTTGCACTCGAAATAATTTTTCTACGTTGAAGTTGGCGGCTATTATTTGCCCAGTTTATTTTTCTCCAAGTATGAGAGCCCTAGAGTTGAACACACAGTCTGTGTTCAAGTGAGCCGCTTCGCTGCGCAGCCCCCGCGCACCAAAGCTAATATAAACTGTATGTGACGGACTGTATTCTTTCAACCATAACGCCAGCAATAACTGCACAGCTTGGCTAAATGTAAAAGGATCTAGACTGGATAAAACATTAAATTGAACCAATATCTCTTCACTTCATCGCTCTATTCTTATAAGCTCACGTCTCTTGGAAAATTAATCTAATACGTATAAGATTTTCGAGTAACCTATTTCATAATTTTAATAGAGGCTTTTAGGGATGCGCCGCTATTTTTTCATAAAAACGTCATGACGCATGGCCGCCATAAGTTTGCCCAGAAAAGAGCGGAGAGAGCTGGATCCATGTAATTAGACGCTACGAAGATTTATGTTACGGAAATTCCCAAATTCTTTTAAAATTTTGGCTGCGACACGTGCTTCTTCTTAAAACACTTTTCCTCGGCAAAAACTTATTGCTTTAATAAGTTTAAGTAGCAGATATTTTACAGTTAAATGTCCTTTACATGTTGTTGAGTGTTTCAATTAAGTAGAATTATAAATTAGGACGTTTTTAAAATGGAAATTACGTTTTATAAGGTCAGGGTAGCGATTAGGGTTACTATACTAAACTCGTATAACGAATCCCGCATATCTTCAGCGTAGTTCCCGAACATCTGTGAGCCGGGAGCTAACCCGGGAGCTTAAGCTTCTAGATCAACGACAACTTACTTAAGACAACTTCTGATACAAATACGAACATTATCTCCGTCCAATTTCGTTAAGCGAGGGGAAAAAGGTAAGAAAATGTATGAACTCCGTGTTTATTCGGGTCCGCTTTATTTCCATCGTCCTTTGGGGGCTCGCTTCATGTATCACTGCAGACGTCAGCCCTGGGTTAATTGTCTACGTGCGTTTTCAGCTGAATTCGTCACGTTTACCCGTTCACATCCCTATCGCAGTTTAGCCTCGTACTAATAAACGTTTTCTAAATCGAGCGCCCGATGTTACATCTACGAATACTCTGTATCAATATTTGTCTTTCTCTCTTTGTTTCGTTTTACTAATATGAGAACGGCTTATGAATCTAGATTTATGCGATATTTTATGTCTGAAATATCACAGGTTAAATTGTGATTTTGGAACAAATTGCGAAGTTCACATGTAGGCAGGTACAACATTTTTGTAGGTATGTAATTTTAGCGTGGGCGCGACCATCTAACAACATGGGATTCCTAAATGTTACCCTGTGAGTGTGAAGCGCTATTTATTTATGTTACGGATTTACCCTGTAACCGGCTTTAGCAACTAGAATAAAACGTTGACCGAATAGCTTAATTTATTCCGTTTATGTTATTACTGGTGTACATGTACCAAAGGAAGACATCAAATCTCGACTATTTATCCTTCGTTGGATGCTAGTGAAATAATGCATTTCTGAGGTCGTGAAAGCCATGGATCATTGGTATTGTTGGTCTCAACTGAAGTGCTCTTCAAAAATGAAGCGAAAGATCATGGAAGGGTCTCCCCTTCCATGCTTAAATCCATTGGAATTGATACTGGATATCATAGCAATCTCTATGACAATAGTGAGGTAGGTTTGTAAGTAAGTACACAGTCTAAAGAAGTCACGGGGGTAGAGTCGCTGAACTAAAACTTTTGTGAAGGTTTCCTACACGACGATGATGTACATCATCGTCAAGAAAAAAAATCAACCAGTGAATCAGTACAAAAAAAATTAAGAGGGTATTATTATTTTATTATTTATGTACACACTGTAAAATACATAGGGATCCGACATAAAATAATTATAATTTGAGTACAAAGGTAGTGCTTATTTCTTAAGAAATTATTTATTTTATTGTTGTACAGTTTTCGAAAGAAAATATGTGCTTTTCATTGGTGGGAGTGAGCCGCAAAATATTGGGCTTGCGCAGCCGTGCTTTAATCCGATTGATCGAAATCCTGTCAAAACAATTTATACACTGGTTCGCACCCACACAAACACAAGTTTCATGTCAATCAAATACCTATCGTTGGAAGTAGGGTACTTTAATCATGGTACTTTAATATAAGCAGTAATTCCTCCTAGCGACTTGGTATATTATTTACTCGAGTAATAAATGACAAATGTTGTTGTGGAGTGTTTGTCGAGTGTCGTTTGTGCGGATATTAAACTCTTTATTTGTTCTGTGACATTAATTAGTTTGTGCAACAGAACTATATTATGCTTTTCCTTACTATAATAATTGCTATTTTGACCTCTCTCTCTAAAGGTCGGTTCAAATGGCATTGTTTCAAGTTATGACCAATTAAAAACTGCATTATATAAGTAGATAAGGAGTTGTTTTATTGACTACCGCACTGAAATATCAGATTTTCACCGGGTTTAAAGGTATAGATTTAGAAAGTGTAGTATGCTTGGTGACTGAGAAAACATCAGTAGATATTACATTTTGTAATCTTCACTCTTGGCATCCTAATTTACGGAACCTATAGATCCCTACGTTCATAAAGATTTACCTTCAAAATTGAATTTGTACAGAATAGCTCCTCTTGTACTGTACCTAAACAAAATATTCATAACACATAAGTCCAGCAGTGATTTGTCATTCTAAACGTGATGTTCAGATTTTATTTGACACTTTAATTTATCGAACGTCGAGCCTGCTTGAAATTCTCCATTTAGTTTCAGATATACCTGAAACTAAATGGAGATTTTATTTTGGGACCGATACCTATCTTGTTTCCAAACATGGTACAAATATTTAACTTCGGATACCGCTTTGAATTTAGCGACCGTGGAAATACACACGGTATTTTTAACTAGACGACCGGTTCGTTTGTGTTAGGAACCAATCTCGTTGATATATCCATTAGCCAAATAGAGAGCCGAGGCCCGCACGCCCCCCTTAACAAAACATCTGCGGGTAAGTATTCGCGGTACGAAGAAACCAACATTATTTTCCTTTCATTTCTATGGTACGTAACCCATGGACGGGCAAATACAATATAATGAAAGGCGTAATAATGATACAAAGAATTACTTTGAGTGCGAGTGTTTTACTTTTCCCATATACCTACATTTACAATGGTTGTACATTTTACAATCATTTCATTGTAAAATAACAATGGTATTGATAGTGAGAGACGTGTCATTCCCAGTTATAGTTTTGTAATTAATACTGAAAATAAAGGCATATCACAAACAAATAATGCTATCATTTGGTAATTGATTGAAAAAAAAATTCAAAATTGAAACAATATGGGAGCAAGCACGCACGTAAATGAAAATCGTGCGAGCGGTATGTACAAAATAAAACCTCTTGAATATTGCGGGATCGTGAGAAAAGGTAACTACACCGTATCCTGTCCGCACCTGTTATTTATGATCACTCGCAATATGCATTCTTTTACTATCATTTTATGTAAATGTGACCAGCTACTCCTTCAGGGAAGATAGCAAAATAATAACGCTGCAAAATAAGGTTCATAGTGCTTTTTACTTTTTCTAATTGCCTGCTTTCTTGTAAATAATGCGAGGGTGAATTAATATTGAAATATAATTGCATGCAGCTAACCCCAGGCTAGCCGGCGTTGCCAACGTGTTATTATGGTAATAGTTTTCAAACTTGAACGGGTCAGTGTTCTTTGTTTCGTTGCAAGTGCCGTTCAATTGGTCACAAAAGTGGCTGTTTCATGAAACAAATCTGCTATCAAAACCTTGTTTTGTTTTATCGCTTTTGTTTATGCATGTGTAATTGTGTCGATGACTCATCATATTGTTTGAAACAGAGGGGCAATTCTCGTAGTTTAAGAACTTTCACAGTCTGATCTCAGTCTCAATTTGTCAAAAAACCTCTAATTTCCCTACATTTTGACAAGTTTTTGAGATTTGTTTGTCGCTAAGATGAGACTGCGACTAGATTTTGAACGTTTTAAATTACGAGAATTGGCCTTCTGTCTTGTTTAGGTAGATATTTCATCATTATTATCATCATTTCTGCCGAAAGACGTCCACTGCTGGACATAGGCCTCCCTTTCGACCGGTTCCGTGCTTCTCGCATCCAACGGGTTCCTACGGCTTAGTAGGTATTTATTAATAAACTAGCTTCTGCCCGCGGCTTCGCCCGCGTGGATGTCGGAAATTATCCCACGGGAACGTGCTAACAGGATAAAATGTACCTATGTGCTTCCCCAGAATGCCATCTATCTCGCGGGCCCTTTGTGGCTAATTACAATAGAAAACCAATTGTGTCTCATTAGTGGTGATTAAGAGGGTACCTATATGATATCTTTACCTAAGTACATACCTAATTTAAAAAAAAAAAACTCAATAACAGAAAATTAAATACCTACCTACCTAAATAAACCTATTTCTGATGATAACTAATCTAAACTCAATAAATAAGCAAAATCCCTAAAAACTAATATCTATACGAATGACTAATCCTACCTAACAGTATTATAAAATAACCTACGGTCACTACGTACACTAACAAATATACTACCTATACTTTAAAATTAAAATCTATACCTACGACTTACATAAAAATAAACCTAAATAACTCTAAAAACTAAAAGGAATAAAAATGAACTCCATTGCGGGTGACTTAACCTACGACAAACTTATTATTTGCGGTTGGTGCAGTAATCGGGTCTAGGGATCGAACCGCAAAATTAAGTTTGTTTTTTATTGTATATACTTTTCCGGGATAAAAAGTACCCAGTGTGGTGCCCAGGATATTAAAGAATAATTATACCAAGTTTCAACGTAATCGAACCGGTAGTTTTTGCGTGATGCCTGAACAAACAGACAGACAGACAGACAGACAAAAATTTTTTTAATCACATTTTTGGGTTCGGTGTCGGTCTAGTAACACTCCCTGCCATTTATTTTTTTGATATTTTCAATGTACAGAATTTTCACTTCTACAGATTTATTATAAGTATATAGGATATCTTTTTCTTTATTCTATTTCACCAGAAATGGTTGGGTAATAGCAACATTTGCTCATTCCCAGTCTAAACAACGAATACATCGGTATTAAATAAAGTTCCTAGGAAGAGGGTTCGTAAACCAAAACATTGTTCTAACCGCTATCATTATGGAGAGGAGTGAGTAAACAAAGTGAGCAGAGTACCGCGCGACGTTTCGTTTCTGTTCACAAAATAAAGAGGCCAGTAAAATTCTGTTCAGTGCAACAGCTATCGTTCAGTGGAGCGGCTATCTGCATTTTATACTTTCGACGCCATCACTGGGCACTTTATTTCTTTACTTTGTACATACATAGGTATGAGGTATACGTGTATGTACTGCGCTTGCTCGTTGTTTATTTAACGGATCGTGCCCGATGAACGGTTCTATTCAATTGAACGTACATGTACGCCCGAAACGTGCTCACAGAGTTTTAATTTCACAAAGGTTGTTAAGCATGTAATGCAAGCGAATCTGAACGGTAATGAAGCTCACTTTAAACAGATTTCGGTATGAGTAGGCACTATCTAAATGTTATACTAGATAGAGCATCCGGAAACGTCGACGTCAAAACAAATCGTATGCCGTCCGCAACGTCGAATCCTAAACAGGATTGAAACTTGGACGGGAAGCAATCTAACGGGAACAACAGTACATACAGCGGTCTACCAACGTAGAGCCCTACGTAATTTAAAGAACAAACAAGCCTCGCAACTGGATTTACCTCGACTGCAACAAACTCTGCGTCGTCGCTTTAACTTATTCATTTGTCGCTTACTATCACTTGTACGTATACTTTCTCGTACTGCTACTTAAGACCTACAAGGGTTTCGTATTTCTGTGTAACCTTTGACACTTTACTCAGGGTCAAAGTTAATATCGTCATTTATAAAACAAACAGAACATTTTATATAAAACAGATTTAGAAGCCAATCGACGTGGTAAGTCTGTGTGTATATGAAATTCAGAGGCTCAAAAAATGCTATAGCGCCGCAGATGAGTTTGGCTCAAGCGAAGCGTTATCAAGCCCAGTTAATCCTGTCTTCTGTATTATTGAATAAATTTTCCCTCCTGACGTACTTCTGCCATTTTATATCGATTTAATGTATTGGAAAAAATCAGGCCATCGCCATTTCTGAATCGTTACAATGTTTTATTGAGGAAATCGTGATATAAAGTTAAAGTTTTAATTAGAATGTTTCGAGGAATGACGAGGTGTTCATATTAGGTAATCCTATTAGCCGTGGCCTGCTCGTTGTATTACGGGCGGAAGGCGGTAAAGCGGTACGATGTTATTGTTATGATGGCATAAAGCGAGCCATGTATCTCGCACAACGCAGGTGGCGCTAACTACCGACAGTGTAGTGAAAACTGTCGACACTACGACAACTCGAGACACGGATGTATCTACACACCATACAATGTAATGTTTCACGGTTTGCTGATGCGCAAGTTAGAAGCTTTTACTCGAGTAAACTGAATTTTAAGTTGCTACTTGGGAACACCGTCTCATTTTCACACACTATCGTTGCTTTGAATTCATGTGTTTATTTTGTACTTTTTTACATTTGCCTTTTTACCTTGAACAAAGACTAACGTAACTTTTTTGTTTAACGCCTTCGTGTTGAAATGGAAATGACATGTCATGCGGTGTGGTCCCGCTTAGAATATGCCATCGTATGCCACCGCTTAGAATATAACGTCTTCCTTGAGTGTCGCAGCAGGCGATTAAGGGATTAGGCAAGTGAATGGAAAGCTTCCACCTGTAGGTACACTGATAACATCGCACCGTGAAAGCCTAGCTTGCTTGAGGGTTACAAGGGTCACACTGAACCGTCTAGATTGTTGGGAAGAGATGTTGCAGAATATTGTCTATATATTATTTTTATTATATATTTATTTCACTGTAAATTGGCCATTTTAAGTTGATAAGTTGACTGTTTTAGTAGTGGTTTCACAGTGCAAAATTATGCCGATAAACAATACCTACTTGAGACTTCTAATAGAAGCCATGTACGTACTACCTTGTATAGATCCAGCTTATCTCTTCCTGAAGGTTTTGCAAAAGGCAGGTGGTGAAATTAGTAAGGAGAAACAGTAGTTGAAAAACAATATCTGCCAACCTTTGTGATGTTAGCAGACCATCCTGTGAAGTGGTTTTAAAGCTTTTAATCTACGATCAATAATAGTACTAGATTCCGATATGCGCTTCAAAAACGGCCCGAAAAATAAGACCACAAATACTTTTGTGGTCTTATTTCAAATTAGTATATTTTTAACCTTATTACTTACAATTTAAGTTTCATTTTAGAATAAATGACTGAAAATTAAAAAATAGAATGATTTTATTTTCAAGCGACATTTTAAATATATTTTGCAATGGTAATTAAACTTTATGTTTAAGCATTAAGGTTTATAGTAAACTGAAGTTGTTAATATTATTAAACTTTTTTCTAAGAAATGTAGATGTTTACATGTGTGCAAACGTGGCCACTTGAGCGACTGATTTTTGTTCCTGATCCTTAATCTAGTACCTACTATTATTGATCGAAGTTTTTAATGGTGATTTTCAGGGTGGAAAGTTCATAGGTAAAGAAGAGAAACATTGATATTATGCAATTTTAACTAGGTTGAGGCTTCTTCAAAATTTCGTGAAATATGAAGCCACTATATTCCTCGTCCAAACATTGCCTGCACGAGTTTGGTATAATTTTGTTTCCGTTGTTTACATTTCGCTTGAAGCTACGTCCAATAGCCCCTTTTTACCTCATTCTTAAGCTTTTTCGTGTCACGGCTACATGATTTATAACTTACTGAGATACGTGTCTTCGTTCTACCCTAAAGTCTCAATAATGTTGTATAAGGCACTGAACATAAATAATAAATCGCTAGCATGTACCAAGTACCCATGTATTTTATACCAAGAATATGATTCTTGAACACCACCACTGTTTTCCTTTCTAAGTAATGTAGCATTTTCCTTTATTTTTAGTTAGGTTGTTAGGTTTTATTGTAATTCGTGTTGTTCCGGAATTCATAGAAATTTACAACGATACTGTGCTCTGATACGATCATGGTTGCGGCGCCAAGTAATTCTATTAACTGAAATACTAACGTGCATGATTCGATAATAATTACCCGTTATTACTGTAGTAGAATTTATAATCTCGAAGCTTTAATAAGAAATATCTTAGTAGTTAGTGGTATATTTTAATAAGGCAGTCTTAGTAAGATTGTATTTATGTTTGTTTTGACTTATAGTCAGGCGGGCGGTTGGCTAGAGTTACTGTTTTCTAGTTAATACACGCCAGCTGTTGCACAGATTTGTCTCGGTGTGAATGTTAACACGATGCCAACGGGTACGCTCAGTTTATGTAAGACCACAGACAGAATATACATCGTTCTACAGTTGATTTATACGTTTTGTCTGATAATCTGTTTAAAGATACCTAGTTGAGCCAGAGAATTGAAATTTCTTTCTACGTAAAAGTGGAAAAATACTAGGCTAATCTTCAATAAACTAGTTTTTTGCTGATAATCCAGACTTGACTGAAGCAGCTGTAATTCTGTACCGCAGGCGGCTCAGCGTAATTCCTTTAAAGCCAGCGTTCTGCCGCGTCCCAGTTACACCTGGCCGCTGCGGACTCGAAAAACGTCGTTTATGAAATAATTTTGTGTAAGAGTATTTCTTTTTTGTATGTAACTTTGTTCGTTATTTTAAGTAGGCACCAGGTGGCGTTAACAGGCGGCGTTGCAGCGGAAATTGCCGTCGGTCGGTCTCCTCGCCGCGGCGGAGGGAGACTTGGCTCGCTCCGACCGCACCGCCCACTAGACCAGGCCCTTGTTAATTGTAGGCCAACACAGAAAACAATTAGCAGCACTCGTGTGCCCCACACCGACTCGGAATATTTCATTCATTACTCAGATAAAATCACGGACCTACTTTCGTAACATGTTCAATTAGATGTAACTCAAACAAGGAGATTACTCTGTTAGGACTTGTTGTGTGCTCAAACTTGGAATCGGGTTGTCTGCTCGCTGAGCCAAATTCATCTCAGAAAACATAATAATCGGATCTATTTCACTGTCGCAATTTGATACTAGACAATAGAAATAAAAACAGGCGAAGTTTCCGCCTTTGTTTTTCAAGTAAAAGATGACTTTCAACTTTCTTATTACACAACGACACAACATGCTTTTGTACTTATAACACCAATTGTTGTGGCAACAATACTTTGTAAAACAAAAGAAACTGGCACATCAATTTATATCAACAGGGAAAAGCTAAACAAATGGATATCACGCGTACAAACGAAATGAGAAGGGCGGCTCCCTGACTTTAGAACGTTTAATGACCTTTGAGGAAGGTGGTGTGTTTTGACGTTACATTAGTGAACAATGGACGTTTTACTAAAACTAGATCCGCCTTTATCTTCGCAATTGTTATAAAACACAAAGCGCTTAACTCGTTGAAAGCTTCGGCGCGTTTACACAGCGGCCGGCCGGCGGTTTGGCCGAGCCTATATTCGGCTTACGACGTAACGATGTCGATGGCTCCAATTATACTCGTACTTGTAATTCGCACTGAAATATGTGTGCATTGTACGAGTCGATAGGATTTGCTTTGAGTCCTGTTTTGCTTTAAACAAGCGTTTGGGATGAATGAATTTTGAAAAAGTTTTATTAAAGAAGGTAGCTAACATCACCGTTAATTGTTTACTGAGTGGCATTTAAGTGAGCAGCAGGCATGGCCCAGTCGTATCGGCCTCGATCTATGGGTTGTAGGTCGTCGGTTCAAATCCAGACAGGCGCTTTACTTCGCGTAAATAATTTCATCACCACTGCTCTCAAAACGGTGAAGGAAAACATCGTGAGGAAGCTGGCATGTACCCTGCGTGGTAGTTATTTAAGGTAAACGTGGGTGAAGTCGACAGTGACCCAGAAGTCATCAAATTAACTAAAAACATCAAAATCTTTTTCTACTAAACATTAAACTGTCCGATTTTTATCACAATATATCCTTGGTGGCATATTGCATAATTTAAACAACAACACGGAGTTTTAACTGTAATTAAATCTGAAATATTGTATTTGAAAAGTGTCCCCCACAATTTTTTTATTTTTTTGCTAGTTTAGCTGCTAAATATGATACGCAGCATGTAGTCTTGTGTTTTGATTTGTGAAACTTCAGTGGGGTCTACTGTAAGTTTGATTGTTTGATGAATTAGTTAAGTTAATTTGCTAACGATATAAATTGGCATTTGTAATACTTTTATCATAAAGTATTTTTTTTCGAGTGTGACATCTATTGGTACTTAAAAAATCCTACTTGTTCCAGAACTCGCCATTTTAAGTACCTATGTATTTTGACGAGTACTGGGTCACGTTTAATAGTTGTAACAACATTCATTGCGTTATTTACGTTGATGAGCAGACAATTTTTTCGAACATATGAAGCAATTGATTAGCAATATCCTTCAAAATTATTCAGATTGTAATTGAATGTGTGTTACTCAATTGGGGTGCAGGTCTTAAGAGCTTGCTCATCGTGTGACTGAGCGCGCTCTGCTTATTCGTTTCAAGAGTGGGCTTGTTTTGATCGCTTAGCTTGTGAAAAGTATTCTCAGTTTTAACCTAACTTGCCTTACCGAAGATGGTACAACTGAGCTGTAAAAATCCCTGGCTAATTGATGCTAGCCATAGATAAAGGACATTTCTATGGTGCTAGCTTTTCACCAGTAACCGCCACCAGTAGCCGTGGCATGCTAGCTTCGTCTCATTCAGATAGCGCGGATGTTAGAGTTCCAATCAAATCCTCAACTATATAGAGGTGCCTTCTTACTTAGTCTTCTGCCGTTGAAACCTCCTAATGTTCTCATAATCTTCTCGCATCCTTACATGTAAGTATAACAAGGTGTCGCTGATTCATAGCATGAAGATTTTGGATGATTTTTTTAATGTTGTCAGGTAGCTTTTGAATTCCCTCATAACTAGATTTCTTAGGCTTATTTTGTTTGTTATGACGTAAACTGTCTTCAATTACCGTTTTTACAACTGCGAGTAGATTTATAACTGATATGAGGCGAAATCTTTTTATTTTATAGGCGTTTGTAAATCTTAAGGTTTCCGATACCGCTGCAGCCATAGTATTTGCTCGACATTGGATTTAGTAAGATCGTTGTATTCCTTATGAAGTAATCTTTCAACGTAAGTGTTTTTTTTAGTTCTGAGCAGATTTACGGCCTTTATGAGACGATATCTTAATTTTTTTCTTAAATAACTATTATCTGATACTCGTAGCTAGGTATTGTATTTGCTCGGTACTGGACTTTTGAGACTCGTTGCATTCATCATGATGCAAGCTTACTTTGAGATTTTTTTTCATTTCTAGTCAGATTTCATCGGTCGACATGAGACAACATCTGAAATTATTTTGCTATTGTCATCTTCAAATGCATGTAACCCTATTTCGGGCAGCATTTTGTTGTTGTTTGTCTTTACGTTCTGGCAGTGCTTGGTCAACTCTTGACAATGCCAACAGAATTGCCGTTCTAACTAAACATACTTTTAGCGCTAAACGAATTGAAATTTTGACACATAGTGAAAACAAGGGTACCGCGCATGCGTCTACACTCGGGATGTGACGTTATAAGCAAGTCCTGCCTTAAAATTGGTACAAATATGACCTACCTTTTGAATGCCTAAGCATTACTATAGCATTCAAATAATCTTAAACGTTTTTGTCGGTCAGAAATATTGAATTTGTTCAATATTTACATCGGGCAGTAAAGTGACCAAAAAGACATTTTCACGTCATAATTGATTCTGATAAAAGTGATTCCGTGATTCTAAGTAAAAATATATTAGAACTAAAGTTATCTTGCCGTTTTTATTACCTACCTGCCCTGCTAACAGCAATCAATCTTTAGTAATTTCTTGGGATTTGGTCATAATATCACTTTTCTACTAATAAAACCACATTGGAAAAATCTGACCGCCAACTCCCTCATCGTGGCCGTAAGACAGACAACGATGACGGAGGTTGGCGATCCACGCCGAAGTGTACAGCGATTTGAAGTGGGGGCAATAACTTCCCAGTCGCCACCCGGAGGCAACTGGGAATTTTATTCCCGATTGGTGACCTGGTGACAATCCATGTGGCGACTGGGAATATTCGCTTTTACCTACCTTAACCTTACTCAGATCAAAGACGATCACATTTTATTTAAATGATTTCTTATCTTGAACTCTATGTTCAAGACATGAGAGTTCAAATTAGCATCTAAAATTGACGACTATTGGGTCTTTTTGATGAGTATTAGTACAAATCTGGCGACTACTGGTACAAATCGCCCTTTTTTTACATTTGCTTAAATAAGTATTTATTATCACTGAAAATTATAGAAATTAACTACTTAGAATAACGGATAAATTATCTATTTCATTATGTAAAAAGTTTCATTATAAATGAAATACTTTTTACACAGTCGTTCCTCAAAGTCAGTGAATTTCGAAACACGACGATTGTTGGTACGTTTACCTTACTCCCTCTCGAAGAGAGGAGGCCAGTGTCCCAGCAGTGGGAACATTATAGGAGGATTTTACATTTAAGTGCTATTAAGTACCTTAAAATTATGATTAGTTTATACTGCAACGTAAAGAAGAACCATTGAAATGAATTGCTAAAATTATACCTTGTTTATTTATGAGTACTATAAGTCCATTTACAATAGCATTAGAAAGAAGTTAAAAAAGGTTATTTTTAATGCACACTTTGTAACAAAAATACAATAAACATTGTTACATTATGATAGACGCCGAATTTATTATGATCTATTTTTACAGCAGCTGTCACACTTAATTGTAAACATTTAAACTATTTATCTTATGAAATTATGTGGCTTTCATTTATTTATATTATATAACTCCAATTTAAAATTACAGTGTCAATGCTAAAAACCTAAAAGAAGCAGGGATGAACAATACTTGGAACGTTATTCGTTTCACTATAATTCTACCGAATTTTATTTTAATTAAGGTGGATGCGCTGCAGTAGCCCGCGAAATCAGACGAATTCGGAGCAATTTTAATTTACAAGGGATGTATTGATAAGTTTTAAGGTTAAAATTGTATTATTGCCTACATATTTCTTATTGTTGCGCATCATATTATTTTTATTAAGATACAACCTTACACTGACCTGCAAATTGCAAAAAACGTAAGAAAATTAGAATTTAAGCATCTCCCTTAAAATTGTTTTATCATAACTTTGAAATAAAATGTTTTGCATTCCTGCTTCTACGAGCCTCTTTTTTCTAATGCTATTATAAATGGAGTATAGGTATATCTAATTTATTCAAATATTCTTTATGAAAACATTACGTTATTATTTTCTCCTAAAAGTTGACAAAAGTTGAGTGTATTAAGTATACCAATTCCAATCTTTTTGAGTAAACAAGTAGAAATATTAAAATTAGATTGGGCAAATAAATAATTTACTTTTTAAGGCAAATAGCTTTTTATTTATAGAAGTCTGGCTTCAGTATGATGCATAGTTCAGTCTTTTGGGTACTATTTAATTTTTTGAAGCGAAATATCACTTTATCGTTCATCTTCTTTACTTTCATATAATAGGAATTAGTAGGTATAATATTTTCTTTCATTTCATTTTCAACAATACTGGTACTCAGCTGCATCTGGTTAGACTGGAAGCCGACCCCAACGTAGTTGGGAAAAAGGCTAGGCAGATGATGATAGTAGGTATAACATTTTCACCGTTTTACTAATGTAATAAAACTTAGCTATGAGTACAATCAATCAATCAATCAATACTGACTAAAACCCAACCCGTGTTCCTTCAGTTGCCTGTGCCAAGGGCCACGGTATCTCTTTCGAACAACCCGCAGCCCTGGCGGCATCGGCCCTAGCGGGCCCCGCCAGTTCGTACTGACATCTCTTTGAGGCGCGCGTGGAACACAACGCGCCGTCGACCCGGGCCTGGTCCTTACCGGCGAGCAATGGGCAGCTCGCCGCCCGCAAGCCCGCGCCTACGGTGGCCGGGAGTCGGCTGTTGACTCCCGTCCAGGGACCACGCGGACCCTTACGCGTCTTCCTCACGATATTTTCCTTCACCATTTTGAGAGCAGTGGTGATGAAATAAATGACACAAAGTGAAGCCTTTTTTTTTTAACCGACTTCTAAAAAAGGAGGAGGTTCTCAATTCGGATGATTGAATTTTTTTTTTATGTTTGTTCGCGCATAACTCCGTCACTTGCCAACCGATTTGAAAAAAAAATATCAAAAACGGTTTAGTAGTTTGGTTTTAAACCAAAATTACTGGTAAAAATTACAACTTAAAAGGGAAAAATAAAAATTTTTTTGCAAAAAAAAATAACCGTCTTCCAAAAACGACACTACAAAGAAAAAAATAACTTTAATTTCGGAAGTCGGTGGCAAACAACGAAAATGTGAACCCAACGACACCGACTTCCGAAATTGAAGTTATTTTTTTCTTTGTAGTGTCGTTTTTGGAAGTCGGTTGATCTTTTTTTGCCTGCCGCGTCCTACACGGTAAGTCGATGCCGTTACTACTGGGCCACAACTGGGTACTGTAAACAATTTAACGTTATTGGATTGGTTGGATGGTTGTCCCAAAAGAATACCATCAGATACATGTACCTACGCAATTTTCAGTTTATGTATGTCATCAGTTGCTCATTCCACATACGAGTACATATCGGACTTACAAGTCTGATTCCTTAAATGCAATGAACTTCGAAGTAAGCACACGTAGTAAACATGACTTAAGATTTAGTTTAAAACTCAAACGTAGATATTTCAACCCTGAATCCATACCTTGCAACTTCCCGAACAGAATAGAGTAATTGCTTCTGAGCTAAACTTGGGAATCAAGTGCATACCCAAGTTTAGTTTCAAGTAATTAATCTATGAGGTAGGAGAAATTGTTGGAGTCATTCGTCAGTCTCAAGCTGTGTATTGAACCCGACGGTGGGAGCCGAGGCGTCATGTAATTCTGTTACTCTCTCCCACTTCCAGTTAATTGAATACGTCTGCCACACGGCTGAGGAGCCAGAAAATTCGATTCGAGGATCTAATGTATGTAGCAAACATTCTTAGACGGAATACAGTTTACTTGTTTTAAGAATACAGGGGAAGGATGACGCGTTAATGGAATTGTTACGCGCTACATCTTTAATTGTTTGTTGCTTAGCGTGTTGTAACAGTAAGTAAAATGGAGGCAAATGAAGGAGACTAGTTTTATTTGCTAGACAGTAGAATAATTGAATTCCATATACATTAAATCCATTTCAGTTCATATTCATTAAGTTATTCTCATTTAATTTACTTCTGAATACGAGTTTTGTTTTATCAAGCTTATCATCTACGAGTATAAGCAGCCGTAAGAAAATATGGTTAACAGGAGCAAAGACCCTATTACATGATTTCCTTTAGCGTCCTTCGACGACTATTACTAAAGTAATGTTACTTGAGGAAAATACTGGTCATCTTTTGAAAACTCTTCCTGTACCCGGCTTATCATTAATTTTATCCACCCTATAAGCAGTGTCTAATCACCGGACTCACAAGTTATCGGGGATTAAAAAGCACAATCTTCCTCATCCTTTGTTTTCTTGGCAGTGTGACGTAACATGCAGTGTACTTCATGTAATCCATTAGTCGCTACTTTTCTTTTTAACGTTGAACTTTAACTTGGCACTCTCTGACAAACGTGATGGGGTGCTTTGAATTTTTTCCCCCTTTCAGAAAAAAAAGTTGTGTAAAATACTTGGTGTAAAATTTCAAAGTTGGTTTTGAATATTTTTGATCTAAATAAAACAAATGGGTAACGCCAGGTGGTTTCAGTTCTCACATAAGTAGTACGAGTTTTAGTTTGAAACTATTTTGATCGAAGGAATTGACTCGTATCATGCACGATTTGTATTACATCCATATGCATTCAGCATTTAAACAGACAACTTTGAGATTTAAAACTCATTCAAAAATGAACTGTACACAAGATTGTAACCGGTTTAGCATTGGCCTACGCTTTTGCTACGAGCGTAGTAAACCGTAGTGGACGGCGTAGCGGCGTAGCACTAACTAATCACCCTATCTTCCAATCTTCGAACATTGTTAGATCAACCCAACGACGATGCCCATGAATAAGGTCGATGAATACATGATTCTGATTTAATATAAACCATCAAGTAAGTACATATAGGTCTAAATCAACCAACCTTTATGTAAATAATTTTATATCAAAGTCAATTGCAGTTATATTCGTTACTGTAGACAAATATTGTCATCCTAAAAGTAAATAAATATTTATGCGCTACCAGCAAAGTCGTATAAATATGTTAGAAAGGCTTTTGATCTTTTATGAATGTTGGGATATCGAAGTCACCTATGTACCATGTATGGTATGTTTAATGAGTTGAATCGAGTGTTGTTCTCCGCATACTTATTATACTTTTACAAACCCATAACATCTCATGTCCTGATAGGATTTGTAAGATACAGTAAAGTGCATAATATTATATTTAAACATTTCAAGTATAATATCTCCAACTCAAAAAAAAAAAAAACTTTTGCCAATTTGTAAGTGTGTGTGAAAACAGTATTTAATGGCAAACATTAGAATCCTGTGTTTTATGAAACAATTAATGAATATTGGTCAACTTTGGACTTGGAAACTATTCAGGGATTTCCTTCGAAAGAGTCGCGCAATCAGTAGGTAATGTTAAATGGTCAACCTCTGATTGCTTATTAAATTGTTACGGAACCCGTAAAATAATCTAAAAAATTTATTGTTTTAATTTTTTAGATTATTAAATTAATATTAGATATTAAATTAATATTAGATATTAAATTAATGTTAGTAGGTAAAAATCAAATCAAAGACGTTGGTTAATTTTACAAAAACTCGAACCCCAAGATGACTAGGCAATGATCGTCAGTACCAGGACATGCCTTCGGACTCCTACAGGATTCTTAAGGTTTATCAAGTGTGTAAAATTCTTCGGAATCAGCTTATGATTAGAATTTCAAAAAACCCCCTTACAACCTACTAATATTATAAATGCGAAAGTTTGTAAGGATGGATGGATTGACTGATTTGGATGAAATTTGGCACACAGATAGTTTATAACCAGGAATAACACATAGGATACTTTTTATCCCGATATTCCCACGGGAACGAAACTTAAGCGGGTGAAATCGCGGGGTGCAGCTAGTTATCAATAAATCACAAAGCTAAGCAACAAAAAATTAATGCGACGAAACCATTTTATTCTACACGACAATAATAATTGACAGCAATAATGAACCACAGAATAGATATTACAGTTCCACAGCGAATTGGAAATACATATTTTAGTATCTACTTAGCGAGCAATGGGCCCGAACCGTTAATATTTGTCGATACACTGCAATACGATTTAAATTGCTAGCTACCAGAAAATGGTGAATTACGTTCTATTAGTAAGAAGCCATGGAAAATTAATTTTATGTAATGTAATTTGATTTCGTTTGGGGCTTATAAATTGGGAAACGAACTTCGGTTTACTTTGCAATAAGTGTATTTAAGATCTTGGCAATACCTCGCAGTGAAGCCTTTAGAAGTCTCGATCTAACTTTTCCATGATTCATAGAAAAATTTCATGGATATTTCTAATGGAACAACTTTTACTGTGATTGGTTAAATAAGAAGATTGAGGGGAAATGAATTTATTATTCTTATTTAACACGTTGACTGCCAGACAACCGACACAATGACTTTGACGACACGGTTGGCGCAGTGGTTAAGCGATTGACTGCTGCGCTGCGTGTCGCGGGTTCGATTCCCGCATGGAACAAATATTTGTATGACCTACAAGTAGTTGTTCCGGGTCTGGCTGTTTGTGTATGTGAGTTTAAATGTTTGTAAACGCACCCACGATACAGGAGAAATTCCTAGTGCGAGGTAGGGTTTAAAAAAGAAAAAAAATACAAAAACTATTGTTGGCGGTCACCGGTGACCAGTGAGTCAATGCCTTAAAAGAGTAGGTAGTATTTACCCTTTTATAATATACCTACGGGGCTCCTTGCTATGTCTTTAATCTAAACAAAAAGTCGAAATTAATATCTCAAGCAACTGATGTTCATTAGCTATACATATAGATTAAACTGCTGTCATATTATCCATCTGACATCATGACAAGTCGTAAGTTGCGGCCGTCACTACTGAGTGACGGCCGCAACTTACGACTTGTAGATGGGGGTTCGAACCCACCAGGCACTTTACTTTGTGTAAATTATTTCATCAATACTGCTCTCGAAAACTGTGAAGGAAAACAACGTAAGGACACCGGCATGTGATAGATCCAAAAATTCGAAGACATGTGACATCTACCAACCCGCATTGAGCCCGAGAGGTACCCTGTGACGCTGGGACCCAGCAGTGGAAACATTATAGGTTGATTATGCTTTATGCATATTATCCATCTTACTAATTGAAGGTCAAAACCAAAACAGCTTAATAAAGAAGGTTTCAACACTTGACACTGCCACCACAACATAATTTAAGTAAGAATCCCCATTAACTTCAACTAAGGAGGACATATTAAAGGAACATTAGTAAATTAATAAGATTAGGAGTTAAGTGATATATAAAACGTGATACTAATGCTGGTGGCAAGTACACTAACTAGTATTAGAATGGAAGTAGAGGAACGTCAGTCAGGTAATTTGGAGGCGGTTCCGATTGTGTGGTACAAGTGACAAGAGACGAGCTACTGAAAGACATGTAGACATGTAGTCAAATGTTGCTTGCGCATAAGTACTGGGACATTGCATATTTGACATTTGATTGTAAACGTGAAAGTACACTAAGCAAATAGCTGTTTTGGACACGCCCTGGTTTAGGGAACAGCCTAAGCCCAGATACGTACAGGCGTGTTTTTCCAGCGGCGACTTTTCTTCGCGCAGTGGATTTTCAACGCACTGCTTAGCGCATAGTGTTGAAATCCAACAGTGGTTTTTTGATGCGCTGGTATGCGTTCCATTAGATGCTCAATGCTCGGCTCAACACCGAGAATTGAAAATCCAGTGCGCGATAAATCCTGCCACCGATATTTTTACGTCCATGTGAACGTGTGCTAAAGAACCTGAACCTGTGCTACCTAACTAACTCAATAAAATAATCTAGTTAAACTAGGTTATAATATTCAGTAACACTGGTCGTATAATGTGATCAAGTTATGACGAGTCTACTGCAGCTGAATACGAATATTTCAACTTTTTGAGACGAAGTTGTATAAATGTTTTTGATGCATTAACAACTACCTAATTATTTAATTATACTATACGAGTATGTGAAAAAATATGACGTGTTTCTAAAGTCAGCATTAAGACTTTACAAACATGTCATATTTTTTCATATAAGAGCTTTATTTTCTGGCTAAACTATAGGCTAGTAGGTTAGCATTGACAAACTTACACATGCAAAACAAATAAATGAAAAGTAGATTAAGTTTATCACCCGCATACTCATCTTTTTCGCGCATTGTATTGTTCTACTCATTTCCAAGAATCTGTTACAACTTTTGAATTAAACCAAATTGTTTGTTGCTAATTAGTTTTATTTTATATAATTTTAGAAATGGACGGTCGGTTCTGACAAAGTAAATAAAGTCCGTTGACCTTGCTCTTTCATTAATTAAATCATGTTTTAATTATGTTCAACACTTCAGAATTTTAAATGTGTTATAAGATGGTAATTCGTTTTAAATTCCAACGAGCTAATCTACAGGTTATTTTAATAAACGTTTTCTTTCGATAGAATACTTACAAAGATAGGTAAAGTATGTTGAAACAACAAAAATACCACGTAATTAATGCGACATAGGTAGATGAATATCACATTTCTCCGCTCTAGTAAATTTCTGGGAATACGATTTAATAGGATTTCGGAAGGCATTCGACGAACTACCTATTTATATTAAATAAATTATTGAACTGGATTCAAGGTAAATCGGGTAAATATGTAGATATCATTTTCAGGATGAATCCGAATTCTAAGTAAGAATTCATTTATTATTACATTATTATTTTGTAAGTACCTCTTTGCTGTTTATCTATGCGTTTTTATGTACCCTTATTAATATACATACAGGCTGTTAATGTGTACTGTTATATTAATAAGATAGAAAAGGTCCTATCGCACACTCACTTAAACAGTAAAATTCAATAGGAATTAAAGAAAAGGTTTACTATATACCTATTGTGAAAACCTTGGTTTAGTACAGTATTTATTAACAGACTTCTAAAAAAGGAGGAGGTTCTCAATTCGGATATTTGTATTTTTTTTTATGTTTTTCGCGCATAACTCCGTCACTTGCCAACCGATTTCAAAAATTCTTTTTTTGTTGGAAAGGGCATACTTCCCAAATGGTTCCATAGAAATTTCATCAAAAACAGTTCAGTAGTTTGGTTTTTAAACCAAAATTACTGGTAAAAATTACAACTTAAAAGTGAAAATAAAACCTTTTTGAAAAAAAAAAAAAATTCAACCGGCTTCCAAAAACGACACTACAAAGTGAAAAATAACTTTAATTTCGGAAGTCGGTGGCAAACAACGAAAATGCGAACTTAACGACACCGACTTCCGAAATTAAAGTTATTTTTCACTTTGTAGTGTCGTTTTTGGAAGTCGGTTGTTTTTACATAGAATTTGCTTATTAATTCAGAGAAAGTAGGGCGTAGCCGCTATTAAACCAAGTACAGACGCCAGCACATAAAGCTACTACAATTTGTAAAATTTCTTTAATAGATTTTCAACTTAATCGCTAAAGCATTAAGGTTCAAGCTTGATTGAGAAAAATTGACAGTTTCGGGTAGCTTGACCTGCTGGCGTCTGTACCTACACACGAACCTTCTTTTTCAAAGTCGCTTAACAAATCGCTTCAGCTTATACCTCACAGCGACGCGTCCTAAGTGCTGCGGGCGCAGGAAGCCGCAGGCGCTTCGGGCACAGGCACGACATCATGTACCGTAGCGTGTTACATGCTGCGCACACCTCCGCGGTAATTGAATCCGTGTCTACTGCGATGTGGCGCCGTGCAACCTTCACCCACTCGCTATCTCTTGTGTGGGCTCGTTAGCCTGACCTCTCGTTAAGACGGTGGAAAAGGTCACCTTTCACTGCGTACCGTGATGACGTATGATAAAAAGTATAGCTATTGTCGGCGACTTTCTTCAACAGGTACTCCGCACAATGCACACCTAAAAAAAAAGATTTTGGTAACCAAGCTGTGCAGTGTGCATTGTCTGTCAGTCAATCACAAGACTTTTTTAACCCACACCTAAGTACTCAGTATTATATTATGTTGGCTAGTATCCTCTCTTCTTCTTTCTATACTCTCTTTAAAAGGGTGACAAGACCACTATGTTCTGTAATGACATTTGATAAAAAGTGTTTGTAAGACTTCGCCCCCTTGATCTAGACGAAAGGTAAGGTTTTATAAATCCGTTTTAGTGCATTCCTAAGAAAAAGATTCAGCTGACCAAGCTGTGCATTTTCAGTCAATCACAAGACTGTTTTAACGTCTCATACCTACGTACTCACTATTTTTTATGTAGTTGTCCTGACCTCGTCGCAATACTCTGTTTCCGTAGGACAAAAAGCATGTTTGATAAAAAGTATAGCTATTGTCGGCGACTTTCTTCAATAGGTAGACCGTTCGACCCGCATAAAAGTGTAGTTTTTGGACAGTACTTTCAGTGCACCCGTGAGAAAAAGAATTTGGTGAGCAAGCTGTGCAGTGGGCATTGTCTGTCAGTCAATCACAATACTGTGTAACCTACACCTGCTCGGTATTATGCATGCATGTAATTGTGTATTTCATTATTAAAACCTCGTAAGTCACACCCCTACTCGTAGCGGGATTATCCGAAAGGGTTACCGCTGCCCTGGAACATAAAGGGCTAAGGAAGGAACACGGGTGGGTTTTAGTCAGTGAGAGTCTGACACTCCCTCCTGCTCCACCCAGAGCGGGAGGAGTCATTTGATGATTTGCCATCCTCAAAAAAAAAAAAAAAAAAGTCACACCCCTACTTGAAATTGAACTGTGAATGGGGTCAAATTTTAAATGCAAAAATGCATAATATGTTTGTTTTTTCCTAGCTGTCACTATAAAACTAGTGAAATAACAGATAAAATTGATGATTTCTTTTATATCCCGGTATGTCCATTGAAATATGTTTATCAAAGTAAAGCACGTCCACGACAACCAATCAGCGTAAAGTATGAGCTCTATGATATCTGCCATTTCCACGAGTTATCGGGAGTGAAACCGGTAAGTTCCAATTGATTTTTTCAAACTCCGGTAGATTTCGCTAGTGTATAGCAAACATCGGTATGTCCGTACTTTAACTTGATTTTTTAGCTTACTCGGTTATTAATATATTATTTTTATTCTATTAAAAAATCTCATATACGAGTGATCGTTTAGTAAAAAAATCTCATAACTACACATACTTCTTTTATTTTCTTTCTTCAGTGGACTCTAAGCGAATAATGGGAATCGAAAAAATATATACCGATTTTGATATTTAGCGATGTGTCTCAAATGGAGTTGGGCAGGACATCTAGCTAGACGAAGAGATGGCTGATGGAGTAAAGCTGAGACCGAATGGTGGCCAGAAGAAACCAGGGCCGTCCAAAAGCGCGATGGGTTGACGATACCGTCAAAGTCGCGGGAAGCACCTGGATGAGACAGGCACAGAACAGGGAAGTATGGCAGAAGATAGGGGAGGCTTATACCTAGCGGTGATTTCGGGTTGAAATGATGATGCGGATGAAATAAACTTAACTCAACTGTCTCTTGTGTAGGCTAGTTAACGTACAATAGTTAAAGTATGATATAGATCCGTTTCCTAACTAGTGTGTCGTCAGCCAGAAAGTGCTTAAGCCGTAACTTTTTCATCTAGTTCATTTTGTTATGATGGTTGCTACGTAGTGCGAGCAACATATTAACAATTATGCTGTAGTATATAGGAACTTGGGGTATCGTATTACCCAGTAACTGGGTTGTGGAGGTCAAATAGGCAGTCGCTCCATGTAAAATACTGGTATTCAGCTGCATCTGGTTAGACTGGAAGCCGACCCCAACATAGTTGGGAAAAGGCTAGGCAGATGATGATGATGATAGGAACTTGGTGTGAATTTCCTCAGAATTTACTTTTTTCTCTGTATTTTATAAGTGGAGACCTGTAATTGGCTTCCAGACTAACGTACTGTCCTTTATCTGTTTATTTTAGATGTAAGTCTCCCATGTTATTTGAATAAATAAAATAAAATTAACCTGACCTCGCAATACGCTGTGTTCTATTATGATGATAAAAACTCCAGTTGTTGCCGGCGACTATGTCGCATACGAACTTCGATTAACCGTTTGACCCGCACGGAAGTGGAGTTCCGAAAAATCTTTTTTTAGAGAACGAAAGATACCCACAAAGGTTGCGTGTTGTCAGATATTGTCAGGTATTTCAATAAACCAGGTATACATAATCAGCCTAAAACGTTCCCACTGCTGGGACACAGGCCTCCTCTCAGTGAGAGGCAGTAGCCGTAATCCACCACGCAGGCCCAGTGCGTGTTGGTAGATGTCACATGTTTCGAATTTTTAGTTCTAGGATATGCCGGTTTCCTCACGATGTTTCCTTCACCGATTTGAGAGCAGTGAAATAATTTCCACAAAGTAAAGCGCCTGTCTGGGTTCGAACCTACGACCTACAACTTGTAAGTCGCGGCTGTTACCACTGGGCCACCACTGATCTACCAGGTATAGAATTCCAGAAAATATAATAGCCGTGTCAGTTTACTGTTCGAAGTTTCAAAGTATTCCATTGTGCTGAGAATTTCTAAAAGCAATACCGGTAAAAACAGAAACCGAACATAGAATCCCACTATTTCTTCTTTGCGAATATGATTTGTATATTTTCTTTCACTGTGAAAAAATAAAACCAGAAAACACAAAGTCCTACAGTGCTTGCAGTTTTAATGGTTACAAGTATCCGAGGTCTGTTCTTACAAGTCACAGATATTGCGTATCTATTATTTATAATAAAACATTTAAAATTAGTAGCTTGATCTTACCATCAGTCCAGACCGCAAACAAAAATTAGTAGGTATAATTATATGTCGCAGGTTTTTCATAAAATTAGGTTTATGATGAAAAACCGGAAGATGACACATTTTGAACTCAATTTCATCAAAAACCTGAACTAGTTTGGGTTTATGATAAAGTTCTTGTCAAAACCCGTGATTTTAACCTGTATCAACAAATGAACTTAGTTTGCGTGAAATTGCTTCAACGATGCTTATTTATAAAGACATCTTTGATTCAGAGATGTCTTTATTATAAAGACATCTTTGAATCATCACACATCTCTCTTTATGACAAATAAATCAATTTCTGATTTATTTGTCATAAAGAGTGTTTTTGACCCGTGATTTTGACAAGAACTTTATCATAAACCCAAACTAGTTCAGGTTTTTTATCAAGAATCTGGATTGTTACAGGTTTATGATGAAATTGAGTCCAAAATGTGTCGTCTTCCGCTTTTTCATCAAAAACCTAGGTTTTTGATCAAAAACCTAATTTTATGAAGAACCTGCGACATATATATCACAATGTTTCAGATTTAGCCCCATAGATACATGGAGAAAATCGGCGCAAAACGAGATGACGCAATCAGATCTCTGTATATCCAATTATTTACCTGTATGAGAACACAGAGTCTTTGCGAGTCGCTATGTAATCAAAATGTTCTCAACCACATTCAGCGAATTGAATTTTCTGTTCATCTCGTAATGGGTGGCTTTTATTCCATTGCCAGCAGCAATGAGAAGGTTCCCGAGGTGAGCATTGAAACAGCCGATGAATACATTATCGATATTGATTAAACCGTCTAATCTACAGTATCAACTTCATTACTCACGTTCAAAGTAAAACCGACGCTAGAGTATTTATCATTCGTCTAAATACTTCACTGTATTTAACCACTATTTATCAAGGCAACGATTAATTAAGCTGTAATGTAGTGGGTTATTGTAAGAAAAAAAAACCCTTTATATTAAATGCACTTTGATAGAAACTGCTCTGTTTCCCAGGGAATTGAAAAGCTTGAAGCTAGAAAAGAACAGTTGGATGAACTGATAGAATTACAGCTGGCAGAAAAATATTCTTGTATTCTTATCTGGGGAAATGTGAAGAGAGTGAATATGGTAAAGTAAAAGTAAAAAAAAAACTTCACAACGCTTCAACAATAAATAATGACTCTTTTATATTTATTTGCATTAGGCATCTATTATTCTTTCAATAGATTTTATAAATAAATCTGCACACGAGTTCGCATCATAACTACATCAGGCGTTCGAGGCTTCACGAAAATAATAAACGATTGATTTTCAATTGAAATGCTCGAACGTGCTGGTCATATCTATAATCATTTCAGAACTGTAAACTTGATATTTTTCCACAAGCTTCCACAAAGGCCCTATAACGAAGTGAAATAGCCAAATAAGAAGGTCTTAATGTCGCAGTTAGCTGAGAATTCTCCCTTGTGAATGCTGGGTCATTAGCGCTATATTATTGCGAATTACCCCTAAGACTCGGCGCCCGGGACTCTGGCAGTCACGTTTAATCTGAATTTTCCTTATACTATAGCTACTTTGTGCTGTACATGCGAGATTTCACGGAATGCTCTAAAGCGGCTTACATATGCAGAATTAAATTACTCTAATAAATTCAAAACGTTTCGGGCAATAGTCGAATGTAAAAGCTGTGCTTATTCGACTGACATATGTAAAAGATTTGCCTACAACATACATATAAACGCACATATTTTATGATATCAATTGCATCGTCTGTCATATTACAACTGAAATTTTAAACCAGACGGCCGGAACAGGTATGACGGTTTCAGCCCGACAACAGGCTGGTATTGTTCATTGTTTTACACGTCGAACGTTGCAAGCGTGAAGCGTATCTGTATTTAAATCACGTTAAAATGTTTTAAGCCCTGTGAACGATCTGAAAGCGAAAGCTGATTTTAAATTACTGAACGGTGGCAGGCAAGTGGAACGAGGGTCTTAAAATCCATCACGCACGACGCCGATCTTATTTAGATAAGTAGCAGTCAGCTGTCGGAAGGCCGCCCTGCTTAGTTCGCTTGACTGATTGCTGCTAATGAATGTCACACTTTAATCTTTCCGTTAAATCCTCACACCCGACATTTTTTCAATAACGTGGCAGTTTATCTTTAAAACTTTTACGTTGAACTTAAAATCAAAGTAAAAGTCGATACGAGCTTTGAATCAAATTTAGGACAAAATTAACAGATATTTACTTTCGTCACAAAGCGAAGCTTAATTGCTTCAGATGTTAATTAAAGTCGGCTTTCCGCTTAGCTGAATATTTAAAATGAATACCTGCAAATAAATTAATCACATACGATTTCTGTCAGCCACACAAAATTGCATTTCATTAGGTATTATTCGCCACTCGAACCGCAGCTTGTCCAACAAGCCTACATAAATAAAGAGAGGTTTACATATGGACGATCTAACTGAGTGCGTACTGATGTCACCACACTGAATAACACGTTTGGCTAGTCGCATTTAATTTTACACCAGCCAATTTATTTGAGCTTCATTTTCATTAACAACGCATGAAGTCAAACTTGTTTCTTTGATCTCATAACTTTTCCGATTCTAATTTTATTCCTAACATTTTGGACTGAAAACTGTGAACGAATAATATTATTCTAGTAAAAGTTTTATTGTTGAACTCTATATGTAGTTCTTGATTGTCAAGTCCAGGTATATATGTATATTATAGTTTAAATCGTCGTTCGGTTGTCAACGTTGAACATCTCTAGTATGCGGTTGACGTTTCGGTTCAGTAAATGCATAACGCTTAAGCTTACGTTACCACAATAAGAGTATTAACTAGCGTCTCGGCATGTCTACAGAGATCAATGCTAATTCTCCCTTTATACTGTACCTGTGCAGTTCACGTCATCGGGTTGGTTTTTATTTTCAAATCTATACATCTATACAATACAAATAACGAAAATTTAAGTATTTGTTTTTAATGTTAAAATAACAGCTTTTTACTAAATGCATATGAAAGTGTATACGGTACTTGTAACAAAACAAGATTTTTTTAAAATTTTGTCTGTCTGTCTGTCGGTTTTTCTGTATGTTTGTTCCGGCTAATCTTCGAAATGGCTGGGCCGTTTTTGACGGCACTTTTACTGGCAGATGGTTAATGTTATAAGGAGTAACTTTGGCTAGTTTTATTTTAGAAAAAAGAATTTGAGTGCCACGCAAAAAAATTAAAACCCATGAAATCCAATATGCACGCGAATGATTTCGTGGGCACAGCCAGTGTATTATATCAAAGACACGGTTTCTATTCATGTAAACCACAGGTATTGCAAATAATCAAGTAGCAATTTTCGTCTTGCAAAATGTCTTTTCCATGATGAAAAAAAAAGAGTTCCTTACTCCACATTACTCTTTTATATTTATTAAGGTCCTAATATATTTAAGTAAATAGGAACATATGTGAGAAGCACAGACCCTGCATATCTTGTGTGAATGCGACCCTCCGATGCATAAACCGAATGTGCATCTGGGGAAGCACTTATGTTACCCAGATGAACTGCAACAAATCTTCGCTAAGAAATCCTAGAGCTCTTAGGAGATATGGAGATTTCAAATTAGAATGGCGACCACAATAGTCATTGTTAGAGGGATACGAGTTCTGTTTGCAGGAATAGAATTGCTATGAATATTGTAAGACTTTGATCTAGTTTCAAAAGTTTATCCGTGAAACTGTTTGGTGTACGGACAGTTACTTACTTGTTTACTTAAATCTACTACTACGAATTGTCTTATAATACCTAAATTTTTTAACAAATTTTTCTTCGAAACATTTTCTAGACGCCATTTAAATAATTTAGTAAATTGACACGCATCTTCGCCCGTGTGGTATGTCGATAAATAACTATGTCCGACACCAGGGTTTATAGTATTCCCATACCAAATTTCATCAAAATCGGTCCAGCCGTTTAGGAGATTAGCCAGAACAAACTGACAGTCTGATAAAAAAAATTAAAATTGCCCTTTTGTTATATGTACTTTATAATATTTTCATATGCATTTAGTAAAACGCTGTTTTGACATTACAAACGGTCACTTTTTTTTTTTTTTTTGAGGATGGGAAATCATCAAATGACCCTTCCCGCTCTGGGTGGAGCGGAGGGAATATCAGACTCTTACAGACTAAAACCCACCCGCGTTCCTTCCTTAGCCCTTTATGTTCCAGGGCAGCGGTAACCCTTTCGGACGATCCCGCTACCCTGGCAACAAACATTCACTTCAATTTTATTTATTTTTATAAAGAGATATGCTTCTTTAAATAAAAATAGATCCTAGACATATTTCAAACTGTAAAACCCAGGCCATATCCCTTACTCGTGTAAATTTTCGACCGGAGGATTTAAAAAGTTTAACAAAAAATTATGAAAACAGCACAGAGTGTTGGAACAAAAATGAGCAACTACCCGACCTAGGTTTTAGTTGACTATATTAAAACATCAGCTGGTACACGTGTCGCAGGCCTTTAGAATAATTTGCCTTTAAGCTTAACTACTAGTCATTGAAGAAAATTTTGGAAAAATAGAAGTTCTGTAAATGTGTCTGTATGGAATAAATTATTACACAAAAGAGCCATAAGCAAATCAAAATATATACAGGGGTATTTGTAAAACACCAGCAACCTCTTAAGAGGTCATTGTACTCATCATTATGAACAACTTTTACTATGGGACCAAAACTGAAATCGCAAAAAAAAAATCAGCTGTTCCCTACATTTGTGTTTGCATAACTTGTCAAAATATAGGGAGCAGCTGATTTTTTTTCGCGATTTCAGGTTTGGTCCTATAGTAAAAGTTGTACATAATGATGAGTACAATGACCTCTTAAGAGGTTGTTGGTGTTTTACAAATAACCCTGTATATTCAGATATACCTATGTACTGACGCTTTCTTCCCATGGGGGTAGGCAAAAACTATAGAACTGATTCTTACATACTCCTGATGCTTCGTTTACGATCATACATCAGAAAGCCAATTCTCGTAATTTAAAACGTTCAAAATATAGTCGCAGTCTCATCTCGGCGACATACAAATGTCAAAAACTTGTCAAAATGTAGGGAAATTAGAAGTATGTTTTGACAGATTGAGACTGAGATCAGACTGTGAACTTCTTAAAATTACGAGAATTGTCCCTCTGGTCATACACGTACGCCGGTTGCGCGTACCACGCACCTGACCTTTCCAACATCACGTCACATAAATGTCCAATGTTCCAGTCACATCTTCAATCAAAATAATAAAAGTTACAACCAAGTACTATTTTACTATAACGGCAGATTTATTACAGACTTATGCTAAACCTCAGAATCAACGAAGTCCGTATTTCACTAATTACTCGACAATTAGTCTTTTAGCCCAAAGACGATTTATTTTGAATTCCCTTGATATAACGTATAGGTTTCAGTCCAACTCAGAAGCTGTATAAACTCAACTATAATAAAATAACGGACTTACTGAAGTTGAAAACAGGCTTGCCACGACCTCGGGTGTTTTATCTCCCCGTTGCGCGTATTTGCTTTGCATGAAGTGTTATTTTTAACTGTTTCGAAAACAAACAACGGAATCAAGTGTCATATGGGTTTGTGTGCCTTACAGCTTTATTTTATTTTGGTTTCGGACTATTGGAACTACTGTCAAACGATACAAAAATACGCATATTTATTTAAATGCTCTAGTTACAATTTCAAATGTATAGGTAACTTTCGGATGAAACCATGTCATTAAAACCTACGTAGCAATCAGATTGAATTCAAATAGATATGCAGTTAGGGGGAATAGATACAATTTGATTGCCATGTATTTGTGTAAATAAAGGATAACACGTAGGTATGTTATAATTATAGTTATAATATTTCAATAACCATCCTAAAAACAGATATTTATTTTGAAAGAAATAATTCGATTTGAACTTATTTGTATCGAGCTGACTGGTAAACATAACATACGATAATGCTGTACCCACGATAAAAATATGGTAAGTATGCAAACTCAAACTTTTAGAGTTTGATTCTAAAATAGCTTTTTAGGGGTTTTACAAAATCTGCATTAGAACCTTTTTAGTTGTAGCATAATCAGCCTATAAAGGTTCCCACTGCTGGGACACAGGCCTCCTCTCGGTGAGAGGGAGTTGGCAGTAATCCACTACGCGGGCCCAGTGCGGGTTGGTAGATGTTACATGTCTTCGAATTTTTTGTTCTAGGACATGCCGGTTTCCTCATTTTCCTTCACTATTTTGAGAGCAGTGGTGATGAAATAATTTACACAAAGTAAAGCGCCTGGCTGGGTTCGAACCCACGACCTACAACTCGTAAGTCGCGGCCGTTACCACTGGGCCACCACTGCTCTTTAGGTGTAAATAGATGATAAATGAAGGTAAAGTTAGATACGTATGTTTCTAAATTAATTCAAAATCTACCACAAACGTTGACTTAAGCACCCGAGCTGCCCGCATCACCGACTATGCATAACATAGTAGCTACCTGTTTGCCATTAAAGATATATATCGATATGGCTTGTAGCTAGGCTTATCCTATGCTGATAAAAGCGTCACTGTCGCGAATATATCCCGGACAAACGTTGCATATAATAAATCCTGTTACACATAAAGTGTTCCCGCAAAACCAGAAGTTCTATTTTGTAATACATATAGCTTTTATTTTTGTTTAGATGAATTCTTGGCAACTAATTTTGTGCAACTTTCTCTTGGTCTATCAAGTTGAAATTTTGTGTAAGTATTCCGATGACAATTTTGTTCATTAATTTACAAAAGTTGACCTGAACTCGATTTTTTTTTGAATTTTCTCTTTTATGTGCACGTGTAGAAACTGTCTTTCATTTTTGTAATTGGCTTTATACTGTTTTAATTAATGACATAAATAAAATAAATAAATTGAACTGATGATGCAGCCAGAATCTTGACCTCGTCAAGGAACTTTTTAATAGTAGGAATTGGTACTGTCTAAAGGATCCTGCTTGTTGAAGTTGGATAGCAAAACCGTACCTTATTATCAAAGTTTTAAAATAGATAATACTCATACTCGTAGGTATAATTGAATGGTTCATAAGGAAAATCTTAATCTCGCTTCTAGATCTGAATAAAATAAGGACAAACGTTAAATCTAATTTAATAAACAGTAAATTAGCAAAGGAGCCGGAGAATGTCAATCTATTTTAGGAACCTTTAGCCCAAAGCAGTATTTTCCTGTATCATGGTTTCCTGTTAACATACACGTACCAATTATTACTTGTCAACCCACAGCTTTAGAATGTCAGGTAGCGTGATCTTAATAAAAACATTCGTAAAAAGTATGTTAGACTCAATTATTAATATATAGGACCTTAACAAAACTGGCGAGATGTGGGCGGGTACACACCTGTCTATCCTTCCGGGAATACAAGCGCTATGTTTTGTTGTGTAAAAAGTATATTCTCTATTTCGTGTTCAGATTTAACAGAATAGCAGTCGTGATGTAACCGAACACACGTCGCTACGCAACTCTGATTCCGACTAGTGTTAATTTGGGAGCCAAATGAAAGGCAATGGTTTGGTTTTCGATGTAGGTACATCCGATCCCTTTGGGAGTTGCCGGCTTTGTTAATTACTAGGAACCATACGGCCAAGCTTGGGTAAAACCGACACGGCTTCAGCATTACGTACGGAGCACGTTACTTGAAACGTCTTCAGGAGTTCTGTGCTCGGAATTAAACCAATCATCTTTGCTTGAGGAAGAAATGTGATTGTTTGATTTTATTTGAAGTATGAAAGACTTTTACGGGGCTTTTCTGTTTACTTCATTTTCATATTTTATGCATTAGCATCGTATAATACATTGTTTTCGTATTTTTATCCGGTAAAACAGTTTAATTTTGGTATTACATAAGTAGAGGTACTAAACGTAGAACCGAATACTCTTTATTATGTACACCATAAATATTACGGATATAAATGTAGAAATACAAGGCGTGACACAATGTGCGGTCGTATCGCTAAAAGCGATCTTTTAAAAACAAACTTTGGATGCATTAAGGCAGAAAGTATATATGTACCATTTAGGTACATATATAGTTATCTAAATAAAAAAATAAACCGTAAACGCACCTATTGTTTTAGATAAAAATCTAACAGACTATCCGAATTTAGGCCAATACTAAGTAAAATATTCAATCCTGCGTCAGTAAACGTGCCTACCTCCCCAATTATACGATAAACAGCACGCAAAACTAATCAACACTCCCCCAGTAATTACGCCACTAAACTTTGCATAATAGCTAATAAATTTGGACACAACATCCGCGAAACTGCATTTCCTAGCACATAGGCCATATAAATACGCGGTTAAATATCTGCTCTGAAATAATTTACACTCCTAATAAGTTCAAAAGTCTTTTTAAAACTTCGCCCGGAGGAACAATGAATGCCAGGGAGCCCCACTTAAAATTTTCCCCAAAGAAATATGTAGAGTTCTGTCGTCTCAAAAGGCGAATTCGTCGTTGGAATCTCGACGGCTGGTTTAATTAGCCGTTTTAATGAATGTCGAGGCACGTACGCTGTAAATGCGGCCCATTACCTGCGTAATTCACGCAATGATAACAAAGACGCGGGTCTTGAGGCGTCTCCTCGACGACACCGAACGTCACGACAATGAACGCTCTTCCGTTTTTTTCTGAAAATAACTTCTATTCAAATTAAATGAGGTTTCTATTTGAAAGTTATCTCTATTTATTGAATCAAAAGTAACATCATGAGTAGCGAGTAATAGTTTCGTCGAAAACATTGATGGAAAGTTTTCAAGATGGTAGTGAATGTAATAAAAACTAAATACCACTTTACAAATTGGCTTTTAGCAGTCATTGGGAAAATTCTAGGGTGTTCACAGATGTGTGCTAATGGGTCGTTTTTCCTTATGTATATTTATATTATACCCTTCTTTCGCGAAACATGAAGGGATCTATGAGTTTAACATGCATATAAACTAGTATAGTTATGAGTACTAAAACAAGGGACTATAAAAATATTTTCAATCCATTTGCCATAAAAATAAAGGTCGGGAAAATCGTATATATTTATACCAAAGTTATCAAACAAGTAATGAATGTCAATGAGCGTAACAGAAGAAGTAAATCGGCGTTAAAAGGCGATTATTTTTTACGAAAAAAAATCTATTAAATTATATTTCTAAAAATAAGATTGCTTTACATAGATAGCAGGAAATTGGAATAGCGATTATCGCATTTACGTCTTAATGTTTCTTTAAAAGCTTTTTTATATTTTCGCTTATTTATGCTAATCTGAAAGTCGGGAGCAATAATATGGAAAAAATATGGCCGACGGAGACACGGGTCTCCATAAAATGGCATAAGTGGGGCAAACTTGAAAGATAATTTAGCTGTTTGAGAACTTGTCTCTGCTCTTAGTTGATATTTTTATTGTTAGCCTTTATTATATACGTATGGATTTAGGTAATCTATTGGAATACGAATGATTTTTTCAAAATCAAAAGTCATTTATTCAAATTAGGCTGAGAATCAGCACTTTTCGAACATCAAAATTACAAAAGACAGTCCCCCAAAAACGCCCGCCCTTCACCACTTCCTAGTGCTATCGCTGGGAAGAAACAGTGGCGCAACAAACTCCCCAGCAGCACAGCTGTCTGTTTAGTTAGAATATAGTTGCATGTATACAATACTAGGAACCTATGTTCAGTAATGAACATTACAAGAAGCTTAAATTATTTGCCATATGTCAGCTAGCCACGCCAATATACCAACAAATATAATAAAAACTATACGTACTCAAGATAAAAAATAATTAAGTAATTAAAATAAAAATAAAAACTCACACCTAAAAAAAAGCCTCCAGGCATAAAGGGCGTGACAGCTTACATATTTATGCATTGCTGGGTTCGTCACATAGCTGTCACTTGCGACTGCAGATGATGAACTACGACTATCGATGTGAAATAAATAAGTGAGTTAATACTAATAACAGTAACCTGTCAGTACCTAAGCTAATTCTGGAGAAAGAACATGAACATTGTCTTGAGTTAATTAGGGCGACCAACTATTCTTATCGTATAAGTAGTCGATGGAATAGTAAGCCTTTGAACAAAGGTTGGATTTTACTTGAGCTTTAAACGCATTAAAAGGCAAGTCTAGCAAAGACGAGGGTATCTTGTTATAAAAGGTTATTTTTGTTTTGGTTTATTAATGAAATGAGGAATACGCAAATAAATAAGAAATTCAATATTGTGTTTTCTTTAGTTCTCAGTATATTAATGAAGTTTTACACTATTTATTAGTTATTTATCCATATATTTCAAGCATCTAGGTCCATATAAACACATACAATATTAATATAACTATTGTACTATAAATACATACAAAATCAATTTATTATACCTACCAAGTTAGCCACACCATGTCCTCAAGATTTTTCTAAGTAGCGTTTAGCAGCAGGTAATCTACCTGCAACAATAAAAAAAACTTTAATTAGAATGTTCCTCCTTTATTAAATTGATACCCCCAGCATTTCCAACTAAATAGGGAGAACGAAAAGCACAAAGCCACTTCCACTTTCGAAACCACTTTGTTTTTACGCATCTAAAGAACACATGCTCTGAGGCATGTTTATACGTAATGCTCGTAATTACAGTGCTCGTAAAGTACTTGTGAGAATTAAGTGAGCAATAACACATTGCTAACGATGCTCAGTACTCAAAGGAGTACGGACTAAACGTGACAAAGGGCCGCGCTGCCTCTTAAACTGTGAGCGCGTATGAGCACTTGTTTCCCCGTATCACTGTTGTTTGATAAGAATTGTTTTAAATTATTTTATTGTTTTGAATACATAATCAGCCTATAATTTTCTTACAGCTGGAACACAGGCCTCCTCATGGTGAGAGGGACCGTAATTCACCACGCGGGCCCAGTGCGGGTTGGTAGATGTCACATGTCTGCGAATTTTTGGTTCTAGGACATGCCGATTTCCTCACGATGTTTCCTTCACCGTTTTGAGAGCAGTAGTGATTAAATAATTTACACAAAGTAAAGCGCCTGGCTGGGTTCGAACCCATGACCTACAACTCGTAAGTCGCGGCCGTTATTACTGGGCCACCACTGCTCCTGCATTGGTTTGAATAATTCAATAATTAAAACTTCAACGTGCTATGTTGAAGTTTTAATTATTAAAACATGCCTACATTTTAACCTGGCAAGTATTGAGTACCTACTGAGACAGAATCAATTACCGAATGTTACATTACTTCCGGGAGTTGCACATGCAGATACAAATTTTCAGTTTATTCGCAAGCTTTTCAGCATTTTGAGAACCTTTTTTTCTGAGGAAAACTCTGTTTTCCGCCAGGATTTGTTTTTAGTTACGCAGAAATAAAACTGGCCAAGAGCGTGTCGGACCACGCACAATGAAGGGTTTCGTAGTTGAGAAATAGCTTATCCAAAGAACTAACAACATTGTGGTTAATATATTATTATATTTTTATGATTTTTACCACTTTGTTGGCTTAAATAACATGCACACCCATACCAAATTACAGCTGTCTAGTACTAAAAGTCTCATAGTTAGCCGTGGACAGACAGGACAGACGGATATGGCGAAACTCTAAGGGTTCCTTGTTGACTACAGAACCCTAAAAAGGCAGCAGCGCAAAAAGTAGAGTTGAAAAATATACCAACTTAGTTTAAAAAGACAAACGCTTCAATTAAGTAGCCTAGCCCTAAGCTATTCAACTTGGTTAGCGTGTACACAGTTTTGTTTATGGATCTACGTGAGTAAGTTATAAATCACTGAAAACATGGCAATCACATTACATATGAATTTTGAAGATGTTTCAGCCAACTGATTGTTACTACATTACACTTACATTACACTGGAATTTTCCTAAATTTTCCGACACAAGAAAATACTTATACCCACTTACTGTGCCATTAATGAAACGTATAACCTTTCTCTCCGTCTCATAGTTGAACCATAAATAGTATTAAATGGCTATCTTTTTGCTACAGTATTGGCTATTCTTGTACCTATGTGAAGGAGATAGAGAAGTTCATATGGCATCTTTATTTTGCATATATGGGTAATACATAATAATAGGTGTTATAATACATTAAAGCTCAGCCATATTTCACCATTTAACCAAAATCCAGATCCATCAATACAAAGCAATTCAAGCAATTCTTTTCTCTGATAAAAACTCAGTCACACTGGTTTCTGAAGTCATTTCTAATTGTTATACAAATAATAATAATACACGAGTATTAAATTACTTATATAACATTAAGCATTTAAAACTTTCGCAGTACTTACCTAATATTTATTTATAAACACAGCTTGAGGCGGGTCTTAGGACTTTCAAGTTCTTACGCGAAGTTTGGAGCAACCGCGCCGGCTCGGGACACAAATTAATAGTTGTTCCATGTATTGTCGCTCAAAACTGTTTTATCAACAATGTACCATTTGGCTGGTCTTAATAAATTGTTCAATGTAGAGTTAGTTAGAAAACCATTTTGATTGTACAGGAAATACATGCCGAAAAACGAATGATGGGAATTTGGTATGAAAATAAGGTATTAAAATAAGGGAAATGTTCAACTGACTCTTTAAAAACTTTTTGACCTTCTAATAATGCATACTTTTTTAAAGAATTGAGCCTCGTTTTAACTCTATAGCCTTTTCAGTTGGTCGCAGTAACTAAGTTACATAGGGTACCAACCTGAGGTTAGGTTGAAGCTGTGACCAACCACGTGCGAGTTAATGGGTTGCAATAACTAAGCTAGGGCACCTTAACCAAATGTATTAGGTTAGAACTGTGCCTAACCGCCCAAGCTGAGCGAACGAAGTGAGCGCTGCCGCGGCAGCGGCCGGCGTGCGTAGTGAACGCGGCCGCGGAAGCGGCTGGCGAGTGCTACATCCAAGTTGGTATTAGTTATTTGGTTATTTCCAAGATATGAAATATTTGAGGTTCACAAACAGGGGCGCAATCATTACTCTTAGAGTGTTCAATAACATTTTAGGAAAGTAAAATATAAATTAATTGAGGTTCCATTAAACACATGCCGGAAAATAGTACTGTTCAAAGGCAGCATGAAATCTTGTGTACATACCTATTTCCTTCTCATCATACTACTTTCTGTACCTTTTAATTAGCTCTCACATTTTCAGGACCAAATAGCAGGTAGGTACTTACGTTACCCGTGCTGTTTGACAATACCAAAACGTGATATAACATTATTTTCACCCTGAAACACAAACACAATACAATTACCTACCTAATTAAAAATTAATATATAATCCACACTGCCCAGTTTTGGGTGGATTGTTTACTTATAATTTATGGGTCCAATATTTAGGGTAAAACAATGCTGGACATGAAATACTTACTAACAGAACAATTTTCCAGAGAAGGCAGGTACACGAATAAATGTTGGTAAACATTTTTAAAAGACGATCCGTAGCAAATTTTGATTGACTGATGTTCGGTTTTTAAAGCAGCAGATAAAGTATCTTTCTTGTGTAATAATACAGATGTATCCCATAGGATTTTTTGTAATATGTATACGTATTTTCAACCCTTTTAAGATCATTTTTCCTTTTCGTTTCATGAATGTCACAAAGCTTCTACGGCTATCTAACTGCGGCTGATATTATCTGGCGCGTTAATGAAAGATCTTTGCATAATGCAAATCTATGGCTACCTGGGAGAAGAAAAATTAAAAATACAATTGTATTAAAAAGTTTACGATGGGATTCCAATTCTTACTTCTTAAGTTTCTCTACCTTTTTGGTACGGATCCCAATTTATACCTGCCTCAATGTGAAAGCACAAAAAAGGAAGTAAATAAAACCTCTTATCCAGACATTTGTCTTGGAAGACCTAACGTTTAGGTAAAAATAATCATACCTAGCGGCAACACCTTTGCTGGCGGAACACCATGTGTTTGAAATAATATGTTATTTGTGTAAGTATAGCTCGCAAATGAAAACTGTCAAATAGCAATTAATACACTGGGCCGCAAAGAACGCGGGAGGGTACTTCCAAAATATTGGAGCTAGCTTTATGAAATAAAGACTGTATTATAGCCAATTTTATAGTGCCTAAATTAATATCATAAAAGTTAAAGAGTATGAAGTTTCATTTGAATAAAAGTAAGTTAAGTAAAAATGAAAATTTTCACTAGATTTCGAAAAATGTGCTACGGTATCAAATATGCAATTTTGACCCATTTTAGTATTTTGTATTGCCACCACGAGCTGTTGGTGCCAATACAGCTGTATTTCTACCAGATTTCTGAGCCGATGCTGAGGAATATTCTCCCATTCCTCTATCAGTGCTTCTTTCAGTTCACGAAGCGTGATTAGAGGGGAATTTCGCTTGCGTACACGTCTTCCCAGTTCGTACCAGGGAAGCTCGATGGGGTTCAAGTCTGGGCTGCGTGCTGACCACTCCATGCGTATTATAGCGACATCTTCAAGGTAGACAAACACTATCCGAGCTGTATAAGGACGAGCGATATCTTGCATAAAGGTGGCGTTCTCGCCCATTACAAAAATGGGCCAACATACTCATTTAAGATTTTATTCACGTATCTTTCTGCAGTTAAAGTGCCATTTCTTATTACCACTAGCTCGATACGGCTTTCGGAAGAAATTCCAGCCCACATGTGTATGGAGCTCCGCCGTATGGCACTTTCTCTTTAATGCAAGATTGGTTATAGCGCTCTCCTGGTCTTCTGTAGACTCTTTGCTTCCCATTCGTGCGTGTATAGCATGAACCTCGATTCGTCCGAAAACATTACTCTTTACCAGTCATCCAGAGTTCAATCCATATGTTCTCTAGCGTATCTTAGCTTTGAATTTTGATGCTACTTTTCGACTTTTTGACCATTTGCAGTTCTAAATGGCTTCAACATTGCTTCAGCAAAACACCGCCTCACTGTACTTACACGTGCTTGGATTGCTTCCTCCAGCACGTAGAAGGTGATTTTTGACTTCAACAGCCATTAGAAATCGATTTCCCATCACTGTTGACACCATAAATCGATCCTCCCGCGCTGTTGTGCACCTTTTTCGGCCTGTTTCTGGTCTGCGAATATTAGATCCAGTTGCTTCATACAGTGCCGGATTAAGACTACTTGATGCCCAAGCAATCCAAGCGTGTGGGCCCCCCTATCCACTAGTCACCTCGTATTTTTTTTAAATCTGTCTCTAGGCTGAATTCCGGGTCTTGTAATATCTTGCTGACAAAAAGCCTTGCCATTCATGTGCTAGCAAATATTTTTCGGTGATGTTTATGGCAGGCGCGGTCGCCGATTTTGGGGAGGGGGGTATTCACCATGGGTGCCGTGGATACACCATACATCAACAACATACAAAAAAAAAACTTCAGACACATGTACATGTTAGGTATAGGTGTTAAAAGCTAAAATTCTGGCTAAATTCTTCAAAACAGTACAAACAAGTGATATAAAAAAATTGTGAATCTTTAGGGTCTTCAAATCAAATATGTATTTCCTAAATGGGTCTACCTACGAACCACCATATTTGGTAAACCCTCCGCCTAACACCCTGTATATAGGTATATACCTGCCTATTTCTTCGGGGATTAAAGGCGTGATGTTATGTTAATGTTCATGTACATCTGCAGCTCCACATTACCTAATTATGCTATTCAGAGACAGTTTTTATATGGGTGTTACTTTATAATGCTGCCAAATTGCCATTTTTTGATAAATAGTAAAAACAATACATTATGGGTGAGCAGAGCGAGCGTAGCGAGCTCGAAAATCTTAATATCCCGTCTCGGTTAGGTTAGGTTTTGTTTTATATTTTCAATCAAAAATTGGAGTTACATTGTCGAATTAAGCAGGAAAGCCCAAGAAAGTATGAGAATGTAGTATAGAATGCAAGAGCGAGTGAAGCGAGCTCGAATTTTCACACTGTCGGATAGGTTAGATTTTCTTTTTTTTTGTCCCTTTATCAACTTATGAAGAAAATCTCAAGAATCAAGAGAGTGTAGAGTGCAAGAGCGAGCGAAGCGAACCTGAAAATTTTAGCACCCTACCTTGAATAGGTTCTGTTTTTTTAAACCATTTATTTATTATACCATAACCATTAAATAGAAAAAGAACTTACTTTGTCCAGTTACGACGAAAAGCTTCAACTCGTTTTACAGCAGTTTAGTTTTTGGAAACTGGCCGTAACCTTAGCCTTTCGAACCTTACGTACGAACGGGGTTCCTAAATTCCCGAGTTTGCCTCGCTGGCTCTTGCAACCTAGATTATATATTTTATAAAGGGCTTATTGAAGTAAAATCTTCCTTAGGCGCGTTGAGTGATTTGCTAATAAGCACCGAAATGCTAATGCTAACGTTAATGACGTGTTGAGCTCGGAGTGCCGATAAATGTAAAAACCAGACTAATGTTAATAATTTTAATTAATAAATTATGTTTTTTTTTTTTTGATATAACAATTAATTTTAAAATTTAAAAAAAGCACTGTTATCATAGTTTTAAGTATTCACGTCTGTCGGTAGTCCCGACGACTGCCTCATTGCTTTGTATATTTTACCCATCGGGTTCTCCATTGCTCAAATACCGTTTTAAGTTAGTAAGACAAGTAAGTTAATGATTCAGGCTCTCGACAGCTTGAATGATTTTGAAGGGGGTTCATGACCCCCCTGGGACAAAGCCTGGTTTATGGTGCCCCCTGAGACATGATACCCTAAGCAATTGCTTAATTTGCTTAGGGGCTAATCCGGAACTAGCTTCATGTCGCTGGAGCACTCTTTGAACGGATGATGGCGACACACCAACAGTTCTCATTGTATAACGTAATAAATTCTGGTACATTCTTCAGGGGTTAGTGGCATGTTTTTAATAGAATTTGATCAGAATAATGAATTTCTGCACAAGAAATGTCATATTTATAAACAGAAACAAAAGTAAAACGAATGGTTTCAAAGTTGTTCAAATTTAAAAATCGTATCTATTTTTACTTGTGATTCTTAATACAATCATCAAAAAGAAATTAAAAGGTCTTCTTCGAGTATTTGTAAGGAAATAAACTTTAATTTAGTTTTTATTTTAAAAGGATTGCTCAAATATTTTAAAAGTTACCGCATTTTTATAACCGAGCCGCTTTCTTTGCGGCCCAGCGCATTTCGTAGTAAGGCTCCGATATCTATAATAAACAGGTACATAAAAGCCGGCCCACAGAGGTGTTTCACAAAGCGTAGTCAACGGTGAACCTTGTCTCTATATCATTTTTTTAATTACAAAAAAATGGCAGACAATTTATCGTATTTGGGCGTAAGACCACATCTTATCAATTTACGCTGTTGCGGCTCCTATCAATTGGATCCCAATTCGTCGAAGACGAGAAGAATCCTACACACAGTCTATATGCGGTGTTTTTTATCTCTTGTTTTGCTGTACACTTTCCAGCAAATTATGAAAGTTTACCAAGTAAGTACCGACTGGATGGAATATTCCTCTAGACATATTTTTCAGTTTTGTATCTCCAAGTTTCGATTTCTGTAGAGGAATGGTGAATGGTGGCCGTATTTGCCGTTGATGTTCGAAAAATTATTAAAATTTGCTGTGGATCACAATATAGTTAGTTACTTAGATACTATTGTGGGGTAAGTAGGTAGGTAATATACCTGTGTCAAGACTTGATATTTTTGTGGTGGACGTGTTCTTGAGTGGAGACCGCGAATCGGTAAACGTAAGGTGGGATGCCCTCAGGCTAGGTGGAGCGACGCTCTTCGCAGGATGGCTGGTAGCAGCTGGATAATAGTTGCCGAAAATCGAGTTGAATGGCGTGCAATAGGGGAAGCCTATTTCCAGCAGTGGACTGCTATAGGCTGATGATGATGACTTGATATTTTTTAGAATAAATTGATCATTGGAGTAAAATGACGTAAAAACGTTTTAACACTTCTCAACAAATTTCTCCATTTACCGAGAAACATTGTGCTAATAACGTTATCCTGACTATTTAGCAATGTTTTTCTTTCCAATCTTCCTTTCAAGTCTGAAGCAAGGCCGAACTTCAGCAGAAACTTTTTGAAGCAAAGAAAATTCTTTTCAGGATCGAGATGATCTGAATAAAGTGATGGCTACGATGCTCCTGCTGCTCACTAATTGTGACTCTATTTACAAACAAATTGTTCTTTGGAGGAAAGCTAATCGTATAGAAGTTCTTCTAAATATAACGAGAGGTAACTCCTTCATATTTTGTTAAATCTTAGATCAAAAATTGTTCCTTAGGTTGTTAAGAAAGGGTTTTAATTATAGCCACACGCTTTTAATTTGATGGTTTTCTGTACGCTGTGTCTTTTATGGTTTATTTAGAGGCTACGCTATCGAAAGGGAAGCCCAGGAAATCTTACGATTTTTGCAATTTGCAGATCAGATTAGGTTGTATGCTGATCATAATAATATGATTCATAATTATAATCATAAAAATCACTACCCTATAAAATTACTATTTCAAGAAATTATAACATTTAAAGCCAACTCTAACTTAGAGACTTGTATTGATGATTCTAATGATTATAATTCTGTAAATACATATTTGTTAGGGTCACGTCAATCATATTTTGATCAACATACAACCTGATAGGTACTTACTTTTGCAAATTGCAAAAATGTAAGTAAATTTGAATTTTGTGGGCTACCTTCGCGCACCCTCCTTAAATAATCGTGTGCCGTGGTGCGTGTGCTACGCTTGCCGCGGTTGGTCTGTGGATAGGTAACCAGCTTTAAATACCAAGACCCCTTCGTGCCTCAGAAAATACGTTAAGCTGTTAGTCCCGGCTGTCATTCATGGATCTTTGATAGTCGTTACGGGTCGTCAGAAGCCCGAAAGTCTGACAACCAGTCTTACCAAGGGGTATCGTATTATCGAGTAACTGGATTGTGGAGGTCAGATAGGCAGTCGCAGTGTAAAATACGATTAGACTGGAAGCCGATCCCAACATATTTGGGAAAAGGCTAGGCAGATGACGTGACCTTAGAAACAGTTATCAAAAAGTCGGCCAATCTATCTGTACGAGTCTGTAGTAGTAGATACTTATTTACCTAGCTATTATTTATGTACAGAAAACTTCAATCATCAGTACCTAGTCCAGTTTGAAAATGATACAGACAGGATACAACTTTCATTTATAAGCCAGCAATTTCTCCTCCAGGTCCAATATTTAATCAGAAAAAGCCAGAGCATCGAGAATTTCTGTTAGCAACCGGCCGACAAGCAAGATTACTGCTACGTGGGTTCAATATCGCAGCACTATTCACCTGCTTGCTGTGGTCCCTGTACCCGGTCATACTATACGTGCAGAGAAAACCCGTTGAATTTGCAATATGGCTACCCTTTGACGCCAACCTAAGTCCGCAGTGAGTTCGAATTTGCACGTAAAACGTACATTTTATACCTACTCATTACGTAATACCGTCCGAAACTACGTGGACAGATTAAGATTATCATAATTTTGTCTACTAGCATAATAGCGTGGTGTAGGTTAGTATTTTACATACCTACATAATTTATTTGGTACAGTTACAAAAGATTGCTATTTCAGGGAAACATAATGTCATGTAAAGTCAGGGGAATTCATTGACTGCCTACGTATATTCAGATCACAACTGTCATTCATTGACAGTTATATGAAACGGGATATTGTCACAGGGTGTCAATTTGCTTAGCAATTATATTCCCTGCCTGTACCTACCTTGTTGTAAGATACCTGTCCAAATAGATATATATTCTTCTGGCAGAACGTTAGTACTTACTACCAAACCATTATTACTTATTATTATTATGCCTGAGTACAAGCCAATAATGATTTTAGCAAGGTGCAGTATTCGGCCTTATCGTCGTAATGCGATCAACAAAGTGCTCTTCAGTGGAGATATTTACAGCGTTATGTCCGTTCATTGATGCGGTCTACGTAGTCTAATGTCCTGTTTGGAACATGCATCGGCTAATATAGGGCTGTGGGTAGTGGAAAGTTCACTCAAACTTCCATAGCCTTCGTACTTACCCAAACCCGCACCCTAATTGCGTAACACACGATCGGAATCGGAATCGGTTTCATTTTGACAGTTCAACAACATTCATTGCGTTATTTACGTGTTGGCAGACAAATTTTTCGAACTTATGAAGCAATGGATTCGCAATTTGCTTCAAAATGATTCAGATTCCGATTAATCGTGTGTTACGCAATTAGGGTGCTGCATTAACTTAGCGATACACAAACACTAACTCACGCCTTCTTCCCATGGGGGTAGGCAGAAACTACAGAACGCCATCTGATACGATCGTAGATACTCCTTTTGCTTCGTATACGTTCATACATCTGCGGGGTAATTGCGTAACAAACTATCAGTAACAATAGGTTTCATTTTGACAGTTCAATAACATTCATTGCGTTATTTACGTTATTGAGCAGACACATTTTTCGAATATATGAAGCAATGGATTAGAAATATCCTTCAAAATTATTCAGATTGAGGTTGATAGTATGTTACGCAATAAGGATGTTGGTTACACACGCACGCCGGTTGCGAGTACTACGCACCTGATCTTTCTGAAGTACCTACATCACCAATAAGGTCACTATGGACATGGTGATGTACTTCAGAAACGCCGGGAAGGGACGCCCTGGGACCTAGAAGGACTTCTAGGTCCCAGGGCGTCCCTTCCGGCGTTTCCATTCACATAATATCTACCTTTTGATAACTTACCGATTGTAGACCAAAATCCTCAAAAGAAAAATTTTTTTAAGATTTTCCCTAACTAACAGTTCTTTTCCCACAGATTTTACTACGCAGCATTTTACGTGTTGGTGCAAACTTCTTGGCTTGCCTTTAGTAACACTTCCATGGACGTTTTTATAGTTTTTTTTCTCCTACAGTGCAAGACACAGCTCTCTATCCTCAGGTGAACGATTTTCCAAGACTTGTTTTATAGGCAATAGCTGCAGATAAATGTTAAGAGCGGATGTTTATACTTTTCAGGCTGGATTTAGAACATATTGTTCAAAAGAGCAAGGAGGAACAGGTAAATACCTCGGAGGATTTTATCGAAATTTTGCATCGACGATTAAAAAACCTTTTATTGCATTATGAGGAGATTATCAAGTAAGAGTCCTTCTAATGTGTTGAATTATGAATATTTAAGAGGTGTAAGAAAGTTTTAAATTTTTTTTTTTTAAAGATTTTCAGATGGGATTCAGGAAATATTTAGCGGTGCAGTCTTTTGTCAATTTTTAGTGAGCGGTTGGATAATATGCAGTACAGCTTACAAAACTGTTAACGTAAGTTTATTCAGGTGCACATCATTAAAAACTTACTATTTCAGCTACCTACTCAACTTTTTTGTGGAAAACATAAAAAAACCATAACTTTTGTTCAAGTGAAACATAAAAATATAATTCTTTGAAAAAAAAAAATTGGTAGGTAGGTAGGTAATTCTATGAAACATAATAAGTACAGAAGAAGTTATTTTCATTTAAGTATTTATTTTTATTGTTACGTACGCCCGAATGAAAAAACCCTTATAGGATCACGCGTGTAGATTACAGGAAAACCTATAAGAAGTCTATGTCTAGTCTCTTAAGTCCGAGAGTCTCCGAGGAAAGTTTGGCCACCTTACATTTTTGCTGCGACGGGACAAGTCTGCGAGATACGTCGTCGTGTAGTACTTCGACCTCGGACAAGCCGGTGATCGCTTCGCTGAATTCATCAAGAAGAGTCCCTGCGAATCTAAAAAGTTAACCAGCAGTTGCCCCTGCAATTCCTGCGTCCCAAACCGAACGATCCAACTTTCAATTCGCCGCGTTATAGTGGGCCTTTATCGTACAGTACATTGCCTTGGCAACATCCTCGTACATGGGCTCGGTTGTCTCGTCAGAGCATGTTGAAGTCTGTCAGTGAGTTTCACTACACCTATGCTACCCGTGTCGACACACTACTGATTTCCACAATGCTGCTAGGGAGTTCCTTGTTAACCAGAAAGCCCGATACCGTCTTGGGAGAGATGATCACCTTCGTGGAAGTCGAGTAGGTGGCCTGACTCATGGGTTTTCGTATCTGTCTTCAAACTTTAGATAACCCAAGTATATTGTCAGTTAATGCACCCTGATTCTATCTCAAGTTCGGCAAGGTTAGCCTTATCGAACGTTCATTATACGTAGCCAATTTCATAATGTTACTTAATTCAAAAACATACGAGGTGATAGAAAAGGTTTTTAGTGGTCACCTTGCTTTTTGTTCTCTTCACAGCACATAGAAACAATTTGCCCTTGCGTACCTAAATAATAATAATGACAGATCCAGCTTTAGAAAGAGACCATAGCCGTATGACTGATAGAGATGAAGCTCTGCAAACCCAAACTTATTGTAGGTGTAATCAGTGACCTGCATAACCCGCCCTCGCTTCCCCTCTTCTTCTTTTTAAGAGACCGTACCTAAAATACGATGTGTACGGCTTGGTCTAATCCATTCCTCAAATAAAACAGGTTTCCATTTTCATGATTAGGACATGATTTACATTTTCTGTTGCAGATTGATCCTATGTCAGTGGATTTCGCGTCAATGGTGATGTACATGTTCTGTATACTCATTCAAGTGTTCATGTATTGCTATTATGGCAGCGAGATCACTCATGAGGTAAGGTAAAGGTTACGTAGGTACATACAGAATGTATGTAGATACCTACCTCATGAAAAACTTTAATGTATGATACAATAAAACTTTTTTTTTGGTAATGGGAAGCTGTAAGCACATGCTTTAAATCCACTCTACGTAACATAATTACCGCCCTAAACTTTATGGCGGCTCGGAATATGACGCAAGTCGCTGCGCAGTAACAAATTCACGTGTCAGTGAGGGTGACGGGTGCAGTACTACGCAGCAAGTAGCACACTTCTGAGCCGCCATAAGTTTGAATCAGGCTGTAACATACAACGCAATGCATCGACGAACCCTTTGAGGTTTTGCAGGTACAGCAGGCTGCACGTCAGTGTTAACAAATCCAGTAGGTATAAGCTGGATTCTCTATTGAAACAAGGAAGGTCAATGTATTAGGTACCACCAGCGCGCTACGTGAGGTCTACTGTACAATTTTCCAGAAACACGGGGTGAATTTATGAGACGGTGCAGACTGACCTTAACTTTTTGAGTCATTTTGATCAGCATTCAGTTTTTGAAAGAAATGTACCTACAGTCAGCAAGAAAATGGGCAGTTTTCACAACATTTTTTTTTGATGCCATACGTTCCTGTTTCTTATAAGGATCAAAATGCTCTCAGACTAACTGAGGTTAGAGTGCTAGAAAAATCAGAAACGGCAAAAAAAAACGTACATACATTTCTTATGAAATGAGACTACGCGACACAGTTAAGGTACCCACGACGACATTTCCAGTATAAGCTGACTTTTTGATATAAGAAAAACCTATGCAATGCGAGGTCAACTAAAACTGGAAATGTATAGATTGTTAAGTCGCCGTGTTTACCTGTTCTTACTGCCCTATCTCAAAAATCCATCCTGCCTAAAACAAAATACAAAGATACAACATGCCCCGATCCCCTTGCCTACTTACAGTGTTACAAGGATCCCTTGACGCTTGAATGACACTGCCAGGGGTGCGTTGTTAATGAACATTTGTGTGAAATTGTCATGGAATTAGTATGTACTAAATTGAAAATTCTATTGAAAAAACAAGATGGCGGCGTTACTTCAGATTTTTGCCACGCGGCAATATATCCTTGTACAATATTTATTTGTTTGCAGAGTGAAAAACTCATAGAATCCGCTTATGCTTTGGAGTGGCTGGAAATACCAATAAAATATAAACGTGCGATTATAATTTTTATGGAAAGAATCAAACGCACCATAAACCCTGTTTCAGGAGGTCTGGTACCACTTTCAAACGGTACTTTTGTTTCGGTAAGTTTGTAGGTAATTTTTAATAGGGACCTATCTCCTATACTTACCTACCTACATACCTACATTATTCGTATGGGCTCAGGCTCAGGTCAAAGTTACTTGACTTTGTAGAGCGTGAAGGTTGGTACCTCCTAATAATGTGCAACCCACTGACGTATAAACTGCTTCTAACAACTTTAAATGTTAATTTCCAGGTTGTACGGAGTTCCTTCTCATTTTATGCATTTTTGAAGAACACAAATTAAAAAGGCGATGTTAAGGATCATTGTTTGCCAGCTTTCCAGTCGCCGACACCTTCCTTTAGAACCACAACACTTAGCCGAGTACCTACCTATCTAAGAGAATAATCCGACTCGATCACTGATTGGTTTAGAGATAGTAGGCACACTATTTATTTGTGAGCAATAAAGTACCTATGCAAACATACATTATTTATTTCTTTATATAATACAATCTAATGAATACGAAAATCCACAGTGTACAACACACACCACAAAATCAATCTGTCCCCAACCTTTTATGGTCACTAGATACAATACATGAGCTAACGCTGTCGACGCGGCTTAGTTCTAACGGTCAATTCCCGTAAATAAAAACGTTCAAAATCTAGCCGCAATTTCATCTCAGCGACAATCAATGTCAAAAATGTGGGGAAATTAGAGGTAGGTATTTTTTACAGATTGAGACCGAGATCACTTTTTATTACCCAGACAGTCTGACTGTGAACCTCAAAGAGTATAATAATAATACGGGAGAAGAGAGCCCTCTTGTGCCATTTCGAAGCATCCAGATTCAAAACGCCATCTGCATTTCTTAACTGGAACTAAGGCTCTATAGCGACACCTTAGAGTGAAAACCTCGTAATTGTAAAATAGGAAACTTTTCAGGAGGAAGAAAAAACTGCGTACTGTAAAATTTTTGTACGGCGCCATGTAAACATGAACAGTACTTACCTTCTTTCGAAAAACACTAAATTATACAGCTACAGCAGGATAAACTCAAGTAATCAATTTTCGAATGAGAAACGACACGTTCGTTGCAAGGTATTCACGCCAAACTGACAGATGCGAGTATTTACGAGGGTCTCATTTAGTGTCATAGATAGCGCTATGAGTATCGAAAGAATAAATGAGTAGGATCAGGATGTGCGTTGCGAGGTTTTCTTCCTAGAAACGCAATAAAATAAATTTGAACAAAAATGCATTCCCGAGGTTTTCACTCTAAGGCGACGATAGGTGGCTATAGATATGTATGAATGTATGTGTACCTACGTACGTATAGATCAGTAAGTTTGGTTTATAAGTGATCATTCAAATTTTTTTAGCTGTTGTAGTCATATGTTGATCAATATGCGACTGGCGAATAATAATAATAATGATACATTTACTAAATTACAATAATTAAAATTTGAATGATGGTGATTCAGAAGTAAAAGTGTCCTAATATAAATTGACCGCATATTGATCAACATATAACGCAACAACAGCTAAGAAAATTTGAATGATCACATACATCAAACGCTAAATTTCGCCAGAATTTGCAGTAACACAATAATGAACCATTTTGCTTTAATTTATAGTAATTTGTAACTGTGTAACGGCTAAGAGTATATTAATAAACGGTACCGGCGACCATAGACTATACACTTATAAACTGAGACCGGCGACCATATTGTGTGATGTTGCCAGAATATGTCACACAATAAGGATTTCCGTGACACGGTTGCAATAATTGATGATGCCGGTCAGAAATGAAATACATATAATAATGTAATAATCTTGATGTAAAATGTTATAATTATTGTTTTAAAATATAGAGAACTCTTGTATTTGATTTTCTTATTTGCATTTAAGTTGGTATCACAGAGACATCTATCGATGATTATTAAACTATTAGCTTCTTCGTTAACAAAAGTAGATGGCGACTCTATCTTTACTAAAGTTGTGCATGTTCTAACTGTCTCCCCCCTGGTGAACCTTCTACGAACTACATAGATATCATTATTGTATGTAAGTATAAATGGGGCGTCCCTATAATTCGTCCGGGATACGTAATTGTATTATTATATGCATTATATAGTAGTAACGACTTTTACGAATATCCTAAAAACTTATTATTCAGTTCGCACTCGTCTCAACTAAAACGTTGCCATTTACACAGAGCATATAACCTTTTAGCCATTTATTTAAGACGCGACTCGCGACGTGGCCATAGACAAAGACGTGACCAATAGTGTATAATCTATGGACGTGACCAATAGTGTATAATCTATGGACGTGACCACAGAGTACTTTTACTAGACGTGACGTAATAGTGTTGTTTATTTAAGTCGCAAAAATAAACTATCGATACCTACCGAGTTAACGTCCTAATAATATTGAGTCCGCGTATCAGTTTCGGCCAGTTTCCCTCAGTCGTCAGTTTATTTAATTCGACAGTTTCGTCGATTAGTCAGTTTCACTTATTCGTCAGTTTTACCAATTAGACAGTTGCGTCAACTCGACAGTTTCCAGTATTTGGCAATTTTTGTCGATTCGTCAGCCAAAGTACCACAGAAGTTTTGCGTTTGCACATTTTTAATCATGCAGTGGTGGCACTAAATGATGGCCCGTGTTTTAGTTAACATCATTTAGAATATTTTCGATGGTTCTCAAATGGCTTATCGATGTTCGATAAAAAAATCCAACAGTTTATTTATAGTTTTCTGTTTGACATGACATGACTGCATTCATTCGTGCATTACTGGTTGACAACTTGACGTTGACGTTGAGATTATTGTGCCATCTATTCTGTTCTGTCGACAGCGTGAAGTGTGGTATTTTATTAGTTTCTAATATATTGTGGGGGTTCTAAAGTATTCACCATTCAATATGTTTCGCTATTTTCTTGCTTTTTTGTTGATAAATACGTGTTACCAAAGTTTGGGGAATCCCATCCAACTTAAACCTCCAAATCAATTATTATCAAGCTCACTCGCGACACTAGCAGATCAATGCAAAAGTGATGTTTTGAACAAACATATTTTAGAAAAAATACCCGATTGCGCCGTATCTGTACCGCCTTATAGTAAAAAGCAATTCCAGTGTTTGATATTCTATGACATAAATATGCAGTTGTGCAAAGCTGTGGCTACATCTAAATTAACTCTAAGCGACGATCCTTTTGTAAAAGTACAAGAGAAACAGGATGTCAACGCTGTTTGCACTCTAGCTAAGGAGTGGGTTTTCACCAATATTTCGGCCTTCTTGCATTACAAAGAGTCTGCCGAAAAGTTCTTGAAGCTGCCAGCCACTTGTGGGGAAGTATGTGGCGTTGAGGATACTATGAATGAGGCTAATTACTATTGCAAATACTACAAGATGGGCCTAGAACTATTGAAGATTCAACTTCCTTCTACAATGGCTAATATTGCTAACATCAATGCCGTAGCAGCACCTGTGATACCAGAGCCTGACTCCAGTGCTAAGGTAGATGACCCTGCCCCTGGCAATAGTGATCCAGTTAAACCAAATGGTCAAATTAAGCAAACAGAGCCTGCTGTTGCTAAAACAACTCCTCAGAAGGTTGAAGATGCTGTTGAGAATGCAGTGGTGAAGTCTGAGACAGTGGCACAAGTGACGTCTAAACAAACTCCAAGTAGTGAAGAAGCAGACAATGCTGGTAACATTGAAGAGTCAGATATCAATGTGAATAAACCGGACGATCCTGCTCTAGTACCTGCACTAGAGAATGTCATTCCTCATAATGATCAGTTAAACAAGACAGGTGCGGTACAGGCAGAGAAGCCAGCAGTTGCAGACGAGGTGGCAGCTCCTGACTTGCCGGTGCTAGGTAACAGTGATCAGAAACCAGGGGCTGTCATAGAAAACCCCAAATCAAAAGCAATTGGCGATGCTGAAGATTATGGTAATTTCTACTTTCTATACTTACAATATTTTTATTAGAGATGTTTACTTTCAAATTAAAATTATTAATATGGGAAAATATAAATTAGTTTTGTGGGGAAAATAATTGTATGTCCTAATGAAAACTATATTCTAGATTATTAGCACATAGTATAGAACATTGCTGTAGATGACACCACTTTTATTTTGATTAACTCATACTCTTATTTAGTTGTTAAGGGGGATGCGCTAGGTAGCCTGAGAAATTCAAATGTTCCTATGTTTATTTTTTTGCAATTTGCAGGTCAGTGACAGGTTGTATGTTGACTAAAATATGGTTCACAACCGTAACAAATATGACTTTACAGAAATATAATCATTTAAATCATAAAAACAACCCTCTTAGTCATATAATCTATATACTTATAATAAATCTGTAGAAGTTAAAATTCTGTACATTGAAAATATCAATAAAATAAATGGCAGGGGGTGTTACTAGACCGACACCGAACCCAAAAATGTGATTAAAAAAATTTTTGTCTGTCTGTCTGTCTGTTTGTTCAGGCATCACGCAAAAACTACCGGTTCGATTACGTTGAAACTTGGTATAATTATTCTTTAATATCCTGGGCACCACACTGGGTACTTTTTATCCCGGAAAAGTATATACAATAAAAACAAACTTAATTTTGCGGTTCGATCCCTAGACCCGATTACTGCACCAACCGCAAATAATAAGTTTGTCGTAGGTTAAGTCACCCGCAATGGAGTTCATTTTTATTCCTTTTAGTTTTTAGAGTTATTTAGGTTTATTTTTATGTAAGTCGTAGGTATCGATTTTAATTTTAAAGTATAGGTAGTATATTTGATAGTGTACGTAGTGACCGTAGGTTATTTTATAATACTGTTAGGTAGGATTAGTCATTCGTATAGATATTAGTTTTTAGGGATTTTGCTTATTTATTGAGTTTAGATTAGTTATCATCAGAAATAGGTTTATTTAGGTAGGTAGGTATTTTAATTTTCTGTTATTGAATTTTTTTTTTTAATTAGGTAGGTACTTAGGTAAAGATATCATATAGGTACCCTCTTAATCACCACTAATGAGACACAATTGGTTTTCTATTGTAATTAGCCACAAAGGGCCCGCGAGATAGATGGCATTCTGGGGAAGCACATAGGTACATTTTATCCTGTTAGCACGTTCCCGTGGGATAATTTCCGACATCCACGCGGGCGAAGCCGCGGGCAGAAGCTAGTTATTAATAATAGGATTATATTAATCCTATTGATTGATATTTCATGAAATAGTCATTCAAAGCTGAACTAGAAGCTATTGTCTTGATGAAAGCAGTTGTTATAATATTTATAGTTAATTTATGTAAATAAATTATTTACTCCCTTGTATACATATAATATATTATGTATTGACATACATCTGGTCAGTGTTACTTATGACCTTACTGATTGGCTGCTTGCTTTACAAGAATGCTTATAAGTTATTATGTTTCTAGATCAAATATACCCATGTTTATTTATAACAAGCTTGGCATGGCATCATCTGTCCACGCTATCACTTTGTTTTCCCTTTCAGCTCCTAAGGGTCGTAGCGTGATTTTAAATAGCCTTTAGCCTTCCTCAAGAATTAAGCAATTAAATGCAAAAATATTTTTCAAATCTGACAGATAGTTCCAGAGATTAGCATGTTCAAACAAGCAAAAAATTATTCAGCTTTATTATTAGTATAGATTCCTGTTGTCCTCACGGTTACTCTTTTAAAAGTAATTGTCTTTCACAATGTTTTCAAATTACAGTAAGTATGTAGCAAGTACCAGGTACTTGATAAAATAAAAATGGTCTACAGATATAAAGTCTACAAGGCCTACAAAGTCCTCACATTTACAAAATATAGAAGAATCCATCAAAAGGACAGATAAAATATAAAAACCTATTAAAACCAAGTGACATGACTGCCATTACAACCACTAATAAAGAGTTGAAACTAGAATTTGAATTTGTATATAATGTCAAAGAAGTATGTAAAAAATAAATAAACATCGTAATTTGAGAGCAGTTAATAGACATTTACGTAGTTATGCTGTTAATGAGGTGCCAGGGAAGTCACATGTGCAGAACGATGTGATTTTAACTAAGAGTATTTAAAGATCTAAAGATGTTATTAATTGTATGTTCAATACCGCGTACATATAAAATGCTTCATTGTATAGTCTGATATAGAGATAGACTCATGAGAGCACAAGTTTAAACCATAATGGTTTTTGGTTGCTATTTAATATGAATAATCCTGTATTCTTTTGTATAAAGGATAAATTAAAAAAAAGATGATATCATTGCCAAACGACCTTGTCTTCAACATAGTCTTTAATTTTATAATATGCTTTTTTGATAAGGACACGTTTGATGAGGGTTTTGAACTTTCCATCGCTAAGTTCTGTAACCAACCTGCAATAGAAAATATTGTGTAGCACCTTTATGTAACCACTACAATGCTTCTATAAATTTTTATCTTTGATTAGTCATCAAATCCTTAATTAAAATCGTAAAGATAAGATAACAACAAAATAGGTTTTCTTGATCCCAGTTATTAATTTACCATCAAAGTTGTATTTTATCAAAATGATGGGAATTAGTAATAGTGATTACATCAGTTGTACTGTTTGAGAATATTTTATCAAATTATTTTGATTAAATGTTATTTAAGTACACATGATGTTTTGTAGTTGTCACCATGTGTAAGTTAGCTCAAGCATCCGAATGATCTTGAGGGGCAGCTTACTATCCCAGAAACCATCCGCCGATTAAAAAACATGGAAGGACATTTTCTACCAGAAGTCAGTCTGAAGAATTTAAAAAAAATATAGGCCAAACTCCACTGGTAGTAGCGCCCTCATGCCAACAGAACCTCAATCTCATCTGCTCAAAGTCTAAAAAAGTCATCGCATGATAAAACTGGAAAAAAAATCAAAGAAAATGTGTTTTGATTAGGTATACAGCCAGCAAAAGTTCAATGATAACTTGTAAAAACCCCATTAGATAACGGGGTTTGTCCAAGTTATGATTCGACTTTGTTTATCACATCTGCTGTTTATTTTTGTAATATCCTGTTCATAACGAAACAAATTCATAATATTTCAGACTCCGAGGGCAATGAACCTGATGAAGAAAATGAAGAAACTGGAGCGGAGAACAAACCAGACATAGAACCAGCAAACCAGCAAACTTTTAATAAGAACAAATTGGTGGTGCCAGTCGCTCATGAAGCAGAGGTCTCACAAAAAGGTAACATAACATGTAAAAAATGTCTATTGTCTATACAAAACGGTAGTGTGAATTCCAGGTATGCAGTTAGTTCTGCCATTCATTTAAGTACCTTATTTCCTTGAAAATAGAATGCAAGATTCAATAACATCAAGACATTATACTTATATGACCTCAAGTCATGAGCAAGACCTCGAAATTTAGCCAGTGGATTATAATTATTCATAATTTAGATGTGGCTATGTGAAGGTAAAAATCAACTTTTAGGTACCTACCTACTTGCTAAATTAAAACCAAATATTGTATCTATAAATTCAAAACAAGCAACCTTGTATACATAACTGCTAAGAGTTACTAACTTATACAGGTCAGATGTGAAGGATTTTAAATCATGAGTATTGAAAAAAAATATTCCTCAGCTCTGTGGCTTAAAAAAATCAAAGCATGGGCTTGTGGCTAAGTAATAACAGCCGCACCGGTCGATCGATCAGGTTAAGCTACGCTTGCCGCGGTTGGTCTGTGGATGGGTGACCATCTTTACATAGGTACCAAGACCCCTCTGTGCCTCGGAAAGCACGTTAAGCCGTTGGTCCCGGCTGTCATTAGTGGATCTTTGACAGTCCTTACGGGTCGTCAGAAGCCCGAAAGTGTGACAACCAGTCTTACCAACGGGTTTTTAACCGACTTCTAAAAAAGGAGGAGGTTCTCAATTCGGATGTTTGTATTTTTTTTTTATTTTTTTTTTTATGTTTGTTCGCGCATAACTCCGTCGCTTGTCAACCGATTTGAAAAATTATTTTTTTGTTGGAAAGGGTATACTTCCTAAATGGTCCCATAGAAATTTCATCAAAAACGGTTTAGTTGTTTGGTATTTAAACCAAAATTACTGGTAAAAATTACAACTTAAAAGTGAAAAATAAAAACTTTTTTTGAAAAAAAATACAACCGACTTCCAAAAACGACACTACAAAGTGAAAAATAACTTTAATTTCGGAAGTCGGTGGCAAACAACGAAAATGCGAACCCAACGACACCGACTTCCGAAATTAAAGTTAGTTTTCACTTTGTAGTGTCGTTTTTGGAAGTCGGTTGTATTTTTTTGCAAAAAAAGTTTTGTATTATCCTATCCCTAGAAATGGGTTGTGGAGGTCAGATAGGCTGTCACTCCATGTAAAATACTGGTACTCAGCTGCATCCGGTTAGACTGGAAGCCGACCCCAACATAGTTGGGAAAAGGCTAGGCAGATGAAGTCTACTGAGGGTAAGCAGTTAGGGGTTCAGAATAAAACCAAGATGTGGAAACACTGATAGAGCTATCTTCAAAGCAGCAGTTTCATTACTTGAATCATAATATGAAGGAAGTGGCAATCATTCACATTACTTTGTCCTCCGGAAAATATCGCCGTCAGAGATAGAGATCGCTAAAATAATTAATTGTTGGTAATTTCAAAAGATTTCATCATGTTTTCGACATGTTGATTTGTGTTGTGTAATAAAATGAATTCTAATACTTTGTAGCAATTAAGTACATAATTCTCAAGCGCGGTTATAATTACTATTAGTTAAATGCAATCGCAAATTCCAATGTCCACAAATTCAAGGTCGCTCAGGAGTCTCTTTGAAGGATAAAATCAGGAATGAAATTATCCGGAAAAGAACCGGAGTTACCGACATAGCTTGCAGAAGAAGCAAACTGAAATGGCTGTGGGCTGGCCATGTCTGTCAAAGGACCGATGTCCGTCGGAGAAGACGAGTCCTGGGGTGGAGACCGCGTATCGGCAAGCGTAGTGTGGGACGCCTCCCAGCTAGATGGACGGACGATCTAAAGATGTCGGGGTAGACTGGATGCGGAAGGCGGAGGACAGGGTGTTGTGGCGCAGTCTGGGAGAGGTCCAGCAGTGGATTGCAATAGGCTGAGTTGATTATGAATCGCAAATCTATTTTCAGTGCTTACATTTCAATATTTTAAAAATGTTTAAAAATTGCCCCAATATCTAGATAATCATAAATTATTTTGGTCCCTGATTGTAATCTTGAGTTCAAGCAATCAATGTATAGCAATCAATGCATTTGCATGTCATATGTAAATCCTATTTTGGAAGTGCACATTAAGGAATGCAAATAACGATACTTATTATGCAACACCTATAAGAACTCCATGCTTCAAAGTTAATAAACATTTAGATAATTAATAAGCTAAGCTGTATTGTTATAATGTTGCTTTTTGGATGCCTAAAATGTATTATTTGTTCTGGGAAGGTAGTACTGGAAGCACACGTATATATCAGGAAATGAGAGCGTCAGGAATCTGAAAATTTATCAATATAGCTATTTGCAACCATTCGAAAGGCTTCCGCGTCGAAAATGATACATTTTCGGCTACCGGATTTGCCGTCGGAAGAATAGCGGTCGTTTATTTGGTTAGTCTGTCAAAATTTTCGGGTTTTGGATGTGTGAACAGCGTTTAGAGGACACCGTCGATAACGTTGATTGATGTTCGATTCGGCACAGAAGCTCGAATGGCAGTGAAACGCTATGCAGAACAATTTGTTGCAAATTTGATGTGTCTGTTAAGATATTGTTTACAGTAAAAGCCAGCCATAGTAAACAAAAAAAAAAAAAAAAATGCGTTTATTGGCACTAAGAACAAACAACTTTTTGTGCAATTTTGTCATCCTATCATCATGATGTATGTTTGTCAAACACAAGTTGGTTACTGCTATTTCAGAGGACAACACAACAACAACGTATTGCTTTTATTACGAGTGTTGACGTCTGGCAGATGTGAAACATCGAAACTATTTTGTGTAAAAATATGCATGAAATAAATATGGCATAGTCAAAAACGAAATATTCATATCTTTTTTAAAGAAAACATGAGAAGAGCGTGGTATTTTATAAGAATAATAATATTCGTGCCTATTTTTCATAATAAGTACAGACGCCAGCACATCAAGCTACTACAATCTGTCAAATTTCTTTAATAGATTTTCAACTAAAGCAGTAGGGTTCAAAGTTGATTGGGAAAATTTGGCAGTTTCGGGTAGCTTGACCTGCTGGCGTCTGTACCTACTAACTAGGTAGATATCCCTATTCTGGAAGGGCTGCTGGATGATCTAAAATCTTCGTTTTCTTTCGTTATAAGTACTGTGTATTTTCATCATATCGTGTTGAACTTATTATCTTGCGTAAGGTTTATTTTTCACTCGGTCATGTTGACTAGAAGAATCGTGGCTGTTTATTCAGCTGTGAACAACATACTCAGATAGATTTCTTTGTATATGTTCAACCCAGTCTAACTTAGTTCTTGTGCAGAGAGCACAAGAACTAAGTTAGACTGGGTTGAACATTTGAATATTTTAAAAATGTTATGTAGTTCACGAAAATGAAAGAATACTGAACATACGAGTATTATGGTATGAAATACTTAGAAATTACTTCAAATTAAAATTGTTTGAATGTGCCATATTTTTTTCGTTGAAAAACTTCAAAAAGAGAAGAGAGTCCATTTAAAAGAGAGATTTTTAACGTCACCCTTCCAGTAAAGAAACTTCACAAATTGTTATGGATTCAATATATGAAAAACTGAAAATGCCTGTATATGTTTATATGTTTTAGTTTAGATTTTTGATAATTATTATTTACAATCTAGCCTGTTTATAGTTATAGGCAATTTCAATCTTGAGTACTTACGTAATTGGTATTTTATCGCTAAACTTTTTACACTTTAACATAAAACTCTTTATAATTTCCAGAATTCTTCCCGAACTCGATGCCCGACGACTTCGACTCCGATCAGGACAACGACCACTTCTTCCCGTTCTTCATGACGTCTGTGATCCTGATGGTGTTGCTGTACGTCCTCTATCATAACAAGAGCAAAGTCAGTAAAGTGGTGAGTACCAGTTCATTATCATCATTTCAAGACGTCCTCTGCTGGACATAGGCCTCCCTCAAGCATAACCCGAAGAATTGTCAAATTAAGTGACTGCCACTTAATTTGGCAGGGCAGGGCACATTGCTCGCAGAGAGGATAGCCAATGGGGCCGAAAATTGGAGTGGCGAGTACCACTTGTTTTTACACCAAAATCTATCAATGAACCTTCTTAACAAAGATGAATAGGATTTCCGCCCATTATTCGACTGAGTAACCGTGTGATGAAGATGGACAGTCATATCCTTATTTGTTAATTTAAGAAAAAATCATTATGCAGGAGACCACTATAGTTCCGTCAGGCTAGACAAAAGTAGTTTAGTACGAAGCTTTATAATTATTATAAGTACATATTTTTTTTAACTCTAAATTAGGTTCATTTGTGTGAAAGCGAATCTCAAAAAACCTAAAAGTATGAACCAGGTGTAGAAATTCAATTAATCAGATTAAACAATGGTGTCTTGACGTCTTACTCATACAAAATACAAAGATGACCTGCTGCGAGAACATAATATCCATATTCTTTTTTCTTTTCCAGTTCTTCGGCTTAATACTTGAGGGACGTCAAAGCGGTCGCCGTCGCAACAGCCGGGGCCACGCCTACCGTCGCCTGGACACGCTAGAACAAGCCATGAATGCTAACACAGCTGCGCCACCAAGCAAGATAATATACTAAAACGCTGCTTAACACTTAGGTAAAATAATCATTTAGTACATCCGCTTAGGAAGAAGTCTGACTGCGATCGAGCGCACTGCGTTTTATGTCTTATGTAATCGACATGCGCGAGAAAAAAGAACTTTACTCACCTCTTAATAAAAGCAAGAGTTGAAAATGCGTATACCGCTAAAATGCATTGTTTATGATCAACGCCGGTGGCGCCATCTACGATTAGCATTCTGTTTTACCTTGGGGTATTTTTGTGCAACTATACGCGTTATTTTGTTAATACAAAATTAACCTTATTTCAAAAGCCATAAAGTATATTTTCTATTACCCAAATAGCGCGAATATTTGGACAAATATGCCACGTGAAGTGCCAGCAAAAGACGCGGAACTCAGTTCGCTTACACGCAGCATGGCCACGGAAGAAAGATTGTGATAGGCACTGAACCTTCGCTATCAAATAATCACACGACGATCCAGTGATCATAATCGAAAATAAGTTTTGTAAAGTCAGGTTGTTTCGGTATTTAGTCGTTTTTGTATCTTTCATTTTCAGTTTATCTTATGTAAAATTTTAATACGCGTGCATTTAGAGGCAATTACAGGATTTTCTCTTATAGTGGTGTAGTTTCACATTTTCATGCACCATTTAATTTATTCCACAGCCTTTAATTAGTTTTTCTAGTCTTTGTTGCCTATGAGGAACGGGTGCTTTTACATTCTAAATTTCGTTTCTTTAATTTTCGTGCCTTATTTTAGAATATAGAGGAATAGCCAGTACTATACTATTCGTCTCCAAAAGTAAACGAGTAGGAAAAACGTGCAATGCTTGGTCTAATAATTGCGCCAGTGTCAACAAATAATTTCCAAGTCTTGGACCACAGTCTTGGGCATTGTCATTTGACGTTTGTGACGTTTCTATTTGACAAATGACAGGTAATAAAGGTCATGTCTATTTGGCACGTTTGCACGTTGGCACGTATTCATTTAGTTGTTTAATCAACTCATTCACTGGTTAATTATATATTTAACCAATGAGTGAGTTGAGTTGAAATATATATTTAACCAGTGAATTATTAAATAATAATAGTAAGGAGTATGCAACAAATTAGGAAGTGAGACACGGGTAATAAGAATGTCTTGTAAATTATTTTCAAAAACAATTTCGCCTTTTTTATTTATGTTCCCATAAATCAAATAAGGCCATATAGTTGCCCGGCTTGTTTTAATTTTTATTTTAAGTAATTGAAAGTTACTTCTTTAGTACCTACAGCCACGTAGTAACTACACCACTTAGATAGGTAAAGTCAGGGAAATTTTGAATTTCAACTTTAATTGCCCGTTAATTCATCATCTGCCTAGCCTTTTCCCAACTATGTTGGGGTCGGCTTCCAGTCTAACCGGATGCAGCTGAATACCGGTATTTTACATGGAGCGACTGCCTATCTGACCTCCACAACCCAGTTACTGGGTAATACGATACCCCTTGGTAAGACTGGTTGTCAGACTTTCGGGCTTCTGACTACCCGTAACGACCGTCAAATATCCACGAATGACAGCGGGACCAACGGCTTAACGTGCTTTCCGAGGCACGGAGACATTTGAATATACGGGCAATTTAAGTTACTGTCGTTCTTTGACAGTTGTATTAAATGGCTATAACACGGCAAATTTCCGTAGGAAAAATTAAAAAAAAAAGAAAAAAAAAATCTCTGGCTATACATTCCCATTTTAGCATCTTCTGTGTAAAGGCAGAGCTATACTGCTCTCGAAACTTATATCGTCTTGACAATCACACTTTTTTATTTTAATATCTTTATGCAATGAAAAATATGGCTTCGTTATCACGACCGCGGCACTTTGAGCTTCGAAGCACCGCTTTATTTAGATTAAATGAGTAGAGCGATTTTATCTATCGCTAACTGTGAAAGCGCGACCATGCGACTACGAAAGGCGTACGCTCCAACAGACGTGGTCATGATATCGTTGCTACGTCCTTTTATCTAACAAAATTTGCACCAAGTGCCTGTCTTATATAAAGGCATTTTTATATCTTCTAAGCAGCTTCGGTAAAGGTGACAAGTACAACGCTAGGTTAATAGAAGAAAAAAAAAACAATATTATTACATACAAAATACTAACAAAATCTCGTAACCATTATAGTAATTATGATTTTATGTAAACTGTGATTGAGAATTATTTAATTTTTAAAACGATGACGGTTTCGTCTATTCCGAAAATTATGAACGTTAAAAATGAAATTATTTTCCTTTTTTTTAACTAAAGTTTTATAGTTATTTCCTTTTATTTAGATAATGGATAGAGGATATTATTTCAATGGTTGCTAAGCATAAATGTCATGTGGTTGCTATTCGATCTCAATATGTTATAATATCTTATTAATATTGAGGCAGTTTGGTATATCTGCGCAATCAGATTTGGAAAGTTTCTTACTTCTTTCAGCGCAAGGTTCGATTTTGGTACAGTAATTGCAGCATTATTACAAAAGGCCAAACACTCGAAAAAACTAGTGGCCATGCACCTAACACACCAATTCCCAAAATTGTGTATGCACCTCCTACAGTGGGGCTGACGAGAGAATGCGTTCATGACACTTGTCAGTTTCAAAATAACGAATACCTGTTCTGCGAATTTGATCTTTATTTGCTACTAGATTTGTCGCACTGACTAGTAGTTGTCAGGGACGCATTCTCTCGACGTCCGGACTGTAAATCTAATTCTGATAATGTGCAGATTACTTCCAATATCCAATATCCTGAAATATCATTTGACACTACATACATTTTCGGCAACATTAAAAGCAGGAATAATAGTAATAATTTATCTACGGTATAATATGATGATTAAAAAGTTAAAATTCAATGTAGATTTTATATCGTTTTCAAACTATCTTTTTTAGGGAAGGTTTACACAGGTAATATTAAACATTTCTATATTTCTTGTATTTCTGGCATTTTACTCCTTATTGTTAGACATAGTTTGTAGTCTAATTATTTAAACAAATTAATGTTATTATAACCATACTTACATATGTCATGTAATAAACTCCCGGAAAATAGTTGTTATATTATTAAGCTACTTATGCTATCGATGTTCGAAAACAATAAAACTTTGTGTAAATTATGTAAATAAATGTCGTATGCTAAAAAGTCTTGTATTTATGGTAAACAAAAGTTGCTCAACTTTGTTGGTGCAACTTTTTAATGTTGCATAAATCGTGTTGCTGGCAACACTATGTGCAACATGTTTCTAATAACACAAAACCACGTTGCTGCAACAATCTTGAGCAATATTTATTTAACATGATTACTTGGCTTTATAGTCACGTTGTAACTCGTGATAGCGTAGAATTCTCAATTACCTACATTTCGATTTTCGTTTTAGTTCCGGTTGTGAATAGTAGCAATATAGAAATAAGTATTATCTATTAATATAATGAGTATTATTATCAGTTTGAACTTTCATTTGTAGTTACATATTTGGAAGCAACGCGATTTCATTTTATTTTATGGTGTAATTAATTAATGTTCTTACAAATCGTGTCCTCTAAGGACTAGTTTAAGATTAGACTTAATTTATTTCACTTTGTATTTATAATAAAGTTCGAAAAACACAGTTTTTGTTTTTTATTTCAATATACACACACAGTCATGCATTTACCTCCTTGGCAGTTTTGGAGACGATAAAGTACTACAATATTATGGCCTTTTGGACACGGTACCGTAGAAAAACCGTGTCCGACAACAAGCTTCCATAGAGATCCATACACCACTGACGACCGTGCCTACATACGGCGAATCAACCGTAGTTTTTCACGGCTAGAAAAACGTGTGTTCAAAGGGGCATCGGTGAGTCATCCCTTCCCAAAGCAATTGGGATAGAAGTTTTGCATTTACCCATCGTTCTGCGCCCTCTACCCATCATTTTCGGAAGTATTAAGATCTTTGTGGAAGTATGGCGATTTTCCAGGTTCCTTTCCGTCCATGCCTCCGTAGTCCGCAATTTAAAAGTTGTTAAATTTAACAATGTAAGATGGCGCTAGTGGTACCGAATATTATCTCTTGTAGGGTGGGAACTTAAAAGGTATAAGTAAAATTCACGATTTTCTGCAAATCATTTTAGTTTCCTACAATTGTTTCCTCTACCGAAGGGTAACCCTGTAAGTACTTATTCCTTGTCCTCTAAAATGTTGGTTTCATGTCGAGTAAAATTTTTAATATCTACCTATTTTCTTTATAACCCTTTATGACTTAATCATACCCAGAACAGTATAATAAAGTAAGCAGTAATAATTACGTCTTCATAAAATTTGGTCGAACCGACGTGTTTCGAAAACCTGGTATGCACCTGCCAGTACTCAACAGTCTCGAGTGCGCCGCACTTACTTACGGATAGGGATGGTGCGAGACACACCCACACATTAATTATTGTTGTGCGCCACAATTTAATGTCTGGTATATGGTGACATTAGTCACCAATAGCGCCATCTAGTAATCGAGTATCAGAACTAATAGAGTCAAGAATTCAAGATCCTTCTAGAAATGTCGATGCTAGAACTTTCTAGAACTACCGACATCTGGTCAGTCAGCGCCGGCATGTACTCGAACCTTCTAGATGTTTCTACAATAGAAGGTAAAACTATCTGCGGCACTATACAACGTGGCGCTACAATGGCGACATTAATCTAGACTAGTGGCCAGTAATCATAAAAATTATAACAACATAAAAAAAATCGTAACTTGAAAACTTCCACCTGCGCCGCGCGCCGACATAGGGCTCTCTCTCTTTCCTTCAATTCGCCTTCTCTTTGCTCGTTAATTGTTTTAATTACATTAATGCGATGTTATGATCCGTGACCCCGGCAAATGACCCCTTTTTTTTTTTTTTTTGAGGATGGGAAATCATCAAATGACTCCTCCCGCTCTGGGTGGAGCAGGAGGGAGTGTCAGACTCTTACTGACTAAAACCCACCCGTGTTCCTTCCTTAGTCCTTTATGTTCCAGGGCAGCGGTAACCCTTTCGGACAATCCCGCTACCCTGGCAGGCTTCGGCCCTATGGGGCCCCGTCACTCATGCTGACATCTCTTTGAGGCGCGCGTGGAACACAACACGCCGTCCGGCACGGGCCTGGTCCTGATCGGACGGTGAGTTACCCATTACTCACCGCCCGCAAATGACCCCTGCGCTACAGTTCTTTAAGTCAGGTTGCTCTAAGATGCTATTTTATAAAATTGATAATAAATAAATAAATATTAATGTTTAATTAAATTAAAATATATTCATAAAAGTACAACGCAAAACCGTATACGTGTGTTAAATTAATGTCGCCATTAAAGCACCACGCTGTGTAAGGCCGGGATGAGCTACGACCGAGTGAGTGTTGGATAAGCGATACAAGCGAATACATCGAAAGCGATCTTCAAGTGCGACTTAAGTGCAATCGTGTTTTATAATTAGTGTGTTTGAGTTGTTATTAGTGTTGTTTAATAAAAGTGTAATTTTTAGTAATTTATATCGGCAGTTTTAAATGTCACGAACCCGGAAGCTCGTAACATTATTTACGTGAAATATTACACGAAGTTATCGATTGTATTGTTCATTGTAGGGGTGGTTGAATTCATCAAAATCGATACCAGTTCATAAAATAATTACCAACTCAGTCGGCAAGGCAAACTTATGAAAATATTTTTTTTTAGTTTTTGTTTGTTTCTTTTTTGCAGGTATTTGTATATATATTGAAGTGTAAAGAGCATAACTTCCATGGCAGATACTTAGTAGGTGAGTAGGTATCTGTCTTTTTCCATGCGATCGTTGCCCGAGTGAAAGATAAAATTATACAAAAATTAGCTTTTGCTCACGGCGTCGCCCGTGTGGATATCGGTCTTTTTTAATGTCTTTATCATGCGCCCCGCGATCAAGACACGTCCGTAAAATTTAATCTAGGTTTTCATCCAAATGATTTAGTGTAAAATGCAATTTTTGTACAGGGTGGCAGGGAAATCCAAAGGGAGGAATTAAATGATAAATGATAAATGATTTTATTTTGTAAGTAGGTTTGTACAAACACTTTTACACGTCAATCATATTTTAAAACTAGATGAAGTCGGCAATTACAAAGTAATGTTACAAATTAAGAGATACAGTCAGTGTGCAACTCTAGTGCGTGTTGCGGCCATAGGTAAATAATTCAAGGAAAATGCCGAGACGTAAATACTGCTTACATTATTATACTGTGCCCGGAACTTTCATTCGCGCGCTTTGTTTCACGAAAGCCTTGAGACCCAGTCTTATATAACCACATTCCTAGAAGTAATTTAGAGATATGATAACTGTGAGATATTGGTTTAATAAATTTAAACGTGGTCGTACATCTGTTTTTGTTAAAGAGAGGCCAGGCCGCCCGAAAGATGTGGTTTCCGAAGAAATCGTAGAAAAAGTCCACGATATGATTCTCGCTGATCGCATAACTAAAGTGCGCGAAGTAGTAGAGTCCGTAGGCGTATCATACGAAACGGCAATATTTTTTTTTAATGACAGGCTTAGTGTGAAAAAGGTGGCCCGATAGGCTGCCGCGATTGCTCATGGTGGACAACAAGCGGATACGGATATCAATGTCGAAGCAGCAGAGAGGTCCAGACAGACCTCTTTAAGGGAAATCCGCAGGATTTTTGGCGTCGAGTTGTCACCGTCGATGAAACCTGGATACATTATTATACGCCAAAGAAGAAACGACAGTCGAAACAATAGATTTCCCGGGTGAATCTGCTCCGAAGAAGGCAAAAAAGGTCTTATCGGCCTTAAAGGTAACGGCCACGATTTTTTGGGATTCAAAAGGAATAATCCTCATGGACTTTTTGCAGAAAGGTAGAACGATCACAGGGCAATACTACAGTGAATTATTGGAACAATTGATAAGGAAATGAAGGAGAAACAGCCCCATTTTGCTAAGTTTATTAAACCAATATCTCACAGTTATCATAGATGGCGAAGGGTCCCCATAGATAGCATCCAACTTTACTTTTATTTGTTCGCATATTTTTCATTAAATGAATCGATAGCTACGACAGGCGATGAAATAATGCAAACTCTTTGCCACTCAATTCTTATTTACGCTTTCCGTCGCTAGCAGAAATACCCGAACAGCAACAAACGCCTTAACATTTCCTCAATTTGTACTTAGCAAAATCGCTTTTACTGAGAGGGATGTCTTTAAAGCTCTAAACCAAGTTGATGTTACCAAGGGCGCTGGCCTTGAGGGGATGCCGCCGCTCTTCATAAAAAAATGTGCTTGTAATTTGACATATCCCCTTTTTTTTTTTTGAGGATGGGAAATCATCAAATGATCCCTCCCGCTCTGGGCGGAGCGGAGGGAGTGTCTAACCCTTTCGGACGATCCCGCTACCCTGGCAGGCTTCGGCCCTATCGGGCCCCGTCACTTCATCTGACATCTCTTTGAGGCGCGCGTGGAACACATACGCGCCGTCCGGCACGGGCCTGGTCCTGATCGGACGGTGAGTTACCCATTACTCACCGCCCGCAGGCCCGCGCCTACGGTAGCCGGGAGTCGTCACGCGGCTCCCGACGCCCGGAGCGTCTCCCGCGGCAGCTGAGGCGTGAGGTGCGTTCCCTCGCCCACCCCGCCACCTCCTTCGCTAGCATGACTGCTTCGCAGAAGGAGGTGACTGCCTCCCACTCCCTCTCGCCTCGGACCATGGCTTGAACCAGGGTCGGACGCGAGAGGTCGCCGCCGCTGCCGATCGCCTCTACGAGGACACGGCGGTGCTCCGCCCAAGCGGGGCAGACCTCCACCGTATGCTCCACCGTGTCCTCTGGGCGATCCTGACAGTAGTGACACCCGAGCGTCTCCTCCCGTGACATATCCCCTTACCTTCATTTTTAATAAATCGCTCGAAATATGTACATTTCCCACAAAATGGGAAAATGCTAACGTGGTTCCGATATTTAAAAAAGGTGACTGCACCGATGCTAAAAATTACCGACCAATCTCTATCTTGTCCATATTCTCGAAACTTTTTGAACCAATGATTTGCCCTTTATTAACACCCCATGTTAAAACACAACTCTCCCCTCAACAGTATGGTTTCTGCAGTAACAAATCCACCGCCACCAATTTGGTATCATACCTTGACGAAATCTTATGAGCATTGACTCTGACCAACAAATCGACGCTTTGAATACCGACTTCAGCAGCACTTTTGATAAGGTCGACAATGAATTCCTGCTGCTGAAATTGCGTGGTCTTGGTATACACGGACAACTGCTGGAGTGGTTCGGATCGTATCTATGCGGGCGAACACAAAGAGTGGTAGTAAATGGCTATCAGTTTCCAGAGTATATCGCAACCTCCGGTGTGCCCCAGGGTTCTCATACCGGGCCAATTCTCTTTGTTGTATTCATCAATGACATGGTAAATTGCATCAAACATAGCCAATGTTCCTTATTTGCCGATGACCTTAAGATCTATCGTCACTTAAAAACCCAAGAGGACATTGCTCTACTCCAAACTGATCTGGACTCAATACGGAGCTGGTGTGTGGCGAATGGGATGGTTCTAAATGCCAGTAAATGTCATAACATAACCTTTACGCGAAAAAAACACCCCATACCATCAGCTTACTCCCTCAATGGGACGTCACTGCAACAAGTTAAACACATACGGGATCTAGGTGAGCTTAGCGGCGAGCTCTCATTTACCACGCACATTAATAACATCATTAAAAAGCAATGAAAACGGTTGGGTTTGAATTGGTAAATAGTTTAAGGGAACCTTGGCGTTGAAAGTGCTTTATAACAACTTTATGCGCAGCTTCGTAGAATATGCATCTCCCGCCTGGAGTTTGACTTATAACACTTATATTGACCGTATTGAACGCGTTCAGAAAAAAATAACGAGATGCTTGCGGTTTAAAGACCACAAATGTCTATTTAGAGCCGATGACCCAGAACGGCTAAACTACTTCAATTTAGACTCATTGAAACAACGCAGAGCTTTAAATAATTTGACAATACTGTATAAAGTTGTAAACGGGCTAACATCAACTCCAGATCTCCTTAACAAAACAACCTAGACGTGTCAAAATCAACCCCGTCATTCACATCCCCGGTCCAAGCGTACCTCTAGGACGTTTGCCACTAAACCGTGTCGTACAACTCTGGGCCAAGCATGCTCCCTTAAACAGAATGTTGACCTCTCACAAAACACTAAAATACGCTAAATCTAATCAGACTTACATTATAAAGTAATCAAATAATACAAGAATAATTGTCATAAATAAACAATGGTGATTTCACAAAGTAAACCATCTATACTTATAATAAATCTGTAGAAGTGAAAATTCTGTACATTGAAAATATCAAAAAAATAAATGGCAGGGGGTGTTACTAGACCGACACCGAACCCAAAAATGTGATTAAAAAAATTTTTGTCTGTCTGTTTGTTCAGGCATCACGCAAAAACTACCGGTTCGATTACGATGAAACTTGGTATAATTATTCTTTAATATCCTGGGCACCACACTGGGTACTTTTTATCCCGGAAAAGTATATACAATAAAAAACAAACTTAATTTTGCGGTTCGATCCCTAGACCTGTACTGTACCAACCGCAAATAATAAGTTTGTCGTAGGTTACGTTACCCGCACTGAAGTTCACTAAAGTTATGCTCTAAATGTAGTGCTGATATTTTTTGAACTTTGATTTGAACGGACGTGTTGAGTGGCGAGCGTTCGTTCTTATTTTAACTGCTACTTGCAATTCTAAACCGTGTTTTTCAGTGCGACCTTTTTTATTTCTATTAGTTTTTAGAGTTATTTAGGTTTATTTTTATAAGTCGTAGGTATAGATTTTAATTTTAAAGTATAGGTAGTATATTTGATAGTGTACGTAGTGACCGTAGGTTATTTTATAATACTGTTAGGTAAGATTAGTCATTCGTATAGATATTAGTTTTTAGGGATTTTGCTTATTTATTGAGTTTAGTTATCATCAGAAATAGGTTTATTTAGGTAGGTAGGTATTTTATTTTCTGTTATTGAGTTTTTTTTTTTTTATTATGTAGGTACTTAGGTAAGGATATCATATAGGTACCCTCTTAATCACCACTAATGAGACACAATTGGTTTTCTATTGTAATTAGCCACAAAGGGCCCGCGAGATAGATGGCATCCTGGGGAAGCACATACATTTTATCCTGTTAGCACGTTCCCGTGGGATAATTTCCGACATCCACGCGGGCGAAGCCGCGGGCAGAAGCTAGTTTTAAAAATAAAGTAACATGTCATCCGTTGTTTTGAATAAAACCAACGGGTAGCCATGCAGTAAAATCCTCCCCTGTAAAACTGACTACCCCTTTTCAGCCCGTCACTGGTAATTTTCAAAAACACTGATACACATTATTATCGAAATAAGGTGCCAAAAATCAATTAGGGCGTACACCGAGTACTCAATAAATCATGTTTCGATTTATTAGACAATAATTTATAGTAAAAAATCACTTAAATTGATAATAAACACAAATCATAACAAATTCTGACTACACACAATTTTAATTTGACAACCATCTCCGACATATATATATTTGATTTAATAATGTCATCAATAAGTCAATCATTTAATTTTATTTAATTTGAATTACTTAAATATTTAGTTTAATTAGACTTACGATATTTGTTATTATTTTTTCTCTTTTAACTTTGATCTATATGAATATGAATATTTCTTATTTCGTCTTTTTATTACTTACCAGTTTTCTTACCTTATGTGCAATTATTTTATAATGATTTTGTATGGTTGTATTGTATTAGTGCAATGTGACTAAATGTATTATTTTTTACTTTATTTTGAAATGTAATCTTAAATATCATGTATAAATTTTATGTTTTGCTAATATTCTAATAATTTAATGAATTGTTAACCTTTTAATGTGAATGTTGTGCATGCCTATAAATGATGTACTCGTATTTACCCAGAATTGAAGACTCGTGATTGCATATTGTTACTACCCTTGTAAATAAGTACCTATATCGTTGGTGTGCCTTGCTTGATAATAAATAACTTATGATTCATTCTGAAATTTAGTGTAGTATTACATGGCGGTAATGTCAACTTCTCTTAACAATGCCATATGTCGTCAAACACGGGTAAGCTTAATTCTACAAAATTTTATTAAATAATAATGGTTGTTATTTAATAGGTACACACGATGACACAACGACATATCAAGCTATACATTTCCAGTGTTAGCTGACCTCGCATTGTATAGGCTTTTCGTACAATGAGAAGTCAGCTTATACTGGAAATGTATAGCTAGAAATATCCAGCCTCCCATTAGCCATTTTTCTACATCAAATCTTTATGTAGCTATTTTATTTGACCTCCTTACATGGTAGTTAACTGCTTATCTTGATCTTGGAAGGATTAACAACGGACCACTATATGGTATCCTAACAGTAATATCACTGGCTCAAACAAAGCGAACAATTTTATTTGTTTAGTAAGTAGTTTGCAGCGTGTAGGTAGTAAAGACAAAATATATTAACAAGTTTGTAGGTAGGTCCTCTACATATCTCGGTAGTAGGTTGGTACCATAATCCGTTTGTATTCCGTTGGTGTCTAATCTCTTCACCACCCTTGGTTGACTGGTAGAAAATGCCTAAGGCATTAAGTCCGCCTTTGTACCTTTTTGTGCGAAAAGTTTAAATAAATAAATCCGTGCTAGCCCTTGAGCTAAAAGCCAATCGCTTAGTGCCAATTTCACCCAGAAAATTGAACGTGATGAGATCAGCACATCTAAACCGGGTTCGAAAGCTGTCAGTGTCATTTGTTATCTACCTAATATAAAGTTCGCTCTGGATATGACGTCAATTAAAACCGGATTAAGTAAGGTACAGTTGATCGTCAAATCGTTTCGCTTCGAACCATAACATTAAGCGAGTTGGTTTACCTACATTCAGCAGCTAAGTACTGTAGTTAAGGAAGGGATTGTCGTTTTTAGGGTCGAATTCCTTTTTTAAGCCGCTCCCGTGTGTAGGACTCGACTCTAGGGTCACTCGGGCTGAGATACAAGATTTTTTATACAAGATTTAGAGGGTAGCCTTTTACTCCCCTGGCGGCCTATTTTGGTAAAAATGTAAAATTAACTCTGGTTGATCAGTTCTCTGTGTAGTGTATTAGGACAATATACCGTATGGTGCATTTAACTTTTAGACAGTTGTAAATTGCTGTCCTCGTAAGCTATTCGGTATCATGTGGTTAAATTCTTCTGCTACATGGATTTTAGCCTTAAAAAGAAGAGGATTATTTTCTATTCACTTGCGTATCCATAGGTAGCTTTGCGCGGCTATAATTTGATTGGCAAACGACCGCACTCATCAAGTTTTACGGTAACCATAACCGCAGTTATTCTGCGGCGTCGTGTTTTGTGGGCAATTACAGCCGGAATTGCTGTTCAGTGGCTTTTTTGGCGAAGCGTGACAACAGCTTTGGTTCATGAGCAAAACCTTAAAATCTTACTGCAGTCAGAAACTCATTCTGGTCGTAGATTACCTAGGTATAGAATACAAAACGAGTTTTTAAGGGTTTGGGGGTACAAACCTAACTCATTCAGTATTTATAAGTAAAACGCGTTATGATGTTTGAGGTATTTAGCGTCATAATGCGTTTTAGAAGGTTGCGTTGGTATGCATCTTACATAGTAATCCAATGGATCTTTTACCTAGAAAGAAAGAAAGAAAAAAATTTATTTGGACACAGTTCGTGAAATACAAAATACAAAATTAATAAAATAAAAAATAATGTTTCAGACAACAATAGTGTGTGCCTCACGGCTGCGCTAAAAACGTTCATTACAGCATTAATGCCAGACAGATGCTGTCTGACGCTGGTTTTCTAATGAACCTTTAGGGAAAAGTGACGGGGAGTACACACAGTTTCAACATACCTAATACATACTTATAAAAAAATAAATAAACTAGTAATCACGTACATATCATTACAAATACAAATATGAAAAAAAAACCAAAAACAAAACAAGCCAGTCTCAGCAAAACCTGTTTTTCGCGATCAATCTAGATGAAATTGATCCGTGCACCTAATTGAACAGTATGTTTTTGTCCGTATGGTTCGAATGATGGGTGGAGTAAGTTAAACCCATAGAAATATTTTCTTATATCTATGGTTATACTTATTTGTGATATTCATATCCATGCGAAAGTTAAGTGAATGCAAGTGCGTGGAGTTTCCACGTTCCATTGTGCCAGTTTCTGAACTCTTCATTCTAAAAGTGTTTATTAGTTGGCACTAACTGTAGACAGAATATTCCTGGAAAGCAAGAAACTAGCAGCTTTAAATGTACTCTGCGATCAGGGTTACCATCCGGCCGCACATGTCTGGCTTTTTGGCCCGCCGCCGTCCGGACTTTTTCTGGCCTTGTCTTTTCTGGACTTTTCGACTTAAGGTTTGATTTTTGGAAAATAGAAAAATTAAATATCTAAGTATCTGAACCGTTGGTCCGTTGATGGGTGACCATCTTTACATACCAAGACCCCTCCGTGCCTAGGAAAGCACGTTAAGCCGTTGGTCCCGGCTGTCATTCGTGGATCTTTGACAGTCGTTACAGGTCGCGTCAGAAGCCCGAAAAGTCTGACAACTAGTCTTACCAAGAGGTTTCGTATTACCCAGTAACTGTGGAGGTCAGATAGGCAGTCGCTAGTCGCTCCATGTAAAAGACTGCTACTCCGCTGCATCCGGTTAGACTGGAATTTGACCCCAAGATAGTTGGGAAAAGGCCAGGCAGATGGTGACCTACTTAAGTACTTATTGAAAAAAAAGAAAGATTTCAAAGTAAAATGTCCGGCAAATTGTCAGGACTTTTCATATTTCCATATGACAACCCTATCTGCAATGTTAAAGTTTGAGCTGCATGTAGAAGGCTATATGACAATTGAACAAGTCAGTGGATACGTGATAGTTAGGGGGTGTGCAATGTTTGGTATAATAACAGATAGTCTAATTTCATTTGACATAACTTTCATATGATATAATTTTCATATGATTTAACCTAATTTCATAATTATGATCTTGTCATATTTGATATAATTTTCATTTTCTCTAATTTCATTTAGTATAAACGTTCGTTTCATATAATTTTCAAATTGTTGGTATAATGCTCTTTTTATATGATGTTCATTTGACCTCATTTTCTAAGGTAACGCATCGTTTTTGAGAAAAACAAATTCTATTGTAACCTAACCTCGAAACATTAAAGTTGCTTCTGCATCGTCTCCGGCGCTGCGGGAAGTGCGACCCCTTCGCCCTTACGAAACAAAGGATAGGCACCCATGCTCACCTCCGCAGCTTCGGCTTGCTGGTCGCCTCCGGCGACCTGCCTCAGCCGCTACGACTCACACGGGTGCCTATGCTTTGTTACAGCAGGCGGGGGTTGCTCTCTCTCCACGCGTCCGGTTTTTATATACACTCTAGGGTAGGAGCCAAAAGACTACGTAAAGTCGGGGTGCCCCGATTCGGTTTTGGAACAGATTCAACCTATCAACTGCAAGCCAGTGTATAATTATGTTGTCGCCATATCGTAGAATAGTTTTTATTTTCCGTACTAAACTTGGCCATATCCTGAAATGGCCAATTCTACAATATAGCCACAACAAAAAAAGAAACAAAAAGGTTAAAAATAAAATTAGACATTTCCAAATTATATTAAACGTTACTTATAGATTTTGAATATTATAGCAACTGAATATTATATTAATTGAATATTATTTCAAATGTACATTATATAAACTGTCCATTATACCATATGAAATTAGTTAAAATAAAATTATATCATTAATTCATTATATCAAACGTTACACACCCATAGTTAGGTCCCCCTAAGTTCTAAGGTAGAGAACGATGCAAACACAAAAACAAACTGGTGTTTGGAAATGTTCCACACAAAATAATGTTCTTTACATTACGGGTATTTTTGGTCCCATGTTGTTTACCTACACTACTTATGAAAACTACAGCTAGGTTCTTGTAACAATTAATGTTTAGTAACTAAACAATAAGTTGTTAAGCAGCCTGACCTACCACCTAACTGTATCTACATAACACCTGGGGCCCAAGTCTGCTATTTTTATAAATTCGTCATTCCAACACGATCCCATTCCCATCCCATTGTCATTTTGCTTAAAGTTCTTAATCTGTTAAATTCTTAATGGCGATCATTGGTCGATCAATGGTCTCGTAATAGAATTGTGTCATAATGACATTGTCGTATTGCCATTATTATAAAACCCGTTAGGAGAAATGATTTTGATTATTACATATTATACTTGATTTTTACATATTATTTATTAGTGTTATATACGAGTCAAGTGTTTTATGTAAGTCAGTCATTCATTTATGATTATGTACGAGATTACCATTCTATGCCATTTCTTTCAATGGAGTGTCAGTGGTTGACCACTGGAAAGTCATAATGATGCCATTATGTTAGTAGATTACCAAACTTGTCCAAATCAACAATTATGAAATCAATGATAGACCATTCTGACACTATTGTAGGTAATGGCAGACTTGAGGCCCTGATAAAGAAATAAGCCATATAGGCACCATCCAGGCGCAAACTGAAACCATGAATTCCGCACATGATTCTAGACCCACTGGTAGCGTAGAAATATATGGTAGGTTATCAAAAAAAAAAATCTGCTGTTTCATAAAAAAGTGCAATACCAGCGGTCGAAATGTATGGACAGCCAAGTTTTTTTAATATCAATCAATCAACTCAGACTATCGCATTTCACTGCTGGACATAGGCCTCTCCCAGGCTGCGCCACAACACCGTGTCGTCCGCCTTCCGCATCCAGTCTGTCCCAGCCACCTTCGTCCATCTAACTGGGGGGCATCCCACACTACGCTTGCCGATACGCCGTCTCCACTCCAGGAGTCGTCTGCTTCACCGGCCATCGGTCCTTCGACAAACATGGCCAGGCCACTGCCACTTTTTTTAAGATGAAAAATTTCAACGTAGAATATGAATTCAGAATCTTGTACTGAATTCATGATTTCAGTTTGCGCGTCGAAGTCCCCGCCACCCTGTATAGGGAGGTAGATAAGTATACTACCTACTTGCCTACTTAATAATGTTTACCATAAGTGTCAAGGTTTGTGGATCAGTAATTTTCAGTACTAAAGCTACCTAAAGAAAAAACACATTATGACATTACACAAATGGGGTACGTACACCTACCTACCTACTTGTAGCTACATAGGTACAGTATTATGGAGCAAAAATTGTAGACACTCAAATGAATTCTTGTCGATGTTGCTCTCCCTCTCAGGCTCATCTCTTTGAGGCTGAGTATACCTAATCATGGTTTATGTGAACTTGTGAAGGTAATTAAGTCAAGGCCGTGAAATAAAAAGTAAACAAAGTTAAATACGTACTTATTTTGTTTAACGGATCCCGGAACCGAATATTATGCAAAATGTAATAATAACGATAAAGAATGATTCACGCTACACCGTGTCGTCGCGACCGGGCCGTGCCCCAGCCAGGGCACGGTGGACCTGTCCCGGCCGAGGCCCGGACCGTTCGCGACACGGTGTAGCGTGAATCATCCTTAAAACCTTTATTACAACAATCATTTGTACAAACAACAAATATTTGTATTGCCTACAGGTAGTTGTTCCGGGTCTGGCTGTTTGTGTATGTGAGTTTAAATGTTTGTAAATGCACCCACGATACAGGAGTAATTCCTAGTGTGGGGCAACGTTTAAAAAAAAAAAGAAATAGCTTTAGTCATAGCTAATTAATTCAAGATCGTGATTTACAATTTTCCGGAAATCCTGTACGGAAGCTACCTACACGTTCTTGTTATTGACATCATCATCATCATAATCATTTTAGCCGAAAGACGTCCACTCCTGGACATAGGCCTCCCCCAAGCACCTTCACTTCGACCGGTTCCGTGCTTCTCGCATCTAACGGGTTCCTGCAGGTTTAACAAGGTCGTCGGTTCACCTTGTGGTAGGCCTTCCAACGCTACGTCTTCCGGTACGCGGTCGACACTCCAGAACCTTTCGGCCCCATCGGCCATCTATTCTGCGAGCAATTTGCCCTGCCCACTGCCACTTAAGTTTGCCAATTCTTCGGGCTTATTGACATTTTATACAAATTTAGCCAAAAATAATAACAAAAAAAAAACACCCGAATTTAGAACCTCCTCCATTTTTTAAGTCGGTTAACAATGTAACAGCAGTTTTCGTGTGCTAATAAGTAGGCTCTAGGAGGAGTGGTAACGGCCGCGACTTACGGATCGTAGGTTCGAACCCAGTGAGTCGCTTTACTGTGTGTAAGTTATTTCATTACCACTGCTCTTAAAACGGTGAAGGAAAACTACGTGATGAAATCGGCTTAGAAAAAAAATTCTATGACATGTGAAATCTACCAACCCGCACTGGGCCCATTCTGTTTCCGTTTCGTCAGGTACTATTTATTGTCTCGTCAGGCACTCATCATCATCTGCCTAGCCTTTTTCCCAACTATGTTGGGGTCGGTTTCCAGTCTAACCAGATGCAGCTGAATACCAGTATTTTACATGGAGCGACTGCCTATCTGACCTCCACAACCCAGTTACTGGGTAATACGATACCCCTTGGTAAGACTGGTTGTCTCATCAGGCACTATTGTCTGGCATTTTTGTTGAACTGGGCCTTTTTGGTGCAGCCGTGAGGCACACTTACCTGCTAATATCTTACATCAGTCTTTATACTTTCTATTTGTTTTTTTATTAGTTGCTATCTAATGTATATGTATCTGGTGTATTGTGTCTCTCTTTTTTTTTTTTTTTTTGAGGATGGTATTTCATCGAATGACTCCTCCCGCTCTGGGTGGAGCAGAAGGGAGTGTCAGACTCTTACTGACTAAAACCCACCCGTGTTCCTTCCTTAGCCCTTTATGTTCCAGGGCAGCGGTAAACCCTTTCGGATGTTCCCGCTACCCTGGCAGGCTTCGGCCCTATGGGGCCCCGTCGCTTTTGCTGATATCTCTTTGAGGCGCGCGTGGAACACGTACACGCCGTCCGGCACGGGCCTAGTCCTGATCGGACGGAGAGCTACCCATTACTCTCCGCCCGCAGGCCCGCACCTACGGTGGCCGGGAGTCGTCACGCGGCTCCCGACGCCCGGAGCGTCTCCCGCGGCGGCTGAGGCGTGAGGTGCGCAAAGTGCGTTCCCTCGCCCACCCCGCCACCTCCTTCGCTAGCATGACTGCTTCGCAGAAGGAGGTGACTGCCTCCCACTCCCTCTCACCCCGGACTATGACTTGAACCAGGGCCGGACGCGAGAGGTCGCCGCCGCTGCCAATCGCCTCTACGAGGACACGGCGGTGCTCTGCCCAAGCAGGGCAGACCTCCACCGTATGCTCCACCGTGTTCTCTGGGCGATCCTGACAGTGGTGACACCCGGGCGTCTCCTCCCGCCTATTGTGTGTCTCTTAGTCTGTGTTAAATAAATGTTTTTTTTTCTTTCTTTCTTTCATTCATTCCCTCTCACTGAGGAGAGGAGGCCTGTGTCTTAGCATAGTGGGAACAATATATGTAGACGAACTAAGCTAGGTAGGCTCCAAATGAACTTCAATAAATATTACCACTTAACTTAGTAAATATTTATGAATACAAAGTAGGTACCTGTTTAGTTTAATTTGCCTCCTTAAACTACTAACTTTAGATAGTCTGTAAAAACGTGGGAAAGTAAAGGGTACCTAGTACCTACTTTTGATATGCAAACGTTTGCCTACCCGCATTTTGAATGCCTAAGCATCTTCTAGCTTATTGATGCTTCATTACCTGCCAATATTAAGGTAAGTAAGTATCGTAGGTACAGTATCTACCTATCCTTTTAACGAAGGTAGAACTAATGTAGGTAAGGGTAAAGGGGTATTAGCTTAAAATGCTCAAAGCTTAAAGTTGTCAAAAAATATAAGGCCCGTTTTGACATTGATAGTTCCAGTAGTTAATAAAGACAGGGGTCAAGAACGCATTCTCAAATGTCAAAACGGGCCTTTTATTTTTTGACAACTTTAGGTGTTGAAATTTTCTTCCTACATAAGTGGGTCAAAAGCTGCGTTTGTGGACAATTCGCCAATAACCCCTCTTCTATAAAATCAAGGCTCCAACATGCAAGATTCTGGTCGTCAAAAAGAATCGTCAAAGTCGGATTACGGCCAAACCTGCGCGACCAAAGTGACTGCGAAGTGGGAGCGTCAGTCGCGCGGCGGATGCTGCTCGTGTTTATCTATGGCGCTTTGCACACCTATGCGACCGCTGTAGTCGCGCAGGTGTTCACGTTTAGTTTCGCGTTGTTGACGCTCCCGCTTCGCGTCCCGCGTCCCGCTTACTTGACGCGCAGGTTTGGCCGAACCTTTATACGTTAAGTATGTGCAAACAAAAAAATAAAGTAGGTAGGATTCACGTCGACTTAGAACATTTTCTTCGTCGGTTCACAAAAGCGAATTTTCATGTTCTTCTTTCTTTCTCTCCACGGCAATTTCAACCTAACACATTTATTAACCATCTTAAAAAAAAAAAAAAACTCGCCGAATGCATAACCTTCTCCTTAGGATACGCATTCCGAGGGTTTTTTATGAGCAGTAGGCAGCACTAAAATCTGACAAATTTCTTTAATAGATTTTTAACTTTATCGCTACAAGGTTGATTGGGAAAGTTTTACAGTTTCGGGTAGCTTGACCTGCTGGCATCTGTACATCGATTTTTCCGTGGTTACTGGACCGAGGGCTTTGCCCAGCAGTAGGATGATGCAGGCTAACAGTACCTAAGTGCAATACTGGGCCGATTCCTCTAATACTAAATGAAAAAAGGAATCGCTTATATTATTTTGAGGTCCCAATAGATTTTATTAACTTAGCTTGGTCTATCTATTTAATCCCTATGGTGTATGTGGATGATATTATAAGTCTGTTGGTAAGTCTGTATGTTGATGATGATTTTTATAAATGTTATAAATCTTCCTATCACTGTTGGGAAGGTACCTACCATAACTAAAACTTTAAAGAAAAATAAAGCACTTTTTACTACAAAGTGCAGCAACAAGCATACAAGTAATACTTTAATTTTCGAAGCCACAAATGTGACATTGCTCCAACCATGCGGTAGTTTGCTTACAACATAGTTTTATTATTGAACTAGCTTCTGCCCGCGGCTTCGCCCGCGTGGATGTCGGAAATTATCCCACGGGAACGTGCTAACAGGATAAAATGTATGTGCACCAGGATGCCATCTATCTCGCGGGCCCTTTGTGGCTAATTACAATAGAAAACCAATTGTGTCTCATTAATGGTGATTAAGAGGGTACCTATATGATATCTTTACCTAAGTACCTACCTAATTAAAAAAATAAATAAACTCAATAACAGAAAATAAAATACCTACCTACCTAAATAAACCTATTTATGACGATAACTAATCTAAACTCAATCATCATCTGCCTAGCCTTTTCCCAACTATGTTCAGGGCCGGCTTCCAGTCTAACCGGATGCAGCTGAATACCAGTATTTTACATGGAGCGACTGCCTATCTGACCTCCACAACCCAGTTATTGGGTAATACGATACCCTTGGTACGACTGGTTGTCAGACTTTCGGGCTTCTGACTACCCGTAACAACTGAAAAATCCACGAATGACAGCCGGGACCAACGGCTTAACGTGCTTTCCGAGGCACGGAGGTGTCTCGGTATGTAAAAATGGTCACCCATCCACAGACCGACCGCGGCAAGCGTAGCTTAACCTGACCGATCGACCTGTGCGGCTGTTATTATTTAGCCACGGGCCCCTCAATCTAAACTCAATAAATAAGCAAAATCTCTAAAAACTAATATCTATACGAATGACTATCCTACCTAACAGTATTATAAAATAACCTACGGTCACTACGTACACTATCAAATATACTACCTATACTTTAAAATTAAAATCTATACCTACGACTTATATAAAAATAAACCTAAATAACTCTAAAAAGTAAAAGGAATAAAAATGAACTCCACTGCGTGTGACCTAACCTACGACAAACTTATTATTTGCGGTTGGTACAGTAATCGGATCTAGGGATCGAACCGCAAAATTAAGTTTGTTTTTTATTGTATATACTTTTCCGGGATAAAAAGTACCCAGTGTGGTGCCCAGGATATTAAAGAATAATCATACCAAGTTTCATCGTAATCGAACCGGTAGTTTTTGCGTGATGCCTGAACAAACAGACAGACAGACAGACAGACAGACAGACAGACAGACCGACAGACAGACAGACAGACAAAAAATTTTTTAATCACATTTTTGGGTTCGGTGTCGGTCTAGTAACACCCCCTGCCATTTATTTTTTTGATATTTTCAATGTACAGAATTTTCACTTCTACAGATTTATTATAAGTATAGAATAGCCACACTGACGCTTGGTGCCACACAGCTATAAGTAACTCTGCATGTCTAATTTATTACTTAATATTAATTTTGTTACTTATGCAAAGCAGAGGGGTAATTGCGAAACACACTATCAGTAGCAATGGGTTTCATTTTGACAGTTCAACAACATTCATTGCGTTATTTACGTAGTTGAGCAAACAAATTTTTCGAACTTATGAAGCAATGGATTAGCAATATCCTTCAAAATGATTCAGATTGTAATTGATAGTGTGTTACACAGTTTAAGGTGTAGGTGCTCACCAAGAATTGTACCAAACGCAGCTCCCAAGGTTTTTAAGCTTAAATTTTTCGGTTCCAGCACACATTGGCTTATTTGATATAAATCAATTTGATTTCAATCAAATCAAATTGGCTTTTTTCTAATTGCTCCGTAACTCGCCATTTTTTTGTAATCATTCAGCTAATGTTTCAAATTTTCCTTCCTTTTTTATTCGTGGGTGTGAGGTGTTCTTAGATAATTAGGTAGATATGTTAGGGCCCCAACACACCTACCACAACCACACCACAACGATAACACGTGGACGGACGCTAATTTGTATGAAAATGAATAGTTTAGTCACACGGACAACATTTGGCCGTTAAAATCAACCGTGTGGGCGATCCGACCACGTCAAGGCCACGTCGCTGCCACTAAGCAACTACCAGCGAGACTGCCGTGCACTAGCGGCCGGCCACATCGCAAACACAACGTTGCGTCGACCATTTGATTTGATTGATGTTGTAGTTACCGCAACGCAACTGCTAGAAGCTACAGACAAACTATGCACACGAAACCACTGTCTGCCCACATTCCGTCGCTGCAATGTGGTGTGGTCGTGACCGTGTGATCGGGCCCTAATTTCTGTAAATATACTTTGGTACTTTATTTGTAAAGAGCGTGGGATGACTAAACATAATTTACTTAATAAATACAAATTGTTAATTATGTAGCTTCGGTAGCGGTTTTTCTCATTAGAGGTTGTTTTCTTGGCTTTGCATCGTTGGAGGATATATTCACGCTCTTTCGTGCTTCTCTTGAGCATCTTTAGACTTTGTCTGTCTGTCATCCAGTCTTGGAAACGTTTCATACTTTTGACAGATTCTTATTTGTGTTTCTCAACTACAGTTTGTTAATGGTTAAACTACGACTCATGTACATACAAACTGTTACAAAATAATCTAGCGCATATAATTTTTTAAACTAATAAAATCAGAAACGAAGCTATCCGGAAAAGAACCGGTGTTATCGACATATCTTCTAGAGTAAGCAAGCTGAAGTGGCAGTGGCCGGCCATGTTTATCGAAGGACCGATGGCTATTGGAGCAGAGGAGTCCTGGAATGGAGACCGCGGATCGGCAAGCGTAGTGTGGAACGCCCCCCAGCTAGATGGACAGATGACCTGGGACAAACGTGGCTGGGACAGACTGGGTGCGGAAGGCGGATGTCAGGGTGTTGTGGCGCAGCAGTGGATTGTGATAGGCTGAGCTGATTTGATTGATTTATATTAATTTTTAGCATCCGTATGAGCCCAAACTAACAGAAGTCTAGGTTCCCTCATAAAGTAACCTGGCGTTAACAATTATTAACCCCAAAAATGAATAACATTAGTCGACATCTTTAATCTTTATTAAGTTACGTTAAGCGGCGGTGAGCTAATTACACTCGGCTTAACAAGATAACTTGGCATCAAAGCTCAGCCCCGCAGGTAATGAAACAAAAATATACATGACAAATATACATTGCTTGCTTTTTAAGGGGGTGCTTAGCTTCAGTGGCATATTAATTATCTTGTCTACTGTCTTATAAAACAAGGAAAAGGTTTGTGTTTCATGATTTAATTTTTAAGGAGCTTTTGTTTGCAGTTCTTTTTTTCTCGTGGCGTGTATAGAGCAGTGGCGGCCCAGTGGTAACGGCCGCGACTTACGAGTTGTAGTGCTTTACTTTGAGTAATTTATTTCATCACCACTGCTTTCAAGACGGTGAAGGAAAACACCGTGAGGAAACCGGCATGTCCTAGAAACAAAAATTCGAAGACATGTGACATCTACCAACCCGCACTGGGCTCGCGTGGTAGATTACGGCCCACTCCCTTTCAGCGAGAGGAGGCCTGTGTGTCGAATACCTCTTCTTCTTAGACGTGTACTCTGGCCTCTGGCTCCCTAGAGAGAACCTTGCTGTTTCGGGTCTCGATGTCAAGTAGCGAACTTTATGATGTAAGTTCACGTCCACCGCAGTGATTACCTTTGACTTTTCTCAACGATAACTTGAGCTAAATAATAACAGCCGCAAGAGTCGTTCTTCAAAGTTTTTTTTATGTTTATTACCTTAGAACCCTGTCATTTATAAACGGATTTGAAAAAATATTTTTTTCTTATATACCTAAATATAGTCCCATAGGAATTTGGTCAAGTTCTGATGAGTGTATTTTCAGTTACCTTCAATAATACGTATTTTTACTACTTTCTGTATGTTGATGAAGTTGTCGACACGGCAGAGAACCAAAGTTGTCGACATAGCTCACAGAATAAGCAAGCTGAAGTGGCAATACGATGGGCCGGCCCTATTAGCCGTAGAACCGATGACCATTGGGGTAGACGTGGTCTTGAGTGGAGACCGTAAATCGGCAAACGCAAGGTAGGACGCCCTCAGGCTAAGTGGAGCGACGATCTTCACAGGATGGCTGGTTGCTGTTGGATGAGAGTTGCCGAAAATCGAGTTGAATAGGTCGTGTAATAGGAGAGGCCGTGGATTCCTATAGGCTGATGATGATGATGATAAATTATATTACTCCTGCAGTTATTTATTTACAATAATAAATAAATTAAGAAAATTAATATGGATGTAATTTACCTGAAGGTCTGAAGGTGCTCAATTAATCATCCACTTATTAATAAACTCGGATCAAAGTAAGGTAAACTGACGTTAATCATGGCGTAAATTAGTTCCTTGTTTTTTCATTAATAGGAGTTTTAGATCGCAAGAACTTCCAAAAAACTTCGTAAAATTTCTTACTGCCTCTTAATGACTGAAAGTACCTAAAGTAGGTACCTAGGTAGAATAATCTGCGTTCGCGATTTACTTGCCAAACATATAAACAAATATGAGTTATTGGAAAAATAACTTTAATTCCTTCATAATGAAGTTCAGTTTACGCTACAACTTTAAACATTTTTAAGACTTTTTAAATAATGCTAGTTACTCTGAAACCAACATAATTCCTACTGAAATAAAGTTGATATTTGTTTAATTTGAAATAACATCAATTGGAAACGTATTTGAATAGACCTTAGGTATGTTGGGGCAAGTTCGGCACTGGTACCAAATTACCCGCTACAACATTGTATTCTGCGCCATTTTATTCTGCCCCGGCTTCCATGCAGTTATAGCATTAAAATATAGAATAATACACTTATCCCAAAATACTAATTACTGGTTGAATGTGTAATTACTACTAAAATACATAGTATTAAGTAGAACATGACACTAAGACAAATTGAAATTAACCCAAATAAAATTAAAGCTATTTAAAAGAAATACGTACTGCATGGCAATTATTATATACAACCATTTGCCAAATAATACTCAAATGCCATGCCATTGCCGTGGTTCAAAAGGTCATTGTTCAGACTACAATTAGAAAAAAAATATTACCTACAGTGTTCAAGAATATTTAGAAAATAAGTCGTTAATAATATAGTAAAATAAAGATAGCCTTTATTCTACCGCATGCAACAATTACATAATTCATTATTACTACAATTTCAATTTTAACTAACTATTATAGATTCATATTTTAGTTTCATAATTATTAGATAATAGGCTAGTAATATAATTAGAAATATTTGTACGCCATACATATTATGGCAGGATATGCTGGAACCATAGAATATATTCTATGGCTGGAACCAATATTGTAACGTCTATTATACCATATTCTAACAAATAAACATTTTTGATTTTATTTGAACTGAAATTATACGCACTGTGAAAGTAGTTTCTTCAGAATTGTTTACTGAATCGATTTCTGTAATTTTTAATATAGGTAATTTTTACGTATATACGTAAATTACAATCACACTTCCGCTGTACAGTCGAAGCAAACAAAAATAGAGACGATGTACTCAGTAGGTACCCTTATACCTACCCTTATACGTGTTCGACTGTGTGCGTGCGTAGATTTGTAATGTGATCACATTTTTTAACTAATTAAATAAATAAACAATGGTTTATACACAGCAGTAAATGATAGTAAAAATTCAGTGTATATATTATGATAATAATATTATAATTGGGTGTTTGGTGGTGTGCGTTACACTTTGTCCGACCTAGGAATCGAACCCAGGACCCCTCGCTCTGCTGTCGCTTACAACCACGAGACTAACGGGGCAGTCTGCTATTAATAGACCATTTTTATACCATAGACGTTGCTGCCAGAAGTATGAAAGAAAGGTAAGTCAAAACCACGGATATCACGTCAAAACTAACCTCATAGAAACTATACCTAGTAGGTACCTAAGTGATAAATGATTTTATTTTGCAAGTACAAAGACAAAGCCATTTATTCGTCGGATATGGTAGGTACAAAGATGGTTTGTACACATGGATAAGTTCAACGGCCGCCGCTAATAGCGGCATACGAATATTTACAATGTGAACCTAATGTATGTACACGTGGGTATAAAACCTAACTTATATATTAAGTATATAGGTTGGTACAAACACTTTTACACGTCAATCATATTTTAAAACTAGATGATGTCGGCGTTACCTATCTGACTAGTAGTAGTAGATATCTAGGTAAGTTTCAAATAAGTACCAGGTCCGTAACCGAGTTACACAAGAAACATTGGGTGTGCATGACGATGCTGTTTTAGTTAATTGCCAGTAACAAAGACAGGCAGGCGACACATACTTCCCACTAAGTGACGCAGAACCGTGAGTTGGCGGAAATTTATATCCGTTTATATGGCGGCTAAAAGGCGGTTATCGTCTTGCTCGTAACAGTCGCACATAAACCGAGATAATCCTACAATTATTACCGTTTTTTATATGGAATAGGGGTGGTAAAGAAATGTGAGCATTTGTGATTTTAGGGTGAAGAATGTAGATAGTAAAAATGTCAAACTTTCAGGCTCACTTTACTGATACCTAAAATGATTTAATAAACTATTTATTATCAGGCAACTAAGGCGTAGTGTGGGACGCGCCCCCAGCTAGATGGACGGACGACCTCAAGAAAGTGGCTGGGACAGACTGGATGCGGAAGGCGGAGGACAGGGTGTTGTGGCGCAGTCTGGGAGAGGCCTATGTCCAGCAGTGGACTGCGATAGGCTGAGTATATAACTAAGGCGTATAGATAAAATACACAAACGAATTACAAAATAATAAACTACTTAATACATTTTTAAAATCATTAAGTCATACGTACAGTATGTATGCGCTATGTAAACTTATTAAATGGGCCCGCCATTTAATAAGTTTACATAGCACATACATCGGTGACTGTCATTATTACTGTGTGGGTATACGTAATATACACACGCGGTTAAAGATAAAATAAACGGGTACAAAATGAAGGAATATGAGCGCATATTTTAGATTGATGTAATAAGGTTCCCATAGCTAAGTGCTGTAAGCGCCTGCGATAGCTACTGATGTAAGCTAGACGATATGAGTTAGATCCCAACTGACGAATTTCGTTTTGCTGCTTTTTACTTTTATTTTTTGTTAAATTAATTTTGTGGTCACTCAAGCAAAAAACTAGAAAGTTAATTAAATAAAACCAATAAAATCATTTTATTTTTTTAGTAGGTAAACATTGGAAGGTGAGACGAGTTAGTTAAGTTGAAGTAGGTATAATATCAACATAATATCAAACTGTTTCTCACCGATATAATTAGGCGCCTTGCAGTTTCACATATATGTAGATACGTTTTGCTCATGCAGAGCAACGATTTAGTTCTGCCTTTTTTAACATTGATAAATATTGCATGGTTGGATATGTTACCGGCAATCTGTATAATCCGGTATTCTATACAATACCTAGGCAATGTATAGAATGCCTGAGGCGTCCAGGCAATGTATGAAATATTATTTATTTTATACTTTGCCTAGGCATTCTATACAGTACCGAATGCGCAGCCGGCAATGTGTGAAAAAGACGAAAGCGAGGAAAGGGAAGACGTGCGAGCAGCCAGTACTATAGAGGAAACTTACATTTGATCAATTTGAAAACAAAATATACGTGTCGAATTGAGAACCTCCCCCTTTAGTTTCATCGGTTAAAAATCACATGCACACGATGAACATATCTGATTAATATAGCGGCCGTGTATTTCAAGCAAGACAGTCCTTACGGTGTATAGATGGTCGTTTCTCCCATGGTACTTACATAACATTGATAAATATAGGCCAATTCTATTTACTTTACACATTGCCGGTGAACCAGCAGGTATTCTATACAATCCCTAGGAAATGTATAAATTACCTAGGCAAAGGATGTAACGGACAATAATATTCATAATATTTCATAAATTGCCTGGACGCCTCAGGTATTCTATACATTGCCTAGGTATTGTATAGAATACCTGAATTATACACATTGCCGGTAACAGACACACAGAAATAAATCTGCACACGAATACGAGTAGCAATCAATAAACTCAGTAATGCAAATACTTGTGGACTGACAACAAAGATTGCTCATTTTTTATAAAATAGGGTGCTTGAAAATATTTTTTCAAATTGTCGATAGTTATTTTCTAAACAGTCAAAATAAAATGGTCTAAGAGTTCCGTGGCTGTCTTAACAAACAAACGTTGCAAACTTCATTACTCATCCATGAATGGGATCAAATCGTTATAAATGCAACTAAGTAAGTAACTAGCTAAGTAATTTTTAAATACAATAATGAATGAATACAAAAAGAAAAAGACATTTGCTGTAGGTACACATGGTTTGAACATACGACTTCTCGTTCACTGACCAAAGACGATAGCCATTGCGCCAAGATCGCTATAGTAATATGATGCGAAATATTATATCTCATTCAATAACAACAATGAATGATTACTATCGTGCCATACGCATACTACTAAACACAGAGCTCGCTCGTTTTATTTGGTGTTTGTGTGCATAACCGTGACTTCACCCACACATATAATATGTAAACTAAATAGGTTGTTCGTGTGTACTAGTAATCTATTAACTAAGTAAGTAGGGTTGTTCAATACATTTTGATTAAAGTTGAATTGATGGAGGGATCGATGTTTCTATTTCTTTTCTCGGGTAAGATAAGTGAGACCAACAATTCGTACTAATTTATTACGAATTTTAGCTCTACATTAGTCTAATTACACTTCAAAATCCTTTTTACAAATTAAGTACGAGAATTTTATCACACTAATATTATAAAGGCGAAAGTTTGCGAGTGAAGGTGTGTGTTTGTATGTTTGTTGCTTCTTCACGTTCAAACGGCTGGACCAATATTGATGAAATTTGGTAAGGACGTAGCTGACACCCTGGATTAACACATAGGATACTTTTATCCCGATATTCCCACGGGATTGAAACTTAATGCGGGAGAAACCGTGGCGTGCAGCTAGTATTCAAATAAATCCTAGCACACGTGTACAAAATTTACTTAATCAAGCAGGTACGAACTTTGACAGATGCAAAAAACTGTTGTTCTTGACCCGTCAGTAACCTCTCATATACCTTAGGGATTTCGACATTGGACACACTTGCCTACTAATAACATGACCAATGATGACCAAACTTTGGAGAAGGGACACCTTCGTTACACGTCGTCCTCTCACGACACGGCGACTTACCTCTTTTGGAGGGATGAGTTAAGCGGTGTATTAAGTAACATTATTCCTGTAAGTATTTCCCAAAAGGGTAGGCAGTGGTAGTAGTGGCGAAGGGCGGGCGTTTTTGGGGGACTGTCTTTTGTAATTTTGACGTTCGAAAAGTACTGATTCTCAGCCTAAGGACATTGTCCGAAATCGCCCTGTGTACAAGAAATATCGGACATACACGATAATTAATTGTCTATTTTATTATATTAGATGCAAATACTTTCGTAACACGGACTAGCTGTATGCCAAAATGAACATTTTAAAGTATTTTACGCGACTAATAACATTAACCGCCGCCATCTTCGCCAAACGTCGTGTCGTATGGAAAAAGATTAGGGATGCCCTCTCGATCCCCTCAATCCCAATCGATTGCAATCGATCGATCGAATTATTAATGAATTAATAACAAAATACATTCACTCAAAATCGCTCAGCTATTTATCAATGCACACTAACGCCATCTATCTACCGCGCTACATCACCACTATCATCTTAGAATACAGCATTATTTTAACATTAATACACACAAACATTTTATCTTATTCCAAAACCAATGCTAAGAATACAGGCACCTATGTTAATTAGATTCTATGCATATAAACGTTGCAATTACATACACTTAGGCGTTAGAAAAAACTGTATAGATACCTAATTATCTATGTAGGTACAAAAAACAGCTAAATGTATTATGTTATTGTTTTTTAGTTTCTTAAAAATAACTCGGAGCTATGAAAAACTATACCTAATATTCGTTGTTATGGTTCGATTATAACCTCAAAATCTGATACTTTTTTTGAAATATATCTATTCTGCAGCTAGTCCGCTATACAAATAAGATCTTATAGGAGTTTACTAATGATCGACAATACAACACATAATTTTCCGATGCTCTTGGTTCCAGGGCGAACAATGTATGGGCGCAGAGCAATGTCCTTTGAATAAATGACTTTTGATTTTGATTTTGAGTACCTTCATTTCGTTGGGTGGTAATAAAGGGGCGAGTCTATTAGATACCAAGAACCCAATTTTACTGCCCAGTAGTCTAGTGTACTACGTGAGCTCGACAAATGGATGTGCGAATAACACTTGTGCGACAAAACTGTACTGCGACTCACCATAGTTCGAATGCACGCTTGTGCGACACACCGAAGCTCGACATCACGATAGTGCGACAAACGATTGTGCGACAGTAGTTCGACACTAAGGTAGTGCGACACTACGGTAGTGCGACAAACAATTGTGTGAAAGTACACCCCCAGTAGGAGTGTACTACGTGAGCTCGACAAATGGATGTGCGAATAACACTTGTGCGACAAAACTGTACTGCGACTCACCATAGTGGTCGTACTTGGGACTCCAGAATCGTACTGATTAATTTTTCTCATTATTAATTCAGAATCATGTTGTAACATAGATACAACCCGCCAGAGTTAACTTTGACGGAACGGTTGGCGCAGTGGTTAATTTGACGTCTGCGCTGCGTGTCGCGGGTTCGATTCCCGCACGGATCAAATATTTGTATGGCCTACAAATAGTTGTTCCGGATCTAGCTGTTTGTGTATGTGAGTTTAAATGTTTGTAAACGCACCCACGATACAGGAGAAATTCCTAGAGATAGCAACGTTTAAAAAAAACTTGAGACTTCGCTCGGATGACGTAAGGGTGCGGTACTGAGGCGTCGACGTCGTAACAGCACGGAAGTCGAGAGAGGCCGCTCGGATCTCAAGTTAACTCGTGCGGGTAGTACCTAGCTTTGTCATGTTGGGTTGGAATAAAGCTTAGCAAACAATATCAAGACAGTTTACCTACTTATTCTGAAAAACTTTCCCGAATGGCGCGGTCGGCATGACTAGGTCGGAAAACATTTGCGGACCAACCAACGTAGGTAAGATTTCTATTTCAGTGTTTGATTTTTATTACGGTTTGAACATAAAGATAATGTTTTGGTATGTAATCTTTATGTACGATAATAGCAGAGCCCACAAAAGGGCTGCCATTACGGAAGTCTTATCTATCACCAATCAGGACATTGTTTGTTTTTTTTGTTGATTTCCTATTATTCACATATAATTCTACTGATTTTTACACAATGGTAGTGTAAATAAATATAAGTTAGGTAGGTACTTTCCTACCCCTTTACATTGAATTCGATGCCGATGATAGATGATGGCCTGTGATAACGTTTTAGAGTATTCCTTTTTTTGTGTTAACGTTGCTTAATTATTTATTTTATTATTTATGTACACATAGTAAACAAAATGATACAGATACGACATACATATATTAGTATTGAGTTCAAAGGTACTGCCTTTATCACACATAGATTTAAGACGAGGACTAAACTAATATTTTATCTTCTGTCCTTTTCTTAATGAAATAGAAAGAAAAAGATGCACTGAACTTAAATTTAGTTTAGTTTGAGAACCAGGGAATCGGTGCCATTATGTAGGTAAGAAAACAGATAAATCATAATAAGCCTGATGCACGATGGTAGTAAAAGTTAACCAAAAGTTGCCTAAGTTTTTCATTCCCCGACTTTGCTTGCGATTTTTTCTTCAATTTCTCGTGTTTAAATCCTACTAATATTATAAATGCGAAAGTTTGTGAGGATGGATGGATGGATGTTTGCTACTCTTTCACGCAAAAACTACAGAACGGATTTTGATGAAACTTTACAGTAATATAGCTTATACTTACATCAGAATAACACATACGATACTTTTTTATCCCTTCGTGGATCGACACTTGTGTGGGTAAAACCGCGGAGCGCTGCTAGTATTTCATATAGGTACCAACGTCTCCAAAGAATATATACTTGAACGGATCACTTGCCGATTAATGAGGCATATAATTGAGTGAAGTAATCGTTCAGGAATATGAGTGTTTAGTGACGTGTGACATTACCTTTAGAAAGATAAAACAAAGTGTTTGTTATTTTTCTTTGTTAGCTTATATCGTGTCCCACTGCTGGGCAAAAGCCTCCCATTTTCCTTCCAAACCCCTCTGTCTTGTGCGATCTCTGGCTATTTGTTAAAGATAATTTTTGTTAAAGCATATCTTACGACTGCGACATACTTACTGAAGAAACTGTGCATATCTTACGAAATGAATATATTGGCATCCGACTCTATTAACGAACGGTCCTTGTAATATAAGGCTGAAATGGTAATAAATAATTTTAAGTAAGGCAAAACAGGCCTTATCATGTCTTAATCAATTTCCGCATCTAATATGCAGTTATTTAGTATTCCCAACTTCCCAAGTACTTTCGTTTACAACGTTGAATTTATGGCTTATAAACGCCTTTCTCCGCAATTCTTTTTTCTCACTCCAAAATGTTGTTAGAAATAAAGTAAGTATTTTATCAACGCAGTCGTAAGATATATGATCCTATAGTAAAATTGACTACGTACTTCTCTTCCAATCCTTGGATAGGTTTCAAGCGTTCGTGTAAAATGAAGCTGAAAACCAAAAGATAAATTGACACCATTTGCTATTTATACGTTTTGCAATCTTTTAGATTTTCACTATTAGGCTTGATAGCTCATTAGTAGCTGTATTGCTAACAGTAGTATACTTACAAGGTATGTGCGATTATTGTTACGTAAACATGATAACAATTAGTCTGGACATAAGCAACTACCTTTGTAAAAAATAATGATGATAACGTTACATAACAGCACCTGTATTCACGGAAGTATTACGCAGAGGTATTTAGTAGGTAGATGCCTACCCACATCTCACCTGTGATGTTCAAAAGTCCCATGTAATAATAATGTGGGCATTACCAATAATTAAAGTCATAAATCCATATACAATCATCCATATAATCCATCCGTATCCAGTTATAAATTAGTTATTAGTTGAAGGGACGGGCTGGATGCGGAAGGCGGAGGACAGGGTGTTGTGGCGTTGCCTGGGAAAGGCCCATGTCCAGTGGACTGCCATAGGCTTTGTTGATTGATTGAGGGATATAAATGAGAATAACGTAGAGCGTGGAAGGATGTTTTGGAGAAATTTCCCAGCATTGGGACTATTTACCTACTCGTACAGTCACGAGCACAACAAACAATATGTCAACACTTGGCAACTTTCAATTGCGATTTTTTCATGAAATAACGAATGCAACGTTAAAATACGACACATTACATAAACCTATGGGTTCGAAAATGCTATGTTCGTAACAACATAAAATTTCATCTATACACAAATTCAAAGTCCTGACTGACTGACTGACTGACAGATCAACGCACAGCCTAAACCGCTGGTCCTAGAGACATGAAATTTGGAGGGTGTGTTCTTCGTGAAGAGTAGGCATCCACTAAGAAAGGATTTTTCGAAATTCCACCCTTAAGAGGGTGAAAAGGGGAGAATTCGTTTGTATGAAAAATCTTATTCCTTGAGTTAATAAACTTGAAACTTGGCACACATACTTATCTAAATAAATTATGAAGTCAGTTTTTTTTTTCTTCTAAACTACCCCCTAATAAGGGATTGGGGGGTTTCAAAGTTTGTGTGGAAGAATTTTAGCGCGCAGTCCGATTTACTCGAAACTCAGTATTTATACCTAATATTGAAAGTAAAGAATAATGTGTATCAAAGTTTTTTGAAAATCTACCCCTGACGGTCAATATAGCCTAGTCAATTTTTCAGGGGAGGATTTTACTGCATGGCTTGATTAACTCGAAAATTAGTATAAATAATCTTTGAGTCAAGTTATGAATACATCTCAAACGATTTTTTTTTAATTCCACCCCTGTGGGGGTGAAAAGCGGGGATACAGTTTATATATAAACTTGAAACTTTTCAAGAATACTCGCCTAAGTAAGTAATAAAGTTTATCATTATAAGTTTTTCAAAACTACCCCTCAAAGGGGGATATAGGGGTGTTGAAGTTTGTTTGGAATAATTTGAATGCGCAGTCCGATTACCTCGAAACTCAGTGTTTATACTTAAGACCAAAAATAAAGAGTAACATAATTCAGGGTTTTTCGAAAATTTACCCCTAACGCGTTGAAAAGGGGTTGTTAATTTTACAAGGGAGGATTATAATGCGTGGCTTGATTAACTCGAAAATTGGTATAAATAATCTTTGAATCGCTTTTGAATAAAACCGAGTGTATACATACTTTTGCTCGTGACTGTACATGTAAAAAAGTTTTACACCGGATAGAAGTCGTTATGAAATCGTTCTTTCATTCCTGAAGTGAATATGAAAGCCGGGGTTAAATACCAGATTGTGAGTGTCAAAATGACTGACACATAAAAGAGGGCGTCAGCAGTAGGAGTGATTGGAAAGGAATTTTATTAATACGTTAATTCATAAAAAGTTGGGTAAGGCAAAAAGTGATTGGAATGTTTCGTGTAAATATACCAAGGCGCGTGTCGTTCAAACTTTACACAGATAATATTACAATTTTATAGTGTTGGTCAATATAGCTAGTGTTATAAAAATAAAAAAGCTCACAAGGAGAAGATTCCTACCAAGAAGTAGAGCTTTCCCTACATTCGTGGCTAGCTGACAATATGGCAAAAAAATTAAGTAATGCAATGTTCTACTTATGTCTCGTAATGTTAATTACTTTGCATACCTACTACTATTGTATAAAATCAAGTTTTTCTAACTGAATAGACAGCTGCGTTGCTGAGGAGCATCTAAAACAGTAGCAAGTGGTGCGGGGCGGGACTGCCTTATGTAATTTTGCTGATTCTCAGCCTAATTTGATTAAATGATTTTTGGTTTTAATTCAGCTTTAGAATATCGAGACCTCAAAACTTCAGTTAGCTCGTTAATTCCACTGTTACTCTACTTTTTTTTCATAAACATCAAGTCAGGTTTTCATATGGTTTTTAAGTTACGTTCATAAAACTTACCGTATTTTTTACTTAACAGTCGAGCTTCTCCAGTTTATTGAGTAAACAAGTTGACCCAAAAGCTGACTGTGAAAGTGAACACACTTTCACAGTCAGCTTTTGTGGCCATGCATGACTAGCATAAATCTGAAGATAGGTACGTCGCTTTTCGCCGGTGTGGAAAAACGGAATTAAAAACTGGAAAACTGCAAAAGTGTCGGGATTGTTTGAATGACTAAAACTGAGTTTAAAGAACAACGATATAACTCTCAACAAAACTACTGTTAAAGTCATTTTAAAAAAGTGTGTAAAAGTAACTGATATTTGCTGACGAATTTCAAAAATCAAATTCAAGACAGATGTCTTTTTATTCATTCCAGTAAAAAAAAAAAACAATTTTTAACATCGTTCTGTATCTAAACCGCACCTACCACGTTATTCCCATTCACTCGGATATATCTATGTTCCTATTGATCATGCCATAGCGGAGCGCGATATACTCAGTTTTCAAAATAAAATTTAAATTAAAAAATATTTCGGGGGCAGATAAAACTTTTAACGGAAGTGTTTGTCCCCGAATGGGGATTCGGGGACAGACACTTTGGTAAAAAAATAATTTAAGCAGCAGAGAAAACTTTTAATTTTCATCTGTCCTCACTTATAAGTTCGGGGATAAATATGCATGAAAATTCCCATCTGTCCCCATTCGGTGACAGACACTCGGAGACAGATAACAATAGATACTCCCCATTTTCGTCCAAAAAATAACAACACTGCATGAATCAAATTATGATCCGATATTTGAGCAAAACAAATGTTAGGGCTAAAATATTATTACGTTTTGGTTACATTTAGTTCCTGGTAGTAAATCTTCTATATCTATTCTTATTCTCTAAGTAGATATAATAAAATAGTAACGAAGTCAAAACTTATCCAATTGACAGTGATGCGGACGAATTTTTTGATGCCCAATGAGCTCCTGCCTTTTTCTATATTTTTTCGTATTATATACTTGTATATAATTGTATATATATTTTAGTCAAAACTATACATTGAATATATTAAAAAAAAATTGCTATGAGCTGTGGGAACGAGTCCGAAGACGAAAATATAGTTATTTGAATATTTGTCCGTTTGTCTAGTTGTTTGTTTCAGATTGGCGCACGTAATGGTGAACAGATTTGGATGAAATTTGGCACACATACATTTTCCGACATCCATGCGGGCGAAGCCGCAAGCAAAAGCTAGTTCCAACTTATAGAATTTGTTGAGTTCCCTTGACAAACAAGTCAAAGTCAAACTATTCGATATTTGACGTAACGTTGGTGCCACGTTTATTTTCTTGAGGATATCTTGATTAATAATTCACATTAAACCAATAGTTGACGTTTATTAAGTTAGACAATTCAATGAAACTGTCACTCGGTACAAAGATTGACGGGTCAAATAAGTATAACATGATGATCACCGAGGTTTTCGTGGTGTTTTCTCTCAAGTATTTTGATACTTTTTCCTTATCGGAAGTCGACTTTTCAAATGTTGCGTTTGTTTACATACACCATTACAGAGGTATAAGGAACAGGGTGTAAAGTTAACTCATCCTCCATAGAAAAGGGAGGATCCTCCGACCAAATGGGTGTCGTGACTAGTGGGAAACTGCTCGATAATTGATGTCGGGACGTTGTATATATGCTAGTTACGCGCTAACCTCTGCTTGCGCGATGCAGGATTTGGCGTGACGTCAGTGTGATCCGTACGTACGCAAATGGCGATGTAGATGCCTCCACACCATATACAAACTTATAACAATTCAAAATCAAAATCAAAAGTCATTTATTCAAATTAGGCTGAGAATCAGCACTTTTCGAACGTCAAAATTACAAAAGACAGTCCCCCAAAAACGCCCGCCCTTCACCACTTCCTAGTGCTATCGCTGGGAAGAAGAAGTGACGCAACAAACTCCCCAGCAGCACAGCTGTCTGTTTAGTTAGAATATAGTTGCATGTATACAATACTAGGAACCTATGTTCAGTAATTTATACGTACTCAAGCTAATAATTAATTAAAATTAAAATAAAACCTTACTACCTAAATAAAAGCCTCCAGGCATAAAGGGCGTGACAGCTTACATATTTATGTATTGCTGGGTTCTGGTCACATAGCTGTCACTTGCAGTCACAGATGATGAACTAGGACCGTCGATGTAAAATAAATAAATGAGTTAATACTAATAACAGTAACCTGTTAGTAACCTAATTCTGGAGAAAGAACATGAACATTGTCTTGAGTTAATAAGGACGACCAACTATTCTTATCGTGTAAGTAGTCGTTGATGGAATAGTAAGCCTTTGAACAAAGGTTGGATTTTACTTGGACTTTAAACGCATTAAAAGGCAAGTCTAGCAAAGAAGAAGGTATCTTGTTATAAAAGGTTATACCAAGCCCAACAAATGAGTTATGAACCTTATGAAGCTGGTGAAAGGGGGCACGTTTGCCCTTATTTCTAGTGTTAACACTGTGAATATCACTGTTTTTAGTGTACAGACGCCAGCAGGTCAAGCTACCCGAAACTGTCAAAATTTCCCAATCAATCTGGAACCTTAATGCTTTAGTAATAAAGTTGAAAATCTATTAAAGAAATTTAACAGATTGTAGTAGCTTGATGTGCTGGCGTCTGTACAAGTGCAAATTTTGCCTAATATATAAGATGTTGGCGAAGATGAATTGTGAATTCAATGAATTGTAATTGATTCGTTCTGTAGGAAATCGAAAACACTCCAGACTATTCAGGTTTATTAACTCTAACTGTACATCAACCCGTCTCCCTAGACTCAATAAAAAATAACTTATTTATTATTTTTATTACTGGGTAGGTACATCAATATCTGAGTAAGCTCAGTTATCCCTTGGATTTATGACTGAGTGTAACATTTCGCTGGTCATCTTACCAATTAGAAATGCAGACTTGACTTATGCTACGATGCCTGTGACGTCAACACTAAGCTTTATACTACATATATGCACGTTTTCAGATTTATGAAATGTATTTCAATTACGACAACCCACTCACTTTTTAGGGGCATGTAGCAAATTAAGGAACACGCCGCCGGCAAAGTACGACAAAAGATTGCCAAATCGTTATGTTTTTAAATAGGTTTCGTGTAAGTTAATATTCTTTATTTGAGATACTGTATGCTGTAATTTAGCAGATAAAAAAAAGTTGTATTATTTGATTTAATTTTGGCTTACATTGCATGTCGAGGAGTCTCCATTTAGGTATAGAAAATGTCTGTAGTTGAAGGCTCCACTCTTCCCTTACATACAAATAGGTAAAAAACAAAAAGAGAAAAAATATGTCAGCTCAAACAGACCTAATGTTCACTACACGTAGTAGTCATACTATAGCACAAGCTAATAATAGCCATAAAACTTTCGTAAATCTTTCCGTCAATAATCATAATGAGCATCTTTTTTATAACAAGCTACCAACCTTTATAACAAAATGCCATCAATTTTATGTAAACAAAAACTGGAGATTTTCATTTCGATTCTAAAGACAACCGAAAATATAGGGTGTAACAAGACCCCTCACGAATCTGACATCTAAGCATTCTGTACATTGTTGAAAAATAATTGCTGGGAAACGAATTTTGTTTTTAGTGCGAAAATTCACTGTTTACGGTAATGCGCAACGTAACGTACGCAAAACATTTTCGTAATGAATTCATGCTACGTACAGGGGTCGTGGGAGTATTTAAAGTTAAGTTATAATTAAAAAATTTTTTCGTAAGAGAAAAATCTACAGCAAAAAGTGGCAAGTTTGACCTTCAATATCTCCGTAACCAGAAAGTGGTCCAGCACAAAATAATGTTCATAATGACAGGAAGAACAAGTGCTTCTCGTCTTCGCTAAGTGAATTATTACAGCTTTTTTTAAAAGAGTGAACGTGGAGTTTCTTGCCAGCTCTTCTCCATAGGAAACGACCAATTGGAACCGTGCATCTAGCTACTGACGTTTCATAAGTGCCCATGTAGGTTTATGTGAAATAAAATATTTTGATTTTGATTTTGAGCTGTTATTAGTACAAGACGTCTTCTCAAACAGCAAAAGAGATTTTTCACTACACTTTTTCTGACAGTGAAAATTACGGTTCTTCTTACAATATTTTCCTAGATCAGAGGGGCGATTCCCGTAATTTTAAGAACGGTCACATTCTGATTTGTCTCATTCTGTCAAAAAATACCTTTAATTTCCCTACATTTTGACAAATTTTTGACATTTGTTTGTCTCCGAGATGAGACTGCGACTAGATTTTTAACGTTTTAATTAATTACGAGAATTGACCTTCAGGTCCGTGATATCTAAGAATTTAAGTAGGTATACCTATAGTCGCAATAGTAGTGTAGTATAATTACAGATAGTCGCACTAGCAGCGCCCCATGGTTCCACCCGCATATGTTTCGATCCCGTGGGAATATCGGGATAAAAAGTATCCTATGTGTTAATCCTGGTTATAAACCATCGGTGTGCCAAATTTCATTTAAATCTGTTTAGTAGTTTTTGCGTGAAAGAGTAACTAACATCCATCCATCCATACAAACTTTCGCATCTATACTTATAATAAATCTGTAGAAGTGAAAATTCTGTACATTGAAAATATCAAAAAAATAAATGGCAGGGGGTGTTACTAGACCGACACCGAACCCAAAAATGTGATTACAAAAATTTTTGTCTGTCTGTCTGTCTGTCGGTCTGTCTGTCTGTCTGTCTGTCTGTCTGTTTGTTCAGGCATCACGCAAAAACTACCGGTTCGATTACGATGAAACTTGGTATAATTATTCTTTAATATCCTGGGCACCACACTGGGTACTTTTTATCCCGGAAAAGTATATACAATAAAAAACAAACTTAATTTTGCGGTTCGATCCCTAGACCGATTACTGTACCAACCGCAAATAATAAGTTTGTCGAAGGTTACGTCACCCGCAGTATTATCTGTGCAACCTTTTTATTCCTTTTAGTGTTTAGAGTTATTTAGGTTTCATTTCATAAGTCGTAGGTATAGATTTTAATTTTATAGTATAGGTAGTATATTTGTTAGTGTACGTAGTGACCGTAGGTTATTTTATAATACTGTTAGGTAGGATTAATCATTCGTATTAGTTTTTCGAGATTTTGCTTATTTATTGAGTTTAGATTAGTTATCATCAGAAATAGGTTTATTTAGGTAGGTTATTTTTTTTTAATTAGGTAGGTACTTAGGTAAAGATATCATATAGGTACCCTCTTAATCACCACTAATGAGACACAATTGATTTTCTATTGTAATTAGCCACAAAGGGCCCGCGAGATGGATGGCATCCTGGGGAAGCACATACATTTTATCCTGTTAGCACGTTCCCGTGGCATAATTTCCGACATCCACGCGGGCGAAGCCGCGGGCAGAAGCTAGTTTATAATATTAGTAGGATTGCTATTTGCCTGGTCCCAAACTCAACTATGGATGCTCTTCTAAATAAAGGAAGATAATTAATAAGCCCTGTTTAAAATCATAGTGTCCTTACTCACCACAGACAATATCGTCTATCAGTCCCTGGGTAATGGAGATTCGTCGCAACAAAGGGAGTCATATCGAACAAAATTGGAGGCGACCGAGAAATTTAGTTCAATATTGTTCCCTCGAGTGCCTTTATAAACTGCGTAATACATATTCTGCCCTTTTTGCTAAGTTGAGAAGGGACAAAATAGTCCAGAGCATAAATCCGATTGATACAAGTAGTATCAATCAGATTTATGCTCTGGACTATTTTAACAATTACCTGCATGTTAAAACGTTGTTTCTCATTAAGTGATTATGTAAATCTTTGCGAAATAAATGATATTTTAAACCGAAAACAAAGAATGTATCGTTTTTCTTTTCATGTAATTTCTGATGAATTAGTTTAGTCAGTAATATTTACCTATATAACTATTTCTACTCAGTCATCTCTCTTTCCAACTTAAAATTTTCAGGAGGTTCATAAGTACACGATATACCAAGGTCTCAAAATTTCAAAACAGAATCGCAGAATTAGGAAAATTGCAGAATATTTTCGAACATAAATGTCAAATACGCACACAACACACAAAGTCATTTTGATTAGGTATATATTTATTATTTAAAAATTGCGTTTTTTCTTCGGACCACTCTAGGAAGAATCTTTTTAAAAGGTTTGTTTCGATTCCTATATAATGTAACTAACCCATTTCATACTTGAAACGCGGGCGAGGTCAAGAACTTCCCTTTTCTAGAAAAAAGATTTAACAATTCTTTGAGACAAAGTATATTTTTACAAATATGAGCTCTCAGTTTTGCTTTTATGACTGCTTCAGAAGTATAGTAATAGGTACATTTTTGTAGAGAGCCTTGAGGACGAAGTCTTTCATCTAGTTCTTTCATCTAGTTTAGATCAAGCGCGTTTGTAGTAATATCCTTGGACATTTCACACAGCGCCATCTAGTCCCAAGCTAAGCAACCTAATGCTTGTGTTATGGTAACAAGATGGCTGATAAACTACTTATATACATTTTTTTTTTGTAAATATATACATATTATAGATAGAAAAACACCCAGACTCGGAACAAATACATGTAGGTCATACAAATATTTGTTCCGTGCGGGAATCGAACCCGCGACACGCAGCGCAGCAGTCAATCGCTTAACCACTGCGCCAACCGTGCCGTCAGTGTAGTAAAAACGAGGTTGTGGAAAATACTCACATCAGTGCCATTATGGGGCTAAATAAAAACAGATGATTATGCACATTGTTTATTGCTACTGAATAATGTGGAGCCATTAGTATTACAAAGATGATGGGAGGTGACGTCTGCTACACTACGTTTACCAGCTTGATAATGTTCCGGACTCGGTTAGAGGAAAATTCCAGAAAAATTCCGGCAGCTGTTATTGTTCCTAAATACTCCTTCTATTTAGTAACAACAACAGTTGCCGGAAAGTTTTGTACAGGAGTCAGTTTGTGTCTACACAATATCTTTTGACAGCTAGAGGTAATGGTAATTGCTTAAATAAGTATGTACTTGGTTTTTATTAAGAACCAGTTGACCTGACAGACGTTGTCCTGTCAAAATAATTCATACAATAATCCAATACAAAAAGCATTTTCAGTTTTCCCGATTTTTCCTCTTTTCCGGGCAACTTTTCATCTTTTCCTTCCCTAAAAATCTTTGTATTGGTCTTAATAGGCTCGAAATGGAAGAAAATGACGGATTTACAGAGAAAACGAATAAACAACTTTAATTACGAAATAAAGAGAAAAAATAATACATTTGGTTTTCAATGAACGATGACAGAGACTACAAAAACAAGTGCACATCAATTTGACGGCTAAAAAGAAAAGTATTTAACATAATATAAAAAAGTTTCTAGCATTAAGTTCGTACGCTAGTTGCGTCGCTTACATAGCCCCACCTTAGTGCTGCTGGCGCAGCACTAGCTATTCCAAGGAGATCTTAGCGACGCGTGCCACAGATCTTTTAAGGCTACCTAACTGCGTTCGTACTTGTACCACTCGCACTCTGCCGTCCTTTCCAGGAAAAACCTCCTCTATGATGCCTCGTGGCCACACGTTGCGTGGCGCATCAGGGTCGGCAATAAACACTAAGTCTCCGACTTGAAGAGGTTTCTGCTGCCCGTCTTCGGTCCACTTTTGCCGTGGTATCATCGTAGGCAGTACTTCGGTGACCCATCTTTTCCAAAACATATCAGACAATCGTTGTGCCACTCGCCACTGTCGACGCCGGTAGAGGTCCGAATCTTGATAGCTGCCTAGCTGCGGTGAAGTAGAAGAGGAGCCGAGCAAAAAATGGTTAGGCGTCAAAGACTCTTTGCTGTTAACATCTACCGAGACGTGGCTGAGTGGACGGCCATTCACCATGGCTTCTACCTCAGCCAGCAGAGTGTTCAGAATCTCCTCTTTAGGCGCTCTTTCTTTGAGGACAACTTTCAGTGCAACCTTTACACTACGAATTAAGCGCTCCCACGACCCACCCCAGTGGGGGCTAGCCGGCGGTATGAAGGTCCATCGAGTGCCGTGAATGCCTGCAGTGGTCTGCAGAAGCTGCTCATCAAGTTCCATAGCTGATTTCTTGAGTTCTGCGTCTGCACCTCTCAAATTAGTCCCGTTATCGGAATATAAATGGGCAGGCCATCCGCGCCTTGAAGCCATCCTCCGAAGAGCCATTATAAGTGAATCGGTACTGAGTGACGACACTGTCTCCAAATGAATTGCCCTAACAGTGAGGCAGGTAAAGAGGACCCCGTACCTTTTCTCTGTACGTCTGCCAACTGTAACGTCCATGGGTCCAAATAGATCGATGCCGCAATGACTGAACGGTCGTTGATGATGGGATACTCTAGCCCCTGGTAAGTTACCCATTTTTGGTATCTGTGGCTTTACCGTTCGCATCCTACAAAGCATACATTTAGTTGTTATTTCTTTAACAGTAGGTCTCATTCGAATTAACCAATATTTCTGTTTCAAGTTATTTACCACCATCTCCTGATTGCCGTGACACGCCTGTACGTGGTAATGTCTAACGATTAACTTTGCTACTTGACCTCTCCCATCTAAAATTACAGGATGCTTAGCGTCAAAAGAAACATTATCAGCGGCATCTATGCGCCCACCTACACGAAGAACATCCTGCTCATCTAAGAAAGGCGTTAACTTAAGTAATTTGCTACTTTTACCTAAGCATTTTCCATTTTTTATTAAAGTTATGTCCATGGAAAATGATTTTCTTTGAGCATTCCGTAGAAGCAGAATCTCAGCGCTTTTCATAGCAGTGTAGTCATCAGTTTCTTTCTTTTGACATTTATCTATGAATTTTAGCATTACACATGTACTTCTGAGCAATCGAATCCAAGACGAAAACCGCATCGGGTCCGGTTCAGTTGTTGCGTTTTCAGATAAATTTTTGTGAACTATATTTGATATACTTTCTATGTCAGACTCTTCAACGATCGGTGTAAATATACTCGTCGGCCACGAGGTCTCTGTGTCGAACAAAAATGCAGGTCCATTAAACCACTCCCCATCCAACTGAACACTATCGAAATTCTCGCGAGTGGCTATATCTGCGACGTTCATTGACGTAGGTACGTATCTCCATTCTTTAATTTGCGTTAACTCGTCGATTTCACCCAAGCGGTGAGCAACGTAAGGTTTGTATGACCTTGTGTTGTTGTGTACCCATTGCAGCACCGTCGTGGAATCACACCAAAAGAATCGTTCGGTAGCTTGAATTCTATGTGTGGACTGTAAAGTTTGCGCTAACCTGGCAGCTATGATGGCTGCCTGCAATTCCAATCTCGGTACTGTAACGAGTTTTACAGGTGCAACTCGACATTTACTCGCAACGAAGCAAACTCTTATTTGGCCATTGCCGTCCAACCAACGCCAATAAGCAACAGCGCACATGGCTTGCATAGACGCGTCGCAAAAAACATGGAGTTGTAAACAATTATAAACTGTTTCGTCACTCAATTGGTTGGTCGGTATTTGTGCGCTCACTTGTGCACTCGCTCCTGCTGCAGCGTGAGGTGACAATGGCGTGTTCACTCGCTGGTAACAGCGTGGTATTCGAATGCTACTTATTGTTTTTAATAGCGTCAACCATTTAAACCATTTAACATAAATATCCTCCGTTATGTTTTCGTCCCAGTTCACATTAGATTTCCAGGATTCCTGAAGCATTATTTTCCCATTAATAGTGAATGGTGACAGAAACCCGTGGACGTCAAACAATGACATAATAACTTTTAATAACTCGCGCTTCGTAGGACATTTGCTACCATTCAAAATTTCTTCCGGTATACGTTTGAATGTGGTATTAAAGCCCAGGGTGTCATCAACAGGGTACCATAATATACCCAAGGCGCGCTCACTTTCGTTCCTTGCTCCAATCTTCACGGCAACGGCCGAGGTGGCGAGCAACTCTTTAGGTAAACTGTTTAAAACTATCTCACTGTTACTAACCCAATTACGTATCTCGAAGCCCCCTTGTTTATATACATGTATTATGTCGCGCGCTAGGTCAATGCAAGTTTTGTCGTTCGGTAGACTATCAATATAGTCGTCCATATAATGCTGTTCGAGAATAGCTTGAACGGCTTGAGGATTTGAAGATTCGAAACGTCGCGCGTTTTTATTCTTAACAAACTGTGCAATAAACGGTGCGCAATTCGCACCGAATATCAACGAAGTCATTTTGTGTGTCTTAACAGGCTCATGACGGTTATCGCGCCATAAAAATCTAAGAGCATCTTGATCACTCTCCATGATTTTTACTCGTAAAAACATGTCCTTGATGTCACCTACTACGGCGATCTCATGTTCGCGAAAACGCAACAAAATTCCTAACAATGAAAGCAATAAATCGGGTCCCGTTAATAAATAGTCATTCAGTGATAAGCCGCGCGTTTTAGCCGCTGCATCAAAAACAAGACGAAGTTTCCCTTTGTTTGGATTGTTTACCCCAAAATGAGGTAAGTACCAAGATTTTATTGGTTTCGGTAAGTTTGTAATTTCCTTAGCAAAGTCATTGTCCAACAAATGCTTAACACGATCTCGGTACCTTTGTGCGTACTGTCCATTTAAGGACATTTTCTTCTCCAAATTATGCAGCCTAGACAGTGCCGTACGTTCAGAATCAGGCATCTTACAGCTGGCATCCTTCCAGGGCAGACCTACGTGCCATCGACCATCAATCAGTTTTGCCGTTCGTTCCAGGTGTTTCAGAGCGCGCAATTCATCAGCGTTCTGGCGTGGTTTCCCGGATATTCCCATAGATTCGATAGTAAATGACTTTCTTACCATCTCGTGCAGGTCTTCGAAAGAAGTGTTTGCCAACCCTGATTGTACCTCGGTGACGTGCAGCGTCGAGAAACACCCGCGCGTCGAGAGAGAGACGGGCACCAGTCCGTGGATGCACCATCCCAGCGGAGTACGAGTGGCACAAGGTTCGTTACATTTGCCGACTCTAACATCTAACGGTAATAATAAATTATAATTATCCTGACCTATCAAAATTTCAGGCTTAGTATAGGAATAACAAAACAAATCTTTTATACTACTTAAGTGCTCATAGTTTTTGAAATTAACTAAATCAATATTTTGCACAGGTACACTAAAGTTCTGGAAACTGCGAGCAGAAATTTTAAATCTCTCACCATTATGGTTCACTACACAAACACTCATCACGTCAGCGTCGCACACCAACGCGCTGTGGTCCCACGCACCCTGCACACGCAGCGTCTCGCGGCGCCCGCGGAGCCCGGCGCGTGACGCCAGCTCTGCACTGATCAGAGTTACAGTAGATCCATCGTCTAATAATGCACTAGTATTGAAAATACCGTTAGGTCCATGCACCGTCACAGGCACAACTTTCAGCAATACTTTACACTCGCTATTGATATGAGTGATTGTTTCAGGTACCACCGGTGGTGGCGGTGATGACGGTTCGGATGTGGTATTGTTATCACTGTTCAGTGATTGAGGTATTTTGTAGTGCAGTAACTTGTGGTGTGGTAGACCACAGTTCTCGACGTCACATGCTGCAGCTGGACAGGTTGCTCTATCGTGATCTGAATTCATACATTTGAAACATATCCGGTTTCGCTTCACGAAACTCCATCGATCTCTACGTAATGCTTTTTGAAATTTCTTACAGTCCTGTAGTTTATGCTTTGAAATGCGACAGAACTTGCATTTCTCATTATTGTCGCTAGATTTATTTAGTAAAACTGTACCTTGTGTGTAATTCGCAACGTTTTTATTGTTCAATAGAACCATAGACGACACTTTCAAAGCTTCCTCGTTTAAAAATTCGGAAATATCGAACCATGTTGGCTTTCTTCCTTGTTTGATAAATGTGTAGCTATAATCTGCCCACTTTGAGAGTAGAACTGGTGGCAACTTAGATAGTATGCATGTAGTGATGCCTATACCATTCAGGTATTCATCTTGCCCAATTACTTTGACAGCGGCTACACAATTTCTCACTTTTACTGAGAAGGGCACAATATCTTTGTAATACTCTTGTGACACTGGGTGTAACTTCTTAATATCAACCATAATGCGTGTCAAAATTATGTCATGATTTCCAAACTGTAGCTCAAGTGTACACATTACTGTTTCGGGTGAAGTTGCGCTTATCAGCAAGGCCGAAACAGCTTCGCGAGCTGATCCCTTTAAACATTTCCTTAGGCGCCACAAATTCTCGTTATCATTGAAATGACATACTTTAGAAGATTCTTCATATGCTTGCTTAAAGTGGAGCCACTCCATGGGGTCGCCAGAAAATAATGGTAATTCCCTTGGTGTGCAAATTCTACTTAACAGGTTTGAATTAAGTCCATTGTTGGAAGAAGCGGCTGCAAGATCCTTTAATGCGCTAGCCAGCAGGTGTACTGTTCCATCAGTGCCGACATTCTGTGTGTTCGGCGGGCACGGCACGTTCGATGTATGACCCTTGTCGTGAACGGGCTGTACCAACAGTTCTTGGTTGCTGTGCTCTAGCCACTCCTCTACATCCTTGTTAGTATGATCTGACAGTATACTACGCTCGTCGTCGATCTCTGCTAAGTTAGCCTCTAGTCGTTTATTTATTAAGTCTAATTCTATCCTCGCCCGCGCCTCTGCAGCCTCTAACTCCAGTCTTTTTTTCCGTGCAAGCACAGTGGAACATGAAGACCTCTTAGACTTTGCTTTGCAGACTTGAAACGTTGTTGACAATACATCCACAGCGGATAGCGATCGTGGTTCCTTTTCAACTAAACTTTCGAGGAGAGTTTTGTCACCTTGACGCTGTAAGTCTTTCACACTTACTTGGTTCTCGCTCGCTGATAGTGTTGGTGGAACCTCGTCGATCGAAGACTTCGTCACCTGTTCTTCCGCTAGCTTCTTTGCAGCACTTCGAGTGTTCATTATTGGTGGTGTGTGGAACATTAGATCCGGCTCGAAGGACCAACTGTATTGGTCTTAATAGGCTCGAAATGGAAGAAAATGACGGATTTACAGAGAAAACGAATAAACAACTTTAATTACGAAATAAAGAGAAAAAATAATACATTTGGTTTTCAATGAACGATGACAGAGACTACAAAAACAAGTGCACATCAATTTGACGGCTAAAAAGAAAAGTATTTAACATAATATAAAAAAGTTTCTAGCAAAAAGTTCGTACGCTAGTTGCGTCGCTTACAATCTTATTCGAATTATTAGGAACATTTCAAAATAAAAAATAGCCAAAACGGTCCAGCCGATCTCAAGTGTTGCGTTTGCAAACGAACAGCGATAAATTTTTATTTAAATAGATTATTTGTATCAAAAGCGACCATAAACTAGTTCGGTACAGAACCCACAGACTACGTGTATCACGTGTAATGCGTCTTACTTGGCCGTGTTCATTTCTTACCCAGATGTTTGTTATGTTAATTACTTACTTATTTTGTTAGTATCTAATATTTTCATTCATAAAGATTGCCTTGTCTCATTAAAAGCTAGTTGAAAGCCTTGTTGTTTCAGGATAATATTTGAAGTGATTGCTTGTTGATTTTGTTAAACGCTATGACAAAGATGAAGAGAATTACGTCATAAGCCTTCCTTACAAGGTATATAATGCCTTGTAGAGCTACTTATGTTGTTGCTGTCGATTTTGAATTTGATATCATATATAGGTGTTATATCAAATTGTATAGACAATAACCTTCGTCACGCAGGTGGTATTGAATCACGGTTTAACACTCCTGCAGATATCTGGATTATCTTGCATACCTACATACATATATCTTGTTCAATACGTGAGCTTAGCAGTTTCAATCCGTATCTGATTGGACAATTTAGGTGTAATATTATACCAATCTTGTAGGTAATATTCACTAAACATTAGTAAATGCGCGGTCATGACCTACTCAAAAGCCACACAACCTATACACAACATCTACACTATGAATAATGAGCCCCTGAAACGCGTCTTAACCGTCCGCGATCTGGGTGCTCACTTCGATCCACATCTTACATTTAACCAGCACATACTACAGACCTGCAATAAATCGCGCAAATACTTAGGTTTTGTCTTGCGCCAGGCTAAAATTTTGAGTGATCATGCATCAAGCCATAACCATACTGTACCACTCCTTCATTCGCAGTTTGCTAGAGACTAACAGGGCAATCTGGAACCCTCATGAAGGAGTGTATACACTGGTCATCGAAAAGATTCAGAAGTCTTTTGTCCGCTACCTGTACTTAAAACTTTATGGTTATTACCCGTACATGTATCCAACACCATTTGTGCTGGGTATGATGGGGTACCAAAGTTTAGAAGTAAGGAGAAATCTTAGTCTGGTTACATAATATTTCATCCGCCTAATTCGTGGTACCCATTTCAATTCCTCCTTACTTCATTATATCTCCTTTAACATCCTACTTGCCATTAGACACACATTTCGCCCTTGCCGACGTCCTCTATTCGAAATACCTCATACCGGTACCCATAAACCTTAAGACCAGTCCATTGTACCTAGCCCTTACCCATATCAACAACATTCTGTTATATGATGAGTCCTCAGATGTCTTCACGAGTACTGAACTGGAATTCCTGCACACTGTTGCCACTCCCAGTACAATCTCCTAGGAGTAGATAAATTAAATAAAACAGTTTCTTGTTATTAATAATTCTATTTCAATTTATCCTAATTTTGTCTAATTTTATCTAATTTTTACCATTTTTACCAATTTTATTTCATTTCATTTATTTTATCAAAATTTGACCATTTTTATTATGTGATTTAACTTAATTTTATGATTGTATGACATATGTAATTACTAATTTTGACTAATAACTTGTATGTGTGGTGCAAAATGTTAATATAAGTTGTTTATTAATAAATAAATAAAATAAAAAATAATATTTGCCCCATTTCCAATAGAATAACGAGTTCTGTTTAATATTGACCTTGGACAAATTACAATCGACAGATTTCCGTAACGCTGTAGTAATTCCAGCGAAACATCCATCTGTCAGATATTAATAAAACCATCGGCTGTAAACAATTTTCGCAAGTTACGAGTTTTAACGCCCCTGTGTCCATGGGCTAGAGACACTAATTAGCATGACTTGGCTGTAAAGATGCGTTTTACTTAAAAAAAATATATATCTTTGTTTTTATTTGTTTTTTGGGATAAACTTTCAAAAAGCGCTGGAAATGAGACCGGGGACTGTGGAATTTTTGCCTCACTAAAACCACCCCGGTGGGGGTCACCATCTGCAAATGGAAGGGGCGGTACCTCTCAAAAGACTAATCCGAAATACCCACTGTGCAACACCTGTTAGGGCACATATCTGGGGAGACTGTATCTAGAGAAATACCAAAAAAATGATTAAAAATCATGAGGAATGGTGACGAGCATAAATGATGGAAATTATGAAATGATGTCAAATCGTTTTCTGTGCTCTGCTCTTATATTTATTGTGAAAACTTACAGCTTTTTAGAAATTTTCGTAGCAACTTAATTAAGGGATGTCAGATGAAAATGAAAGCACGTCAACACTGTCAAAACAAGATCAAGAAAGAGTTTTTGAAAAATGATAAAACTTAGATTACCTTAAATGTTTGTAACGACCTACTTCTAGCTAATTTGACTCTCAAATAATATTTAAAAGAAGGGTTGTTTTCTCTATAGCAAAACCATCAAAACTTTCTCAAGGTCTGGTTATCTAAGAATATAAACAAATGCACAACAAAACAAAAGTCATCTAACTTATTATAGGGTTCATGATCCCCTTTGTGTCGGAACTCGAAAGTTAAAACAAATAACGGTACTGTGATCTAATCCCAGCCAGCTGAAGCAAACAGATTGCAAGACAAGCGCCGCGTCTGATATGATATAACGTAATTAGTCCGAAGCCCACCATTTTGAAAAACATCTCGGGCTAAACTTTTCCTTATTTTGACTTGAGTAATCCATTGAAATAAAGCCCCATCGTCGGGTTGCAAAGTTAAAAGCGAAATGTTGGGATAACTAATTTGTAGCGCTAAGGCACCAAGATATTTTCCATTTGGAGAACCTAGCGTCTGGGTCCCCATAATACATTACCGCAAGACAACTGAGCAAGTGTTGTAAATTCAAAACTTTCCAAATAACTCGTTTCTCGACGCCTAAATAGTCCTAATTTAAATATAATTGCAGACTTACATTCTGAGTAAATATTTGTCTTTTTATGCAAAGCCGGGTAAAGCGTGCCCACACATACGCGGGGAATATTGCGGCGAGTTTGTTAGACTGTATGTAAATAATGTGTAAAGCAGGGTTCACATAAATCTTATATCTAATCAAACCGTCAAAACTTTGACAATTTCATCAGTTAGGCCAAAAGGTCTATTGAATAAGGCCCCTATTTTCATGCCATATAAGCTTCAATAAAAAGAGGAAGCCGACCAGAGCTGATTACAAAATTGGATTTTTATCTTTGGAATAGAAATAAGTGAAACGATGTATGTAACAATGGGAAGTTGGACAATTCACAAAACATTGCTGAACTCATTTTATGATCTCTGGTTCCAATGTACTTAATACTTCATCAAAGATGTACTTAAGTTACAGATTTCTATTTTAGCCTGGCTCTGTAAGCATATAAAGGTTGGTTAGGTTTCCAATCAAAAGAACCCATCTGTGTAATTGTTCAAATCATAGCGAAGAGCGTACATTAATCTCGATGTACGAGTATATGGCTCCATTATTTCATTGGTTTTTTTTTGGATGGCGATAATTTATAACTCTCTGATGGGCTATTTAGTTGTTATAATGTTACGATTTAATATCAGACATTTGACAAAAGAGGATTGGTTTGTGAAGCCATTATTAAAGGCCATTATTTCTGTTACTGTGCAAGGCCACATAGATTTCTCATATCCATATATGCAGTAACATAAAGTTTGAATTGCAAATCAATGGTATACTTAGATAGTTTAGTTAAGAGAAATATCTGAATCTATACATAATATAACTAGCTTAGCTTTAGCTTTTAGTGTCTGTCTATATGACCTTGTTTTTTTTAAAACTACGCAATGAATTTTAATGTCGTTTTCAACATTATCTAAAGAATTTATTCCGGAAGGTGTATGTATACAATACATTAATATTTAACTTGGATATGTACAATGAAGAAAACTTCATATTTCGTCGTCTTATGGCTGTTAATTGAACAATAAAAAAACATATTAAGGCCCTCATAAAAGTTAAGGGCTGATTTTTCAATCATCTGATAACTTTTTTAGTTCGAGGAATAATTTTGTAATTTTGACAGTTATTTCATACAAAAACTGTCAAACGTCAACTTTATTCCTCGAATAAAAGTTATCTGGTGATGGAAAAATCAGCCCTAAATGAAATACATGAACAATTATAGTAAAATAAAAAAACAAACAACGATTGAATTGAAGCTGCAAAAGATATATTTATAACCATTATAATGCTTTTAGATATTAAAGTAGAAATCAGTGAACAATATAAAGTCGAGGAGGCAGTTATCGTAAGTAGCACCCTCTGGTGAAATAAAACTCCATTAGCATATGGGATAATATTCTTTGTTCATGAAGAATGTTGGAAAGCTTTCAAGGATCAAAACTTCGGTACTAACCAGCCGAACATTTAAATACTTAGGTCTACATATATGAGAATGTATGAGTATACGTCATGTACGAGTATACGTCATGTACGAGTATACGTCATATACAAGTGCTGCAAGATTTCATGGTTTTGAAATGCATTGGGACGGGCAATATACTGATAATGCGGTACAAATTTGTACAGTACTCTTTACTCGAACAGTTTTCATTTAGAAATAGACAATACTGTTAAATACAATTACCCGGTGAGGACGGCGGGCGTTACAATTGAAACTTAGAAACTTGGATCTGCCAGAGTGGTAGATCCCAGTTTTTCTCCCATCTAACTCCCCCATCTAACTAACTTATTTAATACGATTTTACAAACAGCAAGACTTTCAATCCAGATCGGTCACTGTAACGTTATTCTTCTCTATAGCAAAGGAGACAAATGCAATTTAAACAACTACAGGCCTATAAGTGAGTATCAATTGAAGAGGATAAAAATATAATTGTATATTATGTCGCAGATGTTTTGTCGAATCCGCTGTTTTACGAAACCGTTTGTTGTTTTACAAAACAGCTCTGTTATGTAAAACATATAAACAACGTGCATTGCTTTACGCTTCACAAAACTGCTAACAACATTTCGACGTAATGCAGAATGACTTATCTGCAGTCACAATAAGCGTTTGGTGTGGTTTTTAATGCTGCATTGTACGCAGTAACTGAGCTAGGACAAGCTGACAAGTTTAGGTTAAGTAAGAACTGTGACGAACCTCGCTACTTGCAAATTGGTCGCAGTTACTTAACTGCGACCAATTTGCAAGTGTGGTATGGAACTCAGTCTTAAAAATACTTAATTGCCACTTGGCTATTAACACTATTATTATTATTAAAACTCTGATAAGTTTTAAATTCAAATTGTCCTTAAAATTACTGTTTTCACTTGAGTTAGGGTCATTTCCACTCATTACTTATTTTATTTATTTCTATTTCCGACGCCGTTATAGTTGTTATGACACACAGCCTCAAGTGTCAAAATTTAGAACTGAAATCTACAATCTGACGTGTCCTTTCACGTTGTTTTACAAATCCTCTAATCGTTGACCTGCTGTATTGATAAACGCAAAACTTTTATGCAATTCTGCATTTTACAGTTCATTAGTTATGGAAAATCGCTAAACGACATTCAGTTGTTTTAGAAAACAGAGCTGTTTTGTAAAAGGGCTAGCGGTTATGTAAAAAAGCGGATTCGACAATCCGTGTGCGACCTAATACACTGGATAAACTTCTTGTACTATTTTAACAAACAAACTATTAAAATAAAAGTATAAAAACCTAACCTAACTAAAACTATTAACTAACTAAAATATGGCGTCGAAAAATTCCTCCGCATCGCTGTCGACTGGTAATGTACCCAAGAGACTGGTGGCATTGCTACGTTGTATGGCAATACTTAATCTCAGGCCAAGGTAAAAGGGCCACGGGAAGTGTTCACCAGCAGTTTGGAGATTTCGTTGAACAAACCATGAACACTTAGACCCCACGACGGCCCGAGGGTTTCAACTCCAAACGGTTTGAACATAAAATTACCGATGAGGTACACTTTCGCCGCTTAAGGTTTCCCGCAACCGCAGCAGCAGCACGAAGTACAAATTTAAACTAAAAGACATCATCATCTGCCTAGCCTTTTCCCAACTATGTTAGGGTTGGCTTCCAGTCTAACCGGATGCAGCTGAATACCAGTATTTTACATGGTAAGACAGGTTGTCAAACTTTCAGGCTTCTGACGACCCGTAACGACTGCCAAAGATCCACGAATGAAAACCGGGACCAACGTCTTAACGCGCTTTCCGAGTCACGGAGGAGTCTTGGTATGTAAAGAAGATATGTAATGAAAACTAAAAGCAACAGATCGAATTCCCAATACAATAATACGCTTAACGACAGGCATCGCTGTACGTACAGGATGCATCAGGATAGATAGGTGCTTGAAGAAGGGAGTCGCCACCGAGGCAGGCCTAAAAAAGCTGGCGCGACGACCTAGACTCTAACTTGACTGATTGGCCGGAAAAGGCAGCAGGCAAAGATGAATGGCGAAATATGGAGGAGACGTTTGCCCCGCAGTGGGACAGTATAATAATAATAAATGCATTTATTTCTGAACTAATCATATGCATATATATGTGAAATTAGAAATATATTAAAAATATTAGATACATTAAGAAATTAATTAAAATATTACAATTAGATGAACATTACAAAAGTCAATTACAATTACAATTTTACAAATAAAAAGATTAAAATACACTATATTGAAATACTATATTGTATAGGTTAATATAAAAAAATACGCATAAACATACGAAATTAAATGCTCTTTTAATAATGAAGAAAACTGCTTCAAGATTCATTGTGTAGTTTAGAAGACTTAAGCGGTCACAAAGACAGACACGAAATGTCTGTTTGTTATACACTCAGTGGCAGTGAATGTAACCTAGCCTTTTTTTTTGGGTGGGAAATCATCAAAATGACCTCTCCCGCTCTGAGCTGAGCGAAGGGGCGTGTCAGACTTTTACTGACTAAAACCCACCCGTGTTCCTTCAGTTGCCTATGCCAGGGGCCACGGTATCTCTTTCGAACAACCCGCGGCCCTGGTGGATGTAGCCTAGCCTACGCCCTAAACCCGAATTTGTGAACAAAGTAAACTTATTTGATTTTTAATGAGAATAGATGCAAGAGCATAGTTGTCTAGTTGGGTTTAGTGAATAATTTCACATTTTAGCTGTGTAAACATTTATTTATTATTCCCAACACAACTAGTATTACAGGTTACCCCAAATCGATAGCTTGATCCTAAACAATATTTTTTCCATTACGACTTATCAAATGTAAATTAATCTTTGTGAACTCATTCAGAGAACAGAGGGGCAATTCTCGTAATTTTAAGACCGTTCACACTCTGATCTGTCTCAATCTGTCAAAAATACTTCTATTTAGATTTCCCTACATTTTGACAAGTTTTTGACATTTGTTTGTCGCTGAGATGATACAGCGACTAGATTTTGAACGTTTTAAATTACGTGAATTGGCCTTCAGGTAAATAAATCCACCCTTTCCGCGATTTTGTTAAGTGTATGCAAGGCGTGCGTCAAAGGTGCTTAGGTGCTTGTTTTATGGCAGAGCCGTTTTACAGCTTGAAAGTATCATCATTTCAGCCCAGAATCATCCACTGCCGGGTATGGGCTTCCCTTTCTTCTGTCATACTTTCCGGTTCCTTGAAAGTATTAAAAATAAATTATATGTAAGTTCAGGGGCTTAAAATTCCCGAGGAACTTACAAGATAAGATTTCTTTTTGGTCTGGTCCTCGTGCTGGCCTCAGGGTGTATACCAACTCGTTCCTCTATCTTTAAAAAAATAAATAAAATAAAATAAAATCTTTTTAATTCAGGCATTATTTTGCCCATAATATTGTTAGTACCTTATAAAGCTTTAGCTGTTTGCTTATAAAAATTGCCAACTCGTTCCATTTTGAGCTCCTAACAGGTCTCTACAGTGGCTGCAAAAAATTCTTACAGCTTGAAATTCAAATAAAATCTATAAATGTAAATTACTGGGGAAAAAAATAACTCTTAAACTATCCTAATTCGAAATTATTAACTATAACTAGAGACTTCTTGGCATCTATTCTCATTTAAAAAATCCCATAGAGTCAGTTTAGTTTATTTACAAATTAGCATTTTCACACATTTTCTGCCGCTGACTGTATTTCTGTAGGTTCGTCTTTGCTTCCTTGAAATAATTGTGTTTGCACTTGTTAGAGCCCACAACATGAATGTATTGAATACGGAAAATTATTGGGTAGGTAAATCCATCTATATTTGAGCAGATTTGAACAGTATTATTCATATCTTTGTGTTTAACACACATCCTAATCAAATCCTTTCTATTCACAGAAAATATATTATTCTTTAATATTTATTAGTAGGGCAATTAACAATATCTTACATTTTCAACTTTTTCTACGTTAACTAAAGGTAAACTCATAAATTTAAAAAAATCGCTGAAAAGGGTTTTTATTCTTTAAGGTATATAAAAATAAACGCTGCTCAAGAGACATAAATTAATTGGAGAGCAGCTTCTTTTATTAAATATAATTCATCATATTTCAAGATTTACTGAGTGACGTTAATTGAGCAGAGAAAAGCATATCTATATTTATTACAAAATAATGGTACAGAGTACAATTTCTCAGAATATCATACAGAGAGTATTCTGTCAGCAAGAATATTCGGGACCCTTATTTGATTCAATTAGATGAACCGTTCTTATATTTGATACATCCGCTGTTTGGACATTGATACTGCGTTGTCAAAACTTTCCACACAAAACATTTTCTAAGTAGGTACTCACCAAGTTTTTCTTTATTTGTATAGATTATAATATTTACATAATCTAAAAACTGAAATATTAATTGTACATGCATATAAAAAGAAAAGAATCACAGGGCTTCAAAAAAGCGTCCGCATCGTTGTCAACAGGAAAAGTGCCCAAAAGGCTGTCAGCATTGCACGTCGTCGTATGGCAATGCTGATTCTTTGGACAAAGAATAGGCCAGCCGTCTGGTCACGTGCAGTCGACCAACCACTTAGCAATGTCTCGAAAAGGTAGGCAAGGTAGGCAGATACTTACTATACCTTATTATTGTTGTTGTTGTTCTCAAATAATAAAGACTATTCGATTCTATTTTTGGGGTATGATCCCCAAGGGTGAAGAAAGTTTCGTTATGTTGAATGAGTACACGACCAATTACGGTAAAGGTTGTATTGCTACTAAAAATAACATAGGTTTATTATGTGTGGTGCTGACGATATATTTTTGTAAGTAGGTTTGCAAGTCCTGGAATGGAGACCGCGTATCGGCAAACGTAGTGTGGGACGCCCCCCAGCTAGATGGACGGAGGACCTAAAGAAGGTAGCTGGGTCAGACTGGATGCGGAAGGCGGAGGACAGGATGTTGTGGAGCAGCCTGGGAGAGGCCTATGTCCAGCAGTGGACTGCAATAGGCTGTTTAAAATTTAAAATATGATTAACGTATTTGTTTCGTGTTTGTGCAATTAACTCAGCCTATTGCAGTCCACTACTGCAATAGGCTGAGTTAATTGCACAAACACGAAACAAATACGTTAATCATATTTTAAAAACTAGATGAAGTCGTCGTTTCCTATATCAAACACTACTCTAATAAAACATAATATAAATGACTGCCTCATTGGTTCACGGGTTCCTACGCACAGCATTCGCGTACTGAGCGAACTCAGTACGCATTCGCAGATACCATGTTTTTGGGCAGTTTTCGCTACGTACCTACACTACCCACATTTTATATTTTATTACGTACTTACCACATAATATAATGACGAGTACTCAATTTTTTATTTATTTCTAAGTAGGTACCTGTGTTCTCATGTTCAGTTTTCTTCACGTCATCACCCTGCATAAGGTTATAATTAGTCCATAAAAGTTTTACGGCACATTTCACTCTACGTATTCATAGCGTAAAAAAACATTGCATGATGAAACTGTATACTAAAAAGCTGATGATTAATAACGGTAGTAGGGAATATAAAATATAACGAACTAACTAAAATGTGGTACCTATGTGATATTTTGACCTAAACCCGAAAATACCAGCGCTGAAATTATTCACCCGTAAATATTTACAGCGGCACGGCCAGCCGCAGATTTATGGCCTAATAGATAGATATTCCTTTCTTCGAGAAAAATAAAAAAGTAGGTGTCGTTTTACATAGCTTTGAAAAAAGCGCGCTGCTTTATCGAGCTTCCGTAAATTAAAAACCAGAACACAATTCCCTGAAACATTTACATCGGTCGTTAGTTCGTGACCTCCACAGCAATGTGTAATCAAAGGATCTTACACCTGTCTGATGCAGTTTAGTCAATTGTGTTTGGTGGAAAACACGCTTAAACTTTTAAGGGTGGTCGAGTTCAGTCGAGTCCCGACCGCGGTTCCGTTTGCACGCGCCGTACGACGCGAGTGATAATGCGACCAAACTAACCATGATCATAGTGACTAACAAAACAAATAAATAATTTAATTCCAGGACATAAACAGTTAATACCATCTAACATTTTTATTTTCTTTTATTTTCGAATTTTAGTGTTGTAATACAGTTGTTTTAGAAAGTTTAAACAAAGTTTTTGCGATCTCAAATGATTTCTTTTTTTTTGCGTTAGTAAGTATTTTACAAACCAGATCACGTTTGTCCAATGAGGATGAGTAAAGCATATTTTTTTATTTTCTATTGTCGACGATTCTAATCAGAAACGGTAAGGCAATATCTATAAGGAAAATGAAATGAGTTTTTATTTTCTGGCTTTGAAAGGGATGCAAGGAATGGCTCCATAATAGGCTTTTGGTAATCTAGTGAAGCAATCAACTTTTGCAAGTTGTATTCCTTGTTAGATGATTAAAAAATTATATATTAGGCGGTTGTTAGAAGGCTCAAAGAATTCCATTAAAATGTTGCGAATTTTTTCCTTAACAATTCTTTTAAAATAATAAAAATAAACAACAATTTTTTTGGGTGCCTTGTGGTTGCGTGTGTGACAGATTTTTTGGGACCGAAGGTGCTACAAAGAATAGAATAGAATACTCTTTAGTATGTACACCATATAAATTACAGATATAAATATGCAAAGAAATGCTTTACAAGTTTTTCATCATACATCACTGGTGTACATTTCTAGAGCCTAAACAAAATTATTTACACGTGTGAAGCTTTGTAGGCATCTAGATTTTTAGATTCCTTTGATCCTATCCTAATATAGGTAGTCTAGATTCGAACTTATTTTACTTCAGTTTTTTGGCTGCTTGTGAGCATAGCTATAAATCTTTTTGTCGTTTAGAGAAATAAATAAATAATTTATTGAAAAAAACGTTTTAAAAAAGTGTACATTTAGTCAACTGTAGTAAGTTGTGATGATGACTCTTCTCACAGAGAGAAGGCATTGATCACCACGCTTGCTCAAGGTGGACTGACGACATCAGCCGATTTTTTAACTTTTTAAATGTTAAATCTAGATTGTCACTAAAAAACGGAATCTGGATTATAAAAAGAGTTTTGAAACTTCGACTTTCGATACTAACACTACTTCGATACATCCTTAACCCTGGAAAGATTTTTTTTAAGTTAGCGTACATTGTCCCACATCTATACTTATAATAAATCTGTAGAAGTGAAAATTCTGTACATTGAAAATATCAAAAAAATAAATGGCAGGGGGTGTTACTAGACCGACACCGAACCCAAAAATATGATTACAAAAATTTTTGTCTGTCTGTCTGTTTGTTCAGGCATCACGCAAAAACTACCGGTTCGATTACATTGAAACTTGGTATAATTATTCTTTAATATCCTGGGCACTACACTGGGTACTTTTTATCCCGGAAAAGTATATACAATAAAAAACAAACTTAATTTTGCGGTTCGATCCCTAGACCCGATTACTGCACCAACCGCAAATAATAAGTTTGTCGTAGGTTAACTCACCCGCAATGGAGTTCATTTTTATTCCTTTTAGTTTTTAGAGTTATTTAGGTTTATTTTTATATAAGTTGTAGGTATAGGTTTTAATTTTAAAGTATAGGTAGTATATTTGATAGTGTATGTAGTGACCGTAGGTTATTTTATAATACTGTTAGGTAGGATTAGTCATTCGTATAGATATTAGTTTTTAGGGATTTTGCTTATTTATTGAGTTTAGATTAGTTATCATCAGAAATAGGTTTATTTAGGTAGGTAGGTATTTAATTTTCTGTTATTGAGTTTTTTTTTTAATTAGGTAGGTACTTAGGTAAAGATATCATATAGGTACCCTCTTAATCACCACTAATGAGACACAATTAGTTTTCTATTGTAATTAGCCACAAAGGGCCCGCGAGATAGATGGCATTCTGGGGAAGCACATAGGTACATTTTATCCTGTTAGCACGTTCCCGTGGGATAATTTCCGACATCCACGCGGGCGAAGCCGCGGGCAGAAGCTAGTGTGTATATAAATTGCTACTTGAAAAATTTTATTTACAATTGATGAATTTTTGAATGACAAATCATGATTATTTATATACAATGATTTTCTTTGCGATTTTAATTTTCAAATTTCATTGCATTTTTGACTAATTATTAACTTATTATTGACATTGTTATATTGACTAATTATTAACTTATTATTGGCATTGTTTACCACTCAATGAACTTACAAATTGAATGATTTTTATATTTTTATTGACTATTTTAATAATTTGATACTCGTTAAATATTTGATTTTTTAAGACTATTTCATAATTAATTCTACTATAAAAATTTTTTTGCATGCCTCACGGTAGTATGTACTGGATCCTTCTCTTACTTAACACCATACTTTTGTACCTACATTCATAGCAAATAAATTATTTCATTTAATTTAATTTCATTTGATGTGCGACAATGTACGCTAACTTAAAAAAAATCCTCCTCTCTGGGCCTTCTCCAAATCTTATAATTTATCATCAATAAGGAAAGATTATCCTTTCGAAACCCCTATGGCATAAAACTGCAAATAAACCCCTTATGACCGGACCTCAGTATTTCCCTACTTAAGTGAAAAGTGTTCTCACGCAATTCAAACCCTTTCTGATATTTCTATTATTTTTATTATCGAATACGTTTTACGCGGATTAAATTTGAATTAGGCAATCCTATCCGCATTACGGATGTTGACATAATATAGTACCTATGTACATATACGTCGTATATTAGTTGTAATACAATTTCGTGCTTGGAAATCCGGTTGCCTCCTTTTCACGCTCCTGCGGTACCTAATTTGATAGCATTTGTTAGCGTGATTGCATTTGATTTGTTTTGTTTTGTTTTTTGGAATTTATGTAGGTGTAATTTATTATGTAAGGAATTATAATATATTTTTGGGCATTGTACTGGCAATTAGAGTGGTATGGAGGAATGAAGGAAATGTCTTGAGGAAAATTGTGAGGTTTTTTACACACGGATTGTGTGAAAAATAAACTCACAATTTACCAAACAACGATGAATGATCAATTCTTTGGTCTTTCCCTGCACTCAAAATGTATCAACGCTACGATACTGATTTGGTTTTGTAGCTATAGCTAGTCTTATAGTAACTTATTTATTTGTTTTAAAATATTTTTTAATTTTGGTAATGCTCGTCTAGGGGCAACCTCTAATCTCTTAATATGTCCTATCTGTGGATAATGCAGTGGACTGCAACATTACTTCCTAAACTTTTGTTAACCTTATGTGTTACATATGATGTAGTTGTTTATTATCCCTTAATAAATAAAATAAAAAATAAAATACCACATCTATTAGCTTAGTTACTTTCGTGGTCTGGAAGGAGCTGGTGTTGTCCTGTATTTTTATTATCCTCCGGTTAGAATATCATACAAAAATCCATGTTTCCAGGTCATTAAACAGTGTTCTTAAAGGCCATCATTGTAAGGAAAGTCCGAAGTACGATGAATGAATTGTGTGAAAACTAAATGATTATAAAGGGGTAAGTATCGAGATGCTATCTGATAGAGAAGTACGGAACAAAATGATACGCTACCCGACCCAAAATAAATTAGGAAAAGGGCTGATGATTGGTAATAAATTAGGCGAAATAAGTAAAATGATTGTCCGATCTATCAAATTAAAAACCGGTACAGTGCGTGTCGGGCCACGCGCAGTGCAGGGTTCTGTAGTTTTTATAACAGCCAAGTGCGGGTCGTATTCGCTAACTGATAGTTTCATACCATGCTCTAACTAAAAGCCAAACATGACTACCTACCTAATTTGACTTCCTATACAAATCCTCACCTGATCCGACAATTTTGCACGGAAAGTTTTAATTTTTTTTTTTTTGAGATTTGGATAAGACTTGTCATAGCCGGTGTAGCAACTGTTTTTTTTTTTATAAAACTTATTTAGGAATGAAACAATAGCGCGATGCAATTGACGCTTAGCGCCATCTATCGACATTTCTATGGAGTTGTTAGTAATTTGCAAGTCTAATACAATTGGTCGACTATTTCTCGTAAACTTGTAAAGCCCACTTAAGTGTGATAGTTTTCCTTTAAACTTCGTTATATATAGGTACTACTACCGTGACATTTGAATTTCTAACTATAACCGTTTAGTTGGTAGAGGGGGCGGACACTTGACTCTAACGAAAATTGGTACTTTAAAGCTTGATAAGTCACGAACGGTTTACTTAATCAAAAAACGGTCTCCCAATCCACTAATATTTTTGAAAGACCTACCCAACGATATCTCACACTATGGGAAGGACGAAAAAAAAAATTATCATCCCCACTTTAGATGTAGGGGAGGTACCCTAAATAATTATTCTTTTCAAAATTTTATTTTACCACTTTTTCGGCATCATTAACGTGTATACTCATGCCAAATTACAACTTTCCAGTACCAATAGTTTTTGAGCTAAACCGCGGACAGACAGACAGACAGACGACATGGCGAAACTATAAGGGTTCCTTGTTGACTACGGAACCCAAAAAATGACGTTAAGTCATTTCATTGAACTGGAATCCTAACTGAGTTGAGTATAATTTAAGAAAATTAATTGGTGCCATTAGGTTTTCCAATTCATCTAAATTTTATTTTTTATTACGCCCCGGCTCGCTGTCCAATTTGGGTTTCACATTCCAAATAATTGTAGGTAATTGTTTTTTTCTCTGATCCACCTCAATTTCCATACGGTTTTATTTGTTCTTTTTGCCTTGTCAAAAAGCCATATGGGTAGTATAATTTAGTGGTATTTAGTAGTATATGGTAGTATTTTTCACAGTTGTACTAGATGTAACGATACAAAATGACAGTCTTATTCATCGTTAATGTCTAAGCAATTACATTACCTTATTGAAATTGATCGTTCATACAAATGGCGGGTATTTTTTTATGGCTGTTCTTTTTATTCACTTCAATGTCAATCGCGTGTATCATTAGGGTGTTTTTGAATTCTTCAGAAGTCTCTTTGATAAAATTTATCACTGTGACTTTTCTTTGACCCTTCATTCAATGGTGCTTGTTTGAGTTTATCTATACTCGTCTCTTTCTCACTTTAATAAGTGTCATTTTTGTAATGGTTATCAGAAATTGTTAGAAGAGACGGATATATTCGGTTATAGCAGCTCGTCTGGGGTTACCAGCCACCACCATAGCTATTTCTGCTAAGCAGCATTTGATATACTCAGGGGGTCTACCCTCTGAGTCTATCAACGAATATACGGGCCTATCCGAAAGTAGTCCTGAACTTTGGAGTAAAACCTTACAAAAATTACATAACTAACCTTTTTGGACGGTCAAAAACACGTCAGGAATAGGAACAACTTTCAAATTGTTATGTCAATCATTCTTAGTTCGGGCCCCAAACTAATATTAACAAATAAACGGTAATACGGACCCGTCCGAAAGTAGTTGATTCAACAAAACAAGAGTCAAATTAAAGTTTTCGGACGGGCAAAACCACATGGGGAGTCACAATTGAAGAAAGAAGAAAATAAGTTTATTTGCGGCAAACATGACACATAAAAAGAACACTAAAAAATAACAATTGGGGGAAAACATGCCTCACATCCACGCGAAATGGCCATCGCTCAGTGCTATACGAGACTGAGCCCCAGCGCTATTTTTCAGGGACAGCCGGCGTTGACTTGATGACGTCAACCAATTGCGAAATCGTGTTATTATTCATTCTTCGTTCGGGCCCCGAGCTAAGCTTATGTCCGTAAGTGATACGAAGTAGGAAGCTCCTGTAACTTCGGCCGAAACTAGTGCGTGCTTAGGGAGCAGACCCCCGGGTAGCCCACCTGCTAGTTTGGCACTCAAAATTATAAAAAAGAGAAATTTGATTTGGGACAGTAATAATCAATCAGTCTATAACGTTCCCACTGCTGGGACACGCCTCCTCTCGGTGAGAGGGAGTGGGCCATAATTCACCACGTGGGCCCAGTGCGGGATGGTAGATATCACATTTCTTCCAATTTTTGGTTCTAGACATGCCGGTTTCCTCACGATGTTTTTCTTCCCCGTTTGTGAGCAGTGGTGATGAGACAATTTACACAAAGTAAAGCACCTGCCTGGGTTCAAACCCACGACCTACGACTCGTAAGTCGGGGCTCTGTCACTGAGCCCCACCACTGCTCGATTTGGGATAATAATGTGTGATTTTTACGGGCATTTTAACTCGTAGAAATCTAATCAAGGTTAATGGATAAAAAATATTCATGGATAAGTATTTGCAAACGATTCGAATTTTCAATGTTATGCAAGGTAAAATGCCAGGGTTGCTCTCTCGCTCGAGTATTTACGGACAAATAAACATAGAGCTATGCTATGCTATTTATATCCAATATTGGATACTTTCATGTGACATGGTAGTTTTGGCTATTGAATTTTATTTTATTTTCAATTCAATGAAAGCAAATTGATGTAGAACCCAGTTTGCATAATAATTCCATATGATTGTAATCGATATTTGCGTTGTTTGCGGTTTGTTTCAGATGGCTAAAACATTTGAAACTAGCAAGCGGTTTTTGTTATTTTGATATTTCAAAGTCAAATGTAAATTATATATTAGTTTTAATAGGTTTATGCGATATAGGTTTATGTTTATGGATATATTTAAAATATTTATTCCTCAATTTTCATGATTGCACCTACCAATTTTTGTCGCTGCATCACCCAAAGGTTGACTGGTCGACAATGCCCATGGCATTAAGTTCGCCTCTGTACATTTATAGGCTTGAAATATTAAATGTTTGAAATGACATTGTAACACGATTCGGTTGGCAAAGGGTAACAGTAACCAAAAGTGCTGGATTGTATTACATTTTTGTCTCAGAGGACTCTGACACTTGAACCGAAACTTACCGGAAATTCGGCAATAATACCTTTCTTCGTCGCAATTTGAATGACGCCTTTGTGTTAAAGGACGATCTTGTAAAATACGGTATTTCTTTCTTTTCCCTGCGTATTCTGGACAGTTTTCCGGAACATTACGGAGCATTTATAAGAAAATTCATTGCCTATTCAAAAATAAGTGGTCAATCAAGACCCTCTATTATAATGGCTTCCCAAATTACCGGTTTCATTGTTGACCATGCCATTAAATTGGGAAAAACAAAGAGATCTTAATTAAGCTTTACTTCATTAAGTGTTGGAAAAGTTCTGAGGGATAATTGATATTAATATCTGGTGTCGAGTAATAAAGACTTGAACATGCATAATTCTGTGTGATTTATTTTCAGTGGAAGGTATTTTCCTTGAACCATATAAACCGATGAACTTAAATTGTGTTTTGATATAACAATTACGTCTTATGGAGATAATTGGACCTCCTGAAGGGAACTCTCTGTAAAGACAAAGACAATCAAGTGAAGTAATTAAGTGACTTTCAATTTGAACTGATTCACAGTGTTGTTTACTTCTCTGTGCGTCGTAATGAAATGATTCTTAGTGAAGTGTAAGTGAAATATGTTGCCATGGACTCCGAAATAGATGTGCTATTGTTCATCAACTGCACCCAGCAGATACTGGGTCGGCAGCAGTCCTGGGATCACCTCAATGTCACCCAAATCCTGGACTTGCTCCCGACGAGGATCCTTGAGGACATCAATCTTAAGTGAGTATAGATAATAATTATGAATAGCTGTTGCATATCCTGATACCGATTCTGAATAAGAAATGTCTCATTTCACATGCATTGAATTAAGTGCCCGCAGCTATCGCAACAATAGAATGATCGCTCGCTTTGCTCATGATCGTAAGTTCCTGGGTTTGATTCCAGATCAGGTACACTGCTATAACGATGTATATTGCATTTTCTGTTATGCTATTATCAGTAGTAGTTCTTAGTTTGTGGCTGATCTATTAATAATAACAACGGAACGAAAATATCTCAAAACAGTCAACAAAATGGGGTCTGAGTTTCTCTTTATTAATCCTCAAGCACACTCGAAAAAAATATAAGAACAAAAAATCGTTTGTCCCTGGAGAGGAAAACACTTATACAACCGCCCTCTTGTTTTGAACAAAACTCGTCGTTTCAGTTATATTATTTTAACAGGGCAACCCGGATCCGGAAATACTCGAAAATTTCTTCAACTCAACCCCTTATGTCTCTTGTAAAATAAAACAGAGTGAATAATATAAATTGTGTACAATTTGGTATATATAAAGTTTGGAGTTTGTTCAGCACGTTTTAATTCTCTGAGGAAATTCAACAAGTGGTGTAAACTAGTAACTATATCGTGAAAGAATCATGAGTAATATGAACTCATAAAGTTTTATCGAAATGTTCTGGCGAAGTGAACTGCGCTGAATTACGCTTGCATTGATGGAAGCGATTCATACATTGTGTTGAATTTATAGAAGTTTCCCGTCCAACTTTATTTTTGGTATTCTTACTAGTTTGGTAGCAGAAAGTCAGACGGGAAAGCATGAAATTCAAATTACATTACAAATATCGGTTATTGACACCTGAAACTTCAACCAATATGATATTCCAATATTATAATTGTCATGTTATGAAATAGATCAAAACTCTTCAATGTTATACCTATATATCTTCAACATAACCATACCATAATGGTAATCTAGATTCATATAAATCTCTTGTGCCATTAATTTACAAATCCAAAGTCTCTATTATTTGGATCTATGCCAAGCCTCGATAGTGTCACTGTAACTATGTAGGTGATAGTGTCTCGTCGTGCATAAGTACCTCATGCCTCAAACTCAAAACTTAAACACAAAGTAATTATTCAAATTAAATCAATTAATTATATTGAATTATTCAGGAGTCGGTCACTCAGAAAGATGAAACTAGACCTATGGAGAAACACGGGCAAGACCACGGACCCTATTTTAAATCACAAATATTGGTTACATAATTCAAGTTGAAATTATACAAGTTAGAAGTTAAAAGTGTCTACACAATAAAAAAAATAAGCCATGCAGTCATGGCAGCTAAGAGATCCTAACTGACGGCACCCGTTCACATAAATGACGCATGAATAAGTATTCAGCTTAACGATTTTGAAGGGAATTGAAGGGAATTAAGAAAGTCTCACGGTATAAGCTTTGAGTTTTTATCTCAATTTGTTTCTAATTGATGCAGTTTATGTGTTTTTTTTAAGTTATTCATGACCATCGATCGTTATCTCAGTGTTCCTTTTCATCTTTACTATATATCATTTTATTGTCTATAATCATTCTGTTTGTTGGTCTTCCTCTTGTTTTACATGCTCTTATCCTGTTATTTTTAAATAGATGTACTACTAATTCATTTATAGTTCTGTGTTACCTAAACCCACACTTAAGTCAAGCTTATGTAGTCCATTTTTACACAGAAAAGCGTGACTTAAGTGCGGGTGTAGGTCACATGAGCTATAAAATAGTATTATAGCTTACTCCCTCTGTCAGAGAGGAGGCCTGTGTCCCAGCTGTGGGAACGTTCTAGGCATTTATGCTAATTCATGAAACCTATACTAAGCTGTCGAAAAGTGGATGTAGCTGGCTACTCGGCTTTGGCCCTTCGTTGTTGGCCCTTCCTTCAGGTAATACAAGTATAACAATAGGTAATATTATATTTTGGTTTCACCTAATTAGTTACTTTATATGCGTATATACCTGTCTCATATCGTCTCACACGTCAAACAATTTAAACGTCTACATCAAGCACCCTAATTGCGTAAATATTTGGAATCAGAATCTGAATCATTTTGAAGGATATTGCTAATCCATTGCTTCATATGTTCGAATAATTTGTCTGCTCAATAACGTAAATAACGCAATGAATGTTGTTACACTGTCAAAATAGAAGCTATTGCTACGGTTAGTGTGTTACGCAATTAAACCACAGACGCCTCTTCTCAGAATTGAGTTTCAGTAATTCAAGCGGCAAGTACACAGAGTAGACAGAATGATTACGTTCATTACAATACAACACACACACACATATACATGTATGTCACGACATTTTATTTGATTTTGCATGAGCTTTTCTATAATTTTTAGCATTTAAATGAATTCTCTTAATTTTTTATTACGGACACACACTTCCCTGTGTTTGGTATTCCAGCGTATGGCACTCGTGGGTTGCAGCTGAAAATCAGCGTCAGGTCACTTGTGTTGTCATCTGACATTATGCTGAGCTGAGGCCCTTTTGGCATTATAATCTTTGTTTTTGTTTTTGTAGTTTTAAGGTGTCATTTTGTGTAATGCCAATAAATGCATTTTTCTTTCTTTCTTTCAAGTTAATTGGAATAATATTTCCAGTTGCGAAAAACACGGTTAATATCTACTACATATTTTATTCATTTCAGTGATTTAATGTCGTGCGACTTATTTCCTGCTAAAAGCAACTTTATATTGCTGTATTTCAGGACTCATTGGTCGTTCACGTTTTATTGAAAGCTGGCTTATCGAGCTTGTCCTCTTTTGTGACCTATGTCTTGAATATATTACTTTATCGTATAAATCAAAGGTGAGCGAGCCCTTTGGTAAAAAAGTAGATGTGTTGCAAGACTTTTTTCCCGGTTAGTTATTATACAAGAAGAGATTTCTAACTTCCTGTAACGAATGTCAAATAGATCATAACCAATACCAACTCTGCAGCGTGTCTCTGACAATTTGAAAAGTTCAGCTTCTTTATTTATTATTGTTACCTTTCTTTTCCACCGTAATGAGAAGTAAACCATTAATAGCATCTCCGAGGAAATTACTCGTTTCTCTTCTGTTACCTGTTGTGAACTGTTAAATATTTGTCTGAGACAATAAGAAATTCCTTACTTTTATGTACTTTCTCTCACCGCGCTGTTGTAAAACTTCAACGCCAAGCTGGAATAATTTCGCGGAAATGGAATCCGTTTACTCCAATTTTCGCGGTGATCCTACAAATAGAATTCTCAAGACTGCTGTGAAGCGAGTGCAAATGACAATACTTTCGACTCGAATTAAGTAGAGTGGAGTAGTTCTTAAAAGAAAGTGATTTTTCAAAAGGTTAGTGCTAAGCTATAAATATATTTTTAAAACTATGCCTACATTAACCCCTAATTTTGGCCCTTTTCAAGGAGAAAAGGGTCAAAATTCAAGGAGAAATCATCAAAGTGACGTTTTTATATTACATTTGTTTCAAGCTTACTTTGTTGTCTGTTTAGAATCTTGACGCCCAATTTTGAACCAGCTTCCTGAAATATGATTTCTTCTTAATAAACTCAGACAAATGTCCACCTCTAGCAGCATCGCAGATGTTTTGATGCTTTTCACTACGTTTTTCATGACATTTTCACACATTTCCTGTGTTATTTCAGTGACGTGGCTGAGATATTTTGCTTTAATTCTTGAAGATTCATTGGCCTGTTAGCATAGACACATCCCTTTAGATAGTCTTACAAAAAAAAGTCAAGAGCTGTTAAATCCGGGGATCTTGAGGGCCAATCAATGTCACCGTTTCTCGAAATTAATCGACCCGGAAACGTTTTTTTCAATGTCTCGATTGTGCCCCCGTCTTGTTGGATCTACATGTTTCCTAAGCCCAACTGATTCACTTGATGTAAGAAAACTGCTTTATCGGTTACAATGCCATGCTGCTCAAATATAATCACTAAACGAGTTATTGTTAGCCGCGAAGGTAAGTGATTTGTACCAAAAATTGGCAGAAATTTTCTTAAAATTTCCGCAATACATGATTGGGTTGAGTAGAATGTTTTAATAATTAAAACACTTTGTTCAGTAGTAAAATGCTCCATAACAAAATAAATAATTTTCATGAAACAACTGTCATATTTGCCGCCAAAACAAAATGGCGGCAAAAAAAAGTGCATGCCTCCAAGGTTGCCCACCCTGTATATGGCCATTCAGCCAGTCAATTCACTAAATGTTGTATTAGATTCATCGCCTTAATATCATTCAGGCCGCTAAAGGACGGCGCCGTTTAGTAAAAGGCCTAGTCAGTTAACTGAAAGGCTAATTAAGCTGGTTGGCTGCGACATGTAAATTGCCATATACAGTTTCATCTACCTTTAATAACTAACATAAATCAGTACCAGCATATTAATATCGTGTGCGTTATTTATTAGAGACACCACAAGTCAAAGACAGTTGCTATAATTTTCTTCAAGAAAATCAATAATTGATGGTTAAAAAGGGGTTTTTACTCATGTAACTGAAACTTCTGTCCTTCAGTTTCACGTGCCGGGAGTACCCTCGTATCCCAAAAACAGAGACATAAATTAATGTCAACATTAAATGAATGTGTTTAATTAAAAAGGGTCCTTATTTATTTGTTGTTAAAGTTACAATCACTTGGAATTTACTTGGTTTGGTTTGAAAACTACCTACGTATAAGTATTTTTAACCGACTTCTAAAAATGGAGGAGGTTCTCAATTCGACAGTATGTTTTTTTTTTTTTCTGTGTTTGTTACGCGATTTCTCCGCCAATTGTGGACCGATTTTCAAAATTCTTTTTTTGTTCGAAAGGAGATACTTCTGAAGTGGTCCCATAGAAATTTCATCAAAAACGGTTCAGGAGTTTGGTTTTTAAACCTAAATTACTGGTAAAAATTACAACTTAAAAGTGAAAAATAAAAACTTTTTTGCAAAAAAAAACAACCGACTTCCAAAAACGACACTACAAAGTGTTTCCAAAAACGAAACTACAAAATTTCGGAAGTCGGTGGCAAACAACGAAAATGCGAACCCGACGACACCGACTTCCGAAATTAAAGTTATTTTTCACTTTGTAGTGTCGTTTTTGGAAGTCGGTTGTTTTTTATAGACAAACAGGCTAGGTTATTTATATAGAGTTTAAGATGAAATTGATTTTAGAAGAAATGAGGTAAATTTTTGAGGAAATACCTCTGTATAAATGAACCACTCTGAATTGTTCAACGAGTCATTCCTCTGCTCATAGAATGAAATCTTGCAAAGAAATATGACCCTGTATATTACTGCAGCCTAGACTGCTGTAATATACAGGGCCTCTTGCTAAAGTGGGCCACGTAGACTAATTTGTGTTTGTTAAATCCTAAATTAGTTCTAGCCCTATTATGAACATGTTCTCATGTTAGGTTTAGGTAATTGCTTTACAACTAAACGAGCCTTGGCACGACACACAACACACGTACAGTCACGAGCATAAATACCGTAGACTAATGCAAGATTTCTCGAAAGTTTAACTTCTCTAATAAGAGGTCAATCGTCGAATCCGACTCGGCTAGGCAGCGTTCGGGATGCTACTTAATATCTTCTCATCCCACATACCGCAATGTCTCAAGACGAAAGTCGTTGACCAGTGCGTGTTATCAGTGATGACTGGCACTGAAACGTGGTCGCTAACAATGGGCCTTATTAGAAGGCTGGGCTGGCAGTGGACGTCTTGAAATGATGCTTGCAAGATTCAAAAGCGATTTCTCTATATAAAAAGTGAAAAAATAACTTTAATTTCGGAAGTCTGGTGTCTTTGGTTTTGTATTTTGGTTTTTTGCCAGCGACTTCCGAAATTAAAGTTTTAGTGTTTTTTTAAAAACTATTACTTAGTATAGTCGTAAATATTCAATGTTATATGGCAGTATAATATTTAAAACTATGAGGGGTACATGGTCTCACATGGTGACGCTGTCTGTACCCATCCACGTGAAAATTGCTTTTGAATTTTGCGTAAGTGTAAGGTTATGTTCGAACATACACGTAGTATACGCTAATATATTTGGAAATTCTTTGCAAGAAGCTCCATGTACTAAAGGAAAATTCCTTTGACTTTAATAAGGGCCGCGTCGGCTGTCTTTGAAAAGGAAATGGACAGAGGCCAACTTAGGTCAAAGACTTTTTTCCGCGATGGCGGGTGTAACAATAAACTACAAATGAATACGACGGACTATCTCCGAAATGTTCAATAAAATGGAGGATGGCTTTTTGTTGGGTTCCTTTGGGAAATAATTATTTTATGATTCACTTCTTCTTCGTAATAATTTTGTGGTATTTTTCTTGCTGTCTTGGCTGATTTTTGCTGAAAATCTCTGATTGTTTTTGCTCGTGGATGGGGCTCGACAGTTCAAAAGTGCCTGTAAATGTTTTAATTGAAATGAATGCTTTGAGATTGGCTTGTGAGTTTGATGTTTCGGAGGTAAGTGATCAAATCGAAATTTAAATTATACTGCGGCATTTTACGTTTGTTACTTTGGTATAAAATTCTAAATAGCTACTGGGGACTATATTTTTTACTTTTCTTTTGACTTGTTGTATGCCTCAAATCAGTGGTTATAACTAAATATTCTCAAGGTCCCAATCAGATACGTAAATCAAATATAACACCTAACTAATACCTCTTCACGCCTAATCCACTGAATCAATCATCATGAAATTTTGCATATACGTTGTCAGGGGTGTAGAAAAGAACATAGGGTACCTATCATCCTGAAAAAAAAAACACTGTTCCCGAGGAAAAGAACAATAACTTTCGACAGTCTCAATTTGCTTTAGGAAGCTAGACGGCGCTACGTGACTGCTCGAGTCATATTTCAATCATGATTCGATGATTGAAATATGACTCGACTTTCTGAGCAGTATTCAAACAAAAAGTACTAGGCTTGTATGAATTCACGATAGTATTTCAATCATTAGTATTATGCTTTTAATAGGATTTGGATGCAATTTTGGCACACAGATAGTTTATAACCTGGTTTAACACATAGGATACTTTTTATCCCGGTAATACGTTTCCGTGGGATAATTTCCGACCTCCACGCGGGCGAAGTCACGGGCCAAGGGCTAGTGGGTAAATAGTGTGTCATCAAAGGCCACCCTAGGTCGAGATTCGAGTTTAATGCCCTTTGAGAATCATTATTATCTCGTTAGGCCACCCTAACAGCTTTTACTAACAATTAATAGATAGTTATAAACAAGCGATCAAACACAATTTGATGGACTTTCTATTTGATTAATTTGCGAAAGCAATCATGTAACGGTATTTAGGTCTCCATTTCATGATAACGGGCTATCGAATTTGTAAGTGATACCACCAATATTGGTGTTATTAAACTATAAAGGTACACCAACATTGCTTAAGGGTTTATAATTTTATATCGAAATTAGGGACCATCTATTTTAGGAGATTTTTATTAAATATCTACATAATTTAAAAAGCTAACAGACTTAAAATTATAATAATAATATGTACAAGTATATAAAAAGGAGGGGAAATAATCAAAGAGCAGCAAAAAATTCGTCCGCATCGCTGTCAGTAGGAAACGTGCCCAAAAGGCTGGCAGCATTGCCACGCTGTATAGCAATGCTAATTCTTTGTCCAAAAAATAGGCTTAGGCTAAGGCATCTTTTTCACAGAACCTTATTTTATTGGTGTCAATAAATAAAGGATATACAGCATCTGGAAAATCCGCGCGTAAGTAAATTCAATTCAAACTTAAACCAGCATTACATTGAGCAGTGGTGGCCAAGTGGCAGCGGCCCCGATTTACGAGTTGTAGGTGGGGTTGAATCCGGACAGGTGCTTTACTTCGTGTAATTTCATCGCCACTGCTCTCGAAACGGTGAATCACTCATCTACCAACTCGCTCTAGGCCCGCGTGGTAGATTACAGCCCTCTGGAAGAGAGGAGGCCTGTATCCCAGAAATTGGGACATTTTAGGCTATGGTCAGTCCAAAATATTTTGGGCTGATTATTCATTATACGAGTATATACCATCATTACATTAACTTTTTGTTTAAAAACTGTATCAAAAACACAATTACTAAATAAAGCTGGAGTTAATAAAGTAAAGAAAAACAAGTGAATGGACTATTCAAATGCCTAGTAGTTTTTTTTTTTATTGACAATGTGCTCACTCTTGACCTCAATCCAGCCCAGAGGCAGGGATGAGACGGTGGAACGAGCTTGCCCAGAAGAAGCCTATTCACTTTCGCCCTGAAGTGATTCGGGTTGTATGAACTCGGGAATGCAGACGCAGGCAGACAATTCCACTCCTTAGCTGTGCACATCAGAAAAGATGATGAGAAGTGCTTAGTGCGTATATATGGTATATATACCAAATAGGGGTGGTAACCCGCAATGCGTCTACTCTCGATGGTAAAAAGGTGAAGGCGAGATGAGCTCATGTAGCTCTTAAGCACACTCCCCGAAGTACAGTCTGTAGAAGACGGACAGACAGGCAACACTTCGCCGGTGAGCCAAACTGTGAAGCTTAACCTCCACCAGCTTTTTAACGCCAATGAGTCTCTTAGCTCTGCGCTCCACTGAGTCTAAAGTGGCGAGTTGGTATTTAGCTGAGCCATCCCACGCCTAGTAGTGCTGCCTTTATGCCACACTATTTTATTTTGTGAAGTGGTTAGCTAGGTACTTCACAAAATAAAATAGTGGAGCACAAGGGCTATGTTTCCAACAAGTATTGTTTTAACAATGAACAAGACGAATCTTCTGAATCCCTTCTCAATCTCAATGGAACATTTAACAATGTCGGACATTTATTGCAGTTCCCGCGGGACTGTCACGTTTCTTTCACAAATAAGGTATAAAATATGCCACTCGAATACATCTGGAATATCATCCTTTCTGGTGTTTTATCAGTCCCATTGCGACTCGGGGATAAATCATTCTAAAGGTTTCATCCAATTTTATGGGGTGAAGATCGGAGTTAGGTAGCAACGATAATTCAGGGAGGACACGGGTGGGATTCTTCAGTCAATGCAGTATTCCGCATACAGCATTGCGAAACACAAGTTCTGGCATCATGTCAATCCAGTACGAAGTCTGTTAATGTCTCTAGGGGAGACTGACTTGCCAACACCAAGACATGTAACCACAACGAGCTTTGAATCCAAAAATTACCCGGGAATTGCACATGATGAACGATAACGAGGGAGGCGAGAACATGAGGTCCTTAGAGTTTTGAGTCGGGCAAAGTAATTAAGAACATCTACCTCTGCGGAGAATTCAAGCTGGTCATTTGTTTAATGAAGGGTAGAAAATACAGCGAAATAACGATGTTGTTGTGGGTGTATCCGGATTTAGTGTACACAAGCTTATAAATACAAAGAAACTAAGTTCCCTTACCCAGTTAGGTTAATGAAGCACGAACATCGATGTTAACTTGTATTAAACGAATTGACCTCTAAGAGGCTTTTAACTTGATCAAACGGACATATCCGGGAGCAGATGCCTGATTATGTTAAAAGCCTCCTATTTTATGTACTTGGTTGTGTATTTTACGAAGTAAAGCTGCTATTTTCTTTGCGTATAAAGAAGTAGGGTGGAATTCTTAGTTTGTAAGAAAAGAATACTCGTAATTTGCATGATGTTAGAACTTTTTACTTTTGTCATCATCAATCTCCTGCCCTTATGCCAATTCGTTTGGGGTAGGCGCAACGTGTCTTACATACTTCTCTATTAGCCGCAATCTCCGCCGTATTGAGTTTGAGTTTTGAGTTTGAGTTTCTCAACAGTCATCCCCTTTCTTACCATCTCATCATTCATACAGTCCATCCATCGTTTCTTTGGTCTCCCTCTACTCTCATAGCCATCGACATTCATACTCAAAACTGTCCTCACGACATCGACATTTTCCTCATTTGTTATTTTTATACAAGTAAATAATGATATGATAATTTATTTCCGGCAGCTTACAACCTACGGAACTGACTATTAAAGAAACATTAGAACGACAAAACTTGTTTTTTTTTCGAAAAGACACGGTATGTTTTGCAAACAGTTTCTATTTACAACATTGCTTTAATTATACGTACTGAAGAAATCTTGCTAATGCTTTGACAAAATGTGCCTTATGTACATGAAAATACAAAAGGTTTTGCTTGTTACGTGGGTGTTAAATTAAATTGTAAAAGGAGAATAAATAAGTAACTACTACGACCTCACAGGAAAACAAAGTGAAAGGTTTACAACGCTTTTAGAAATATGTACTTATATGCTAAAAAGAATAGAGTTGGTAGAAGGTTCGTTCGGAACTTATTATTTGGATACGTAGGTATTTCAAATTAACGCTTAAAACTGTTCTAAAAACAATGGCAGGATTCCATGTAATCTGATCAAAATATTTATTTCATAAAATGTACATACTTTGGAGGGGCCCGTGGCTAAATAATAACAGCCGCACAGGTCGATCGGTCAGGTTAAGCTACGCTTGCTGCGGTTGGTCTGTGGATGGGTGACCATCTTTACATACCGAGACCCCTCCGTGCCTCGGAAAGCACGTTAAGCCGTTGGTCCCGGCTGTCATTCGTGGATCTTTGACAGTCGTTACGGGTAGTCAGAAGCCCGAAAGTCTAACAACCAGTCTTACCAAGGGGTATCGTATTAACCAGTAATTGGGTTGTGGAGGTCAGATAGGCAGTCGCTCCATGAAAAAAACTGGTATTCAGCTGCATCCGGTTAGACTGGAAGCCGACCCCAACATAGTTGGGAAAAGGCTAGGCAGATGATGATGTACATACTTTGGATCATGATGAACGCTTCTGAAATTAAGTGACACCAAATCCTCGTTCTTCTTTCCGCTTGCGCTAAATTGACTCTTAAAAGTAAGACAATATCTATAATTTATTCAATATTATGTTGAATTGACCTTCGAGATCGAATTGGCGCTTATTTCTGTTAGAATTAACTTCTCCCAATTCCAAAAGTTATAGGACAAGTCAATTCTATTAAGATACGGTCGCTTCCTCTGACCGAGAAAGCGACTACGCGATTACGCTACCACCATTAACTAAGTAAGAAAAGCAGTTCTCATCTCTAACTGAGAAATTAATATTGGACGTGACTTTAATTTGTTAAAAGCGGAATGACATTTTCAATCTTCGTGTCAGAATCCTTGTCAGATTCCGTTGAAATAAAAAAAATGATGAAATTTTCCGGGTATCATTCAAGCAGGAATATAAATTTAATCTCGTTGACATTTTTCAGTATAATTAGAGGCCCAAAATCTGTTAGATTTAAATCGAAATCAATTGTTTGAGAATTGTTCCGCAATAAAGGGCCTATTGTCTGCAATCTGGATCACTGAACTTTCTTTGTGATGTGCCCTTGCTTTAAAAAAGCTTAAAAAACCGCGTGTATCAGGAAGATGTGGTCAAATTTAAGGGTGCAATACAGACCATCAATCTGATCAAATTTCTAAAACCAATTACAGGAACTTTTGATTTGTCAAGGGGTCAGTCAGTCAGAAAGATTAAGCTAGTTGCCCATTTTAAAGCGTAGTAGGTACTTATGGAGAAAAATGGGCAAGAAACTCCATGGACGCTCTTTTAAATCAAAATAATAAATATTGGTTACATCATTCATGTTAAAAATGATGCATGTGAGAACGATGCAAAACGTTAAAAGCTCCCGTAATGAAAAGTTAAAAAAAAAACAATTCAAATATTAAATTAAAATAAGTCATAGAAGCAAAGAGATGACCAGTCCCTAGTGTCGGCGCCCGTTCACGAACATGACGCATCATTTCCAGTACCATTCAGCTCAGTGTCGTAATCTCATAAAAAAAAAAAAATAACTGTCTCTTACTCGACTCAAATGTATGGGACGAGTGATTAACAAATTTGACCACAGCTTTCCGATACACGCTGTACAGAACTCGAGGACAAAGTTTGGGGCCATACCACTAAACTAATGAGGTAGTAAAAAACAATTCGTAAAAGAAAGTTCAATTTCAATCAAAATCCATTCAATTGTACCTAAGTAATGAAAGCCTTTCCCTTTTCAACGGAAGCATACGGACGGAAACTTACGAAAGTCTATTTCCTACACAAGGTCAAATTAAATTAGCCAGTGAAACTAGACAGACGTGATGGATGGTGTCTAAACATAATAAAACGGAACAAAATAATTATGTTTTTTTTGGGTGTTCAGAGACCGTTTGCAGTTTAGTTACTTACAGTATACGTTGACAAAATAAGTTTGTTTTGGCTTTATCGTATTTGATATCGATACCCCCATCAAGTTTGTGAAGTTTGCACAAAAATAAATGATATTTCAAGTAACTACAGTATTTACAGCATTGACCCCCAAAAAACTCATCAAATCGATATTTTTTTGTTTTATAATTTTAAGATATTAATGCCCATCGCGTTTGCGAAGTTTCGCTATCTATATGACCCTGTATAGTCCTTTTTGCGACGGTAGTAGTAGTAAATGACAGGAACACTACCTCTAATCCGTCTTTATCCCTGCACGTCTACAGAGAAAATTAAGGATTTACAGCGCAGTAAGGCTGGATTAACGTTAGTCCACATACCTAGCTTTAGTTTTTCCTAACAAGCGCTTGAGTTGAATAAAATCACTAAAGTAATGTCAGGGATATTTATTGTGGCGGTGTCACTCGACATCGCCAACGCGTTCAACACCCTGCCCTGGAGCTGCATTGGGGAGGCACTCCGGTATCACCGGGTGCCGACCTACCTCCGTCGAGTAGTCGGGGCGTATTTGACGGACAGAGCCGTCATCTACCCCGGTCGCGACGGGAACTGGAACCGGCGAGAGATGTCGTGCGGTGTCCCACAGGGATCGGTTCTGGGGCCGCTTCTGTGGGACATCGGTTACGACTGGGTGCTGCGGGCCGACCTCCCTGAAGGCGTCAGCGTAGTTTGCTACGCTGACGACACGCTGGTCCTGGCGCAGGGGAGGTCGCATCAGGCGGCGGCTGACGCGATGACACGCGGGGTTGCGATAGTCGTGGAAAGGATCCGGCGGTTGGGTCTCGAGGTGGCATTGCACAAGTCCGAGGCCATGTCCTTTCATGGGCCTCGGTACGGGCCACCTCCAGGATCCCAACTAGTGGTAGGAGGGGTTCACATCGGCGTCGAGACCACGATGAGGTACCTGGGTCTCGTCCTCGACAGCCGATGGAACTTCGTCGAGCACTTCCGACGTTTGGCCCCCAAACTGGAACGGGCCGGGGCCGCCCTAAAGCGGCTCTTGCCCAACCTGAGGGGGCCAAACGCCTCCTGCCGGAGGCTTTACGCGGGGGTCGTGCGGTCCATGGCCCTATATGGGGCCCCGGTATGGGCGCGTTCACTGCGGCTACGAGCCGCACACTACCTGAACGCGCCCCAAAAGGTGGTAGCCATAAGGCTAATCCGGGGCTACCGCACGATCTCGGGCGAGGCAGCAAGCCTCCTTGCCGGACTGCCGCCTTGGGATCTGGAGGCGATAGTGCTCGCGCGCCTGTATGATTGGCGCGCGGAGGCACTACGCCGGGGGGAAACTCCGCATCCGCGGCAGACTGCGGCGGAGCGGACGAACCTCCGGCGCGATCTCATGGCGGCATGGAAGGAGCGACTATCGCAACCCAGCGCAGGGCACGCCACGATAGCGGCGGTAAGACCCCTCTTTGAGGAGTGGCTAGAGAGACGTCACGGCGTTCTCACCTACCGCCTGACGCAGGTCCTCTCCGGACACGGATGTTTCGGGAGGTTCCTGCACATAATCAGGCGGGAGGAGACGCCCGGGTGTCACCACTGTCAGGATCGCCCAGAGGACACGGTGGAGCATACGGTGGAGGTCTGCCCTGCTTGGGCAGAGCACCGCCGTGTCCTCGTAGAGGCGATCGGCAGCGGCGGCGACCTCTCGCGTCCGGCCCTGGTTCAAGCCATGGTCCGGGGCGAGAGGGAGTGGGAGGCAGTCACCTCCTTCTGCGAAGCAGTCATGCTAGCGAAGGAGGTGGCGGGGTGGGCGAGGGAACGCACCTCACGCCTCAGCCGCCGCGGGAGACGCTCCGGGCGTCGGGAGCCGCGTGACGACTCCCGGCCACCGTAGGCGCGGGCCTGCGGGCGGTGAGTAATGGGTAACTCACCGTCCGATCAGGACCAGGCCCGTGCCGGACGGCGTGTATGTGTTCCACGCGCGCCTCAAAGAGATGTCAGCATGAGTGACGGGGCCCGATAGGGCCGAAGCCTGCCAGGGTAGCGGGATTGTCCGAAAGGGTTACCGCTGCCCTGGAACATAAAGGGCTAAGGAAGGAACACGGGTGGGTTTTAGTCAGTAAGAGTCTGACACTCCCTTCTGCTCCACCCAGAGCGGGAGGGGTCATTTGATGATTTCCCATCCTCAAAAAAAAAAAAGAAGGGATATTTATTGGCGCCGATTCCTTTGTTCACAAACTAAAGTAAATTTAAGTTCAGTGCATCTTTTTCTTTCTATTTCACTAAGAACAGGACAGAAGATAAATATTAGTTTAGTCCTGTCAAATTAGTCAGCGCCTGACGTAAATTGACGTAATTTTGTAGCCATGTTTTTAATCACGTCTAATTTGTCTATGGAGTATCTTAATTTGACAGGACAAACTAATATTTTATCTTTTGTCCTTTTCTTAATGAAATAGAAAGAAAAAGAGGCAGTGAACTTAAATTTAGTTTAGTTTGTGAACAAGGGAATCGGCGCCAGTGTTTAGCAAATTGAAATTGTCCGTAGGTAAAAATATGTCTTTATTTGACAATTGTATGAACACATTACATCAATTTGTGGTGTTATAGCCATTCTATAACATCACAAATTGGCGTAGCGTGTCCATTTGATAACAACAACGATATCTCTGATTTTCAGTCCTACAGCTAAGTTTTTGTATCAGTAAATAATGTTCCATCAAGGACAGTCACGAGCACCAATATGTCATCACATGGCAGCTTTTATTTCCGATTGAAATAACGAATGCAACGTTGAAATACGACACACCTATACGTTCGAAAATGCTATTTTCGTAACAACATAAATTTTCATTGAAAAATAAATGAGTTAATCGATTTTGAATAAAGCCGAGTGTATACATACTTTTGTTCGTGACTGTACATCGTTATCAAAATCATTACAGTCTAACCTAATAAAGTCGCATTTTGCTTGACTTACAATATAAAATCGTCATACCTTTTGTTCTGGCTCTTTACTTTCGCTGTAATTCGCCGAACTCTCGAGAGGATCATTAGCTTAACATTTAAGTAGATTTTTATCCAGTATAATCTGTTTATTCAACTTCGGTGATATTCTTGATCCAACTCTCACCTGTAAAATGTTCAAAAGACAATTACGAAATGTCAACGTATTAATTTTTGTGTAGCTTTTGAATAGTTAGTTTGGACGTAATCTCGAAACTTTGTGTTTGCATAAAATGGTGTTTTGAACTAAGCGAGTATTTTAACCCCCGACGCAAAAACGACGGGGTGTTATAATTTTGACGCGTCTGTGTGTGTGTGTGTGTATGTCTGTCTGTGGCATCGTAGCTCCCGAACGGATGAACCGATTTTAATTTTGTTTTTTTTTTTAAGTATGATTTGTTTTAATTGGGCGAGGGTTTCTTGCTATTTTTTATATTTTGAATTTGATGAATTTGCGTCATGAAAGAAGGTAACCTACTGACTCGAAACCGGACTGATTTCGAGTAGGTTACCTACCTTCATAGCATGCGACTTCACTTGAAATCTTGAGTTGCAAATCTCGACTCGAGATTGCATTTCCGAATGGTTGCTGACATTGATATACGAAAGTGTGTATGTGTTCCTCTTTCTACCTACATAGGTAGGAATATATGTATAGGTATATACTCCTACCTATAGTAGTAGGTAGTTAGAGAGAAGCGGGTTTCAGTTGATAAGAAGTAGACATAACTCTTTGCCACACGCCAACGAGGGGTGGTCTTACGTCTGAAGGATTTCCACTTCCACAAGTAAAAAATAAACGTACTCGTAGATAATGTTACCCTAATGTTACTCTAAATTCTCCGCAAACTTAGAGCTCTAACGCAAATTCTATTCTCAGTTTAGTCACATCAAGTATTTTGGTTTTATAAGATTTATAAGCAATAAGGTACAGGTATTAGCGGTATCTATAACGCCACGTGCGAACTACGCGTCATACTGACGTCACACAAAATCCTGCAGCGCACAAGCAGAGTTTACCGCGCAATTAGCATATCGACAACAGCCCGACATGATTTACCGAACAGTTGCCCGCCAGAATATGAGCGATTTTTCCGGGTCTTAATATGCTACATTTGTACAAGCTTGCTATTTGTATGAAATGGAATACGAATTGCTTGCGGAACGACTGTGGACTTAATATAAAACTTAATACAAATTCCGCTACAACAATATCTCTCGGTTCGCATGAAAAACCATGTACAATAAATTCTTCACGGAAAACGTATCGTATATCTATCTACGTTATCTTGCGTTTACGTGGGCTTAACCACCAAATGGGATACTTGGCCCTCCATGGATTATGACGATGATATAAAAACCTAGTATTTTTTTTTATGGTTTGGGCCATCTCTTCTACCAACACGTTACCTCCCTACACAACACACCCTCTCAAAAAGTAATGACTAAATGAGGTATCCATGAGGCTGCACGTGAAAAGCATCATCATCATCTGCCTAGCCCTTTCCCTACTATGCTGGGGTCGGCTTCCAGTCTAACCGGATGCAGCTGAGTACCAGTATTTTACATGGAGTGACTGCCTATCTGACCTCCACCCTGTTACTGTATAATACGAAACTCCGAGAGCAGTGGTGGCCCAGTGTGGTAACGGCCGCGACTTACGAGTTGTTGGTCATAGGTTCGAACCCAGACAGGCGCTTTAATTTGTGTAAATTATTTAATCACCACTGCTCTCAAAACGGTGAAGGAAAACATCGTGAGGAAACCGACAGGTCCTAGAACCAAAACTTCGAAGACATGTGCCAACCCACACTGGGCGCGCGTGGTGGATTAAGGCTCACTTCTTCTCGCAGACAGGAGGCCTGTGTCCCACTAGTGGAAACAGTATAGGCTGATTATGTATACCTACCAAACCCCTTGGTAAGACTGGTTGTCAGACTTTTGGGCTTCTGACGACCCGACTGTCCATGAATGACACCCGGGACTCACGGTTTAACGTGCTTTCCGAGGCACGGAGAATTCTTGGTATATAAAGATGGTCACCCATCCACTGACTAACCGCGGCAAGCGTAGCTTAACCTGATCGATTGACCCTTGCAGCTGTTATTACTTAGCCACAAGCGTCGTATTTATAAAATAATTAGGTTATGATTAGTTTATCTAGTACCTATATAATTTATGATGAAAACTTGTAGAAAATGACATAGTCAAATGACGAGTGTACTTTGTTTGATGGCTTTTTAATTCCTTTTGATTGTCATTGCGTGCAAAATAAATATTAGACTGTATAAGTTGGTGGCAGGCGGAGCCTAGCCTTGACCGAGTGACGATCAATGAATGCAGGAGTAGGTACCTAGAATGTCTAGTGCACATAAACAAGGTCTTAGGATACTAAAAAATTACTGCGATCTCTGAGTCTGTCAGTACGAGTATATTCAATAAATTCAGAGCTTTTGTAGTACTATCATAATTTATTAATAACTAAATCGAAATCGGAAAACTATTATAAGTATAAGGACATGATAATGACTGATTCAATTGTAATGTCAGCGGTACTGAAAATAGTAATAATTCAGCATTCAATTTATTTACCTTTGAAGTTTTACATTACACAAATAATCAAAACATTTTGCAATAAAGTATCATGTCCATTCAGGTTATTGTATGTAGAACAATTAACGATACAAATTAATGATTAAAGGTCAACACTTCATTGAATGAATATGTATTTTGATTATTATTCGATCGAAGCGTGGCTGTATTGAACTGAGCAAAGCTTCACATGCGTCACATAGTAATTACCAAACAGGTACTTACGGAACGATCTGCATCATTACTATTATTAGACTTCTGCAATGTAAATGAACTTGTGCCTAGTGCAAAAGGGTAATTTCCTGGGTAAAAAAATAATTATTATATTTAGTCCGTCAGTTAGATTATCAAAAATAATGGACACGTATTTTTTCTTTTGTCAATCAAACAAAAAATGACAAAGATAAAGCGTGTCAAAATTATGTGTTCCGCGTGACGTCACGCGGAACTTTAACGGATCGCCCGTTAAAGTTCCACGTGACGTCACGCCTTCATAATTTTTTATATAATTGACATAAAAACTTGTTTGCAAAAAAAAACAACCGACTTCCAAAACCGACACTACAAAATGAAAAATAACTTTAATTTCGGAAGTCGCTGTCGTTGGGTTCGCATTTCCGTTGTTTGCCACCGACTTCCGAAATTAAAGCTATTTTTCACTTTGTAGTGTCGTTTTTGGAAGTCGGTTGTTTTTTTTTGCAAAAAAGTTTTTATTTTTCACTTTTAAGTTGTAATTTTTACCAGTAATTTTGGTTTTAAAACCAAACTACTGAACCGTTTTTGATGACATTTCTATGGGACCATTTGGGAAGTATACCCTTTCCAACAAAAAAATAATTTTTCAAATCGAATGGCAAGCGACGGAGATATGCGCGAACAAACATTAAAAAAAAAAATACAAACATCCGAATTGAGCACCTCCTCCTTTTTTAGAAGTCGGATAAAAAAAAAAATACTGGTTCAATATTTTTTGTTAATCTGACTGACGGACTAATTAGACTTTTTTAGGAAACTAGCCTAAATTGTACCATAGTTTTAATAATATAACACATTACATAACATGACGTCTGTATTCCCTGAAGGGTTACGTAGAGATGAACAGTAATTACTCCCATATTTCTTAGTTTTAATACCTCCCTTTTATATTTGTTATATAATGTGCCTTCTCTTTATAGGATCACTCTTGGAAACTGCATGGGTCTTGGCGAGAGGCCATTCAGCCCACCATGGTGGGGTCAACTTGCCTGGTTCATGGTCTTCGCCATCATGCTGCTTCTTGCTGTACTAGGCAATTCCCTGGTCATATGGATCGTTTTGGGTAAGTTCTATCCATAGTAATATTATAAATGCGAGAGTGTTTAATAAATGCCAACATGATGCCTAAATTACTACCTAAATATTATTGCCCTGTTGGATTTTCAATCCTCGGCGCCGAACCGAAAGTTGAAAATCCAACAAAGCGCTTTTCTGTTTAGGAATTCATTTATTTTGATGTCGCATAGCGTTAGTGGAAAAAGAACATTACTTTGTTTGTTATCTTTTAGGCCTAAACCACTGAACTGATTGTTATTAAATTTGACACAAAGGTACCCTGGGACCTGAAAAAGACTACTTATTATCTTGGATATTTATATAAAAAAGTTATGAAATACATGCAGACGAAGTTTCGGACAATAACTAGTAGTGTATAATTATTATTTTGCTAAGAAAGTTAAGGTATGAGTTTGAACAGGGTTAGGAAATATTTAGAGTATGATAAGTAGGCATTCGCAGTTAGGAATTAATATTTGTTGACACATCCAGTTCCTACTTTTAAGATCCCTCTTTCAGTTGCCAAGCAGCAAAAACTGTCAATACGTCAACCCATCATAATCAGTCTATAATGTGGCACTTCTGGGACACAAGCCACCTCGGTGAGAGGTAGTAAGTATGCCGTAATCTACCACGTGGGCCCGCGGGTTGGTAGATGTCACATGTCTCCGAATTTTTTGTTCTAGGACATGCCATTTTTCTCACGATTTTCTCCTTCACCGTTTTGAGAGCAATGGTGATTAAATAAATAACACAAAGTAAAGTACATCTCGACGACCATGTCCTCCATCAGGCGTCCAGTGAGTGACGATCTGTGCCCATCTCTCCGAGTGCATTCGTGCAACGTGGGCCACCTCCACACCTACTATACTGACAAGTACAATGACAGTTCACATGTCGCATTGTGTGAGGTGGCCGTATTCGCGAACTGCAAATGCTTGTAAAATGCAGTCAGGCATAGTTCGCAAATACTCGTATAAGGCAAAGTAAATGCGTCCTTTTTTTTATATAACAAATATTTTTAATGAAATTATGCAAAATTAAATATCGTTGATTCTGCACGCTTGTTCGCATCGTTTCTTTGCAAAAGCATTAACAAAATGAATTTAACAGAAGTAGCTAAGTGCTTAATATCATCAGACAGCGTCAAATAAATTGGCAAGCGAAACTCCACAGACGTGATGACCATCACGTCTACGAAGTTGATAAAAGTTTGTAGATATAATATAGCTAGTTGACAAGTGAATATACAGGGTGGCAGGAACATCGACGCGCATACTGTAACCGTGAATTCAGATAATGATTTTAGACCCTCTAGCGTAGACATTTTTCGTCGTTTATCAAAAATAAAATCAGCTGTTTTATAGTAAAGAGCAATACCTATGCGGTCAAAATATATGGAACAGCAATTTTTTTAAATTACCGACGAAAAATTTCAACGCAATTCAGAATCATGAATCCATGGTAACAGAGGGACAATTCCCGTAATTTTAAGAACGTTTACAGTCTGACCTCAGAAACAAAACAAAATCTGTCACAAAAATACATCTAATTTCCCTACATTTTAGACAAGTTTTTGACATTAATTGTCGCTGAGATGAGATTGCGACTAGATTTTGAACGTTTTTAATTACAAGAATTGGCGTACAGGTTGCGTGTAAATGTCCCAGCTACCCTGTATTTTTAAATTGCTTATAGTACTATATACAGCATTTCCATCATTGCTGAAATGGGTTGCAAATCTCCTATTGAAACCTATAATTATTTTCATCTATACTAATATTATAAAGAGGTAAAATTTGTTTGTTTGTTGTATGTATGTAGGGGGTAATCTCCGGAGCTACCAGAAAGATTTAACGAAATCTTATTGCGTTCGATAGCCCAATTCTTGAGGAAGGTTATAGGCTATCTAACATCACGCTACGGCCCTTAGGAGCCGAGCAAAATGAAAAAGTCAGAAAGAACACTAAGCAAAACCGAAGTAGTAGGACGGGCGAGCGATGGGATGGGACGCGATGGGCCGAAATTTCACGCGGACGAAGTCGCAGGCAAAAGCTAGTTCACAGATAAAATTACACACTGTGTAGGTGTTCTCTATATTTCTTTTCATTTTATAAATAGGATTTATAACGAGAAGCTATCCTTTTATTTACTTCAGTGGACTATGGTTACTTCTAATGAGCTTGTGACATACTTTACAGCGCTTCAGCGCAGAGAAGGAGTCAAAGTGAAAAGCACTCCAAAGCACTAGTTTGTGGAACATTTTCCCTTTATAATTTATTTATATGGTAACAAGAAAAGACACTAATTTGAACCTTAGTTTCACGTACCAACAAGCTTTATTAATAGTGGAGGTGTAACTTTAATTACTTCAGCAGACGACGCTGTAGCGACGCGACGAAGCGTCAAAAGATTTCTGCTCTACTTTGTTGTAATTAATAATCTTGACGATATCCTGAGTTTTAATGAGGTATAGGGGGGAGACCGCATTTGTAGTCTGAATAAATAAATGATTATTATTATTATTATAGAATCTGTACTTTTATGTAGGCAAAAAGATAGCCTTATAGGTATAAGACTACCCTTTTGCCTAGTTACACGCTGTCTATGTGTTAATAAAAAATAATTATAATAAGGAGGTGGAAGTTCCTAAGCTGTCTCTGGAGCCCTAACCACCGGTAGTTTAGACCCTGCTCCCGACTTCGGTGGATCACTATTTTTTTTATATTTTTAAATGTTTTTTTTTTCACTTAAATTTATATTTAAAAAAAATGTTTAAAAATGTAATAAAAAAAGATAATTAAATTAATAAACGACATAATAATAATGTCCTTTATTATGGTCCTCAGCAGCTCTGGACAGAAAGCGGTAGAAAGAGAGTAGGTCGGCTTTTGCCCAGCAGTGGGACATTAACGGCAAAAAAGAAAAAAATGTAAGGACATTATTATTAACACAGCGTCTATCAGCATTGTGTGGTCATATTTAAGGTCAATCTTTGTAAAAGTAGGGACTAGTTACTCGCTTACATTTGTGTGTGTAAACGTCGCTACATATTCAATGGCAGATGTTTTAATTTAGGATTATAATCCTAAAATAATTAATATTAAAAAAAACATGATAATTTTGAGGTAACGATATGATCAAGTTCAAAATGTAATGTCCGAGTACCACGTAATACGACCTACGACATACTAATGTTCCGAGTATCTTACTCCTACTTAATCCTATCCTACTAATATTATAAACGCGAAAGTTTGTGAGGATGGATGGATGGATGTTTGTTACTCTTTCACGCAAAACGCACACGGATTTGGATTAAATTTGGCACTCAGATAGTTTATAACCAGGATTAACACGTAGGATACTTTTTATCCCGATTTTCCCACGGGATCGAAACTTATGCGGGTAAAACCGAGCGCTCCTAGTCAATTAATATCCCTGGCTCTAAATTTTCTGAGCCGGAAGAGTAGCTAAAGATGAAGGATACAAACATTATTTAACATTTTACAAGAATATAGCCACACTGGTTAATGAATATATTAACCTAACTCTTTTATTACTAAAAGTATAGTATGAACCCTCAACATTTGAGCGACGAAGCTACAAAGGATCTAACTCTAAGCACTAATGACTATTAGTGTAGTGCAGTGTGTATACGCTTGACTAGGTGTATCACACACTACAACGCGCCACGTGACGGGGTGCGGGAAATGGAGCCAAATTTTTCTAAAGGACCTTTTGTTTTTTTTTTAGGTGTTAGCCTTCCTTGCTATAGTAGAAAAATAATTTTAAAAAAACAGACGCGGCGCAAAAATAAAAAAAATAAATATCGTTTATTATACTATTTAAATGTCCATATTTTGATAGAATCTCAGATTTAAAAAAATATAATATTTTGTGGATGAATGAGTTTTTAAAAAGAATGCCTACAAAACTTCTTGGGCATAAAAAATAATGTTAGCCACCCGACAGAGAGATAGTGATAGTTTTAAATATTATTTTTAAAAATATCCTCTAAAATCTGTATACAAAACTTTTTGAGCCATCACCTTTGTATGTAAACAATCACGTGTGTTTTCTGCGCCCCGTCGCGTGTAGTAGTACAGTGTGATCCGCCAGGTACGTAATGGATATTTTTTACCTGACGGTATTGTTATCACTTTTTAAGGTATTAAAATTTCATTTAAACCTGACTATGAAGGTCTTTGTTACCCGGAATTAGTTAAAGAATAAATTTAAAAAGCACGATGATATCGTGTGTAGACTTGATTGACGCTGCTTGATGAAAAAGACTTTTCCATATTCTCTCATAAATTATGAGAGAGGAAGTATTTTACCCGACTACCGCTAAAGCAGGGTAATAGTTTATGTCTGTATTTTCCAAATATGAAACTTCAGCCTTTTAGTGCTCATACACACGAGCGACACACGTCAACGACAGAGGCAACTGCAACCCTCAACGAGTGTCGACTGCTGCCGTCGACAACATGCCGCTCGTGAATTTGAGGATCGTACTCGAACACTCGAACCTAAGGGCGGCACGTTGTCGACGGCGGGGGTCGACGGGTCTCGAAGGCTGCAGTCACCTCTGTCGTTGACGTGTGTCACTCGTGTGTATTCACATTTTCCCGCAGTTTAACAGGGTACTGATTTCCATAACAACACACAATCACACAATTCTTAGGTCCTAAGATTTAACTATTCTTCTTATTGCTATGTTTTCACCGCAGATTGAAGCTGCAACAACCCTGTATATTCTTATTCTCTACGTAATGCATATCGTTAAGAATACATTAAGGTACCTACGCTACTTGAGCTACTTCCCATACGTCAGAATGAAAATCGAATTTGCGAACGAGAAACGGTTATTACTCAGAAATTCTTTTTTTTTAATTGACATATCTAAACGATTTTGATGTGTAAACATTCGTTTCAAATAAATCTGGAGCTTTTGGAAATGTAACGTTGTTTCTTTAGCGAGACTAAAAATATACCTATTATATTAGATATTTCTCGGAACTTCTGTATCCAATCCGACCAACATTTTATCCTTGTGTGATCCAGTGTGAACAATAGGATTATTCCAGTGAACATGACATTTTTAATCTTTTTATTTTATCATGTGCCAGTTATTAATTGTTTTGTTTTTTTTTTTGTATAGATTTATTATGATGTATTGTAAAGTTTATGGTAAAATTGATTTGCTGCTTGTGATAACTATTGAATTAACACATTCCAACCGGTCAATTTTGTAAAAATCTCACCGTGAAAACTTAGGTGAAATCATGAAGTGAGTTGCCAATCATGTCATCAGGTGGAATGCCAGCTCACTTCACCGACCGAATAGATCGGCTTGATTGTTACAACGTGCGGGATTGAACTCTTTGTGTACAATGTGTTCAGAAAACTTTGTAAACAATTTTTCATAACACGTAGTGGTTGCAGTCTGTTCATCCAAGTATTAGATACTACGAGTTCAACCTAGTAAAATACTTAATTTTATTGTTCACTAGCAGTACCCCGCGGTTTCATCCGCATAATTGTCGATCCCGTGGGAATATCGGGATAAAAAGTATCCTATGTGTTATTCTAATGTATAAGCTATGTTACTGTAAAGTTTCATCAAAACCCGTTCCGTAGTGTTTGCGTGTAAGAGTAACAAACATCCATCCATCCATCCTCACAAACTGTCGCGTTTATAATATTAGTAGGATTCCCACGTTCCTGTTTCAAGTGACTTTATTTTCTCATCCGCTTGTAAGTTACAAAATATTTTTCGCCCATAGCTCAGCATAAAAAATTAAATTTTCAATGCTTCGCTATCGCAGCAAACTGCACTAGTTTTAGTTTTATTCACGGAAAATCCGAATTTTGGGGGAAACAACTTGATTGTCGACCACATAAAATGAAGGAAAAGCTCATTTGTATTACGTGACCTCTTTCTATGAGGATTTTGCTTTACCCTGAACATCATAAATATATCAGGGTGACCCTTCGGCCTTTTTTGGGTAAACGTGTCTCACATGTCTTCCTCATAAGAAAACCAGAAGTAAGGACTGAGTTTATGAGTGAATAAAAAATGGCAACAAAATGACTTTATGACATATGGCGACCGGAATATGACAATAAATGGAAACACTTTCTTTACTAGTGCATAGGAGTATTTCAAAATCATAAAATACCTTACTCCAAAAATCTAAATTAAATCACAAACAAACAATCAATCATCTTATCTTATCTTTTACCTTTGTCTAAAAAATACTTACGGCGACTATGGATTTTACAATCAGCCGACCAGCTACAGTGACTAATTGGATAATGGCGCCGATTCCCTTGTTCACAAACTAAACTAAATTTAAGTTCAATGCATATTTTTCTTTCTATTTAATTTAGAAAAGGACAGCAGATAAATATTAGTTTAGTCCTGTCAAATTAATCAGAGCCTGATGTAAATTTACGTATTTTTAGTAGCCATGTTTTTAATCACGTCTAATCTGTCTATGGAGTATCTTAATTTGACAGGACTAAACTAATATTTTATCTTCTGTCCTTTTCTTAATGAAATAAAAAGAAAAAGATGCACAGAACTTAAATTTAGTTTACTTTGTGAACAAGGGAATCAGCGCCATTATGAATTTGATTGAATTTTTGTTTGCAAACTGGGAGCATTATTAATTAGTTAAATATACAATGCTTAATTTACTTTCGTATCAATGATATTCTATACGACCTGCTACTACGTATGCTTTATCGAAACCAGCGAGGTAATTGAGCAACACACTATCAGTAGCAATGGCCTTCATTTTGACAGTTCAACAATATTCATTGCGCTATTTACCTACGTTGTTGAGCAGATAAATTTTCAAACAAACAAAGCAATGGATTAGCAGTATCCTTCAAATTGTAACTGAGATTGTGATTGAAAATATGGTACGCAATTAGGGTGCTGGATTAGTGGTGTGGTGTTATCTCCCATTAGCAGTTGAGGACTCATTTACCCACTAATCCTTAACACATGAATACTCACACGAAGCAAACTAAAATTAGATCCAATTCGGAATCAAAATTTACCATTTCCGCTTAGCATAAAGTACGCATCAAGTTAAAGGTCAGCTTATCTACGGAAACATCGGATCAATTAATAAATTTGACTAATGAGAACCTCCATGCATCCAAAGGTTCTTTAAAAGATCGCTCTTAGCGATAAGATCGCCCATTGTGTCACTCTCTGTAAAATGTCTATATTTTTGTCTGTAATTTATATGGTGAACATAATAAAGAGTATTCTATTCTATTCTTCATTTCCACTTATCGTTATTTTGACCTAACTCCAAATAAGTAGATGTCCCACCAGATATTAAGTGGTCAATTCTGCTAATAGATTTCTGCAGAACCAAAGTCGTAAACCATAGGTAGCAGATGCGTTGCCACCCCAAAGACAAAGTTGAATGAAATGGTGGTAGTATGTAAAGCCAGGGAAATATTAACTACCATGTTGAGCAGAAACATTTTTGGAATGGCAATGGATTAGCAATATCCTTCAAAATGAGATTGACACTAGCAATTTCAAATTGTGATTACGCAATTAGGGTGCGGCAAGTATTGCCTTTGAAAGGGTACGTTATTGCAATAGAAGATATATTTAGCTGCAGAAATTGCTTTTCGCTTCATAGAACAAAACTCAATTAGCTCAATACATAGATACATACCTGCGACTTCGATGATTTGAATTTGTATTCACGGGCTACTAAGTTAGTAATAAGATGTATGTTCGTTCAGTGATACGTGAGATGGCGTCACTTACCAACTCGGCATTTTCCACTAACTATATTTTCCTGATGCAATTACCTATCTGTCAAGCTATTTTTGGAACGAAGTTCTTATACGGAGCTTGCGGTACGAGGAAACTGGTAGAAATCACGTAACGAAACAACGGTATGCCCCCTCAATGCAACTTTTTATTATAATGTAATAGAAAGAGAGATAAAGAGAGAGATAGGTTTCATGGTTTTCGAGGATGCTGAAGCCAATAGTGAAAATCAAAGATGGCGACAGCAAAATAAAAAAAAAAATATATTATGGTGGTAGTTTTCATGGTTTTCGAGAGTGCTGAAGCAGGTGGTGAGGTCAAAATGAAAATCCAAATCTTCGTCATTTTGAAATTATTGCAGTCACCATCTTGGATTTTAATTTTGAATTTTGTCCCTGCCAGGGGTCTCCCGAGCCCACACGTTATTTTTTTGAACCCGCGACAAGTTACTTGATTCAATCTAAATTATTTCGTTTTGGTGTTAGTTAATTCAAAGGCAAGTATTTATAGGCACTGCAAATCTGGCTGATCGCTTTGACCCACTTGCACGTTCATGGGTATCCTAAATAACTCGGAGTTAACAGCTAACTCAGGGTTAATCAAATAATTCATCATGCATCACCCAGAGTTAGAGGTAAACTTAGGGTTAAACTTAAACCCATCGATATGGGAGAGTTAAGTCGCTGAACTCTGGGTTTAGTGTTAGTAATGTCAAAATAAATTGACGTTATGATAACTTATTTTGTATTGTTTGAAGTTGTAGTAAGTGAAAATTCGGTACTATATAAGTAGGCAATATATTTATGAACTCATATAAAAATAAATACAAATGTTAAAAAACTTAGAACATTTTTTTCCTTATATGACGTTTTCGTCTCCATGGAAACCACTTAGAATACGATTAAAATGAAATATCATGTTATAAAATTCAAAGGCAAGAAAGTATTACGTATCGTAATGTAGTGTAAAAGAGATGGGTATACAATTTCCGTTCATTCTTCGTTCATTGATTTTTGTTCAGATTACATATCAAACATTGCCATTCTATTTTATGTTTCGATTGAACTGCTGTTTCCAACTCAAAAATCACTAATATAAGAGGGGCAATCTCGTAATTTTAAGAACGTTCACAGTCTGATCTCAGACTCAATCTGTAAAAAATATCTGTTATTTCCCTACATTTTTGATAAGTTTTTGACATTGATTGTCGTTGAGATGAGCGCGGCTAGATTTTGAATGTTTCTCATTACGGGAATTGACCTTCAGGTTAATAACCCGGTGTTACTTTTTAGTGGCGCAACGCGCAATACGAGTTTAAATGATAATTACTTAGCTCCGAGTTCACAATCTCTACATTTATTAATTTAACCTAACTAAACGCGTAAGTGGGCCGATACATATTCTTAAGGCTCTCCCGCAGACAGGCATTACGACCGACGGTGCGACGCGATTCTCGTAGAACAATTTCCATGATTTTATAGAAATGGTTCTACTAGAGTAGCATCATGCACCTTGAGCATCGGCACCTTGTATAGCTCCTGAATAAAGGCCTAATAGGAACCTTTATTCGGGAGCTTTACAGGGAAAAACACAATACTCCGCCTGATTACAATTACCATCCCATCACCACCCTCTTGTTGACACATTCACATTCGGATCGCATTCTACAACCTCAGCTTTGGCAACCTTATCTTTGATTACATTAGGAAGGATAATGTCTTTCTATGCCATGATTGTCCTTGCATAGAATACAGAATCTGAAACCTCATACCTCATATATACATTTCCATGAAGATCTACTAATTGAGGAAAACCCCGGGGAAGTCAGGGAAATTAGTGGTTAAGTAAATTAACACCCTACGTCAATTTGCCGTGTTATTGGCATTTCATACTTGCTGTCAAAGAATGACAGTAATTTGAATAAACAGGATTGTGATTTAGTCATCTGCATCCATCAAGGGGGTGATTCTACACGTCATTTTAAACAACTTTCGCTATGAAACTTGTTAGAAAAGTGAAAAGTTGTTTAGAATGCATGTATCACCCCCTTGACGGATTCAGGTGACTAAATTGCCAACCTGTATACGGACCATTTAAGTTCGTAGTATTTCCCTAGCATTACATACTACTACTATTTCATTTAACTTTGTCTCTGGGTTGGCAACGCACCTGCTATGGATTTCTTCTGGATTATCTTTGATTTGGAAAATATTTATTGGCAGAAGTGACCACTTACTATCAGGGCCCTAATTCACTATGACCACTTAACGATTCCTTACTTCAAAACCACGTCAATTCCTTAGCTAATCCCGCGTTGATTTCGCGCGGTTTCGTTCATTGTGTCATAGAGAATTACGGCCCAGGTGAAGGGAAAGGGGTAAGGTCACATTAGCAATGAGCGGAAATCAAGATTCTCAATAGTCAAAATACATACAATCAATTTTAAACAAAAACATTAGTCCTCTAAAAAAAAATACACAAAATTACTATAAAAGATGCCCATTGTCGTTCAGTAGGTGGTTTTATCTATATTTTTCTTTTGTTTTTCATTTTTATTGATAAAATAGCTAGTCGTGTCCACAAATTGTTGAAAAACTCTTGTTTCATAATTCAATAATATTGATGTATCATCTGCCGAGCCTTTTCCCAACTATGTTGGGGTCGGCTTCCAGTCTAACCAGATGCAGGTGATACCAGTATTTTACATGGAGCGACTGCCTATTTTAGGGTACCGCAGTTCACGTCTCGGAATCCTTATAGTTTCGTCTTGTCCGTCCATCCGCCCGTCCATCCTCGGCTTACCTTCTAAACAGTTAGTGCTAGTAAGATGAAACATTGCATGGATATCTGTATTTACCACGTCAACAAAGTGCTAAAATAAAATTTTCTTGGGGTACCCTCCCCCCTTCTAAAAGCTAAACGGCTGGCTCGAAAAATTTGAAAAAAATCATGGCGGTAGTTCATGTGATGAACTTTGAAGGAAAACTATAATGGCTTAGATAACTTTGTTAGTTCAGAAGTTATAGAGGCCTAACTTGTAAATTGCGCTTACTTCGAAAACTTCGTACAAACATATCGAAATAATAAGTAAACATGTAAAATATTAAAAATAAAATCATAAGAATTATCTATTGGACACGATTTTATTTTAATTTGAATCCTCTAAAGAGGATAAATGAAATTAGGGGCCTAAAAAGTTTACATCGGCACTCGATAGATGGCGTTGTGCATTTATTCCAAATTTCTGAATCCAACGGTCTGGTTTCGTTACAATGCAGGCTATATAAGTAAAGTAGAATTTTAATGGCAAACCTTGACTACGGGACCCTATTCTATGCGTGGCCTGACACGCACTTGGCCAGTTTTTTTTTATAAACTGGAGTCAAGGAGCGCATAGCAACTCGCTAGGGAACCCAAGCTTAATGCTTGCTTCCGGTATTGTGTATGTACTTACTAGTACTACTAGCGGTAATACCGGACACAATAAACGCCATTGTAGTCTAGCCTAATTTATTTATTGATCCGGTGTTTGTGCAGATATACTGTGCAAACTTTATGCTAAGCGGCGGTGGAAAATTTTGATTTCGGGTCGGATCCTATTTTAGTTTGCTTCGTGTGTTCATGCGTTAAGCAGTAGTGGGCAAATTAGTTCTCAACTACTAATGAGAGATCACTAATCCAGTTAGAGTAACAAATCATACCCTAACACTTATGTAGTTTTGATCTGTATATATCTACCATCCGTCGTCTGAGTTATTCTAATCACATAAACACATTTTAGGGATATTTAGTTATTCATGTAAGTATTGAAAAGAAACTATAGTTAGAAAATCTTATAATATAATAAATGAAAATCATACTGATTACAAAGGCTTTTATATAATAATAATAATTTATTTCAGAACATAATTCCATATAAAATGATTAGTACGGCTTAACACTATGTTAAGACCTTAAAACTACTTATTAATTAATTTATTTTATTTTATTTATTTAACTCACATTAATTTAATTTATCCGACATTTAATTTGACAGCACCAGAACTATGCACCTTATTCAAGTTTCTTACAATCGGACACTCCACCTTCTCAGTTATAATAGATATATGTATAGTAGAAATAAAAAAAAAATGTTAACAATGCACAAAAAGCTACTGTTTTTAGTGATTAAATAAACAAATCAATTTAAATGAAAAATAATTTGAACACAAAATAAATACTAATAATCTTTAAAAGCACCTCGGATGTTGATAACGCATCTGCAACGATTATTCATACTCAAAATGAGGTTACTGATAGCTCCTTGATAAGGTCCCAGGTTCGACGAAGATGCAAGAAAATTTCAGCCTGTCACCAGATTTTCGGGAAGTTTTGTAAAAGTATTCGTTGAAGCATTATGCTGCTCGGGCAAGACCAGGGTTGATCTTAAAATTTATTATTTCTCCATCCCGTCGCAACGCATTGGCCGCCCGCGCTTCGATTTCAGTTAGCGTTCTTTCTGACTGTTTTTCTTTTCGCTCTTCTCCTAAGAGTCGTTGCGTGATGTTAAATAGCCCATAACCTTCCTCAAGGATTGGGCTACCAAATGAAAAAATATTTTTTTAAATTCAACTGGTAGTTCTAGCGTTCAAACAAACAAAACAACAAACACACTCTTCACCTCTATTATTAGTCATAGATTAGCTGTCTGACTAAGTTCACGTCAAGTGATTTGTTTGGCTGTTTAAATCCGCCTGCCAATCAAAACAGCGAAACTTTTGACAACAAAGTCCATCCATTTGACGACACGGTTGGCGCAGTGGCTGAGCGATCGACTGCTGCGCTGCGTGTCACGGGTTCGATTCCCGCACGGAAGAAATATTTGTATTGCCTACAGGTAGTTGTTCCGGGTCTGGCTGTTTGTGTATGTGAGTTTAAATGTTTGTAAACGAACCCACAATACAAGAGTAATTCCTAGTGTGGGGCAACGTTTTTTAAAATCAATACCGCACCCTAATTGCGTAACACACAATTAATAATAATCTGAATAATTTTGAAGCAAATTGCTAATCCATTGCTTCATAAGTTCGAAAAATTTGTCTGCTCAACACGTAAATAACGCAATAAATGTTGTTGAACTGTCAAAATGAAACCGATTCCGATTAATTGTGTGTTACGCAATTCGGGTGCTGATCAGAAATTGGCCAGACTTTTAGAATCAGCGGGCTAATTGCGTAACACTCTAACAGTCAAATGGTTTTCATTTTGACAGTTCAACAACATTCATTGCATTATTTACGTTTTCAAGCAGATAAAGTTTTCGAGCATATGAAGCAATGTATCTATTAGCAATATCCTTCAAAATGATTCAGATTATGATTGGTAATGTTGTTATGCAAGGTGCTGGAAGTGAATGCGTGTAACACTTTTATAATAAGTATCTTTTTTTATTGTCAACAGCCCACCGTCGCATGAGGACAGTTACCAACTGCTTCCTAGTAAACCTCGCCGTCGCAGACCTGCTGATGGCGACCTTGAACGGGGCTCCAAACTTCATATTCCTGGTGACTGCTGACTGGCCATTTGGGGCAGTCACTTGTACAGCCAGCAACTTTACCGCAAACCTTACCGTGTCCGCTGGAGTGTTCACATTAGTCGCTATCACTGTCGACAGGTAAGTTACTTTTCTTTTATAACGATCCAGTAATATGACATTGATGTTAGCCATTAAAGGATTGACAGCATTGGCAAAAAAAGAAGTTTGTCGAAAAGGGAGGCTCTTTGTACACGGCATGGTTTTTTTACGGTACAGCGTGGGTATAAACCGCACCGTAGAAAAAATGTGTCCGTCAACAAGCTTCCAGAGTGATCCATACAACACTGGCGAACCGTGCCTACAGACGGCGCGGGCGTCTAAACCGCTCCGTAGAAAAAACGTGTCCGTCAACAAGCTTCCATAGCTATCTATACAACATTGAGGACCGTGCCTACACACGACGAAAACCGTAGTTTTTCACGGCAAGAAAAACGTGTGTTTGCAAAGTGCCTTACTCAACAATGGGACAATACTAGATAAATAACGTTGGTGTGCATATTAAGTAGAGCGTGCACAAACGTTTCTTTTTACATCCAGCGCTTTCTGGCTATCTTTACTACACTACAACATGACTAACTTATTGTCCTATACCTCGTGTTGACACAAAATTAAGGTCGTACAGTACACTATCGCAAAAACCATTATTTTGTACTTATTGAATATTCCTGTCAATGTTAGATCGTAAAGCTGTCATTACCATGTTGTTTCAGAATAACATAACATGGAACCGTCATAAAATACATAGATACATTACGTACATAACATGGAACAGTCTACACTAAAACTGTCTGGTATCCCGCTTAATCGAATGTCAATGTCACGTAATATTATTTTGGTTTTCAGTTATGAGTTTTTGATCGTATTGTTCCTTTTGTAGCTGTAATATAATAATACACTAAATTCTGTATTTTTCCTGTAAATTGAGGTTGTTACGATTTTGTCTGGCTTTACTGTGCAACTCGATGGGCTTTAAGAGACCTTTTTTTTTTGGGTGGGAAATCATCAAATGACCTCTCCCGCTCTGGGCTGAGCGAAAGGGCGTGTCAGACTTTTACTGACTAAAACCCACCCGTGTTCCTTCAGTTGCCTATGCCAGGGGTCACGGTATCTCTTTCGAACAACCCGCTGCCCTGGCGGGGCTTTAAGAGACCTGAGGGGCAATTCTCGTAATTTTAAGAACGTTCACAGTCTGCGGGGTAATAGCGTAACACACTAACAGTAGCAACGGGTTTAATTTTGACAGTTCAACAATATTCATTGTATTATTTACGTTGTTGAGCAGACACATTTTTCGAAAATTCAAAATGATTCAGATTGAAATTGATAATGCAGTTAGGGTGCTGATCTCAGTCTCAATCTGTCAAAAATTCCTCTAATTTCCTTAAATTTTGACAAGTTTTTGACATTTGTTTGTCGCCGAGATGAGACCGCGACTACTTAGATTTTGAACGTTTTAAACTACGAGAATACGCCTTCTGATGTTTTCCATTTCTTAACAACAACGCGCCGCAGAAAATACTGGTCCGCCATATTGCCATACTAGCTCCGCCCCGCGGTCTCACCCGTATAAGTTTTGATCCCGGGGGAATATCGAAATAAAAATTATCGTATGTGTTAATCCTGGTTATAAACTATCTGTGTGCCAAATTTCATCCATATCCGTTCAGTAGCTTTTGCGTGAAAGAGTAACAAACATACATCCATCCATCCATACAAACTTTTGCGTTTATAATATTACTAGCTGCGCCCCGCGGTTTCACCTGCATAGGTTTCGATCCCGTGGGAATATCGGGATAAAAAGTATCCTATATGGTAATCCTGGTTACAAACCATCTGTGTGCCAAACTTGATCTAAATCCGTTCAGTAGTTTTTGCGTGAAAAAGTAACAAACATCCATCCATCCATACAAACTTTCACGTATATAATACTAGTAGAATAGCTCATGTCGATACAAAATCAAGGTCGTACACTATCGCAAAAACCATTACATATTTTGTACTTGTTAAATATTGCACTCAATGGTAGAACATTACCATATTTTTTCCGAATATCATGAAACAGTCTACATTAAAACTGTCTGGAATCCCGTTTAATCGATGGTCAAGGTTACGTATTCGACCGAGACTTTATAGCCAATAGCGATCGAGTAATAAACTACGCTTTCATACAATTTTTCCGAGAACGACTTAATGAAAATATCAAACGTGGTTCGATAGTTCGTGTTTTGATGAAAAAACAATTTTCGATGTTCATTTTTGCTGTAGTCCAGTTAGGCGTCACTCATTTTCACAGAAATGGTTATTCTTTAATTATTTTCATGCGAATCTCATTTCACCCGAATGGCTTTAGGTTAAGCCCAAACAAAAAAAAAAAGCCGGCAAAGTGCGTATCGGGCCACACACAATGAAGGGTTGCGTAGTTGGGATGAATTTATTCCAAAAACCAGCCGAAGATGAAAAACATTTTCTCCCACTGATTTACGTCATAGTCAATTCTCCAACTGCGAATGTAAGTTTGTAATCACAATATTTTTTTAAAGAAATATTGAAAAAAGTTCGAAAATAGTTTATTTGTTGTTTTATCACATTAAAAATATTTTTTACAACGAAGTGATCCTTTGAGGGTTCTGTTTTTTCTTTTTGAAGTACGGCGCCCTAAAAAGAATTTAATAAACACAGGTTTTTTGGAGTTATCGTGTCTATTGTTGCTACTACGTGTGCGTTAAATCTCATGACAATAGGCTAAAAAAAATAAAAAGGCACCCCTGTTATTCGTAAAAAAGAAAATATTGAACGTTCGTGAAAACGTATGTAGCATTTCCTTGTTTTTGACCGCCAGAATTTATGAGCGAGAACTGTTGGTAAATCAAATCGAACCATTATGAGAAACTACTAGTTTGAACAAACTTAGTCTAGGTTGAAGTTAAGTCCTGTTAGCTTTCAGGTAGGTTTCGCTGAGAGGTATTATGATCGATGTTGTAGCCGTGTTATTGATAACTTTCAGAAATTAGTTTTGGTTTAGTTATTACACACTGTGATTAGTTTGGTCAAAGTCAAATCATTTATTTCAAATAGGCACATAATAGGCACTTTTGAACGTAGTTTCGTATGAAGATAAAATGGGCAAGAAACTCCACCGTTACTCTTTTAAAAATACCTAAATTATATTTAATAAATAATTATTAATAATTTTTGTTTTATAATATTTTGTATAGGTACATTAATTATATGTGAAGACGCACCTAGAATAAAATTGCTATACCACAATAAGTAAAAAGAATGAAAAATAAAGCGATGACAGGTAAATTAATTATGTGATAGATGCTCACATATTTACAAATAATATGTATTGTACTTAGTTTAAGATGATTTGTCTAAAATGTTATCAAGTAGTGGTCGATAACATAAGCTACTGAACCGAAGTTGAATGGCAGTGTTGACTGCTATGAAAAGGAATTAGGAAATCAACTCCTAATTTTTTTTGCATGTAATTCATACTTAAGAAAGAGATAGAATCATAAACAAATCTGTGCATTCGAACAGCCAGTTTCCCTTCTGTTTAGCTTGTCGTACAACGAACAAGTCATCGCGGAACTACTGCGGTTTCGCTGCTAGGGTTTCGCAGCGGAGATGTGACACCCCCCTTACGGCCAAATGCAATAACCTATTTTCAGTTAAAGACAGTTGTTCTACCTCCAGTATGCCAAAACTGGTGATAAAGGTAATTGGGTTCGGCCGTTAATAAGATAATTTTAAGATGTAATGTGTGTGTTATGTAATGCTTTTTCGAATTTTTTTCCCCCAAGGGTGATCTTAGATCATACTCCAGATTTGAACTTTGATTATTCTTATATTTTGTTTTATCTCGACTCGATTAACATTTTCACCCGTGAAGGACTAGTGGGACATGATTTTAAAAATATGTTAGTATCAGTTGTCCCATGGGACTAGTGGGACATATAATCCCACTTGTCCCACCATGGGACTGGGTCAATGGGACTAGTGGGACAGACCCGAAATATATATACAAGTATTTTATTACGAAAAAATATAGAAAAAGGCAGGAGCTCATTGGGCATCAAAAAATTAAATGAGTGGTTTCTGAAAATTTTTTCTTCAGACGTGTTTCGCCTTGTTTTAATAATAAAATAAGATGAATGCCTTTAAATAATAAAAAAGTTTTAGTCGTTTTTGCTATTACCTTTTAATTTGTTTGTTTGAAATACCTAAGCTCTGTTAAATAGTTGTTTAGACAAAATATCTAAGGCTTAAAAACGTTTTTTTTTTTCTGAAAAGAAAATAACGCTAGACCCAATTTAACGGTGTCTAATTTTTTGTTAAAAGTTATTATTTTATTAGGGACAGGCGCCCAATTCCAGTGATGTTTTCCTCAAAACGCCACCTTTAGTCATAAACTCGGACCCACTATCCCTTCCAGAAAAGCCAGAGACCAATTCCGCCAACAAGATATTTTTATCGCGTTTTACGTTCTGATCACTTCCTTATTAAGGTTCCGTACCCTTACCCAAATTATGCCAACGGTACTCTATTACCAAGGCTCCGCTGTCCTTCCGTCAATCCGTCTGTCTGTCATAGGCCTGTATCTTTTGAACCATAATTACTAGATAGGCACTTGAAATTTTCCCAGAGTGTGTACTACTATAGCCGCTATAAAACAATTAAATAAAGTTAGAAATAAAGGGGTTTTAACCATAGGATTTACAAAAAATAGTTAAATGTTGTAACGTGGTACGGACCCTTCGCGTGCGATTCCGCCTCGCACTTGGCTGCTTTTTTTACCCTAACTTTGGGTACGACAACTTACTGAAAGAGAGAAGTTTGAGTTCAGCTAACAGTCCGGAAGTTACTTTTGGGTGCGAGTTTCATCAATCAACTCTTCACGTCGTGTCCTTTGCAAGATAAATAATAAATAAACTACAGGGTGTCCTGCATACTAAACGTAAAGAGATTGGAAGGTGTTTGTTGTTGCCTGACGTGAATCAACATTTAGAAGTTTATGTCAATCATAGATATCCGGAGATATGCCTTCATTGCGGAATAGTAAGGAGTCCTAGTGCCGCCGCTAATCTCCCACCCAAATACTTACAACATTAACAAATAGTGTACTTACGACACACACTTAAAATTTGAACACGCATACTAAGAAGAAAGCAGCTACACTAAGTCAATTTCTAACAGCACACATGCGTAGAATGGGCGGGGCATTCACTTGTAAACATTTGCTATTCAATGCACACGCATGCAATTAGGGAGTCGAAAGCGATGGTCGATAATTTTTGTCGATATTTAATTATAGCACAATCTTGTATTATAATAACTTCGTTTAATTTTCTTTAAATAATTTCTTTTTTTTTAATATAAATACCTATACGAAAATATAGTTTATTTTTATTAAAATGAAATGGGAATAGTTTTTTAATATTGTATTACCGGTTAAATTGAAGGCTTGTTTAACACATTTGTAAAGAAATAAAATGTTAAACCCTCAGTATTATAGACAAAGATTTGACAAAATAGCGACGGACCGCGAATTTTCTAATTAAAATTTCGAACTTTGGCGGCTGCTCGGCCTTATGATTGACATGAATTGAGTGCTTGCGATTTAGTGATCAATACAAGAATATTGCGCAAAATATTTTTTTTATTTTCAAAAATATTTATTTTTATATATTTTTTTTTTCAACGATGTAATATTAATTTGAGTTTTTACATTTCACGAGTAACTGTAAGTATTGAAATAACAATGTCTTAATTTGGTTCAAACAACATTAAATTAATAACTAATTTAACTCTTTTACTATACATGTAATACGAGAATATCCATTGAGTTCTGTAAAAAAATATTCAGCTGCAATAATACGCATATCGATAAAATCAGTCGCACGCACTCGATTGCACCTCTCTAAATTCAAAACGTTCGTTGCGTTCGGGAAGATTCGGGCTAGTTCGGGCTAGTTCGTGTCGCTCCGGACGAAAGTTAATAAAACATTTAAAAATTGATTTAAAATATAAAACAGTGACTTAATTGGTTACTTACCGGTGGTAGGACACACCATTTGTTTTCAGGTTGATGGTATTTGATCTATTTTTCCATATAATTACTGCACAACTCGGCATTTTGATTTTTTACGCATCAATAGTACACTGTACGCAGTTGCAAAGCGACTGAATGAAGCGTACAGCCGCCGTTCGAACATAAGAACAATTTTGTAATATTGAGGCGCCACGTGCCACGCCCCCAAGGCATATCCCGTGATATCCGTGATGTCAATCAAGAAAATGAGCATCTTGTACTTTCATGACGGGGTTGAGACATTTCAATATTTAACTAATGCTTCAACAAACTCCTTGGTGTTGCATGTGTAATTTTTCTCCGAAATTAAAGTTACTTTTCGAGAAAGTCGGTTGTTTTTTTAAAAATAAAGTTTTTATTTTTCACTTTTTAGTTGTGATACCCACTCCACATAAATTCGTATACTTTCATTTGCTAAGTAAATAACAGTGAAAGGAAGTTATTATAACATCATCAACATACACCAAGTTGAAAAAATATGTATTATTGAAGCTAACTAAAACCGCTCAGCAGAACTTGACCAAATTGGTATGGAACCGCTTTCCAACAAAAGAAGAATTTTTCTAAATCACGGAGTTCTGACGTAACAAACATATTTATATTTTAATACAACCGAATTGAGAAACTCCTCCTTTGTTTGAAGTGGTTAAAAACTATGTTTGTTCAGTGATATCATATTACAATCTTTGATGTGTCATACGTCACAAATAAGTAGCAATTTTCATCCACCGCTGAGACATTGTAATAGGAGACGTAGGTATTGTTTGGTAAACGTAACCGTAACGTAAAGCAACTGGACGTTTTGCGGTCGCTTAGACCGATAGGTTTATTATTATCTATGTATTATACCGGATGGACGGTTACATGCCGGCAAATAATGTGTATTACCGCATGTGACCTTTCGGAGTTACCCTGAAAGGTTAGACACAGGTGTAGGTGTTAGCTACTTAACTAAAGCTCTCGTCTAAAGCCGTAGTAATATCACACAGTATAAAATAGTTTGAATAGTTTCATTTTGCACATAAGTATAAATAGACGACGCTTGTAGAGTTCATATTGCACCACGATTGTATAACAGCTGAGCTCTATTTGAAGTTCAGCATTCATGTGTGTATTGCATACCGGGAACAATTCTAGACTATATGTTTCAATTGAAAGGAGACCTACCAATTTGCTATAAACGCAAATTAATATACATATCTCTATCCTCATATATCCTCAAACCTGGTCTTTGACAGCTCAGCAGCGGTTGAAGCTTGAGGTTTGCCAGCGAGCAATCGAGCGCAACATTCTTGGAGTCAGATTAACGGACCGTGTTAGGAAAAGAGTGCTCCGCTTCAAAACAAAAATCACCGGCGTCACCCAAAAAGCAGCCAATCTTAAGTGGAACTGGGCCGAACACTTTTGCCGCATTTCGAACGAATCATAGCCCAAATCTACCACCATGTGGGCTGATGCGGGTCCCAGAAAACGAAGACCCAGGAGCTCGTCCCGGCATGGACGAGCTTGATGCCAACAGACAGGATTGGTCTGCACTACTCAAGACAGAGTGGAGTGGTAAGGATTTCCTTTCCAATCCTCTCTATCTCAATCCTCCCTTTCAGGAGGCCTTTACGCTGCACTGGGTAAAGATAGGCTAGAAACAAAATATAAATAAATGTGGCAGTTTTATAAAATCTTTCACTGTCTACGACTTTACTGAAAAATGACCTTTTATACCGCCTACGATTTCGTGTTTTGTGACTGCGTATAGGATGAGCTGTTTGTATTATTATGAACACATTTATGAATACCACGCATGTCTCAAGACAATGAATTACTGTCACCTTGTGGGGACACAAGATAAACGTCTAGACACTTATTTACCCTGAATTAGCTATTATAAATACAAAGCTAGGTAGCTACTAACTTTTTGCGAGAACACACTAAGTATAACAAAACAACTTAGTGTAAGCCGTCGCTGACAATTACATTACATAATATTGGGAGATAAAGGATGAAATTGCCGATTTGTACTAAAAAATTGGAATTCGTTTTTTCTTTTAATTTAACATATTTATTTAATCAAAATAATTACCATTATTATCTATACATTGCTGCCATGTAATAGGAAGGTCATTTATGCCTTTGCGATAGAACTCTCGTGATCTAGATTCGACAAACTGTGTGGAAGCATTTTGTACTGCCTCCTGAGAAGAAAACTTTATCACGTAGAAAATTGTCCAAATCACGAAAAAAATGGTAGTCCGTTGGAGCAAGGTCTGGCGAATACGGAGGGTGACGAATGGTTTCTAATTGCAGTTCCTGCAGAGTTAAAACAGTTTCTCGTGCTGTATGAGGTCTCGCGTTATCATGGAGCAATAATGGTGAAGATCGATTCATGAGTCGGGGCTGTTTCACTGCTAGTTTTACTATCATTGTTCGGAGTTCGGCACAGTAGACATTTGCCGTTATTGCTTGACCAGATCGGAGAAAGCTATAGTGAATAACACCATGCTGAGACCACCAAACGGTTACTCGTACCATTACCTTTTTATTGGTAAGCTTTGCTTTAGGACACTGTTGCGGCGTTTGACCTGGGGTCAGCCATTGCATTTTTCGCTTACGGTTATTGTAAAGAATCCACTTTTAATCACAAATGTCACAATTCGATCCAATATTCCTTAATTTCTGTATCGATTCAACAAGGCAACACAAGTTTCAACACGCGTTTCTTTTTGCAGATCAGTCAAATCATGAGGCACCCATTTCTCATTTTTATTTTTATTTTATTGATTTGACGCAAATGTGTCAATATTGTTGGTAAGGTAACGTTAAACCATGCCGCTAATTCCTGGGTAGTTTGGCTCGGATCCACAGAACAGATAAAAGAGGTTAGAAAGGAAATAGTTCCTGATTTGTATTAAAACGCGTGTCGCCGCCTGTCTCCCACTCCTGTCTCTCCACTACAAGCAAGACATCAATACGTACGCGAATTACGCACACAAATAAACCACATGCACTTAGATCGCGTGTTTACTATTGGTTCTCACACTAACGCAAATACTGCTCTGGACGTACACTCACACATGTGTAAAAGCAAATCGTTACGGCGACCAAAAGGTCGATTAATCATATCGATAAAATGACTGTAATTTTGTTAATTAAAGTTTTGCAATTTTTTTAGTTGCGGATACGGTACGAATAATGTGGACATCCTAATAACATATAAATTAAATTAAATCAAAGTCAATTTAAGGAGGAACATCTGATACTGCCGCGAAATTTAATTTTTTTTCGTTTTATGCTAGTTGCAGCCACAGACTTATATTGGCTAGACGACGCAAGTGTATGTACTTCGCGTGTAAAAAGGGAGTAAAATTGACTTCCTTCAGCGTCATTTCTAATCAGTCCGCGCTCGAACGTTCTTGATGCCAGACGTCAAACAAAAACTAAAAAATGCCAAATTGTGCGGTATTGAGCTGTAAAAACTACGCAAAAAAAGTGGGAAGAGATAATGGAAACATTTCCTTTCATCGGTAAGTCATTTTGTTATTAAATTATGTGTTATTTATTGCAAAATCAATTATTTTGTGTTCATTGTGGTCTTACAATGAACATTATGCAACTGAGTGTGTATCGAATAATTCATGATACATTGCCGTTTTTAGTTACATGGCAGTATGTAGGACTTGTCTGTTAAAACACGCAATGAAAATTAAAATGATCGATATTTTCACTTGTCGCTCAGCTTCGTGGTACAGTCGCTATTCTCATTTTTCTGTCAAATAAAGCAAATAGTGTTGTACACACAGTTTGTACAATTGTTCTCGATTCTAATCGATTTTGGAAACAGAGGAATGATAATGTTTGCGTGGGGTATTTTGTGACATGTAATTTTTTTTTACTGCAATGTTTCAATTTAGTGATTTTGTTTAGAATATTATTAATTATATTTACAGATTTCCAAGTGATCCCAAAGTTAAATTATCACTGTTATCTTGCAAAAATCGATTAGTAGGTACTCGTTTCATTCTAAATGTAACGGGTCGGAAAAAGTGGACGTCTTGACGCTGATATTAGGATTATTTAATAGTTAATTCGTGTTACAGGACATTCACCAGCCGCCTACGTCAAATGAGGATACATCGTGTAACTTGAAGAGCGGCGAACTTAAACAATAACATGCAAGCGGACGGGATGCGCGCACGCGACCTCTCGATCCAAAGAGTACTGGCGGACGAGCGAGGCGAAACGCGGATCGTTTTGAATCGTTTACTCGCGGACAGGGAGTTCCCATCACTAAATCGCTCATGTGACGTCACAGTAGGTAGAAAAATAATGGCACGCTTGGTTTCTATAGAGACGATGAGACTTGCGTTATCTAGCCAATATAAGTCTGTGGTTGCAGCTCTGTTTTACGTCATAATAATAGAAAGAAAGAAAAATAGCATTTTGAATAACATAAAACGTAAAACAAAGCTACAATATGCAAAAAAACTAAAACGAAATTTTAAATTTCACGGCCATATCGAATGCTAAGTCGAATTAACATAATATAATCTAATTAATGTATTGTGAATTACTCTGTGAAAAATGTATTTATTAACTGTATCATGTTAATTTATGAATAATAGCTGTGCCCGCCAAATCAAATTTTAGACGAAAACCCAACTAAGAAACTAAATTAATAATAATAATCCACATTATACAATAATAAAATTAGTGTTAATAAAAACGAAGTTGTATTAATTGTAACATTACTGAAAATAATCATTCGTATAATACACATACTTAATATCGACATTGTTTTTAATTTGGTACAACACTATCGATGCGCATAGATTTCCCTGAATAGATGCTTTGGCTCGACACACGCGGCGTTCGCAATGAACACAATACATTGCGCGACCGCTCACGTCGTACAAGATCGTACCCATGTATTGCAAGCAATGTATAATTTTGCATCTGAATGCGATTTTATCGTTTTTGTCTACAAACTACATAATACTTTTGCAATAATTACAAATATCACTCGTATTTTAAGGTTTTTGGACTTACCGGTGATAAGAAATCCCTCCTCGGGCCACATTACACTCCTGACTTCTTTTCCGACACGTTATGATAGCGCAAGACGGCATAATTATTTTTTTCCGCGGAGTTTCGAACGCTGTCACAACAAGAGCGCAATTGTTGAGCGGTGATTCAAATTTCTGTTGACTTTGAGCGTCTGATCAACCTTACGGCGCGCCTGCCCCGCCCACAAGGCCCTTCTAACCTCTTTTATCTGTTCTGTGCTCGGATCGGCTTCCACTATCTCTTTCAATTCATTTTTGTTCACCTGTGTGGGCGTGGTCATGGTTCGTTCTTTAAATCAAAGTTTCCATCACGAAAGCGTTTAAACCAAAATCGCACAGTGTGTTTATTAGCAGTCCCCTCTCCAAACACAACATTGATATTGCGAGCTGTTTCTGCCGCGTTAGTTCCGCGTCGGAACTCGTATTCAAAAATAACTCGAATTTTCGAAGTATACATCTTTTTTGTTTAAGCTGAATAAAAAAAACAACTGAAAGTTGATAATCAAATGTTAAAAGAAGAACTTCATATGTACAGTCAACAGCAAAAGTAGATGATCAAAATCAGAAATTCAATACTAATGAACGGAGTTCGCGTCAGAACTGTGTCGCGTCGAAGTGATTCAAAAGTATGTGATTTTAAATTAGACCAAACATTTACCACTAGTACAGCTGCCATATAGCTGCGAACTCCGTTCATTAGTATTGAATTTCTGATTTTGATCATCTACTTTTGCTGTTGACTGTACCATGTGAAAAAAGTTTCACTCAAAAATCTCAAACCACGAAGGTTCTATGTCAATTCAAAGTACCTATTACAATAAAACGGCAATTTCATACTTTAACCCCTATTACTTAAAGAATTTTAAGAGTATTTGTATAAAATATTAGACAATCCAACATTAATATAATAATCCAAAATTATATTAACGATATTATTCATCATGAACCATTACTGTAGGAGTGCCAAAAATTAAATTCCAAGTACACAAATACATTCTTGATCAAATCCAAGACTTGCTAGCTGATCTAATAAAAATTAAATCGAACGAAAGTGGGGGTCAATTGAAAAGTTAACTCTATAACATTCGGCTTGTTGTTACAATATCGATACAAGTGAGCGCAAAAAATAGAGGATTACGTTCAGCATGGGCACATGTGGAGTGATAATATTACAAAGCAAATAAAACTTTCAAACGATTCATTTATCTTCTGTACCTACATTCTACGCGAGAACTTATGAAAAGAAGTTACAGAGTAAATTAATATTCCATTTCAAAACTATTGAAACCCGTTAACGTGGGTCGTCAATTACTTTAAATAGTCGCCTTATTAAACGGATGTTATTATTTTAATTACCTGTCAAAACCAAAGGACTTATTGTGTGGATAATCACGGAAGGTAGGTATTCTTTTGTGGTGGTGTAAGTGGGCACCAAACCTGCGCGTCGAGTAAGCGGAACGCGGGACGCGTTACGCGAAACGGGAGCGTCAATAAAGCAAAACTAAACTTGAACACCTGCGCGACTACAGCAGCGGTCGCATAGATGTGCAAGGTGCCATAGATAAACATGAGCAACGCCCGCCGCGCGACTGACGCTCTATCGCTTCGCAGTCACTTTGGTCGAAGCTTTATTATAAAATTATGCCACATTTAAATTTATTTTAAGAGGGTACTTTACCAAGTACTGCTGGGGAGTTTGTTGTGCTCCTTTTTCTTCCCCGCAAAAGCACTAGGAAGTGGTGAAGGTTGGGCGTTTTGGGGGACTATCTTATATATTATTGACGTTCGAAAAGTGCTGATTCTCTGCAAAAGAATAAATGACTTTTGTTTTTTTTTTTTTGATAATAAATAATATAATTTTCTTTATTTAAGTAACTATAATTTGTATCATCGACGTGACTTATTATTGTTATTGCACTAAAATAACGCAAGCTTAAAAACCGACGTTAAAACTGCTATGTGACATAATATATTATCTTTGTTTACAACAGGTAAATGCGCCGATTATCCGACGTATGCACGGACTAATTGTATTTTATGTCGGTATCTACTTCCGTAACTGCCCCGTTGGCCTAATGGTCGCAAGCTGAACATGAGGTAGCTGATTTTTGCCATCAGGAATGTCTCAGTAGCAGCTCGGAGCCTGAAATGTGCCCGGCTTATGGCAAAAGCCGGCAGGCTTTTGCCATAAACCGGGCGAAGTCCGATGTAATAGGGGGCACCCTATTACATCGGACTTCGTCGGACGAAGCATAACTGGCGAAATGTGGGTGTACTATAGGTACAGCTCTGCCTAGCTCTTCGGGGAGTACAGGCGTAATGTTATGTTCGTCATAAAAATGTCCTTGTGATTGTGATTAGGTATGTGTTTTTTCTTTGTCCCTTTTTGCCTGTGCGTGAGGCCTAAACAAGCCTCTGATATACATATTGACGTATCAAAGTTCCTTGAAAATAAGTTTACACCGAATGTTTGACCAATAAGGCAATAGAAATCCTATGTACACAAGATGAGCAAGCCTGGAAATAGTTTTTGATTGAGAATTTTCCTGTTTACAGGACCAACAAAGGTAGCTATTTTGACAACCAGCCTTACATTTTACAGCCTTATATTTTAAAAGATTTTTCATATTTTATAAGTATAAAGTTGTAATCAAATCTCTTTGGCTGTACTGTTTATATCTGGCTGGTTCTGATACCATTAAATAGATAACATTTAAAAAAGAAAAATAAAAAGTAAAAACGAAATGTCGCCACGTTTCAGTTGTTTTTCTTTCCGCTAAAATGAGTGTATTTAACGAAGAAATTCGATACACTTTGAAGTTTTATTACAAAAAAGGGAAAAATACGACACAAGCCGCGAAATAAATATATGACGTTTACAGACTCAACGCAGTGTCAATAAAAGTAGCACAAAATTGGTTCAAGCGTTTTCAGTCCAGGATTTTTGATTTCAAAGATGCAGCTCGCGCTAGTCGCCCTGTTACGGAAAAAGACGATGCCATTTTTGAAAAAGTGTAACTAAATCGACATATTAGTAGTTACGTTATAGCTAAACAGTAAGGGGTTGACCACAAAACAGTTTTGACCCATTTAAAAAGGTCTGGATATACAAAAAAGTTCAATATTTGGGTGCCACTGAGCTCACTTAAAGATACCTAATGAATCGTGTACTCATTTGCGATTCTCTATTGAAACGTAATGAAGCCATTTTAGAGAAGATTGGTCACTGGTGATGAGAAGCGGATCACCTACGACCAGAAGGTGCGAAAAAGATCATGTTCAAAGGGCAGTCAAGCTCCACAGACTATAGCGAAACCTGGATTAACTCGTAATAAGGTGATGCTGAGTGTATGGTGGGATTGGAAGAGCATCGTTTATCATGAGCTGTTACCGCCGGGCAAAACCATCGATTCTGATCTTTACTGCCAACAGCTGATGAGACTCAAGCGAGAAATTGAAAAAAACGGCCGTCTTTCATCATGATAATGCGAGACCACACACATCTTTAGCCACTCAGCATAAAGTTCAATATCCATTAATCTATTCTGTGAGGCCTGCATACCCTTATCTGTACAAGGTAGGGTTACATATGTGTTTGACACCTGCACGTGCAGACTAACGACATGCATGTGTTGGTAGTTAAGTCAACTCCTACGTTTATGCAAACATTATATTGACAGCTCGACAGGTGCGCTCGACCTCTCTGGATTTTATTTCTTCCTTGTTTGTATTCAGTTAATGGTTGTGTGATATGTAGATGTGGACGTTGCAAGGCTTTCTTTACTTTAATCTCTCCGTTTCACGCACTCCGGTGCGTGGCGCGTTGTTGTGTGAGTCTCGCTTTAAAAAGTTCTTTATGCATTGGAGGAGTTTTTTTTTTCCACTTATTATTAATTAGGTATTAGAATTGAAAACAAGTTACAATTTCCAGCCTATCAACAATATAGCTTCTGCCTGCGACGAAGTCGTTCGTTCGTTTGCGTGGAATTCGTAAGATACACAATGCCTATACGAAAATAACAGCCACATTGTTATAAAAATCCTCTTTGCTTTTGCTTTGTTTTCGTTAAGCGTTATTTCTAACTTTTGCTCAGCTCCTATTAGTTTTAGCGTGACGTTAAATATCCTATAGCCTTCCTCGAGAATTAGGCTATGAAATCCATAAATAATTTTTCAAATCCGGCTGGTAGTTTTAGAGATTAGCTTGTTCAAACAAACTGTTCAGCTTTATTATTTTATATACAAGATAAAATTACCTGCCATGCCTCAATTTAATGTAACCATAATCCAGATCGTCACCCGTATTCTGATGAAAGCTTAATTACCGATATACCGAGTCAAATCTGTTGTTTGCTGCTGTGATTAATTTACCGCATATCAACACATAATCAAACTAGGTTTAAGGTCTCTGCACACAGCGGGCGGGGCGGGGCGGGACGGGACGGCGACGCGACGCTGAACAGTTGTAACATAGTTATACTATGGTTGTAATGTACCGTAAAACGGGGTGAATAGGGATGCAGGGGTGAATCGGGTTGAAACTTCAAAATGGGTTTTAGCGTTGAAATAATATAGTTCGTTGCCAGAAAATACTCTAATGGGTTTAGGTACAGCTTTTTAATTAAAGATTAAGTGTCCTTGTTAGCAACAAACTATATTATTTTAAAGTACAAATCCATTTTAAAGTTTCGTCCCCATTAACCCCTGCATCCCTATTCACCCCGTTACACCGGTACTAGATATTACGGACGACGACGCCACACTGAGCCGCCCCGCTCGACGCGAACGCGTTATTGATTTATTTCATGCGTTGTTGTTTTTTTTTAGCTAGCGCAACTATGAGCAATAGCGTTTCCATGTCTGAATCGCTCAACATCTTTTTTGATGAAAGAAAGGCGCGGCGGGACGGGACGTGATCGCGCCCGCAGTGTGAACACTGCCGCCGCGCCAGCGCCGCGTCGCCGTCCCGTAAGCTGTGTGCAGAGACCTTTAGATTTAACAACAGATTATGGACGATTGAATGGGCTTATACTCGTAGCAATCGATTTGATTGTAACTTAAATTTAGGATAATAGTGACGTAAGTAGTTACTATAGATAGCTGCTGCTGCGGCTGTAGAGACCCCCAATCGACGCAAATACTATAAATAAATAATAATAATAATACATATTTATTCAAAAGTACAAATTGGTAAAGTACAGTAGGACAAATCTTAGAAATAATAAGTAAGGATATCTAGGATAAACCACGGGCGCCATGAGTTCTTAGAATTACTCTTAGGACAACTGATTTCATAACAATATTTAAAATAAGTTTTAATAATAGTGACATAGTTAATTTACTATGTTATAATTTACTTAAACACTAATAATTATGATCTTAAACATCTAAATAATGTCTACGTTATTTTTACGGAAAATTGTTTTTAGCTATACCTACTGATATTGTAACCTTATGGCTAATTACAACTTTGAGCCGTTTGGAGTCGAAACGCTCGGATCATAGGGCCCAAGTGAACGTTTCCTTTTCAATGAAATGTATCGCCGGTTGATCGACACTTCACGTGACCAGAGGGCTGCAAGTCGGTCATTGGCCAAAGAATTAGCATTGCCATTCAACGGGGCAATGCTGCCAATGCTGCCTTTTGTTTTTGTATTTATATAAATAGTTAGTTAGTAAGTCTTTTAATTTAGTACCTAGTGTAAATAGTTGATCAACTTTAAATAAATAGTAATAAAGTTACGTAATAGTTGTTTATCTTAAGGCTGATTTCACAATCGACAGATATTTTTTATTCGTGGAATAAAATTGACGTCTGACAGATTTTGTATAGAAGAAATGTCAAAAATTCCAAATTATTCCTCCGATAAAATTAAAAATAATTACCAGATAGCTGCCAGATAATTTAAAAAATAGGCCTATTTTTTGGCCAAAGAATCTCGCCGTACACAGTGGCAATGCTTCCAGCCTTTTGGACACTTTTCCCGTTGACAGCGATGCGGACGAATTTTTTGATGCCCTATGATTCTTTACCCTGGTTTTGTTTTGTATCCATGGACATATTATTATCTTATATATTATGTCGGTACCATGATTGACTTTACGATGTAAAAAAATGCTCTCTAGGGAAACGCTTCAACTTATTTCCTTAAATAACGTTTCAGTGCGATCACCGTAGTCTGAGGAAACCCTAACTTTACTTACCTACTGATATACATTTTCTCATCCATCATCATGTTTTTAAAGTAATTTCTTGATTGACATTTCCTCAATCATCACTTTATGTCACAATGAAGGAAAGGCGATTCATCCTAGTCTCTCTGAAACTAAGTCCTAGATTGCTAAAGTTTAGCAAAAGCTATCAGACGACAAAGTAGTGGAAAACTAAAATTTTGACGCGCTGGGTTTTGCATTGTCAAGGGAAGACGAGTTCCACGTGTAACAACATGGAATTAGTAAGTATTATTATACAAGCTATTGTTTTGCAACCTCGTCAAATTTCAGGAGGCTGTTATGAAAGAAATAAATAATCAAATAAAATTACGATCCCTGGTAAATAATGAATACATACTGGTTTTTTTAGTTATTTAAGTTTGACAGTATTTCAGAATACACCACTTTCAAAAAACAGAATCGCGCTATGGTATCGTATAAGCGGCCGCGTTTTTGTGTGTGTAAAAGGGCAGTTACAGTGCGGTCTCACACAGGCCGTGTTTTAAAATGCGTGTCCCACACATACTGATTTCCGAAAATTAGAAAAAAAAACTATTTATTTTATTATTGATTCGTGTCGAGAATCACTAGCATAGTTACCTCCTTGAATTTGACGAGGATTCAAAACGACACCTGGTATAGTACGTAGGAAGATAATTAAAATATTAGGACTGTACTAACAGAAAATTGCTTAAAAAGTGGCATTCTTTTGAATTCCAGGAACATGTTTCGAGATGAATCCTAATACTGCCATCTGATATCTGGTACTGCCTCGTTGGTCTAGTGACCAACTTCTGCAGAGCATGAGGTCCTGGGTTAAACCTCGGCCTAACTCTTCGGGATCACAGACATGATGTTATGTCATGTAAATAACAATCATAGACTAATAATAATAATAATATATTTTATTCAGTATTAAATTGGTAAAATATTTACATAAAGTCTTAGAAATAACTTACAAAGGTATAATAAAGTTAGATGCCTGTACTAGGACTGACTCCGCAAAGAGACTATTTGGATTCCCAAATAGTCTCTTTGCAGGGTCGACACATTATGATTCCATAATGTGTAATTATTTAGTCTATGTAAATGGACAATGCTCATGGATGTATGGAATGCCGTACCATGCTGCATCAATGTCAAACTTTATTTTTTATAGACTACACTTATCATATTATTAACTCCTACAAAAGTTATTTTTGTAAACAAGACCCGGGCTACGGAGATTTTCAAAAAAATCGACGTCACCTATAAACTAGGTACTTTATTTTGTTTGTTCTTCTTTATTTTTTTAGAGCAATAATGGCTGCTCGTGTCATACACGTTCGTGTATCGTTCGTGTAACGATTACCATTTTTTAGAATATAATTTATAAAAATATTATAAATTATAAAAATAGTAATCGTTTAAATAAAAATTCTATTCTACTATATTCTAGTTATTTTTAATTAATGTAGCGTACCCACAAAATACTGGTATTCAGGTGCATCTGATTAGACTGGAAGCCGACCTCAACCTAGTTGGGAAAAGGCTAGGCAGATGATGATGTAGCGCACCCACGATAAAGGAGTAATTCCTAGTGTGTTGCCCCACACTAGGAATTACTCCTGTATCGTGGGTGCGCGTTTTAAAAAAATAAAGAAAAAAAGAAAGAATCGGCAAAGTATAATTTTTTGAAAGACGTGATCATGACAATTTCAGAGTTCAAGGTCATATCATTTGAAACGCAACGTCATGTAAAGGGAATAAAACAATATCAACACTGTTTAAATTCCCTGTTCAATAAATCAAATCCCCGACGCGGAATGCCGCAAAAAATTATAAAAATAATTTCTATAATATTTTGATCTTGATGCATAAGACTTTTTGGTACGACTTTTGGTCATTGTTCTTTGAGGGCTTTATTTTGTAGGTAAATAAATAATAACTTCATTGCTAATTAACATAAAGGCAATATGTTAATACTATAACACTATTGTTTTTAAATTACATAAACATGACTGTCTCCACTGGTACCCAAGCAAAGATTAAACTTGTGTTATGGGTGCCAAGGCTCTCCTATTAATACATTTTCCAATTTATACAAACTATTACGGAGTGTCATTGCGTAAGTAGCTATCGTTGAGTATAAAAAGAAAATAAACCCAATAAAATAAAGTAACAAAACAAAAAAAAAGGTATCTAATATTCTTCTGTGAAACAAAGAACTGTGTACCCACCGCTTTCAAACAGTATAGTTACGACTTTAAAACTAATGTAAGTACATTTAGAGCAAAAACAATAAAACCCATATTGCTTTTATATGCAGCTTATAAAAATAAAGTGTACATTATGAAACTGCATTTATGAGAGTAATTTGCTTGAAAAAATATTAATGTCTAATGGAACTAAATTGCTGTACAATTACTTTTTATGATTCAAAGGTCAATAATGTGCATGAAGGGTGATGTTCGTAGGAAAATAAAAATATAAGGATTTTCTACACCTTTACTCCGATAAATCAGCATGTTTTTCTTAGTACCAGGTAAAATACAGGGTTCTTTTAAATTGGCTAGCTAAACTACGCAGACGCGATGGACATCGACTCATCGTAAAACAGTAAAATAATTATTTTGATGATTTTTTTTGTGGGGTCATCCATTGCAGTGTAGTCACTTAAGATATCAGTTTAGAAAATGGGTATCAATACCTATCGCGTCTGCGGGGGCTAGTCAATAGTCAATTTTAAATAACCCTGTATAGTATCATATCATCATAAGACGTCTTCACAGAAGTGTCCAGAGAAGCATCTCAGAAAGGGTAGAAGGAAATAAAGAATACAAAAATTCCACCCAAGACCGCCATTTGTAAAAGTTTATTTATTTTTTATATATTTATGTTCTGTAATTTGTATGGTGTACATAATAAAGAGTATTCTAATCTATTCTATTCCACCAGTGATGTACTCGTATTACCTACATTATACAATAAGTTAGCGAGCCTTTTACCAATAACCAAGCTTTTCTTTTTTATATACCAATGTTCTTTTCAAAAACCAATAAACAGTTTTAGAATTCTCCGAAACTGAAGTCACACCTTTCAATACATCACTTTATTCATTACAGTACACGAACGCGCGCAGTAAGTAAACGTTACGTAAATTCGAACGATATTTGAATTGGAAATACTCGTTTTGCACATCATTTTAATTTAGTTTGCAGACTTTATTCATATCTCTAGGTGAGCTTAATTGTTCTTGTTGCATAAACAGTCTTATTTTCTAATACATTGGATATTGCTAGTCCATTCCTTCCTAATGTTAGAAAAATGTATCTGCTCAACAAAGTAAATAACGCAATAAATGTTGTTGGTTGAACTGTCAAAATGAAAGCCATTACTATACGTAATTACGCGGCGGTGACCACTCATTGCTTCCAAACAGTTTTAAGCCGCCTTCATGGACACTGCAAAATTCAAGGTGTTTTCTAATGCGTCTGTAGTTTCATCGGCAACCAAACACTTTACAAGCTGAAATAAATATCAATTCTCGTATCAAACAGAACTGTTACAACAAAAATATACCCCGACGTTTACTCCGGGCGGCAACGAGTCAAGTACTGCCAATAAGAATAAATTGTACGAGTATAAGTCGGGAGGCGTTAGAATTGAATGGAAACGCTCATTCCAAAGATTTGTGGCTCAAAAGCAATTCAGAAATAGAAACGTCTATCTGCAATAAAATTGACTTGTAAATTCGGATAGTATAAGGACCTTGTAAAAGAGGGATTCGGAAACCGATTTAAATCTTATCTCTCCCCATTTCGAACTTCACATGTATTGATGCTTAGATAGCTATACGAAACGAGCGATTTATTGTTGAATAGTTTGCGGTTTTTGACGTAGTCATATAAAGTCTTAAGGAATGATTGATATGATTATTGAGTGAAGTATGATAATGTCGTAAATAATACATTGATATACCAATCAATCATTGAAACAGATGCAGACTTATGGATATTTTGAAGGGAACTGATTGGAAAGTGTAAAGTGGTATATTTTGTTTATTTTTCTGAACGTTTTTATTTTACGCAGCCTAAAAACTGTAATGTAGACTTGATACAATTACAGTTTATACGTGATCGTCAGAAAGCGTCAAGTTTATTGCTCTTATATTATTCAATTTAAGACATTCCATTAGTCGATTATTTGGGGTCTATGATCTGTAAAGCCACAGAGCACGGCATCGCCGTGTCGGTCTAGAGACGGCACTACAATCCGGTCACAGTTATTTTACCTCTGACAGCAACCGCAACCTTATTGGGACGAGAAAAAAGATCACAATGATTTTGACAGACTTGTCGATGACAGCAATCCAACAACAACCTTGTATGAATGAAAATAAAGATCAATGTGATATGGACAGTGATGTAAAATCAGAGGTGAAATTAATAACTGTGAACGGACTATAGTCATAAAATTCGTTGCGTTAAAAGTGCGTTGTACGCATAACTTCTGTCGCAGACGCCATTTAAAGCCGTCAGTTTCTGTACATAATTTATGTCGTAGTACGAGAAAACGGTAATACGCCTATCTACGATATACGTATTTATGGAATGTGTTGACAATGCTACCTCTAGTAGCGGGCCAAAGCGACTCCGTGATCTATGGTATAAGCTCACTCTTATCTAAAAATGTTTAATATTCCACGAAGGTGCACACAAAATGTTTCTTGAATATTTTTTTCAGAACTCTATCTTTTGCAGACAAATAGTATTATGGAAGTCAAACAATTTAAATAAAACGTTTTAAACTTAAACACTTTAAAAGGTGATATATTTCTAAGATATAAGTGGTACTTACATTTCACTTTGCGGTGTAATTTATTGCATATATTATACTGGTTTAATATATGCGATAAATTACACCGCACATTATTATAAATTAAACTTATGCTAGCTGCGCCCCGCGGTTTCACCCGTATAAATTTCGTTTCCGTGGGAATATCGGGATAAAAAGTATCCTATATGTTAATAATGGTTATAAAACATCTGTGTGCCAAATTTCATTCAAATCCGCTTAGGAGTTTTTGCGTGAAAGAGTAACAAACATCCATCCATACAAACTTTCACATTTTTAATATTAGTAGGATTTCATTGCCTTCTTCGTTGAAAAGATATCTCGGTTGTATGTTTTATGAATTGTGAAATTTTCACAATTTGGGACCAGAGAGTTCAGTTTTAAAAATGTGGTACAACACCTACACGTTTAAATAATTTATGATACTATTTATCGTCTAAGATTATGAACAGAGTATGCAGATATGTAGAATCTCTATAACTCGAACCTCGTTAAATCGAAATCCTCAGTAAGTCGAAAAAAAATGCCATTCCCTTCCACTAAACCCCTAAATACGCAGTATCTCGAATTATTTAGACTTTGTAACTCGAACAAAATGTTATTTCCCTACGAAGTATTGATAATACATAAATTTACTCTATAACTCGAATTTCAAAAAGGAGACTGTAAGTCGTAGTTAGTAAAATACAACGAATTCCAAGAAGACGTTACTTGGAATTCCCCGAAATAATAGCAATAAAATTCAAAATGAATGTTCGGGTTCGGGGCTTCTAATCTATTGTGTTTGTCTTGTACACGTGCAATGAATGAACACATTCATTAAACTTTCTAAGTGTTTTTTTTTTAGTATACAGTTTACTTCACTAATATGTAATTTGTTTTAATATGTAAAAAATAAATACATACTATAAAACTTACGTTGACTTGTTATTCAATTTTGACTCTACAAATCGAAAAATATACTTATGCAGACATCGCACCTTTGTAAGTCGAAATTTCAGCAGTTAAATCATGTATCTCGAAGTTCTTACTCGTTAACTCGATTTTTTTTTTGCATTTCCTTTGACATTCGAGTTTTAGAGATTCCACTGTATAATGCTTTGACTTCAAAATAATTTATAATAGTTTTGGCTGTAGCATTCATCACCCTCCTGCCCTGATCTCTCATGTTCTCGGGGTTAACGCAGCATGTGTTTTTTGGCCAACAGCATAATTAGCCTTTCAGTTAACAGCCTTTTCACTAAACGACGCCGCTCAACTAATGACCTGAATGACATTCATTATAGGTTAGGTTACAACTGTGAACCAGGCGGGAGCCAAAATTGGTCTCAGTAACTAAGCCTCCGACCAAATGGGTAAGGTAGGCTACGTTAGAACTGTAACCAACCGCGGCTACTTCCAAAGGCTAGGCTATTAACTGAAAGGCTAATTAAGCTAGTTGGCTGCCACGTATACATTTCTATTAGCCGTCATCACAAAATAGGCTAGTTGCCTATTTTTGAGAATTCAATTTACTCCTCGTCTGTTAGGCAAGCTTATTATGTTCGGTAATAATAGAAAACGAATTGTGTCTCATTAGTGACAGTTGAGCTAGCTTAGTAATGTTCCTTGTGGTTTATTTACCTGAACATATCCATAATTCAGTGAAATGTCTACATTAACAGAACTAATTTTTCATTTTTATAACGTATTTTGATTGTAAAAATGGGATTTCTTTCCGAATTTTAATTTCATAAGTTTTAAGGTGCCCACACAAAAAATGATTAAATACTACTAATTTAGTAAGTAGATGAATTATGAACATTGCCAAATTGTGCGAGAGGGACACATTACCAATCAGTGTTGTTATTTGCAAGATCATTCGTTTCGTAAGTATATTGTTAATGCAAAAGAAACTTTGATTCAGAAGTATTAAGTTTGTTTTTACAATTTGATACACTATCGTCTGCAAGAATTAACGTGTCGGGCTCTGATTCGCGTTCAACGTCTTGAGACGATTAATAAATCTAAAATTATTCACAAAATTAAGTTGATATTTGATAGTTTTAGCTCACGACCAATACAAAATTCATAAGGTATTTTTTATTGTCAACTGAGCCAAATCATAATTATGCATTTCCTTCAAAGCCATAATTATGATTTTTCACACTATTCAGCCAAAATTTCTTTCTTGTAACTAGTGCATTCTTATCTGAATATAATCTGAACTAATTTCAGTGAGCCGCATCCCAGGAAATTAAAGAAAGCCTCTCAGAAATACAGGCTCAGAGAAATTGTCTTGGGTATTTTACAGTCGCAGAAAAACAGTTTGCTTTTGAATCAGTGGTCGGATCGTCACCTACCAAATCAAAGATTCTGAAAACTGTGATGGATTATAGGAGTGGTCAAGTAATATTGGGTTTCCCTTTAAACTGTTTAAATCGAAAAAGATTAAATAAATCCAATGCGAAATGGACTACCTAATGGAATGGACGTTATTGACTTTTTCTTTTTGGCTCCTTTCGAAGTGGTTCCGGGTATCTAGACAGTCGATTTATATGGCTTTAAAAGGAATGCTCTTGGTTTCGTTCTTAACGGAAAGCTTGAAATGGCGAGATTTTTAAAAGCAATACGATCCATTCCACTGCAATAGTCTGGCAAAAACGAAAATAATATGGGAATAGATTATGCCGTTGTGAAAACCCTACTAATATTATAAACGTGAAAGTCTGTATGGATGGATTGATGGATGTTTGTTACTCTTTCACGCCAAAACTACTGAACGGATTTGAAGGAAATTTGGCACACAAATGGTTTATAATCAGGATTAGGATACTTTTTATCCCGCTATTCCCACGGGATCGAAACTTTTGTGGGTGAAACCGCGGGGCGCAGCTAGTAATAATATGTATCTTTTAGAGCAGTGGTGGTCCAGTGGTAGGTAACCGGCCCGACTTTTGAATTGTAATGTGACTGGTCGTGGGTTCGAACCCATTCAGGCGCTTTACTTTCTATAAATAATTTCATCACCACTGCTTTCAAAACGGTGAAGGAAAACATCGTGATGAAACTGGCATGTCCTAGAACCAAAAATTCGAAGACAACCTACCAACCCGCACTGGGCCCGTGTGGAAAATAAAAGGCCACTCTTGAAGAGAGGAGGCCTGTGTCCCAACCATAGAAATGTTAAAAACAGCCTATATCTTTGGTCCCAGCAATTGGAACATTATAGGGTAATTATGCATAATTATCTTTTTGGGTTCCACATAATTCTGACCACATATTAATTTGACTAAAAATATTGTTTCAATCAACTTAACCTCGACCAAAATGAACCCCAAAGGAAAGGGCCTTTAATACATTTTTTACTCTATAACCCTGTGTGTTTTCCATAACAAAACAGTAGAATAACAATAAGATTGTGAAATCGTGACCCACTTCGAGTGATTCGAGCTAAACCTAAGCAAATGATGAACTGTGTTGACCTCGGCCGTTTGATAGGCTTGATTGATTTCTTCCTGTGAAGCCCTGCAATGACGACAATAAATGATGAATACGAAATTGTTTTCTAGTTTGGTGGTACATTAAATATTTTCAATACTTAACAGTTTACGAGTATTGATCCTTCTTAAAAACAGGTAGATAGTCCAAAGTTTAGTTGATATTTTTCCACTTTAGCTGTGACACACCATATTATACCTAATTTTCACTATACCTAGCGTTTATAATGACTAATTCAACTACTTATGACATAAATTTATTCAACATACACAGATTAATTAGGTACTATTTTTAAAAGCTAACACTAATCCCAATGAGCTCCTGCCTTTTTCTATATTTTTTCGTATTATATACTTGTATATAATTGTATATAGTAGATATTAGTATGACTTATTATAACAAAATGATCGCTTAGGATTACCTGATATATTTCTTTTTTTATTTTATTCATTATATGGCATCACAGCTGAAATGGAAAACTGACACCTAACTTTTTGAGGCCACTGTATGTGTCACAGTCAAAACTTTTCAAGTCCAATCGATCTAGACCAATTTTGACTGCAAAAATCAGTCAACATTAAAGGACATTGCTCGGCTTCCATACATTATTTGCCTAAGAACCGTTGATGCCGTGAAATTATTTTTTGTGTTCTAAATAATGCATATTTTCGATTGAAACTCAATTTAAGTCACGGACACTTCAGCGAAATGTGAAAAATCTAAAATTCTTTCTGATTTTGAGGTTATAACGAGCCAACATAAATAAACACGGCACGGCACGGCACGGCTTACTCTAACTTATATAAAAGCTTGTAAAAAGGGAAGTTGTTGTGGTTTTACTTACCAAACGAGGAGCAGTCCATTGTTGTATACAATGAAGAATTTGCTCATCTTCCAATACCATGGAACCAGAGGCTGACCCGCAGTTAACACAAAATACATTATCGTTTTCCAATTCCATGTTACAATAAAAGTCCGTTGAGTAAATGCCGAGTAGTCGTTCTTAGTAGGTCCGTACGAAATCACAGTCCTTTGTTCACGCCAAGTTGTTAGATTAAATCAGAATACAAAAATAACACAAACGAAAACACAACCAACAATCCGTATGCGAACACAGGATGCGCACGAGGGTAGATATCAACGTACGTAGTGTCAACTAAATGTCATCCGTCAATTCATCAACTGTCAGTCATAGACTTTAGTCTATGGTGTCAATACTACTGCTCGATAAACATAAAATCGTAATCAATAATCTGTTTGTAAAAATAATAACCTTATTTTATAGATGAAACGCTGAGGGTAATTATAATTAATTGCTTTGTATAATTACGATACACCCTGTTAATGGATCAATAATTTCACAAAGTGTTTATTTAAACTACTCTGTAGATGTGGCTGTATGAGCTTAATACCTTTGCATAATCAAAACCCAAAGTGAAACAGAAAAAACATAGGAACATATATTGAATTACTATTTAAAATGTTTTTGAAATCAAAGAGTGTCCGTGTTATTCTAATAACTGTAAAGTAATTAAAAAAATAAAATATAAATTATTGTAAAATTTAAATACGTGACGATTCTTAGGCCATTGCTATACATCTCCTTTGACTATTTCGACAGTTAGGTAACTAGGTACTAACATTTACGACACCAGGTAACTTGTTTTATTGGACTTTTTAAAACGAATTTGTTTTTTTTTGTAATTATTCTTGATATTAAACTATGCGTTCCGTAAAAACTATTTTTATAAGAGACAAGTCTTTATTTTAACCGTATTTGACTGAAAACATGTCAAAAATGGTTTTGGCCGATTTATAGTATTGACTAAATCTACGTAGGTAGGTACTCTGAAAACTCGCGTGGACTTAATAACAGAGAACGTGTAAAAAAGGGTCACGTGTAGTATTTTTATCTCACGAAGCGACGCGCGCTTTACTTGTGGTCAGCAAGTGTAAACACGCACCGCACCGGTACCGTCCGAGACAATGGCGAAGTCGAAAGTGTGTGTATGTGTGTGTTATATGCTGACGCTATATCGTACTCACGCACACATTCACAGCGTGCTTGCACACTTGATTACTACAAGCAAAGAGCGCGTCGCCTATTGAGATAAAAATACTGTACCTAAATCGGAAATGCTTTTCTCCAGTAAAAAGAAACAATAATTAACAAACGGACAGACAAAGCGTTTCATATAAAACCTAAGGATGATATCATGGTAGACACTGTCGTGCTACACACAGAGGAATTTCATTAGAGCTCTTACTAAAATTCTTCCTGCTCGTATCATTGAAACCATATGAATAATTTATAGAGCAATAACTTATGATTAATCAACAATTTTTTTATAAAACTATTCAGTCTTATAATAAATTTTTATACAGTTTTATTTGTCCACTGGCGAGCTTTATAAATTCCCATAGGCTACCAAACTAATGAAAATTCGTTTTTAAATACCAGGCCCCCATAATTTAGACTCCAGCCTGCAATAAAATTAGCATATAGCTTACTTAATTAATGAAACCTAACCCTTCTTATGTCATCATTATGCTGTTGTTTTGTCTACACTGTTGACCACTTACAGTACCTACTGCAAAACGTTCTACTTATAAATTTTGGCAGTACTCTATTTTTTTAGAAATTAATTATTAATTCTACTTACAAACTGCACAATGGAGTTTGATGCGGTTTTTATCACCATTAAGAAAATGTATTCTGGAAGTTTTATGTAAATAATATGTTTATAGTATAAAAAGAAAGAAAGAAAAATGCGTTTATTGGCATTACACCAAAATGAATACACATTAAAAGTATAAAACAGAAAACCATGGCTAGAATGCCAAAAGGCCCATTTTTTTTTTTTGGGTTGGAAATCGTCTTTTGTCCTGTCCCGCTCTGGGCTGAGCGGAAGGGAGTGTCAGACTTTTACTGACTAAAACCCACCCGTGTTCCTTCAGTTGCCTGTGCCAGGGGCCACGGTATTTCTTTCGAACAACCCGCAGCCCTGGCAGGCATCGGCCCTAACGGACCCCGTCAGTTCGTGCTGACATCTCTTTGAGGCGCGAATTTCAAGAAAAGGATATAGAAAGAAAGAAAGAAAAACGCGTTTATTGGCATTACAGCAAAATGAATACACATTGAAACTATAAAACAGATAACAAAGATTATAATGCCAAAAGGGCCTTTTTTTTTTTTTTTTTGAGGATGGGAAATCATCAAATGACTCCTCCCGCTCTGGGTGGAGCAGGAGGGAGTGTCAGACTCTTACTGACTAAAACCCACCCATGTTCCTTCCTTAGCCCTTTATGTTCCAGGGCAGCGGTAACCCTTTCGGACAATCCCGCTACCCTGGCAGGCTTCGGCCCTATCGGGCCCCGTCACTCATGCTGACATCTCTTTGAGGCGCGCGTGGAACACAAACACGCCGTCCGGCATGGGCCTGGTCCTGATCGGACGGTGAGTTACCCATTACTCACCGCCCGCAGGCCCGCGCCTACGGTGGCCGGGAGTCGTCACGCGGCTCCCGACGCCCGGAGCGTCTCCCGCAGCGGCTGAGGCGTGAGGTGCGCAAGGTGCGTTCTCTCGCCCACCCCGCCACCTCCTTCGCTAGCATGACTGCTTTGCAGAAGGAGGTGACTGCCTCCCACTCCCTCTCGCCCCGGACCATGGCTTGAACCAGGGCCGGACGCGAGAGGTCGCCGCCGCTGCCGATCGCCTCTATGAGGACACGGCGGTGCTCTGCCCAAGCAGGGCCTCAGCTCAGCATAATGTCAGATGACAACACATATTCGGTCTATTATACTCACCTACTTACATTTTCAAGAGCTGTAGAATCGAATTAGGTACAGCTTAAGGATTGTAAACTTGTAACAATTACCTCGAGATTATAATATAAAATAATGATTTACCTACGTAATTAATAATACCTAACGTTGTGTGTTTTATTCATAATTATTTCATAAACAAACCGGAAAGCAGTCATTAATACGGAGTACCTTCATTAGGCGGAGTGGAGGCCCAGTACCCACAAAATTTCGGATTTTAGTCGCTCCCAAATATTCCACGAGCTCTTGAACTATAATATTTATAAATGTAATTGTACCTACGATTACACACAGTGTGCCCACAGCCACCTACAGCGTATTTTGACCTATTTCGACCACATAATGCGAAGGGGAGATAACAGCCTTGAAAAGCTGGGCATTGTTAGCAATACCGAAGGAAAGACAGCACGAGGCCGGTCGCCAACACGATGGTCTGACCAAGTAAAAGAAGCTACGTCCTCAAGAAAATTTCTGCAGGTGGTAATGGCAACTTTGGACCGGAATCGATGAAGGCAGATTGTTCGCTTAAAGGGGTCCAGTGACCACAATCCTCAGCAATGAGGGACCGATTGAAGACAAAGAGGTGTACAGTCACGAGCACCAATATGTCGACACTTGGCAACTTTTAATTGCGATTTTTTCGTGAAATAACGAATGCGACATCGAAATACGACACATTACATAAACGTATGGGTTCGACAATGCTATGTTCGTAACAACATAAAATTTCATTAAAAAATAAAGGAGTAAATCGCTTTTGAATAAGGCCGAGTATACATACTTTTGCTCGTGACTGTACCTATTGCTTGTTAATCTGATTCAATGTAAATATGTAGTCTTTCTTCATAAATTATGTGTATTATGATGAATGATCTGAGTCTTACATATTTAATAGGTTTTATTTGAAGAAAGATAATAACAATAATATCGAAAGGTTAATTTGATTTCTTAGCACGCAATTGTAGAATTGATTGATAGTTAGAAGGTAATGTAAATAAATTGGTTATGAATATTTTATTTAAAATAAATACTCCATTATTGATTCCGGACTGTTGGTATAACCAAATATTGGTTTGAAAGCTTTGGTAGATCTGAGGATAAGATATTTCCTTCAATTTTGACGACCTAGGTATATCAGCTATGTATATCAGGAAAATTTACGTGAATTAACATGAGTGACATTTATCTAGGTAAATACCCACAAGGTGAGACAAAAGTAATGTCATAATGTCAATGTGCCAAAATGTTTGCTAATGGTGTTATTATGCCATTGTGATTTGATACATATATGTTGTAGATAGATAAAGAATTCGTTGACAATACAATGGAGCGATACACATAGCCACACAGCTCATGCAACGATGGAGATTTTTAAACATTAATTTCGGCTCCGTGTGATCTCTCGTTTTGGCTATTTGAACTGGTCGGTCAGATCGCCAGATCTGACGGCGCCAGACTTCTTTCCTTGGGGCTTTTTAAAATCTCGAGTTTACCACAATAAAACTGAAACTAAAGAAGAAATCACCAATTTGGAGGATGTTTTGCGAGCAATTTTCAAAATACCAAAATGTAAATCAACTCAGGAGGTGGTCGTTTGAACCATATTATTTTTTCGACTTAATTTCATAAATTTAACACCTTTAAATAAACTTTCCGTGCAAACAGAGCCCAATTTTTTTAATTTCCAAATGTCAATTCACATTATTGACCTTTATATCTTACACCTTAAAAGACCTTTCTTTTCCTAGAGGAAATGTAAGGTCTCTTTGATATGAAAGGTTGGTACACAGATCGGGAAGCGGCGACCGTACATCGGTTCCAAACATTTTCACGCCGTCTTCATGGATACGTGCAAATCCGAATGGGTTTTCTCATGCGGCTGTAATTTCACCGGCAACCAACCACTTCATAGCTGAAGTAAATAACAATTCTAGTATCAAACAGCGATGTTACAACAAATAATTTCGTCAAGTCATCATAAGGTAACCATAATACAAACTGTGTGCCCTTGGGTTTTCGCAACGGCAAAAATGACGAAATTCAACGAGGATTTTTTAACAACGTCTTATATAAGGATCTGTTATGCAAACTTCCATGCTTCTATGACCGTGGTTTAGGCTGAGCGTTGTCTGTCAAGTAAGTAGTAGATTCATTGTTGACACTCTCTTTTTGTCCTTGGCGATCCTAATTATTATACATAATAAAGGTTCTAGACTAACCAGACGTTCTACTTAGATATTCTTTGAGAATTCTTTATTTACCTAAGAAATTACCTACTCATTACTATCTACCTGGCAGCCTGCCTGACGGGCTGTATTACTAATGTGCTCATTAGTAATGAGCATCATCATCATAGGCGTACAGCCTGTCAGGTAGATTTCATTTGTAAATTATGACGTCAATCCTTGTGACGTAATAGCCCCTATTCTTTGTTCAATTCGTCTTGCTTCCTTATATGTCCTTATCTGTCTCTGACAACATATCTATCTATCAGAATGTCCCGATATTATCGATATCGTCCCTCTCTTGAGGCGCTAATCTGGCTTTTTTCTTTGTATCCAGACTTACGGGATGAAAAATAGCCTTTTATTTAGTTCCTCAAGTGCCCTTCTGTGAAGAATTTTAAAGGAATTTACTGCTCATTTTTGTTATGGTATGCTATAAATTTAATTTCTTTCGGTATCATTATGAAACGTAGGTTTATCTTCCCTATGATTAATGCTCGCCAGAGCAAGACAGATTGGCTGAATAATCATTGTATAAAAGCGTTTCTGAAACATCAAGCTGACATAGTTAACTGGTTAATGTCTGGATAAATGAATCATTATGCTAACAGATGAATTGCCAAACTGGGTATATAAATAGATTCGTATGCTAATTTTACCGGTGATAGCTATGTAGCTAATATACCCCTCCCATATGGATGTCCATATGGGAGGGTCTACTATGCAAAGCTATGAGGTCTTTGCTTTATTGTTGGTAAAGATAGAAGAGTCTTCATTTTAACCAATTACGGTTCGTAAATTACAGGAGTCGACCATTAATCTACTTTATCAGTCGTATATGGTTGAAGTTGGCTGAGCATCATAATGATTCATGGCGTGACTCGTGGTAAAAAGATAAGCCTGTCAGCAGGTTGGTAGCAGAGCTGTCTGCCTTAGCTGCGTCTGACTATCATAATCTATTATCATCGTAGATATATAGATAGAATACTCTTTATTATATACACCATATAAATTACACATATAATTACCTACCTATCCTTTTCCCTACCTATGTTGGCGTCGGCTTTTAGTCTAACCGGATGCAGCTGGATACCAATGTAACCAGCTGCATCCGATTGATTTTACATGGAGCGACTGCTTATCTGACCTTCATAACATGGTTACTAGGTAATACGAGACCCTTTGGCAAGACTGGTTGTCAGACTTTCGGGCTTCTGACGACACGTAACGATTGTCAAAGATCCACGAATGACAGCCAAGACGAACGGCTTAACGTGCTTCACGAGGCACGTTAAAGCATCGTTAAGTTTAGGGGTCTTGATCTTGTCACGGACCAACCGCGGCAAGCGTAGCTTAACCTGATCGATCGACCCGTGCGGCGATCATTACTTAGCCACAAGCCCCTCATAATCATATCATAATCTATAGCCATACTAATGTTATAAATGCGAAAGTAACTCTGTCTGTCTGTTAATCTATCTTTCTGCTTGTTACATTTTTACGCCTTAAGGAATTGCGATGAAACTTGGCACGCAGGTAGACCATGACCTGGGTTAGGACATAGGATACATTTTATTACGGTAGTAAGTTCCCGCGATATACTTTCCGACAACCACGCAAGCGAAGCCGCGGACAAAAGCTTGGTATTCAGAAATACTCGCTGAAGCTCTTTTAATGATCGATGTGACCAAGGAGTGTCACTCTTGGCGTGATCGTAGTACAGTTGTTATCATAACTGTCCAAGCTCTAAGTAACACCTTAGTTGATTTATGACCTGGGGTGGGAAAGGGGTGACGCATAGCTAGATAGCAACAGAACTGCACGCTAGATAAACCAAACATTAATCTAATGAGATAAACCTACATCGTCTAAACAGCTTCTAGTTTCTAACATTAGTTATCTGTCTAAACGCTTTGGCAATTATGTAATTACAAGTTAAAGATAAGACTCTATTAGCCCAATAATGCTAAGTTTAGGTCATTTGTACGCCAAGCTTTTTGGTTCTTAGCCGATTTCATCAACCTAGAAAACTTAGTGCTTTTGCGAGAATTTATCAAAAACAAGAAGAATATTGGATTTAATGTTTCAAGAAGTTTGTTTTATTACCTACGGGTACCAAAGTTTGTATAGGAGAGTGGCTCGTGACGTCTGCTCTACTCCAAGGCTTAACTACATAAGAAATAAGTAAGGCTATTATTTATCTGTATTCAACTGGATACTGACTGAGCAGTCAGTAAGTAAAAAAAAGATCGAATTCTCCCTTAGAAAGACAGCTCTTTCTAAGGGAGAATTCGATCTTTTTTTTATAACTAGTATAAGTCTTATAATGCGAATAAATTTGACAGTTTTTCCATAGTAGGATAAGTCGTAATTCGTAAGATAAGTAAACTAGGTAATGAAGTTTGATTCGTCTTCGGATACTTGTACACATAGTTAACGAAATTTCACAAAATAATGTCTGAACAATTGAATGAATGTAACGGTTTTGCAACGTAACTATTTTCTTTTAATCAACTTTTAACCCCCGATAAAAACAGAGGGGTGCTATTCATAATCATATCCAGATCCTGCCCATATCCAGATTAATTTCTGGCAGGCGCAACATGCATTTTACTTCCATACTTCTTTATTGGTTGTCATCTCGATAGTCACCTCCTTTCTAACAATTAGCATCATTCACACAGTCCATCCATCGTTTCATTGGTCTTCCCCTACTATTATAGCCATCGACATTCATACTCCAAACAACTCAACTTTTTATTTACCTCAGTATTCTTTGTATGTGCAGGTACGTGGCGATAGTGAAGCCTCTACAACATAGACTGAGTCGTCGGGTGGCGCGCGCGGCGCTCTTCACCGTGTGGTGTGCAAGCGCATTGCTTGCCCTGCCCAGTCTTCTCTACTCTGACACTTATAAGAAGCAGTAAGTACATATTTTGTTAAATTATACTACCAGCCTATTATTTCTCCACTGCAAGAGCAAGGCTTCTTCTCATAACCAGAAGTCGTGCCTTCATTGATCACCACGCTTGCTCAAGACAAGTTGACGATTTCAGACTTATATTAGGTAACTAGTCCTTGTTTCCTTACGATGTTTTCCTTTACCCATCGTCAATAATATCAAAGATTAACTCGGATTTGAACTCACTGAACTTCTGACTATTGATACGTCTTCTACAGTTTTTCTAACGCAAGTTAGGCTAACTGCTCATAAAATAGCTATGTCCATGATAAGGTTAAAAATCTTAAAGTGAAATTATTACCTACATATAAGTAGTCCCGTTTGGTGTGAGGCCTCAATCTTCAGGATATTTCTAATTAGTCAGGGAAATATTCTACACGTGGTGGGCATTTAGTAAAGTATAAACGATATTCAATTTTATTGACATACTTAACCAATAAGGCCTTTGCTTGAGAATTTCTCCGAGGCAGGACAAATTCTCGATTTTACACTTTGTACTGTGAGAACTTTACAAGCTCACAGTAAAAAGAGGCATAAAAGCAGAGTCCACAAACTGAGTTTTGAATGTGGTTTCTGATTGGTCGTTAAACTCCCGTAGTAGACTTTGCCTACAAGATCCACCAATTGAGTTTGAAACAACCTCTGATTGGTTGTTAAACTCTCATAGTGGATTTTGCACAAAAATTGAAATTGTGAATGATCCGTGGTACATTTTGCCAATTGGTGGTCTCTGTTTTATGCTACCGGGAGGAATCAATTAAACTTAAACAAAAGTTTGTCGTTTAAGGGCTGATTTTTCAATCATCTGATAACTTTATTTTATTTATTTATTTATTTTATTTTATTTAACCATTTATGTACACACATATATAAACAGACATTGAAAGACAGAACAGAAAAAATAGGTACAGAGGTGATGCTTATTTCATAAGAAATCTCTTCCAGCATACCTATGATAGGACAATAAATACAGAGATGTAGACAGCGTGTGATAGAGCAAAGGAGACAAACAATAATACATAGAATCAAAAACAAACAATTCACTTAAAAACTAAACAAATATTACGAGAATATATACATACAAATAAACATACATAAATACTTCTAAAATAAAATAAATACATACACAACTATGATGAAGTGGACAGATAGTGTTCTTTCACTCTTCTTTTGAAAACTGCAATAGTTTGGCAGTCCCTAATGTCAGGCGGTAGTGAATTCCACAATCGCACCGCGTGCACTGTGAAGGAGTAGGAGTAGAAGTCGGTGGAATGGGGAGGGGACTTAAGAAGGTTTTTAAGATGCGACCTACAAGGTGCATCTGAAGGACGGGCGTAGGAAAAACGCTCCCGCAGATAGGATGGTGTTTTGGGATTGTGAAGGAGATTGAATAGCAGACATAATATCCGAGAGTTCCTGCGAAGTCGAATGGGGAGCCACTTGAGTATCTTGCGAAAGTTGGAGACATGATCAAACTTTTTAAGGTTAAAAATAAAACGAATACAAATATTTTGCAAACGCTCAAGTTTATTTAAAAGCTCCTCCGTGGCATCCAAGTAACAGGCATCGGCGTAATCAATAATGGGTTGAATGAGGGTTTGAGCAAGAGAAATTTTGGTGTTCAGGGGCAAGAGGCCCTGAAGACATTTCAAGGAATGGAAAGTAAAGTGCACTTTGCGACTGACTTGAGCAACATGAGCAGACCACGACAGGTAGGAGTCCATGGTCACTCCCAGGTTTTTAACCGTTTGAGCGTATTCAATCTGAACTCCATTCAGACAGAGTGGAGTCAGCGACGCTACATTGAGCCTATTCCGCATATACCTGCCGCCGATAATTATGGCCTGGGATTTCCTAGGGTTGATTTGCAGTCCAAAAGACCGCGACCACTCACTAATCAAATCCAGGTCACTGTTCATGGCTGAAACAGCAGCTTCCGCATCTTCCCTTAGGAAATTATTGTAAAGCTGCAGGTCGTCAGCATAGAGATGGAAGTAAGAAGAGATGACTCTGGTGACAGAGTTAATAAAAATAGAAAAGAGAAGAGGAGAGAGAACGCCACCCTGAGGCACACCTGCGGTAAGAGAGCACCAATCAGAAGATGACTCGTCAAGACGAACCCGCTGTGAGCGGCCATTAAGATAAGAGTTAAACCAACCAATAGAGGAAGAGGAGAAATTTAAAGATTTAAGGATCCCTAGAAGGATGTCGAAATCGACAGAGTTAAAAGCACTGCTAAAGTCGAGAAGTACAAGTAAAGTAAGAGATTTGTGGTCCACAGCCCAACGGATGTCATCAGTAACCTTCAAAAGAGCCGTTACTGTGCTATGACCAGGTCGAAAACCAGACTGAAAAGGACTAAGGAGGTCATTCGCAGATAGAAAGGCAGAGAGTTGTTGATGAACAATATGCTCAAGAACTTTAGAGAGAAATGGGAGGATAGAAATGGGACGGAAATCAGTGGGTGAGACCGGCTTAGGAATTTTGGGTAAGGGGATGATATGAGCCTGCTTCCAGACCTCAGGAACAGTACAAGAGAACAGAGAGAAATTAAAAATGTGGGTCAAAACAGGAAGTAGTGTAGGGAGGATAGGAGAAATCATTCTTGAACAGATATTATCATTACCAACTGCAGTGGAGGAGATAGCACAAATCGATTTTTTGACCTCACTTTCACTCACTTGATTTAACTCAAAAGAGGAACACTGCGGCAATGGCAGACCAGAAAGTTTATTTAACGTAGCTGATCTGACGTGCGGATCAAAAGTGACAGGGGGATGAGAGAAATGTTTGTTAAGAGCACACACGTCAACGTCATTACTGGAAAACACTGGAGACTTGCCAATGCCGACAGTTTTAAGAAACTTCCAGACATCAGACGGGTTACGATTTTCAAGAGAATTATGGAAGTAGCGTCTCTTTGCATCTCTACACATACGCCTGCAGCGATTTCGCAGCACCTTATACGCATTCAAGTTGCGCTCAGAAGTACTGCGTTTCAACCTTCTTTTAGCTCTGTCCCTACTTGCCATCGCATCCTTAATGGCAGGAGTAAGCCAAGGAGCCGGAACATATTTTACCTTGACTCGACGGATGGGGGCATGCCGGTCAAATAAGCTGAGTAAAGTTCTGTTAAAGATATGAACCATATCGTTGATACATGTGCTCTCCAAGACGTCCGTCCAGTCGATACCACCAGCATCACGCAGCAATGCCTCCTGGCTTATGCCCTTGTAGTTCCGAAGGAACATATATTGCGGCTTACGCTTGGGAGGGCGAATCCTGTAGGACATAAAGATGAGGTCGTGATAGGAAAAACAAGCAGTGAGCTGTCCGTGGACAGATACATTATTGGAGTTAGAGACAATCATCAGGTCCAACAGAGAAGGGGTGCAATTAGGAAAATGATGAGTAGCAGACAGAGGCAGAATACTAAGGTTATAGGAGGATAAGAGAGATTGAAGTTTGTGAGTACGACTATCGTTTTTAAGAAGACAAGTATTAAAATCGCCCATCAAGACTACGTGGTCATAAGAGGGACAGAAATCATCTAAGAGCGAATCAAAAGAGTCAAAGTAATCGATACTGAGGTTAGGGCTGTAAACGACCCCGAGAAGCATTTTAGCGTGATGCAAGGAAATTTCAAGAAATAGATGCTCCGCTGACCCCGAGTACGAAGATGGTGATGTGCTGATAATCTTGTAGGGAATATCAGTACGCAAGTAAATGGCAACACCACCACCACCCTTCCCAATTCTATCATTACGGATAAGGACAAAGCCAGGAAGGGTATAATTAACAGATAAGAGAGAGGGTTTGAGGAAGGTCTCAGAGATGAGCAAAGCATCAATATGTGCACTGTTAAAGGAAGCCAGAAGATCTGAGTAATGGGCAGGAATACTCTGGGAGTTAATGTGGGCTATGTTGAGATTGTAGGGGAGGTGGGACATCAAAGAGGAAATCTGGTCGCTGAGAGTAAGAGGAGAGGAAGAACCACTCGCCGCACTAAGGAAACTGCTTGAAGAGGACGAACAAGAGAAAAAGTCATCATTAAGGTCGACATCGACCATAGCTGGCAATAAAATAAAATAATAATATATCTATTATAATAATATATAAAAAATAAAGAAAAGCAAAACAATCAAAATACTAACAATAGTAAAACTACTAATGTGCATGCAAATAAAATAACAAAAATAATTTAAAACGCTCAACCAATAAAACACCTATCGATTCGCTGGTGTTGGAAGAGATTTTAACACAACATACTTATAGGTACGTAAAAAGAGAGAAAAAAAAAATTATACTTAAGGCATGAATTATGTTAACATAAAAAAAAAAAATAAGAATGGATAAAATCAATAAAAATATCGTCAGCCACAACATTCGCAAACAAACCATAACAAACGCAAAGTGTAACGAAACGCAAACGTAACGTCAACATACAGGAAAAAAAAAAAAAATGACACTGACACTTGACAGACGTCACTAAGAATAAAAATAAAAACGTCTACCCGGCGAGCTAAGCGTGAGAAAAAATTAACTAAAAGTAAATGCTTTGGGTAGATTCGCAAAAGGAAAATGTAAATTTAAAGTGTACCGACATAACACAAATCTGTTACAAAACGGTGAATGAAAAGCATGCAAGGGGACGTCTAAAACAGCCAACTCAGCGACGAGCCTTCCTCACAACCTTTTTTTGGGGGTTGCGGTAACAGTCGATGGAGAAGCCACTGCAGGCGAGGTAGACGCGGCCAGCACGGGATCATTGGTTGCGGCAGCACTAGCCGGAGCGGGGAATAATGCGATTAAACTGTCTAGCTCACCCATGGATGCTATCTTCCGGCGTGCCTTGTCAGGCGTTAAGACAATCACCTTGCCCTCTGCAGACCAGCAGCTATTGATGCTAAAATGTTTACGGGCCGCAATAAAAACCTGGTGTCGTGACTTGGTCAGGAACTCCGAAATAGTGATGCCACTGCCCTTGAGTGTAGTTTTACTGTCCCACACTAACCGACGATACTCCATGTCATTAAATCGCACCAACACAGGTCTTGTTTTGCCCTGGGGGGCTCCTAGTCTGTGGCATACATCCAAGTGATCCAGTTTAATGTCATCGATCGATAGTTGTTTTGACAATATAAGGAGAATCACATCACACAGCTTTTCATTAGGCTTCTCAGGAATACCGTGAAATAGCAGGACCTTTCTTCGCATCGCAGTCTCAGTCGCAGTCTGTCCAGACTCAAAGATAGGAGTTCTATCTGAGTTTTGAAGTGAGCAAACGTTTTGCAAACGAAGGATTTAAACTCGGAGAAGTCGAGGGAAAGTGCAGCAAGGTCCGAGTGTGCAGGGTCAGTTCCAGCTGTAGCTCTCAGCAGCTTATCTTCGTACTCGCGCATGCGAGAGCTAAACAGCTTCTCCAGTTCTTCCATACTGTGCACAAGCTTGCTGTCCATGGCTTGATGGAGTATTTCACTTGATATGGATGTGGAATTGTAAAGTGAAAGGAAATACTAAGCGAAGGTGGGTTTATTGGTTAATTAGCACATAAATAAAGTAAAAAGAAACTATTAACTATTTTTAAATAAATATTAAATATGAGAGCTAAAATTACGTATATATGTCAAGCCTACCCACATAGGAAAAAAAAAACTTTATTCGAGGAATAATTTTAAAATTTTGACAGTTAAGTATTTCATACAAAAACTCTCGAAAGTTAATTTTATTCCTGGAATATAAGTTATCTGGCGATCGAAAAATCAGCCCTAAGTTCAATAATTATTTCTAGAAATTTTCGTCTTGTCAGCCAAATACAGCTACTGTTTTTCCTCTCCATTCTATTTATAAATTAATGTCTGTCTCGTATTTTTGCCATCTTTTTATAACCGACTTGCGGAGGTTGCGTGTAAACACCTATAAACTCTATAGTAACCTTTTTTTTTTTTTTTTGAGGATGGGAAATCATCAAATGACCCCTCCCGCTCTGGGTGGAGCAGGAGGGAGTGTCAGACTCTTACTGACTAAAACCCACCCGTGTTCCTTCCTTAGCCCTTTATATTCCAGGGCAGCGGTAACCCTTTCGGACGATCCCGCTACCCTGGCAGCTCTATAGTAACCTTTAACGGTAGATTATAAATATCGCTAGACGGCCAAACATACGCTTTATTTGCAGTTGACCTTTGAAGAATATAAATCAATAACCGATCCGATCTCTATTTATAAAAGATTCCATTCTTCTTATCTACGATATTGACATAGTAAGCTATTATCATGGTTCCAGTGAAAAAACCTCAGAATAAGTAAAATAAGAAAATATCTAGACGTGACGATGATTATAAACAGACTGTTTGTATAAAAAAATATATGATAGAAACTACTACTCGTAACCTTAATTTTCGTTAACTGACAAAAACAGTCATCTGCCTAGCCTTTTCCCAACTATGTTGGGGTCGGCTCCCAGTCTAAGCGGATGCAGCTGAATACCAGTATTTTACATGGAGCGACTGCCTATCTGACCTCCACAACCCAGTTACTGGGTAATACGATACCCCTTGGTAAGACTGGTTGTCAGACTTTCGGGCTTCTGACTACCCGTAACGAATTCAAATTCAAATTTCTTTATTTGTACACATAGGTGTAATGTTGTGGTACATGATGGTATAAAATAAAATAAATATGTTGTGTCACTATGTGTTGCCTTGCAAGGCGTACAAATATTACTCACCCATTAGGTAATGGGTGTACAGTAAGGCCTATAGAATTATAAAAATACTGCCAAATAACAGTTTTAAATCTGTATCACTGTCAAGGATCCACGAATGACAGCCGGGACCAACGGCTCAAGGATCCACGAATGACAGCCGGGACCAACGGCTTAACGTGCTCTCCGAAGCACGGAGGGGTCTCGGTATGTAAAGATGGTCACCCATCCACAGAACAACTGCGGCAAGCGTAGTTTAACCTGACCGATCGACCTGTACGGCTGTTATTATTTAGCCACGGGCCCTTCAACAGTATGATAAATAATTAATCTATTAATAACAAGCAATGGGAAACTGTTACTGAAGGCTGCGGGTGTCGATCTCAGGACGAGCTGCTTCTCACATGGACAACGGACGTCTCTTGCTTCCGCACCTCCAAGTTTGACTCTCCGTATATTTTGGCTGTTGAGAGCAAAACTGCAAACGTATGCAGGGAAGTTTGACAAAAATGTGGGTGTTATTTTAGTGTATTGTGATATCTTACGATTTCCACGCGAACGTAGTCACGGTTATTAATAAGTACGGTACTCTTCCATGCCTACTTTTTAGTTATTGTCTATAAACTTATATTTTAGATACGTTGAACAGAGTTACTGTATAAAATAGTTATTACATTAGGGACTAAACTTTCATATTCGTAGTGTGACATACATAATATGCTAACTTTCCTCTACTAATTTATTTAATTACAACACTATCTCTGCGCAGGCGACCTTGAACTGGAATTTTGTATAATCTCCGTTTTGAGGAATAGGTCACTTCCACAATGTAGTTTTTTAGAGTTCCATACCCAAAGTGTGGAGCGGGCTGTATCTCATGAACCGAAATAGACATAGAAAGCCATTAAAGTCATATAGAATTACACAGACTGTGTATTTCTATTGCCATTATAACAACAAATAATAACAATAAAATAAAGTTAAAAAGTAAAGAGGGTCCATACAAGTAATATGTTTATTTCGGCGTTTTTACCGGAACCCATTCATGTGCGAGTCCGGTTTGGCCGGTTTTTTAGAGACTGAGAACTTACAGCCGGCCTATTCTGTGAAAATATTACCGTAACAACTTAGGTAAAGCAGAGCAGTCATTCCACCTGATACTAGAGACTGCCACTCTTGACAGTTGAAACGTACTTTCCGTGTTGATTATTTAGCTTATTGCGGTCAACCAGCCCGGTACCGTTTGTAATTATTGAGTCATCTGAATTGCAAACATTTTCGACTCGGCAACACGCTCAAACCCTGGATAGCACCTAGTCAATAAAATATTTTCAAATCCCTACTCCCCTTTTTGGCTTGGCGTTCCTGCCAACTCAACCGAATCTGTGCCCTGATTTAGGCCTAAACATCCCGAATTGAACGCAGACGGTTCTAAGCTAATCGAACCGCAAAATGAGTTATCGTGTATTTATGAATTAAGAGGCAGCTAGATTGGTTAGTGTTTCCAAATTGCTTTTAGAATCGAAAATCTTTATTTTGCATAAAATAACGAGCAGTTGTGGCACAGTGGAAACGGCCACGACTTATGAGTTGTAGGTCGTAGCGTCGTATGCTAACAGGCACTTAACTTTGTGTAAATTATTTCATCACCACCGCTCTCAAAAACGGTGAAATAAAACATTGTGAAGAAACTTGATATGTTCTACAACTAAAAAATAAAAAAAGCAAAAAGTTTCAAGTTGTTTGTCATAGGCGTCGTTTTTATGGTTTTCGAGGGTGCTGAAGCTGATAATAGTAACATAGTAACTGAGGAGTTAAAGGACGATGCCGATATGAAAAGAGAACGGAGGGCGTTGGCTGTCCGATGCAATATGCTGGCTCGCAGGTTTGCGCGTTATACTCCAGAGGTGAAATCAACTATTTTTAAAGCTTTTTGCCAATCGGTGTACACGTGCTCTCTGTGGGTTCGGTATACGCAAAGGGCATACAACGCCCTCAGAGTTCAGTACAATAACACCTTCAGGATGTTGTTAGGGCTTCCACGTTACTGCAGCGCCTCCGGGATGTTTGCTGAAACACGTGTGGATGGTTTCAACACCATCCTACAAAAACGGATGGCGTCCATAATGCGCAGAGTGCGTGGGAGCGCCACCAGCATTCTGAAAGTCATCAGTGATAAGCCGTGTTGCGACATCATGACTCACTGGGTACATGTTCATGTGCATGTGCCCGGAGTGTCAGGTGAGCGCGGACGGTACATGAACTGATTGTGTGTGCATTATTGTTACTACAGTATGGCCATTTTAATAGGTAACATTTGACAATTCATAAAAATTCAACATCGTAACCCTATAACGGCGGGCATAAAATAATATATTTTTTCGTTTTGTTAGAACTGCACAATTGCTTAACTTTTTTAACCGACTTCAAAAAAAGGAGGAGGTTCTCAATTCGGTTGTATTTTTTTTTTTTTTAAATTTTTTTTTATGTTTGTTACCTCAGAACTCCGTTGTTTATGGATCGATTTGCAAAATTTTTTTTTAACTTTAAAGGATATGCTTCCAGATTGGTCCCATTTTATTCAAAATCCAGTTCTGATGATGGGATCCATGAGGAATCGAGGGAACTCCTCAAATATTATAGGCAACTATATAGTAATTTTAATATTTTCATCGAGAAATCAAGCGTTTACAGTCAAAAAGTAACATTTGATGAAGTGGAACTGGTGAAGAAGATCAGATATGGCTAACGGAACTTGTCCCTCGCATAGATATCACAATCAAGATAGTTAAGCAACTATGACAATACAAATAAACATACAATCCTGAATAGTTATATTGAAAATGTTATCATTGAACTGATCTGATGATCATGATGGAGCCGGAAGACAGGTACCGGAACTCCGTAATTAATCAACGTATTCTAGCCGTGTTTGGGCTTATTAGAATTGTCATGAAATGCACTTTGGCTATAAGTTACTATCGAACTGATCTGATGATGGAGCTGGAAGGTGGAAGGTTGGCATGAGAACTTCAAAATAAAACAATGTATCCTAGCAGTATTTGGGCTTAGAACTGTCATGAGATGCACTCTGAATACAAGGTGCCATTGAAAATCTAGTTTTGATGTTATCATCAATGTGTCCACAAAACAACTTCTGAAATATTAAAGGCATTTTGCTTTCAATGTTTAAAAAAAAATCACTTCTATTATTTACTAAAATAAAATTGTATTCTTGGTAGTATGCACACGTTTCCACGCCACCTATGAGGTAGTGTGCTGGGCGCGTTTTTTTTAATGTGGTTTCCCCGGTAGGCCTATTCCATGGTACGTTATGTGTTGTCTTGATTATCAGATGGCAGATTCCGCAACCTTGTTATCTCTGTCATCGCTCGATCATCGTGTGGTCGATTCAATAATTTATTGGCGTCTAAATCTGATAACACTATGCCTTCCAAACTTCTGAAACGACTTAGCGCGACATATATTTGTCCTTTTGCAAAGTTTTTTTTACCAAGGTCGATCACAGCTCTCTCGAGGGTGGTCCCTTGTAGTTTATGGACTGTTACCGCCCAGCTCAATATTAGCCGCCCAGCTAAATACTGTCGATTCTTATGCGTCGTATGCTGCCTGCATACGACGCATAAGAATCGACAGTATTTCATGCGTCATATTATCATCTCTCTACGGGATCAAATTAAAGATCAGAAAGTAGACAGTAATATGTACCTACTTGTATGATATTGGTACTTCTTCAAAATAATATTCTATGTAGAAAAGATATTAACTACGTTGCCATTATATTATAATAAAAAATACACTAAACGGCTAGAAATAAAAAAACTTTTTACAAAAAAAACCGCCTTCAAAAAAAGACAAACAAAAACGTTCCTGCACTAAAAAGTAAAAAATTGAATTCCTGTAAAGAAACTTAATTTAAAGGTAAACTTATTTGACATTAATATTTTGCAAATATTCAAAATTGTTTACTTCTTTTTGGAGTCGGTGCCAGCCAAGGCAAGGAAATACGTATGGGCAACAATACCTCGAAAAACGACCTCTAACATTTACTATAAAACTACTAAGATACCTATTGCATTCCTAGAATAATTAAAACACAAATACAGACTAGACTGTACTCTAAAACAAATTGACACAAATTTCACAATAATTTCTTTTAAATAATAATAATTATACATACGTATAAAAATCCCCTGCCACTTTTTAAGTACTTTGAAATTTTTGAAGCATTAAGTTTGTAAGCATCTGTTTTAAAATTTTATAATCGTGAATTGAAAAAATAAATGGCACAGGATACAACTGCTGCCACCGACTCCAAAAAGAAGTAAACAATTTTGAATATTTGCAAAATATTAATGTCAAATAAGTTTACCTTTAAATTAAGTTTCTTTACAGGAATTCAATTTTTTATTTTTTACTTTTTAGCGCAGGAACGTTTTTGTTTGTCTTTTTTTGAAGGCGGTTTTTTTTTTTGTAAAAAGTTTTTTTTTCAATTACAATTCAAGCCCGTATCGATTCATTCACTTTAATCGATGTTTTTAAGCAGGTCACCTCACTATGAAGATAAAACTGACAGACGTCAAATGTTACCTATTAAAATGGCCACACAATAACATAGATTAAATGTTTGCGTTTGTTACTAACATAGTTTCTTAAGTCATGTGTCATACTAACAAAACTATGGATCTTGTGGGTCTAAAATAAAATATATTTATTTTATTTTATTTTGATAGTGAGGTCATAATGAAAATCCAAGTTGGCCGTTGCGAAAATTTTCAAAGTTTTCGTCATTTTGCGCAGCCGCCTTCTTGGATTTTCATTTTGAACTTCGTTCCTGTCGGGGTCCCCCGACCGCACGCTTTTTTATAATTTAAGAGCTCACATACACTTTCTTAGGTAAAGAGCTATTTCTTAAGTTACTACCTGAGCCTAAGTAATCATCAATCAAAATGTGGTAGGTATACCTAGTAAAGGCACCTACTCCTCCTCATAAACTCGAGTGTCCTGGAAACTTAGACCTCAGTTAATTTTCTAGACACCACCTTGTAATGTGTCCTAATCATACATTATAGAGAGTATACTGAATATTTTAGAATCTCCTGGCCTACAAAACACGTTTGTCGTCGAGGAGCCTTACATATAGTTTAATCCGTTGGTTGGTAGGTAGTCTCAAGGGCCAGTTAACTGCCACTATTTATCTAAATTACCGTTAAGGTTTACTTAGTGAACGCAAAGCTTTAAAATGTGTTCCGTGTAACTAGGTACTTAGTAGGTAAATAAACTTCTATAATGTACGGCTACAATAAATATTAAAATTGGGTAACTAATTAACTTTTGTTGTATTTTCAGATGTCATATTTTTATTGACATTGGTCATATTTTTATTAGGTACCTCTGTTTGGACATAACATAAAAATAAGGATAAAATATAAGTAAAATAAGAATAAATAAAATAGGGATAAAGGATATTGATATGACACTTTGGATCCTTCTGTAGATAGACGGTCGAGATTGATAAACGTTACGTAGGTAGTACTGTGGCTAAAGCGTCCTGCGTCATAGCGTCCGCAATTTACCAGTGAATGACGTCACTGATTTATTTATTAAAGTAAGTTGGTGTGCTTTCCTCGAGAGCGTTTTAGATACCGTAAAGTCAAACCCTGATGCCCAAAGATTTAAATCGCTAGATTTTCCCTCACCGTACTTAGTCATGCGTAAAATTGACCGTAAGTAATGATACGAGTGAGCTCACACATTATTGTATAATAATGTGTGAGCTCTATAATAATCAAGTCAAGTCACTGCGTCATTGTGTGTCAGAGGTGTCTAAATGAATCCGAAACGCGATTATTTTTTGACGCGGCGTATCTATCGATTTAAGTCTTTGCCGCTGTCATCATTTTCATCACAGCCGTCACTACGGCCATTATGTGCGGACACTGTTTTTCTAGGAAACCGCAGCCGCAATATGTGCCCGTCTTCATTTGGCACCAGTGGTTTGACAGTTGTGCGAAAGTGACAGGAATAACGCTTAACCAAGTAACGTTTTTAATCTCAGCCTGTGAGATATTTTTTCAAAAGTATTGCACACTGCAGCATTCTCCAAGCAACATGAAATTTTAATAAAAGTCTGTTTATTTTAACACTGTAGAATGATTAGTTTATAACTAAACTATTTAAATTTATTGTGTTACAGGCTATTATTAAACTTTTAATTTATTAGTTTATTCCTTTGAAAGGTAGTTCAGCACAAATTGAAATAGCTATAACTTTACAAAGGCGTACTTAAACTGATTAAATCTATTTATTGAAATCACTAAATCTACAAATAAAGTTGAAGAGTTTGTTTGAACGCACTATCTGGTACTGTCAGACGGATTAAAAAACAAATTTTATTTTTGAGAGCCCAATTCTTGACGAAGGTTATAAGCTATTTAACGTCACGCTACGAAGCGAGCTAAAAGAAAAGAAAAACTCAGAAAGAACGCTTAGCGAAAACGAAGTAAGCAGCAGGCAAGCAGCGGGGGTGGGCGATGCGATGCGACACGAAGGGTCGGAGGAAAAAGAAATTTTAGACGGACGAAGTCGCGGTCAGAAGCTAGTGAAGCTAATAAAGATTCTCATCTAAACAATAAAAATTTTAATGCTTTTAAAGCACTTATCTTAAAACTATTGGAATAGTATTACGATGCGGTGGAAGCATCGCAGTAGGAACCTATTATCTATTCTGTGGTTGCACTCAAAAGCCGGTGCTAGTTGCGTTTAGGGAATGCAAAACCGGCCAAAATGAAAACCCGGTTTTTTTTTCGGGTTTCGTATTTAAAAAACCGGTTTTCGGTGAACCCGGTTTTTTTTTCTTTGTCTAAGTTTTTTTAAACTACTTGTGAAATTCAGGCCGCCCACATCTTGCATATTTTCAATAATTAAATAAAAACGTATCTATTAAAAATAAATACATAAGTATTCAAAATTTCAATGAAAATGCAGAAATTTGTTTAAGTAGGTTTATTTGCTTTTTGTGCTTCACCCTAGTATGTACAATATTAATCAACAGTATTAAAAAGATGAAGTTGAACCTCCAGACCACAAAAGTATTTTATTGCAATACTTGTATTTTGCTTCCGATTTTGATTTCGATTTAAAAAAATGACCCCACACGCTGTTTTTATCCTCAGTTTTTCTGATTTTTTCTACAAAGTCATCCATAGTAATCTGAAAGCGACAAGCAAGAACAATAACTTGATCTGTTTAATTATGAAATTAACAAGAATTATACTGGACTGGGAGAGGAAGGAAATTATAATGTTCCAGGCTGATCCAGGCACTTCCTGGGCATACTGTAAAAGTTAGGTAAGGAAACAAAGGCAAATCAGTTTCGTAGGCGATGGGCAGACGGCCTATGCCTATCATTACAAAAACGTTGTTTTATAAATTAACTACTACCTTACCTTCTGCCCGAGACTTCGGCAGCGTAGAATAAGTGGAACATCATTTTTTCGGGATTAAAAGTAGGCTATGTAGGTAGCCTTATAGCCTAGCTATCTCTATTCCAAATTTCATCCAAATCTATCTAGATTCTAGCTGTTTCTGCGTGAAAAAGTAAAAAACATGCTAACAATCAAACTTTCACAATTATAATATAAAGCACTGTGTGGCACACTGTGTGAATATCTTAACATTTAAAAATAGCAATTTGTACCTAACCTAAGTACATACTATAAATGTCAAATACTTACAAAAATAACTGAATTGCACGACAATTTCACTAAACACCTTCACTCAACTATTGAAAACAGTTAAATGTTACCAAATTACTAATGCTACAATAAACAACGTACTTTCCACAAATAAAAAAATTTGAATCTTGAATCTTTTCACTAGCAACCGTTGGCAACGGTTGGTAAAACAAAATGGCTGACACCAAATTCATAGTTTTGACTGACACGTGGTGTTGGGTTTTGCCATTTGAAAACAATAAAAAAACTCGAAAAACCGGAAACGGGAAATAAAAAACCGGTTTTTTTAATAATTTCAAATATTCCGAAAAACCGGGTTTTCGGTTTTCGGTGAAACCGGTTTGCATTCCCTAGTTGCGTTGCACCGCTCAAACGCTGAGCTGCGCAGAAAGTGCTGATCACAACACTACAGAAGTTATTAGGGGCCATTCATAAGTTATGTCACACTTTAAGAGGGACGAACGGGCTAACAAACCGTGACATCGTGTGACTAGATCTGAGACGAATCATAAGCTTCGTGACATCACGAAGTTAATGATTCATCTGGTAACACTACAAAAGTTATTAGGGGTCATTCATAAGTTACGTCACACTTTAAGATGGAGGGACGGGTTAATAAAGTCTGTCGTATGACAAGGGCCGAGACGAGCCATAGGCTACGTGTCGTCACATGTAGAGGATACATCTAAAGGATTAAAACTCTTAACTCCAACTGTAACGAAAAACTTTAAAATATTACCAACTCACTCAATATTATTAAAAGGTTTAAATTCCATGGGTTCAAATGGACATAATAAAATAAATAAAACAAAAAAGCCTTTTATTAATTATACACCATGCATGCAGCAAGCATGCAGCATGCAAGCAAGCATGCAGCATGCACGCGAGCATGCGAACTTGCAAACAAGCATACACCATGCATGCAAGCAAGCATGCAGCATGCAAGCGAGCATGCAAACATGCAAGCAAGCATACACCATGCATGCAGCAAGCATGCAGCATGCAAGCAAGCATGCAAGCATGCAACATGCAGCAGGCATGGTTTCTGTCACGGCTCCGGCGCTGCGGGGCTCCGGCGGTCCCACGCGAGCTTATCGTCGCAGATGGTTTTAAGGCTCACTGCTTCTCAGCTCGCGGGCCGCCTCTCCCCTACGCGCCTACGCGGGCTTAAATTACACCTAGGGGTAGGGCAGAGAAGACTACGCGGAGTCGGTTTTGCAGCGATTCGTTTCTGTCACTAACTTTTGTAGCACGACATATTATTGACTTTTCACGACTATGTTTTAATTTAAGGTTAAAAATGCTATTATATAGAAATGTCAATACCTATGCCTAATAAAATTATTTCAAACGAAATTCTGCCATTTTCATAAGTTTGCGAAGTGAACGTTATGCTAAACGAAATTATGCGAAATTTTAACTTTGCCAAAGGTAATTATGCCAAATAAAATTCTGCTATCTTAAAACTATGCCATTGTAAATTCGGACATATAAACATTCGGCCAAACAATAATTATATTAAATCATTTTTATGCCTTAAAAATATTCGTTTAAAGAAGATTATGCAAAGTGTATTATGCCAAATAAATTTCGGAGCATCAAGATTCTGCTAGATAGAGGGTACCCCATGAGGAAACCTATGTGTATAGTATAGGTATACAGCTGTATAGTCTTCTTCATAGCGTGTCGATTGCAATCTAAATTGAAGTCCATGAAAGGAGCCTCTCCGATCAACGTATTTATTGAGCTGCAATACGTGTGGAGAACTCTGCAATCAACGATTTAACCACACTGATTGGCTAATCCAAAGCGTGTTCTATGCTTGCCTCTTCTGTGCATGAGAAGGTACTGTTGAGCTGTAAAAAAAAATAGAAGCTGATGGAATTATTATTAGTATACAGGGTAATAGGGCCTCCCCGCGTATACTGAAGCCATGAATTCAGCATATGATTCAAGACGTCCTAGTATAGAATTTTTTTGTCGGTTATAAGAAAAGTGGATTAACTCAAAATGTATGGCAGAATTAACCGACGAATGATTTCAACGCATTGGGTTTAGAATCATGTACTTACTGAATCCATGGCAATAGGCAGCCTATTTCATGATACGTTTTTTTCCCTTATCAAATTTTGATAAGGAAAAAAAATATATCATGATGTTTCTAACTTTACCAATAAAGGTTTGTTTATGGAGTTCCGAAATTTTCAAATTGGATTCGTCTCTTTGAACTTCCAATTAACAAAAAAAGTTGTTATCATACCAATTTGTATTTCACAGCAAATTGTTTATATTTCACAGAAAATTGTTTGTACCTATATCATAGAAATTATAAAAGCAGGCAAAGTTAAGACTCGGGAAAGTTTCAGATTGCTTAAACTTATTAAAATTGCTTACAAATGGAACTATTGGAATAGAAAGTTCATTCGTTCGAGTTTTAAGCAATTTACAACGTTTTGTACTACTTACTTGAGGTTTGAAAGTATACTAAATTATAGTAAACAAGTACTTTGAACTGTTTTACAATCTTTTTTCAAACCAAATAAAGCTTTTATAGGGAGATTAGTCTTATAAACAATTTGTAGTTTTTGGTCTAAAGTCTATAAAATAATGGATGAATAAGTACTTACTCACGAGTTTGATGATGCATTTACACGATAATTTACAAAGACTTGTAGAGAATTTTCCTGTAAAGGAGCAGAGCAGTAGTGGCAAAGTGATAACGGCTGCGATTTACGGGTTTTAGGTCGTACGTTCGAACCCAGTCAGGCACTTTGTGAAATTATTTCATCATTACTGCTCCCAAAACGGTGAAGGAAAACATCGTGAGGAAACCGGCATGTCTTACAACCAAAAATTCGAAAACGTGTGACATCTACAAACTCGCACTGGTGCCGCGTGGTGGATCACGGCCTACTCCCTCCTACCAAGAGGTAGGAGTACTCCCTCCTACCAAGAGGTAGGAGTACTCCCTCCTACCAAGAGGTAGGAGTACTCCCTCCTACCAAGAGGTAGGAGTACTCCCTCCTACCAAGAGGTAGGAGTATGGTGTGTAGGCTGATTGCTGTAAAGGAAAATCATCATCATCTGCCTGGCCTTTTCCCTACTATGTTGGGGTCGGTTTCCAGTCTAACCGGATGCAGCTGAATACTAGTATTTTACTTTTAGCGGCAGCCTATCTGCTGTAAAGGAAAATGTGCATTCAATATTTTTTAAGCCATCATTTCCTCGAAGAGGGTGAGAAGAGAGGCGTGGGGGAAGTGGATGAAGAGGGTCATGAAAATCTGAAATTTTCACCGTTATTTGCATGTAATTTGACATTAAGGTGGCAACCAACGCTCTGTATTTGGACAGCCGTTATTGTATGATCATCTACCACCGACTGACAACCACCTTTAGTGTAAGTCGATAAAAGCGATCGCGCACATAACCGATAATACAAACAAACGATAAAGACAATTTAACCATGTAAAGCCAAAAAACCCTGGACGCGTACCATTAACACTACCACCACCATACCACCACCACCACCACCACCATACCATACCACCACCACCAACCACCACCACCACCAACCACCACCACCACCACCACACCACCACCACCACACCACCACCACCACCACCACCACCATCACCACCACCTACCACCACCACCACCACATCACCACCACCACCACACCACCACCACCATCACCACCACCTACCACCACCACCACCACATCACCACCACCATTCACCACCATCACCACCACCACCACCATTTCTTATTGTTTTTTTCTTTATTTTGTTTTTATGTTCTTTTTTGCGTCATGTTTACCGCAAATAAACATTTTTTCTTTCTTTTCTTTTACCAAAAAAATACGTTATTTTTAGTGATCGATGGTTACAATAAAATCATTTAATAGCGTCTGAGGAAAGTAAATTACAGCCATTTCGTATACACAACTGTCAAACAATGACATGTTGTGTTTTGAATATGCGGCCAATTTAAGTTGGTAGTTCATTTTCTTAACAAATAATTGCCTTGACTCTAGACAAAGTTAAAAGTTCTTTACCCTTTCCGCTGTACGAAGTTGTAAAATATTGGAGTTTTCTCGTTGTTGTACGATGATAAAGACCTTGTTAAAAGTTTTAATTGCTGTTTAAACACAACAAACAATGGGTGAATACATTTATAATTTGTTTCTTCTGAAGTTTTCCTCACCTATACAGGGTGGCAAGGACATCGACGCGCAAACTGTAACCATGGATTCAGCAGATGAGTTTAGACCCCATAGCGTCGATATTTTTCGTCGGTTATTAAAAAAAATATTGCTGTTTCATACATTTGGACCGCGTAGGTATTGCACTTTTCTATGAAACAGAAGATTTTTTTTTTTATAACCGATGAAAAATTTAGACGCTATGGGATCTAAACTCATGTGCTGAATCCATGGTTACAGTTTGCGCGTATATATCCCTGCCACCCTGTATGTACAGTGGATCTACACTGTTACTTTTACATTTATCTAAATTCTTACAAAATTGTTTTTTTTTTTTTTGTATTTTGATTATTTCTCAGTAGCAGCCTGTAGTTCGGATTTGTGCCCGGTTGATGGCAATAGGCTCGTCCTCTACCACATGGGAACATAACTGGCGAAATGTGGGTGTACTATAATAAGTAAACCTTTGCCTAACCCTTCGGGGATTACAGGCCTTTTTTTTTGGATGGGAAATCGTCAATTGACCTCTCCCGCTCTGGGCTGAGCGGAAAGGCGTGTCAGACTTTTACTGACTAAAACCCACCCGTGTTCCTTCAGTTGCCTGTGCCAGGGGCCTCGGTATCTCTTTCGAACCACCCGCAGCCCTGGCAGGCGATTACAGGCCTGATGTAATGTTATGTGTTATTTAAAAATTAATTTTGCTTTTGATAGCCCAAATCTTGAGTAAGGCTCTCAATTATCATCTTTTACAGGATACCACGAGGAACCCTGTAACAACAAAACGTTGTTTTAATACATGATACATACATACAGACTAACATAGAACCTCCTCCTTTTTTGAAGTCGGTGAATAAACTGACGACTGACTGAGCTTTCTCAGCTCCTCAAGAATTGGGCTATCAAATGTTTTTTTTTTTTTTTTGTAATAAAGTCGAAATGATCGGAAAGCGAAGTACTAGCAAGTGTAGGCAATGCGATGTGACGGGGTGGGTCGGGGGAACAAGAAATTTAACGCGGGTGCAGTCACGGGCAGAAGCTAGTCACTAAATAAATACGTAACAAATTAAAAAGATGCGTCAATTCACTGACCTGAAGTATTTTTCGAATTGTTTCCATTTCCTTTCTTGCAAAAGAAAATCATCCATTTATAAAGTCAATAAGAAACGAACTGATTCAATGAACTTCAGTTTCCTGTTAAATCTGAAAACTGACTGAACTTCAGGAAAATCTCTTTCTTTGTAAACAAACACCGTCCTTCTACTCTCCATGTCATCAAACTCGTTATCCGAAGTATAAAACTATTGCAACGCCGGCCGTCGTTAAATTTCAATTTATTTTACGTTGTACCAAAGCCTTTTAGTTTATCGTCAATTTACAGCGGGTTTACGTTATAAAATTGAAAGTTAAAGGCACACTAGATACTTAATTGAAAAGGGAACGTAAACAATATCATGTACTATTTCAATATCATCCTTTCGTATTGGCACGAATTTAAGTTTTATTTCGATTCCTGCGGCCTACGCCAGGTTATCGGTCCTTGTGGGAGGCCTCCCAACGCAACACTACGTCTTCCGGTGCCCTGGATGCGAGAAGTACAGAACCGGTCGAAGTGGCGATGTTTGGGGAAGGTCTATGTCCAGTAGTGGACGTTTTTGGCTGAAATGATGAAACGATAATGATGAGAATAGCAAATGCGCGCTTCAAGACACACGAGACAAGATGGTAGCATGGTTGATCAGTGTGTGACAGTAGTATGTACAGTCAGTCAAATTAACTGTATATCAAATTATCACCCTACGTTAATTTGCCGAGTTATAGCCATTTCATGCAACTGTCAAAAAATACAGGTGTGGTTTGAATAAACGGACAATTTAAGTTGGTAGTCAATGTATTTTCCCCGACTTTACATTGGGTTACATTGAATCGCTAGTTGTATTCTATTATATATTATTTTATGTTGCGGTTTAGTTTTTTGCACCCATGATTGGGGCATAAAATGACCCAAAATAGTGGAAGTTGAATCATAAAACCATGATAATGCGGGTTTTACACATGTGACTATAGCCGCACGATTTTCACGAAAATCAGACAGTCTGAATGGCAATCCGGCTAGGCCGCGGGTGACTAAAATCGCAAGTCCCAAAGTAGACGAAGACTGGTCGCATGCGGCGGATAACTAAAATCAACAGTGAAAATGCTCAGTCACAGGCGATCACCCGCCGCACGAAGGTCGACATTTTGATGCAAAATTAAGTTACCTGTGATTTTTATCGACCTGTGTAATGATACAGTCGATAAAAATCACGAATTCATCGAATCGCCACCCCGTTTGGTGGCGATTCGGTTTGTGAGGCGATTTGGTAAGCGACCAGCCGCACGGCGAAACCTAGTGTAAATCCCTCATAAAATAGCACATTTTAGGCGCCATAAGGCGTACCGATCCGTTACAAGTTTTGATTGTAAACAAAGCTTGGTTCTAACAGAGTTAGTACTGTTTGTGACATTTAACGTTTTATTACGTCAGAAGTTATTACGGTTTTATAGGTATCCCTAGGATGTTTGATGTGCTATCCACGTAATTCGAGATGTCATTTGAATTTATTTGTTTTTGTTCTACTTTCTTGGAGGAAAGTTTTGTTTTGTTTTGTTTTCGAATATTTTTGCCAATCACTTTAACTTAATCTAATCTAACTAGCTTTTATTGTCCCATTATCCTACTACAGAGTAAAGGCGTCCACACAATTCTGTCTTTTGCTAATGTAGGCTAAACCCTTCCGTAGGAGTCAAGCTTGCCCCGCCATCTTCGTCTCGGCCTGCTGCATTGTCGTCGTGCGTTTAGTGGGACTCAATTGGTGACAGATGATGGTTCTCTTAGCCCATTTGTCATCTGACATGCGGCAGACATGTCAGGCCCAGTCCCTTTTTTTCATTCTTATTAAAATACTCTATCCTATATTGTGTTTTTGTTTGTTCCAGATACGTTAACGGTGACAGAGAAATATGTTTTATTAAGTGGCCTGACGGCAGCTACCCCTCATCAAGAACTGATTATGTGTGAGTATTGTAAACTAAGTAGGAATTGCATGGGACTGATATATTACTGACGAGATGTGGTATACAATAGGTACACCTCTACCCAATCCTTCGGGAATTACAAGCGTTATGTTATATTATGTATTATCTTAGGTATTTGAATTGATTAAGATAACGATCCATCTATTGGAAATAAGCATCTCTAGTGCCTAAACTGGTATTTGGATAAACTGTATTCTGCATTGAAACTGACACACGTGTAAGTCCGTACTGTATTGCTAATGATTACAAATCTACCTTTGGTAAGGGCAAAATTGGTAAGTCTCAGAGAGCAATTACTATATTCTGAATACAATTTCCTGTTACCAATGTCTAAAATAGTAAAGAGTAATAAAGATAAACGTCAATTAAATCAATCAATCAAATCAGCCTGTCGCAGTCCACTAATAGAGACAGGCATCTACCAGGCTGCGCCACAACATCCTGTCCTCCGCCTTCTGTATCTAGTCTTTCCAGCCACCTTTTAAGGTCGTCGGTACATTTAGCTGGGCATTCCATATTACGCTTACGTCCAGCGGACTCGTGTGCCCCACTAGCCCTCATTCCTCCGTCAATTAAAGCATCGGAATTCTCATACATGCATTGTGTGTTATCAGAAAACGTCTAATTCTCCTCTGAAAAATAATTTTTCTTTTCACTGATCCAAAAATACACGTGAAAGACAACCCTTTTTTGTAACACTCGTGAAGGTCACAGGTTCGGTCAGATAAATTTGAGCTTCGACCGAACAATAAATACATACAAGATATTCTTACAGGCTAGGGACCTTAATAAGTTAAGGGCCCTACCATGTAAGAATATCTTCTTAGAAAAGAATAGGTATACCTGCCCGATTACATTGAATCTTTTGGCGCAAATAAATAGACCTTTTTTTAACCCGAGACTGGCGGAGGCGCGTAGGAAAAATATTCACTAAATTAAAAATCGTGCCTAGGCACCCAGGCACCAATATATTCTAATATATTGCTGGAATTCTTGTATGCTGTACGAAACCACGTTTTCTTTTAAAGAATTTATATTGAACCTAAATCGATTTTTACTTTGAACACCCTGTTTGTTAGACACCGTGAGTGTTTTTCTCTAGAAATGCAAAAACTTTTTTCGAAATACCGTGAATTTAAATGAAAAGTAAGTAATTTAAATGTTCTGTGAATAAAATTGAATTCGGAGAAACTGTTTTAAGTCTAACTTATACGTTTTTAATCCGGACGAGAGCGAGATTTTACTTTTTCAAGAGAAAGGTTCAACATACAGCAAATTCGCGATTTGCCGATGACATCGTCATAATGGCAGAGACGCTGGAACAGCTAGACCAAATGCTGTACGGCCTTAATGGAGCCTCCCGGAGGGGGTGGCCTCGTCATGAGTTTGGACAAGACGAAAGTCATGTAGTACAATTCGCACGTCTTGCCGAGTCCAATCCACATCGAAGGATCACTTTCCAACGTTGTGAAGGATTGTCTACCTAGGTCAAATAATACAGCTCGGTAGACACAACTTTGAGAAAGAAGTCAACAGAAGGATTCAGTTGGGTTGGGAAGCATTTGGAAAACTCCGTCAAGTTTTCTCGTCACCTATCCCACAGTGTTTGAAGACTAAGGTCTTCAACCAGTGCGTCCTCCCCGTCATGACATATAACGCCGAAACGTGGACACTAATGGTTGGGCTGGTCCACAAATTCAAGGTCGCTCAGCGCGCTATGGAGCGAGCTATGCTCGGCGTCTCTTTGAAAGATAAAATCAGGAATGAAATTATCCGGAAAAGAACCGGAGTTACCGACATACTCGTAGCTTGCAGAATAAGCAAACTGAAGTGGCAGTGGGCTGGCCATGTTTATCGAAGAACCGATGGCCGGTGGAGCAGACGAGTCCTGGAGTGGAGACCACGTATCGGCAAGCGTAGTGTGGGACGCCCCCCAGCTAGATGGACGGACGACCTTAAGAAGGTTGCTGGGACGGAATGGATGCGGAAGGCGAAGGATAGGGTGTTGTGGCGCAGCCTGGGAGAGGCCTATGTCCAGCAGTGGATTGCGATAGGCTGAGTTGATTGATACAGAAAATTAGGTTAGGTATAAGTATTTAAAATAAATTAACGCTTTCAGTACCTAAAAGTTAAATTAAATAGTTATTTTTGTATCCTGTTATAAATTGTATCAAGCTTGATGTCGGATTAGCAAGTCTAATAGTTCATCCGCATCTAGGTACAAAGTTTTCTAAAAGTTTTAATCGATTTTGTATGACCCAGTAAGCAGCGGATAAAACTCCGCGGTTTTATCTCTTTCAGGTTTGGTTTTGTTTCAATAGTCCTCCTACGATGTTTTCATAACGTAAAAGGTTATTTAACACTAAACGGTGAATAATAATCGCTCTTATTGCAACTTGTCAACTGATAAATGATTTTATTTATAAGTAGGTTTGTACAAACACTTTTACACGTCAATCATATTTTAAAACTAGATGAGATCGGCGTTTCCTATCTGACTAGTCTGAGAAGAAAGGCCGAAACAAACTCAGAGGTCAGTCTCTTTTAAAGATCAGACATAATCTTGGTCAGATCATATGAAGACCATGTAGATCGATGTCTGAGATGGTTTTTTGAGGAAAGAACCACACAGATTGAAAGGACTTGTCCAGTCAGAGCACGCATTTGTCAGAAATCGTGCAGCTCAACTCAAAACTTAAGGAGCTCGACGATTCGACGAACAATACCAAAGAAAGGACATTTGGGTAGGCTACATTAATTACTCAAACTGCCAAACCATGACAAAAACTAACAGAACAGAGAGAAGAATAAAAAACAATATAAATAAAATGACCCACATAGTCTTCACATTCACAATAATTAAAATAATTATAATACTTTACAAAGTAAGCAAATGTCATAGTTTATATAAAATTCATTAATTTCAAAGTGTATAAAAAAATAAAACTAAAGATGTAATCACTGCCGTTTGTTGGACTGAAAATAATTCTCCTTTGTTAACTGATCATTGTTTGGATGAGAACAATATATTTTCAATGTTCGAATTATCTCGGTTCCAAGCAGTCTATCCATACCCGATAAAGAAGCTAAACACCCTGTTAAAAAAAAATGCATCTATGAATTTCCATATACAACAATCAGTCTTCGTGAAGGTTTATTTCATCTTTCGGCTGAAATGATGAATCAGTCTTAACTAGAGGGTTACTCAGTACCTAACTGGTTCATGGAGGTCAGATAGGCAGTCGCTCCATGTTAAATACTGGTATTCAGTCGCATCTAGTTACGACTAGGAGCAGGCCCCAACATACATAGTTGGGAAAAGGCGAAGCCGCCCATAGATTTACTTATACGAGGTGTCTATGGGTCAATTTATGTTTTTAAACTTTGTTTTTTTTTCTGTTTCACCTTTTTTTGATGTGATGAACTTCTGTATTTAATCATTTTCATTCTCTTCTTATACCAATTTATTTAGGGTCGGTGCAACATGTCCTTTTCTTCCATATTAGGCGGAATGTTTTCTCAATAAGAAGTGCCCTTAGTTTCAAAAGGCTTCCTAGGGACCTTAATGTCGACTTGTTTTGCACCAGTGTATCGACCTTAAGACGGCTTTTGGCACAGTCTTTTCTCTTTGATAGTTAACTTATCTACTCTTAACTAATTATATTACTTGTATGAACTTTCTTTTTATCGACTTTTTCCTTAACTATGAGTGGAGGCTTGTTATTAGCAATTTTTTAATATTACATTCTTTATGTTATTGGTTTGTTAGTCTGTAAGCCTTCTTTAAAATATAATAAATAATACTAGTCCTCATCTCGGTAGTCACCCCTTTTCTAACCATATCATCATTCACACAGTCTATCCATCGTTTCTTTCGTCTTCCCCTACTCTTATCGCCATCTTTATTCATACGCAAAACTTTCCTCACGATAATTTCCTTCATTCCTCCGTATTTTAAATTCTCATTTTCCTTGTAGCTATAACTTGGTGTTCCTGGCTGTGACGTACGTGGTGCCTATGTCGGTCATGGTCTGGGCATATGCGCGCATGAGTGCGGCTCTAAGAGGGCGAGCTATTGGCGAGTGCACGCATCATCAGATGCAGGTCGTCAGGGCTAAGAGAAAGGTGAGTTTTAGGTGTTAAAGCGTACATACATTAATAATTATTTTTAGGAGTATAAGAACGGCACGCTTGGCGCAGTGGTTAAGCGATTGACTGCTGCGCTGCCTGTCGCGGGTTCAATTCCCGCACGGAACAAATATTTGTATGGCCTACAAGTAGTTGTTCCGGGTCTGGCTGTTTGTGTATGTGAGTTTAAATGTTTGTAAACGCACCCACGATACAGGAGAAATTCCTAGTGTGGGGCAACGTTTTTTTTTTTAAAAAAAAAAAAACAAAACCGAACTTAAAACAAAGTCCCTTTTCGCGTCCTGGTGTTTTTAATTCTGCACACTGCACAATAAATTTTATTTGCATCATTCAGAGAATTTATTCCGGAAGGTATACATATTCAGCTGTATCTGATTAGACTGGAAGCCGTCCCCAATATACAAAGTTGGGTTAAGGCAGATTGATTCCGAAAGGGTTTTGTGTAGGTATTATACAGAAATATTTGACGTGGATATAGCATAATCATCATAATATTTAGATAACGTCGCCACATCTGTTGATTGCACATATGATAAGCTGAAGGGGGGGGGGGGGGGTCGTCTATTATATTTCAAAGGAAATATTGAACGGAAGTAGATGCCTATGTAGCATGCGAATAACAGCACATTCCCTAAGTAGCCTTCTGCCATTCGAGCCTCATTTCTAACGGGATCAGGAAATTATTTTACATACAAAGGTCTTCCTACCTACGTAGTTTGGGAAATTTGCGTCTGAAAGTTGGTTCATCAGCGTGTGAAAACGGTAAAATGGTGAAGTGTCGAGAAGATTCGTTGCTCTTAAATTGTAAAATCAAATTTATTTATTCTTCTTTTATGATTTTTATTCTCCTCACGCTCGCACGTGGGACGTATATTTTAAGAAAAGGTAACACGTCGTAATCGCAACCCAAAAGTCGTTAAATGTGTCTAGGCTACCTTTTTGATAGACTTTTGTTAGACAAACTTTTCCGTACCTGAATGGTTATTCGCCTCTATACAAAAAGATAGCTCAAGGTTAGCTGAGTTTGCGAACGGTGTTTTTCCGTTCAATTTAAAAACAGGTGAAAATATTTGAAGAGCTCCAAATATCGCATTTTATGAGAGGAAAAATTCCATGACCCCATATTTTGTAGATTTTATTTTCTGTCCGATACAGCCACGTGTAACGAAAGAGGAATGGAAATGATAATAATTTTATTCGCATTTTGTGGGCAAGATAAACAGCCGGGTAGTTGCGTAACACACCATCACTATCAATGGGTTTCATTTTGACAGTTCAACAACATCCATTGCGTTATTTATGTTGTTGAGCAGACACATTTTTCGAACATATCAAGCACTGGATTAGCAATATCTTTCAAAATGATTCTATCTTACGCAATTAGGGTGCTGGTTGATAACAAGCTGCAGGCATTTAGGTATTATAAATATTCGGGGCAGAAGCTTGTGGAAATTAATAATATTATTGAATAGCAAATTGAATAACAATAAATTAAAAATAATTCTATATATCTGGCTAAAGTCAATGGACTATACTAATGTAGAAAATGAGAAAACCTCATAAAAACATAACCCATTCTGCACAGCACACGCACACACACATACACAAACACACCCCTATACACACGTACACATACACAAACATGGCAGCATGCTTGTTAACTTTTCTACTCTTTTCATTTTTATTCTGTCTGATGTAAGATTATTGTGACTTTACTAACACCTGCAACACAGTTTTTACTAGTGCAGGTGCTAGGGAATCCTATAATCCAAATTGTATTCATTATGTCAATTAAGAATTATTATTATTTTCCACTAGTTTCTGCCGTGGTTCGCCCGTGTGGATGCCGGTAATTATCAGAAATAAAGTACTAGCCCATATTACTTTTTATAACATCAACTACGAGTATCTGCCAGTGCAGCGTGTATCTGTCTGCAAGTCACAATCGGTCCAGCCGTTTTGGAGATTAGCCGGAACAAACAGAGAGACAGATACACAAAAATTAAAAAATACATATAATTATGTAATACTTTATATTATATGTAGCGTATACAACATACTTTCATTTGCATTAAATAAAAATCTGTTATTTTGACATTACAATCGGACACTTCAATTTTATTTATTTGTAGTATTATATGTATAGTATGTAGTACTTTATTATATAGTATAGATGTATGCAACGATTACTCAGCCCACACGTAAAATAAACAGGAATGTGAAAAGCTGAAAACAGAGACCTTCATAAATTGACCTATTGGGGATTCAGCCTTTTGGAAAAAAAATTAAATAGTCAACCCAAAACTGTGGAAACATGTTTTATACTTAATTTCTTATAAATATTTAGCTGGCAATTAAAGTAGGGTAAGAACGTCCTTAGCAGGGCAACCACACCCGATCCCTTTAGTCAGAGAAATGAAGGCAAAATGTTAGTTTTCCGTGTGCTTAAAGTAATGTTTTCTCATTAATAATTAAATTTAGTTAAGGTTGTGCAAAGGGTCACTGTAATGAGGAGATTTCAGGATTTCTTAAAGAGAATAAAGGGACCCAAAATGAGTTGAAGGAATAAATTTCGTATGTATGATATCATAAAACAATATGGTGACAAAATTAATAAGAAAGAAAGAAAAGAAAAAAAAAATGCGTTTACTGCCATTACACAAAATGAATATTGTTTTATTATTCGAAATTTATTTATTTAATATTATAAAAACTTAAATCTATCTTTTAAAACGTCCGAAACGCCTATAAGACCTCTACCTACCTACTTCAAGAAACTGAAATTCGTCCATCTACGAGTATAATAATAGTACAGAAGTATCTATTACTATTATTATAAAGAGGTTTGTATGTAGGGGTAATCTTCGAAACTATCAGTCGGATTTGAAAAAATATTTTTTACTTAACATTACGCTAAGACACTTAGTAGCCGAGCATAAACAAAAAAAAGTCAGAAAGAACACAGTAATAGCGCGGGCGATGCGATGCGACGGGGTGGGTCGGGGAACAACAAATTTCACGTGGACGAAGATTGAATTTTGATTGTGGCGAATTATAATATCTATTTTTATATTTTTAAATGTTTTTATACTTTTTATGTGCTAATATTTCAAAATATAATTTATATACATTACATAGGCTAACATTTAAAATAATTATATGTAACGAGTACATGTGAAAAAATAAGCAAAATAATCATAGGGTATCAAAAAAATCGTCCGCATCGCTGTCAACAGGAACAGCGCCCAAAAGGCTGGCAGCATTGCCACGTTGTATGGCGATGCCAATTCTTTGGCCAAGAAACAGGCCAGCCCTCTAGTCACGTGAAGAGTAGACTAACCGCTTGGCGATATCTCTAAAAACCAAGTGGGTACTCGGACCCCATGGCCCTATTGTTATAATTTATATGTGTTTACATTGAAATAAAGGAGATAATTATAAATCCTATATTTCAGAGTCCATGTTATTATAGGAATAACATATTAATAATAATTTTACAGCCCTAATTAATAGTAATTAAAACAATAGGTATACACTGTGTAATGTATGTGTGTGTGTGCATTGTATACCCATTGAAAAAATGTAGAGAGAGATCGACGAAGATTTCATTGATTGATTTGATTGATCGGCGATTAATTTATTATCAATAGAAGGTAGTGTCATCACTACCTACGATTGAAAAAAAAAACAAATTGATCTACTTAGGTTGGTTCGTAATGGTACGAGCAATGAGAAAAAATAATTCAAATTAACTCTCCGCAAAACAATTAATGTCCAACAGAATACTGTCCATTCATGCCGTCCTCGTAATTCCTATTTGAAAAGAAAATTCATTGTATAAGACATTGAATTTTCACGAAGAACAAACGCTAAGTAATGGGGTCGTGTTGGACATTTAAATAAATTCATTGCTGCTAAGTATTTTCTGAATTAAAAAAAAAAAACAAAGACATGCCTTAAACAATTAACGTTTCAGACAGAAACAGGTCGCAATTAAAATTGTAAACATACCCAAGAATTAAAAGTAATGTAGACAAGCAAATTAGCCCGGAAAACAATTAAAATAAATTAGCGTCTGTGGGTAAACAAGAGGCCCATTGGAACATTCCGTAAGGGTGGGTCTGCATAATGCCGCAGACCTTGGCCATACAAATCCGCGTCGCGCTCGGTCAGAGGGTATTTTACGGTTCAAAAGTCACGAAAATTATTACAGGCAATACTAATATTGAAAAAACTAACTCAACAGTCCTCTGAGTAGGTACTCAATATTTTTAGGTATATAGGTAGGTACTAAAGCATTTGGAATGGTCGTATTTTATGAGTCCCCGCGATTTATAGGAAAGGAGATAAATGGTTGTAATCGCTAAACAGACCGCACTTGGTACTGCTATTTCATCGATATTCAAGTACTTTTTATGATGAAGATCCATCCTATATTTTTTTCGGGATTTTTTGCAATAGCAATTACAGATAAAAATATTGGCAAAGTGCGTTCAGCTTGATCAGGAATACATCCCCTTCATTTCATAATGATCGTACGGATCTTATTCACAGCCATTCGATACCCTTCCGTGCCGAATCGAACATCAATCAATGTCAATCAAAATCAATCCCAACGCTGTTCACAAATCCAAAACCCGAACATTTTAACAATTTTAATTAAATAGACGGCCGCTATCCTTCCGACAGCTAATTTATTACTCAAGGCAAATCAGGTAACTTAAAATGTGTCATTTTCAATTCGGAAGCCTGTCGAAACAGAATTTCAATTACTTAATTACAAGACTTGGAATTGACGGCGACTACGACAAACATTATAATGGAGGAATCATGACGAACTTGGGGATAACTTTGGTTGTACAGACGCCAGCAAGCTACCCGAAACTGTCAAATTTTCCGAATCAATCTTGAACCTTAATGCTTTAGCGATAAAGTTGAAAATCTATTAAAGACATTTGACAGATTGTAGTAGCTTGATGTGCGGGCGTCTGTACTTGCTGGGAAACAATTAACGGCTTTTGTTACTGTTTCTCCCTTACTAATAGAATTCAGAGAATCTTTTATACTAGTTAGTAAATTGTTTAGTAAACGTGTTTATTTTTCATGTCACTCTTTGTTTTTTTTTTCTGTAAGCACATGTTACACATACATATCTACACCGTTAAATTTTGATCGTTTTAAACCTTAAAAGGGGTCATTGTACTCATCATTATGAACAAATTTTACTACGGGACCAACCCTAAAATCGTGAAAAAAAATCTGTTTATTCATACATTACCTATGTATGTCGAGTTATGCTAACATAAATCTATGGATCAACTGATTTTTTTTTTTACGATGTTTTTTCACGTGTCCATTTTTACACTACAGAACTGCTACTACTACTTATCACAGCCTTGAATAACTAATTCTTAAAATTAATCAGAATCTAAAACTCGAAATCTGACCTATTTTAGGATAGATTAGGTACAGACGCCAGCACATCAAGCTACTACAATCTGTCAAATTTCTTTAATAGAGTTTCAACTTTGTCGTTAAAGCATTAAGGTTCAAGATTGATTGGGAAAATTTGACAGTTTCGGGTAGCTTGACCTGCTGGCGTCTGTACCTACAGTACTTTGATACTTCCATCACCATTCCAGCTGAAAGACTGATGACTGGCCACTGCCGGATATAGTACCGCCACTTCTCCTGTTTCGACCTGTTTTGATACTTAGTTAAGACTAAATCAAAAATTGGCCTAGGGCGTGTCAGGCCATGCGCAATAAAGGGTTCCGTAGTTGGGATGAATTTATTCCAACAAACTTAAAATTGTAATTGAAAATTTTTTCTCCTATACATTCCAACTGTAAATGTAAGTTGGTTGACTTTTACTCGTTAATTTGTAAAGCCTCTTTAGCTGTGATAGTTTTCTTTTTAACTTCGTTATTATAAACTACTGCCGTGAATTTTTTCACATATTCAAAAGCAACCATTTATCTCGCAAGCGTTGACTGGTTTCTAACAATAATTAGCACTTACAACTTAATATTTCGCAAACGGATCCCCAAATCAGACCCAGATGACATGGTTGGCGCAGTAGCTGAGATCGACTGCTGCGCTGCGTGTCGCGGGTTTGATTCCCGCACGGAACAAATATTTGTATTGCCTACAGGTAGTTGTTCCGGGTCTGGCTGGTAGTGTATGTGAGTTTAAATGTTTGTAAACGTACCCACGATACAGGAGTAATTCCTAGTGTGGGGCAACGTTTTTGGTAAAAAAAAAAAAAAAATCGACGAACGAACGAACGACACCCTACTCCATGGTGTGGTCGTTACAGATTTTCTCGCCTCCCCCGATGGATAGAAGAGAAAAAAAAATATCCACACTTTACGTGTAGAGGTCACTTTGTCAGCGTGATTAATATACATGTATACCCATGCCAAATTACAGCTTTCTAATAGGTACTAATAGTCTCTGGGAGATGCCACGGACAGACACAAACAAACACACATATCGAAACTAAACGGGTTCCTTGTTGACTCGGGAACCCTAAAAGCGGAACAACTATTGATGGACTGCAGAAACTTTTCGGGCTGTTGCTACTGGTTCTGAAAAGACCTCCATTAAATATTTTTATTTTGTATAAAAACCTGACATTTTACGAACTGTCGTGCTTTTGCATCTAAAAATTAAGAGTGCGTTCTCACTACTTTACTCGATTGAAGTTTTGTGGAATAAAATAAATATAAAATGGGGCAGGACTTATATCTTATTTCAGGAACAGCTGGATATAGGATAAAAATGTTTATTTTATTTATTTATTTAACCAAATAAAACAAAGTCGGGTTAGTTAGATACACCATTTATAACTCAAGAAAGGCTGGACCGATTTTTATGATTAATAGCAGAATAACTGCAAAAACATGGGAAAAATACGCGAAATAGAAAAATAATTCATTTTCTAATTTTTCTTGTGGAATAGCTTTTTGATGACAACTCGAGAACGTTGTTGAACTGTCAAAATTAAAGTCATTGCTACTGATAGTGTGTTACGCAATTAAAACCAGTTGCGCTGCTAACATTCATAGCGTTCATTCAAACGCATTTTTATCTGATATTATAAGTAATATTAGTAGAAAATTCGCATCTAACTCACATGCGTGTTATAATTATGGAGTAGCTTGCCTACAGCTGAAAAAACATGAATCCGGGATTTCCTCCCTAATAAAGCACTTATTTCAGACGGGTATTTGTGCGTGCATTGTTTGATGGGTTCACAATAGGTGGTACAGGCATTGTTGATGATCGAATTATGATGGCCCGTATGCCAGTAATAATAAAGCCTATATATATGTGGCAATATTATAATATTGCCAATTATAAAATGGCACAGCAGCTTATAAGCTGCTGTGCCATTTACAGCCCGCATATATTGTGTTTCTCCACCAGAGCGGAATTGACGAAGTTTTCAAGTTATTCTAACAGCTAATACGACGTTAAAAACAAGGTTCATATCATTTTCTCGTCACATTTTCTGCTGTTTTGCATTCCAAACCATATTTCCAGGACTATGAGTAAAAGAGAACATGAAAAAAGGATTACATTGAGTTTATTTTTAGCCCAGTTAACTCTGACCTTTGTTCACTCAAATTCGTATTTTCTAAGACACACCGTCGTAGAAAATACGAATTTATAGCTTTGAATGACATGTCGCTGTTATGATGATTGACTGCAAACTACCTTTTACCAACTAGATTGGGGTCGGCTTCCAGTCTAACTGGATGCAGCTGAATACCAGTATTTTACATGGAGCGACTGCCTATCTGTTCTCCAGAACCCAGTTACTGGCTAATACGATACCCCTCGGTAAGACTGGTTGTCAGACTTTCGGGCTTCTGATGACCCGTAATGACTGTCAAAGATCGTGTCGTTAGCGTGCGGAGGGGTCTCGGTATGTAAAGATGGTCACCCATCCAAGAACCCCGTGCGGCTGCTAATACTTAGCCACGAGCCCCTCGTGATGATGTGTGACTACCGACCATTAAATATAATGTCATATTTATGAAAAGCAAACACAAATATTTACTTTTACTAGCAAACTTGTCATTTCTGTGTTTGTTGGTAAATGTCCCGTAGTTGGAGTAAAGCCAAACATTGTGAAGTTTTGTTGAAAATAAAATAAGGCATTGTCTTCCTAGTATTCAAATTAGACCACCTATCTTGAAGTTTACTGAATTTTGTTTTTCTTGGACAAATATTGTTTTTATTTATTTTTCGGAGTCATTCGTTTGACTATTCGGAACGTTACCGCCATCTCGTGGCGCTAGACAGATTCTAAAGCGGTGTGAGCAAAGCTCTCGGGATCATAGAAACATTGGACATCGTACGAACAACATGTGGATAGAAAATGTCGCGCGTTCCGTATCGTTTAAGGTTTAATGTACCTACAGTGCGTGATTCGCTAGTGTGACTAACTTGTTCGTAAATTATAATCTAATTTGAAGTGCAAACCGTTTTTCTATTGTGTTATAACCAACACTACCCATAGTACGCCCACAGTAATTAAAATATGCCTGATGTTAACGAGAGACAGACATACCTTCTCCGTCATATTTAATACTTTAAGCACACAAATGTACAGAGGCGGACTTAATGCCAGGCAAATAGTGGAAGGTGCAATAATGAAAATAGAGATAGATAAGATACACATAGACCTGTTAAAACCATACATAAAATATATATTCCTAATTATTTAAAATGATTTATTTTTAGCCGTTAATGTCCCACTGCTGGACAAAGGCCTCCCTGCTCTCTTTCCACCTCTCTCTGTCCAGAGCTGCCAAGGACCAATCTTTATCAAAGGAGCCCAGCTCATCCCGCCATCTCCGATAAAACTTATTTATAATAAATATACTAAAACCCAACAAGACAAACAATGAGAAACCATTTCCTTTGTGATGATACTGGCAGCTTACTTTTTTACTATATTAATAATAATAATAATATCCCTGGACATTTCACACAGCGCCATCTAGTCCCAAGCTAAGCAACCTAATGCTTGTGTTATGGTAACAAGATGGCTGATAAACTACTTATATACATTTTTTTTTTTGTAAATACATACATATTATAGATAGAAAAACACCCAGACTCGGAACAAATACATGTAGGTCATACAAACTACATATTACAACATATTAACTTTGAATTATAGTTTTTAAAGTAAAAGTAGCAAGCCGGTACCTACATAGGTTTAAATAAAAAAACACACCTCTTATTATTGATGCATATACCTACCTCAGAAGCCGTGAAATATTAGTACAAATCTTGGTCGTAGGTACAGACGCCAACAGGTCAAGCTACCCGAAACTGTCAAATTTTCCCAATCAACCTTGAACATTAATGCTTTAGCGATAAAATTGAAAATCTATTAAGGAAATTTGACAGATTGTGGTAGCTTGATGTGCTGGCGTCTGTACTCACCCTTTAATAACAAACGCTTTCGCATGAGTCTAATTAAGTTAGTTATTAATTATTCTAAACATCGGCATGATTAATGCTCCCGAACAATTGTTTCCAGAAGAGCTGGCAATCTATTCAGTAAGGGCGAATAAAGTGAGCATTAAAGTTGAGACATTTGAGAATGCGTTTTTGACACCTGTCAGTTTCAAACAAACGAATGCGTGTTTTGCAAATTTAATGTTTATTAACTACTAGAACTGTCAATGTCAAAACGGGCCTTTTATTTTTTGACAACTTTAATGACCCATGTTACCCTCTAGCTTCTGCCCCGCGACTTCGTCCGCGTACAATTCCTTGCTCCCCGACCCAGCCCATCGCATGCATGGCGTCGCCTGCCCGATCTATAATTGTGTTCTTTTCGTTTTTACTCGTCTCCTAAGTGTCTTAGCGTGATGTTAAGAAGCTAATCTTCCTTTACAATTGGGCTATCGAATGCAAAAAGATTTAAAAATTTCAAATCCAATTCATAGTTCCGATTATTAGCGCGTTCAAACAAACAAACAAATAAACTCGTAAGCTTTATTGTTAGTATAGATAATACGTTCTCTATTTTGTGTCAATGTCCAACGCCCAATTTCCAATGTCCAATGTCGAACGACATTCGAAAATTCCTGAATTGAATTAAATACCGTGCGTTTATCGTTTACGTTGTTAATTAACTTATAACACGGTAGGCAAACACTAAAATACACGTGACAAAAATTTGCCTTTTAAATTACCAACCCTTTTGAGAATATCATCTACTTTCCTTTGCAGGTCGGAATGAACAAACTGTGACGTCCGTAATATTTTGGCTGTCATTCATAGACGAATAAAAACTACAAATAGCGTTCGCAGTGATTTTGTCACGATCCCCTTTGATTCCCTAACACGGCATTTCTGAGCTACATTTTGCAGTGCAACATAGATTGAACTTAAGGTTGTGTGATCATGATGAAACATTTTAGTCAAGTTTTGTAGTCGTCATTTGTTTTGGTATGGGGTTCCAAATGTATTTGGAACAACAGAGCAATATCCGCATGCGTCCAATGCTGGTATTAACATTGTGTACCCGATATTGGTTACAAACTCGCTTATACTGTGGGCCGGGCTGTAGTACGTATTAATTAGCACAGGTTCTGTGGCATCTCGCATTTGTGAAGACTAAATTATACGTACGTTATAATTATAGCCTTGATTGATCGATGAACTGTGTTCGTCGTGTTGTTGCACACGCTGTTTGTGTCTTCTTACTTTCTAAATTAGTGAACTACAACAAATAATAGAATACCTTTTATTATATAGGTACACCATGCAATTATAAATATTTAAAAAAACCATACACAAAAAAAAATCTAAATTAAAATAAGTGTCTGTTTGTAATACACGCTTTGAAGCGATAGCTCCGCTTTATTATTTAAATATTTCTCTTACTTAATCTAGTCAATTCATAACACACATATTAGTTTTTATCGGTAAGAAGTAATAAATCTCTGAAACTACATAGACGATTACAAGAAGTGTTACACTGATATAAAGCTGCACTATTGCCGTCTGCCGTAAGATTTACGTTTTCATTTTTAAGAATCAGCAACAGGAATTTACATTTTAGTTCAGAATAATATCGCTTTGTAGGTAAGTAGTTTACAATGCGACCGATGAAATTCAATTTAAATTCAACTTTGTTAAAAAAGATTGGCTTGTGTCTAGTAACGTCTAGGACAATATCAGTTTGGGCATAGAAACTGATTTAAGTGTTCGTGGAAAACTGCTTTCAGAACAAATCTTTATGGAGCTTTCAGTTTTAACTATTTGATGTTATCGTTTCGAATGGCGCCAAAGCCAGCAATTTATTACTACTAAATTCAATTTCAAATTAGTTATGAGGGCAAAGACGCGATCCGTAAAACTTCGTACCTACCGGAAATCATAACTTTCTGAAACTTACAGGAAAGTACAAAACACGAAGTTCCGTTTCTGGTCGGCCTATTGTGATCCTCTAGAGAGTTTGCGAACAAGATACAGTCTTAGGATATTGTGTGGGTTCTGAGAATTATTATTCTTAATATTATGTAGATAATTCAAACAGCCAAATATATAATTTTATGACAGCTGCGCGCACAGACAAATAAAGGCCGGCGGCGCGTGAGTCGTTGCCCGGAATGTTACCATTTTATAAACATTTTATATTTTTATTTCTTCTTGTGTTGTTTATATCTCATCGTATAATGCACCGGTTGACGTCATTACTTCAACGCCGGCTGTCCCAAAAATCCAATGCTGGAGCTCTGTCTTGCATAGGGTCGTAGCATTATACTAAGCGATGGCCATTTTGTGTGGATGTGACGCATAAATTGTCCCCAAGTTGTTCTTTTTTATGTTTACCGCAAATAAACGCATTTTCTTTATTTCTTTAATTTAGAGGTATTTTATTAAGATACCTATGGATAGGAGTGAGCTTTTTAGTGTTGATAATTATGTGGATAGATCCAAGTCTGGCGGACTCTATTATGCCTATTTCTCTATGATAGTAAAAGGCTGACCAAGTTTCTTATTAATAAAAGTTATTTCATGTCAATAAAAGTGTTTTGACTGATTTGACCATAAGCACCATACAAGGTGGCAATTTTCTCTACAGAGTGGCGATTAGGTTATCACATTAAACAGTACAACGGTTATTACAAGTAATTATCAGTCTGTAAAAACAATAAAATAATTATTTCTTTTTACAAATAGAAAACTGAATTTTTCAAACAAAATAAATCATTCTACATTCTATCTAGCCTTTTCCCAACTATGTTAGGGTCGGCTTCCAGTCTAATCGGATGCAGCTGAATACCAATATTTTACATGGAGCGACTGCCTAACTGACCTCCACAGCCTTTACTGGGTAAATTATTGGCTTTCAAAAATCGCATGTAAGTGTTTACACGCGTGCAATTTCCATAAAATGGCATACAATAATTGAACGCCAGTTTTTCCATTCAATAATTGAATGCGGCTTCTATTTATACCAAAGCCATTATTGCATGGCGATTATTGCATTAAAGTTTCGCCAAGTTGTAAGCACGTACTTGTACCATTTTATGACGCGTTGATTCTAGAATTGCGCTCGCGAACCAAACCTTTACACAAAAAAAAAAACATCGTGAGGAAACCGACATGTCCTAGAACCAAAAATTCGAAGACATGTGACATCTACCAACCCGCACTGGGCCCGCGTGTTGAATTACGGCCCACTCCCTCTCACCGTGAGGAGGCCTGTGTCCCAGCAGTGGGAACATTATAGGCTGATTATGTATGTTATGTAAACTTTTACGGCGGTCATCGCTATATGAAAATAACGAGGTTATTGTGTCTTCACAGGTGGTGAGGATGTTCGTCCTGGTGGTGATGGTATTCGCGCTCTGCTGGCTGCCATACCACGCATACTTCGTGATGACGTACCACTACCAGTCGCTAGCCTCCGCGCCATTCGCCCAGCACATTTACCTCTTCTTCTACTGGCTGGCCATGGCTAATTCCATGTTCAACCCCTTAATATATTACTGGATGAGCAATAAGTAAGTACCTACATAACATTGCACTTTTTTCCCAGAAGGATTATGCAGAGACCTTTGTACATCCACATTTCCCTAGTTTTGTTTATGTCCCACGTAAAAGGGGACGAACCTATTCCCATAAACGGGGCGCAGATACGGGATAGTTTAGGGCTGCTACGCTAATAGAAAAAACTATTCACATTTTACCCGACCTGGGAATCGATACCAGGACCTCATGCCACTAGACCGAAGATACAGTTATTTAAACAATTTAATTTGATTCTTATCGCTTGGCTCTTGGTGTCAAGTGGGCCGTCGTGCGTAAGGAAACGGTTATTGGATTTTCCGGTTAGAAATTTCCACAACGTCGCGGCCTTAGATTTAGGGTTTTTGCAAATAAATAACGAAGTAAGCTTTGCCTTTCCATGGAATTTGATACCGCCATCGGCAAACCACATGTACATAAGTACATGTGAACTCTCCTGTGTAATATTTGGAAACGGTCCATTGGAAAATTCAGGAGTGAGGATAGAAAACTAATTTTTTTACGTAGTATGTTACCTACTTACACTTACCTATTTATACGGGTAATTCTTTTTTCAAGCATAGTTCTTAACATAAAGGTCCTAGAGATAAACGCTGAAAGGAACCATGGGCTTAATTAGATTTTATTTAATAATAATAATATACAAAAAAGAACATTTATTTCAGGCTTCAATGGCCCATAGACCTTACAAACTAACCTAACTAATAAAGTATAAAACAAAACTTGTGTTAATTAATATAGCTTAAAATTATATTAGTAGCACTTCACTAGCTTACCTTTGTGCTGTCCTGAACATTTTTTTTTATTGCGCTCTTGACTCCTTACAGCTTTTTTCTCTATAAAACGCACTTTTTGTCGTTAAAACCGAGGCCAAATACAGTGTGTGGCCGACCTTCAACTAGCTCCCAATTTGAATAGAGCGTTCCGCAAACTATTTGCGTAGTTCAGCCACTTTCTAATACTTGAAATATGTATGTTTGGAGTTATATCGTAAAAGATTTTAACGAGATAGTTGTGACTGATTTCACCTGAGCAGAAACATCTTCGTTTCTAACGAGCACAACTATCTAGTTCTTTAAAAATTGCTACCTTAAATTCTCACCAAGACTGGCAGACACGAATAAAATAAACTTTCAAGTGCAATAGCTTTTTGGTACAATCAGAAGTTAGTTTATACTGGTTATGTATAGCTTGATGTGTAGTCGTGCGTACAGTACACGGATAAAGTAGAAAAGTTTTATTTAGACTGCGAGAGCTGTCAGAAACTCATTTCTGTCTCTTGCAATTAGCCGTACTTATCCATTCACTCAAACGAATGACGCACTGATGATTTCCCTCCGGTGCGTCATTGGCTTTAATAAATGTTAAGGACGCTGTTACATTTTCGACGAACTCAAATTTAGGTATCTAAAGTCGCACACAGCAACATCACACGTACGCACACATTGAGTCGTCGATTTTATACATCACATATAATCTTGGTCCTTGATATTATTTTTTTATTTTATTGAAATTGATTCCGGAAGATTACTTGGATCTTTGAAAATGCATTTGGTAACTGTTACTATTAGTATCGTCATCAAGAAAACGAAAATACAAAACCAAAGACACCGACTTCCGAAATCAGTTATTTTTCACTTTGTGGTGATTTTTTTTTTTGGAAGTCTGTTTTATTTTTTGTGAGAAAGTTTTTATCACTGTTTCGGTTTTAGCGGGAAAACAGATGTCAACACCCAATATGGAGTACCAACCAAAACTAAAAGGAAAAAAACTGTCCTGTGTCGAAAAACAAAAAACAATAGATACCGACTTCCGAAAAGAAAATTTATTTTCATTTTGTAAAGCACGCTATGTGAAATAGGTAGGTACTTAAAATAAAACAATTTCCGTTCATAAGGATTAAAAACGACCATCGATATTGCTATTACATGGAACATATAAAATAATATTATCTAAAATTTTACGAGTATTACACAGTGAGCTAATGAGTTATGACATACTAGCCTGGGCATTTAGTTAAAATTTTTGGTAAAATAAATCTCCACTCCCGAATGATCTTCTTTGTGACTGTGGTGTAGGCTCAGCATTTTTGATGAAAATTAAAACACACGGAAGTAGTAAAAATCTATAATATATTTAATAAAGGCATGTTACAAAAGTACACCAACTTATTGCTACGTTTGTAGATTTTTTTGGTCTATATCCAAATTTCCGAATACGGGGCATCTAAAAAATAAAGATAAATATTATTAACAAAATAACCTACATAAAAACTAAATGCTACACTTGGTGGCAGAGCTCACAAAGTACAAATTACTAAGTTCCGCTGCCAAGGCCTGTCTTTTTTGTCAAACGCTATTTGTGACATCTACCATGCCATATTTATGAAATTGACACCCATGACGAAAAGTGGCCAAGTTTTTGTCGGCGCCATCTTGGATTTCGGTTTTGACCCCATATTCGTTATTAGCTACCCCAAAAACCATGAAAATGACACCTATGACGAAAAGATGTCTAATTTTCGTAGGCGCCATCTTGGATTTTGGTTTTGATCCTATATCCGTTATCAGCGACCCCAAAAACCATAAAAATGAGACCCATGACGAAAAGTTGTAAAATTTTTATCGGCGCCATCTTGGATTTTGGTTTTGACCCCATTTTCGATATTAGCAACCCCAAAAACCATGAAATGACCACTTTTTGTCATAGTCTTGGTTTTGACCGCACATTGGTCATACATACATAACTACATACAAACCGGTTAAAATCATAACTCTCCTCCCGCCCATCCACTTCCAGACCTCACCGCCGACAGGTTGACCTTAGCCATCCAAATCCTAACCTTACTAAGAGCTCCTTAAACCCATCCATTTCTCAACCTTGTCCACAGCTGCTTAACCCCACCCATCCAAATACCGATCTTACACAACATAATAATATTTTTTTATACTTACAAAATAAAAATAATTTAAGTATGAAACTCGTACTTACTTTTATTTCAGTCCAAAAGTATCAACTCCTTCCGATCACGATAACCAACGACGGTACTCACACAACAATCTTTTTCTATTACTTTTATCGTATTTATTTTTTGCGAGAGAGCGATATACCCGTCCTTCCATGAGCGCTCCTGAGCGCGGAATGATGAACCGTGAATGCAAAATGTATGAAAAAGTCTGCAAGTGTTTTTATTTTAGCTAATAATTGAAAAATATATTGATTTATATACAAAACAATTAGCTAAATCTATAAAGGACTATATATACCGCAATTTATTATAATTTTGAAGATAAAATATGCTGTAAATTTACCTAAACTGGTACCTATTCGGATACCTATTTTTTAAATTTTCTGCGATTATTGAGTAGGGAAAAACGTATTTGTGCGAAAATTTTGTATGACGTCATACAATTTTTGTGATACCAATGTGGAGATGAATATATTACCTTTAAATTAAGACTATGATATGTTAACATTTGTGATTGCTTATACGTTAAAATGGTACCTGAAAAGCACTGTTATTTGTAGAAAAATGTAAAAGCGTCCTTAAGCTATGTACAGACGCCAGCAGGTCAAGCTACCTAAACTATAAAAAGTATCTACTAAACTGTGTATGTATGTCCCTGCTTGCATCCTACGAAAAAAGGCGTGAAGATGGGCCAATGCACAGGTACAGTCATACCTAGCCTTTCCAAACTACGTTGGGGTCGGCTTCCAGTCTAACCGGATGCCTGCCTACCTGCACCCTAATTGCGTAACACACTTTCAATAACAATCTTATTCATTTAGAAGGATATTGCTAATACATTGCTTCATATGTTGGATAAATTTGTCAGCTTAACAACGTGAATAACGCAATGAATGTTGTTGAACTGTCAAAATGAATGCCATTGTCACTGCTATTGCTTACTTACTCTGCTGATCTGCATAAGTTTACTGGGTAACACAATACAATGAAATTTACAGTATGCGTTTTAGATAAAGTTGGTCTTTGTTGAGCGTTGTCTCTGACATTCTCACATCTGTGACCGTCTCTTTCTGAAGCTCGCTGTGTCGAAGTTAGCGTCCAGATATTGTATTATGGTTCTGCTTACACCCTAAGACAAATGGCGTGAAGGATTGCGAAAAATTGTAACTAATTACTCAAACGGTAACTTTTGAGAACGAGTACATTGTTATTGACGTGTAAAAGTGTTTGTACAAACCTACTTGCAAAATAAAATCATTTACCATTTACCCGAAACTGTCAAATTTTCTCAATCGACCTGGATCCTTAATGCTTTATCGATAAAGTTGATAATCTATTAATAAAATTTGACAGATTGTAGTAGCTTGACCTGCTGGCGTCTGTACATAGTGCCACGTCACCCTATAGATAGTTTGTGTATTAAACTGAATTAAATTTTGTTATTTTTAAAACAAAAGACGCGCGCATGTTAGTAACGGCGTCTTACCGTTTTATATAAAAATTGTTAGTATTAGTTCACTAATTAATAATAATAATAATAATCATAGTATGATTGCCAAAAAAACTCCTTTCACACCTAAGTGCTCATAACATAAGACCAAATTTGTTTTTAAGGGGATGAACTGAAAAAAAAACAATTTGAGGAGATTTAATGTGTGGCGGCGAGCCTCCTTGCCGGATTGCCGCCATGGGATCTGGAGGCCAAAGTCGTCGCCCACATATGGGAGTGGCAAGAGGAGGCAAAACGCCGGGGCGTAACTCCGCTGCCGCGAGAAATCACGGTACAGCGGACAGAGCTCCGGCGGGATCTCATGGCGGCATGGAGAATGCGACTGTCGCAACCCAGTGCTGGGCACGCCACAATTGCGGCGATAAGTCCCCTCTTTGAACAGTGGCTAGAGAGGCGCCACGGCGCATTCACCTTCCGACTGTCGCAGGTCCTCAACGGACACGGCTGTTTCGGGAGGTTCCTGTTCAGGATAAGGCGGGAGGAAACGCCAGGGTGTCACCACTGTGTGGATCGCCCAGACGACACGGTGGAGCATACGGTGGAGGAGCGAGAGTGCATGGGAGGCCGTCACCTCCTTCTGCGAAGCAGTAATGCTCGTAAAGGAGGAAGCGAAGCGCGTGAGGGAGAGGCAATCTCTGCGCCCTCACGCTCCTAGTCGCCGCAGGAGACACCATGGACGGGAGTCAATAGCCGACTCCCGGCACCGTAGGCGCGGGCTTGCGGGCGGCAAGCAATGGGCAGCTCGCCGCCTGGTAAGGACCAGGCCCTGGTCGACGGCGCGTTGTGTTTTAAGCGCACCTCAAAGCGATCAGAGAGAGCGCATGAACTGACGGGGTCCGCTAGGGCCAATGTCTGCCAGGGCAGCGGGTTGTTCGAAAGAGATACCGTGGCCCCTGGCACTGGCAACTGAAGGAACACGGGTGGGTTTTAGTAAGTAAAAGGCTGACACGCCCGAAAAAAAAGGAGGTTCACTGTACATGGGTACAGTGAACCTCGTTATTTTTTCGGTGTCAGAGTTTTACTTCGTCTTCTAGTAATAAAGATATTATTTATTTTACCTACAGTATGGTAGATTGAGAGGTTAACTACCTTCTTCCTAGATTAATCGGTGATACGAATATTCTCCTAATTATTCATAAATCGGGATCCCAATTATTCACTGTATAATCAAAGGACTAATTTATTCGACTACAAATATTGCGAGATTTCACAGAAATATTTGGAACTACAACCCGATGGTTTTGATAGAGTTCCCTACGAAATGACATTGATAGATTGTTTGCTAAGTATTTTAGCTCTCTACGGATTTAAAACCACATCTATTGTAATCTAACTTAATGATAAAAATAATAGTGTTAATGATAAAATACTAGTGTGCTATATTTTTCCGTGTGGGTCTTTCACAGCAGTAACCGCGCTGAGAAACAAAAATTGTTTTGACTCCTTACATTCGATGGAACTTGCGGTCATGTACCCGCATACGGGCTTCGAAGCGATTTTCTCTCAAGACCTTGTGTGAAAAGTGTTTAAAAGCCTATGCTCGAAGCGATAGCCACTTTTTATCACTTTTCGTACATTCTGTATTGTCTCGAAGCACATGTTTTAGCTACGTGGTTGCCATAAAAAGAAAAAACATTCTGATGAAAATTTTATTCTTGCAATGTGCAATTTAAGCGCCCAGTGCACTAAGTATGCGGGTGTAATGTGTTTTGAAATGGCTAGGTTTACACACAAGCTCGTTTTCTATGCATGAATGGCTTCATAAGGTGGCCTAAAATGGCGCTTTCCTAAAATTCTGCAGTCTGCCTGTAAGATTTTATAAGTCTTTTTGTCTTACCCAAAAATACAAGCAGGCAGTCGTGTAAAATTTATTGAGTCTAATGAGTGCTCAGTCAACTCTTTTCTACTGGTACTCTGCAGACGTGATGGTGTCGATATCTTAACAAGATAAAATAAAAATAAAAAGATTTCGTGGTTTTTGGTGGTTAATGACCGCTAGTAGTATTGTTACTTGAAGTATGAGTTGATAAAAACTTTAATTTCTTTTATTGTGTTTAAATATCGATATCGATCACGGTTGCGGGGTTTCGCTTGACACTGCATAAAGACCACTATCCTTTATATTGAAACTTATACACACACACCTTATACACCTTACCTCTTACCTAGAACACACTTTTTCTTGTTACCAACAAAAGCGATGTTTGTTTAATTCATGAGAAACTACTGTAATATTGTTCACTTCAATTTTACAGTGTGAAAAATGGTGGATGTTTCAATTGAAAATATAATTTAAAATTTCAAGTTCGCGGTAAATTCATGGCTACCTACTATCCCCTTTTATTGTTTCGCGGAAACCGCGTGTTGGTGTGGTGTTAAAATCGCATTTCGACTGCAAGTATGTAATGTATAAAAATTTAATTCAGTGATAATACCTGGAAATCTCTGAGCTCCTGTTTTATGACTTACCAGGGTTAGTGTTACCGCAATAATAAAAAAAAAACTTGAGAGGTGTCAAGGGACACCCGGATGGAACGAAGTTCCTTTCGATTAATTAGTGAAGGAATTGTAATAATTTTTTTTTTTTTTTTAAGTTATAATAATATGTACAAAAAAAACAATGTAAAAAAAATAACTGGCTTGCTTTCTATAAGAGAGAGAGAGAGACAGACAGAGAAACACGCGCACGCCACACGGCTTACAACTATAGCAAAAAGTGTCGTTACAACTTTGGTCTTAATTTTTTCCGTCTAGCCCCCTTTCGCAACGCGCGATAAGGAACTTCGTTCCAAAAACAGTAGGGGTGAGTGATTTTATGATGCATAGATAAGAGAGGGTTATACTATGATAAACTTTTATAAAGGGAGAGTGACGTCTTTCCTAATCGTAAAATATTTAGGTAGGTTTGTGTACAATAGTTTGAATTATGAACGGCTGCGACATTCCCATGTCTAGCTTGCCAAGTTTTCCTTTGTTTTCATATCCAGTTTTGAACTAACTGCTGGTTACGAGGCCGTTTGCATAAAATTATAACATATGTAAATGTTGAAACAAACTCATAATTAATAAGTATTATAAGTGAATGTCTACGTCCCTCCCACTGAGAGGAGGCCTGATGTGTATGCTATGTATAAGTGAAAGTTGATGTTGATTCTTTTATTTGACACAACAAACGAAAAATATGCCAACTATATTAAAAGAATATACAAAGCCAATAGGCAAGCACACGAACAGGTTTTTTATCAGTTTTGAATTCATTTGAAATATTGCACAAAACTCTTCCCGCATACAGTGTAGCTTTACATCTCAGATAATCAACTATTCACGTCGTCGAAACGTCGCGAATATAGTTGAGGGCCTAGTGTGCCTACAAGTGGCAATCACTTTTAAAGCGTTTCACATTTCTACAGCGCTTTTCAACAGAATTTACACAAGCTTTTCGGTAGCTTATGTCAATCCCATACATTTTTGAGTTTTCCATCATCGTTATCGTTGATACAATGTCCCTAACTCTAGGCCACCTCCTCTGTAAAAATCTCACCGTGAAAACTTAGGTAAAGTGAGCTGTCAATAGTGTAAATCCCTAGCATCAGACGGTCGATTTTGTGAAATATTACCGTGAAAACTTAGGTGAAGTGAGCTTTCCACCGGAACTGTCACTGCCACTTGTTGCTAAGGATTGACACTATTGAAAGCTCAGGTCAAGTTCACTTCACCTAAGTTATCACGGTGAGATTTTTACAGAATAGATCGGCTTTTTGAATATCGTTATCTAATTATTAATTAAGCGTCATTTCAGGCTTTTTTACTTTGCGACCCACTTGAAAACTTTACCTTTAACGGGTAAAGTTATTGAGTGGGCCACAAACTCAATTAGATACCGGTAATTGACATCGTTAAAATTGTTGTTGTATTAAAAAATTTCGATTTTAATTTTATTCAAATCCGTAATTTTTATGGTGTACAGAATAAAAAGTATTTTATCTTGTTTCGTTCAGGGTATCAATTGTACATAAGTTAAGCACATGTTTTAAGCTTTTCTGTGCCACGTTTTTATATACAGACAGTAAAATATAAGTTTTCTGGAAAAAGTCTGTCGATTTTTGTGAATCCAACTGTGATATTTTCTTCTTTCTTGTATTTGATTATAAAGGTCCTGACCATTATTTGTTAAGAGAAAAGAGAAATGTCAAAAGACACAATCGTATTGTTTGCATTGAATTACCTGGTTTCATAGCAGCTTTGTAAACAATAGAACTATTAAATGGAAACAACTGCGTATAAATTATTCGGTTCAATTTGATTCTGTGAAATCCGTTTTGGTTATGGAATAAAGAACAATACTGGCTAGGATGAATAGCCTAGCACCTTTGCCAACAAAATATTATATCTCTTTTTCGGTGTAGAATATTTGTCAGTCACAAATTAAGCTGAAACCTGAAACTTATAGTCAAGAGTTCAGGACACGTATGTTTTAGAACTTAAGAAAGTTGGGACAGAAATTCTACAACCCAGTTCAGAACTTAGTCCAGTTGGGTACACATTGGTAGATATGATTAATTCATGTCATTTTGCTCCGAGATTTGGAGAGCAAGCTGGCCACTTATGTATGATCTTGAAAACCATGTTTGTCTAGATATACCACTTTTGAAACATTTTAACTAGATACGTAAATCGCAGTTATGCCCATGAACAACGCTTTGTTCCGCCTAGACTTTTGCATTTAATATTTTTTGGCGCTCGAAATACAGTGTTGAATGTATTCGTTACGAACGCTGACAATATTAATTGAATTGCGGTTTTATGCTTACAATTCATCACGGTTTTGTTATTTATCGACTGCAACTGTGTTGAATGTAATGTTCAAAAGTTGATAAAAATGCTGCAACGACAGCAATATGTTACTACATCCCCGTAGTTACTATAGCTCGTGCTGACACGATAGAAAAAGAAGTGACAAAAGATAAAAGTAAGCAACCTACAGAAGGCAAAGATGTTGTAGATAAGTTTAGGCATGTAGTGCGCCCTCGAGTGAAGTAAAACTAGACGACAACATTCGACAAAGAACATTAACCTACCCTTACGGTTGACTTTTGTTTACTTAACACTACCAAATGAAAACGGGATACCTAGAATAATACAGGCATTCGTTACTTCACAGACTACTGAAATCTCATAAGAGCATTGAAATCTTAATAAATTTACTGAAAGTTTGGAGCGCTTCTGTAAACATTCTGCTTGGAATGTTTCCAATGTTTCAAGTGTTCTCATCTTTAGAAGTGCGAAATTGTGTGATTTATAAGGTACTAGATCTTAACCTCGGTTTTACTCCTTAAGACACTAGTTTATTTATTTAGAAAACCACCGAAATAATTCTCTAAAACACCAACAACCAGATATATTATGTAGGTACATAGGTACAGGTTACAGGTACATAACTAATTGGAGTGTTCCCACGGAGAAACTGTCAAAACGGTTTGAGAGGCATAATTTTAAATGTATGAGATTCCTGTTGATTTTGTATAAGCAAAGAAACATAATAGATCATAGGAATGGACGAGTTTCGTCAAAAAAAAAAAACATATTAATTACCTGAATGGTATTTCGCATCCCTAAAAGCTATAAAATGTTTTCATAGTTTCATTCCTAACAGACTAATGTATCTTCGAAAGTTCATTGGTCTAGCCGGCGGAGACGTGAAAATATTATGAAAGCTAAATAAGTTTCTAATCAACTACATTTATTTGGAGATAGTCTGAAACTTTGAAAGTTTGATACTAAAAGCAATTACATTTCGCTTAATAACTTTTAATGATCAATGAAAACTATTGATGAAGCCTTTTAAGTAAAAGTACTTAATCTATGCTAATAATAAAGCTGAAGAGTTTGTTTGTTTGTTTAATCTCTGGAACAAAAAAGTCAAAAAGAATGTTGAGCGAAAATGAAGTAATAACGCGGACAGCGCAGCGATGCGATGTGGGTCGGGGGAACAAGTTTCACGGGAACGAGACGTGGGTAGAATCTATCATTACATAATATGTCCTGCTTTACAGGTCATGGTCCATACCTATCTGCAAAATTCATCAACCGTTAAGATGTATAAAGGTAACAGGCAGACAAACAAATATACAGAGTTACTTTCCCATTTATGATATTAAGTAGAGTGAGAGTAATTGTCAATTACTTTGAATAGAAAATGTTATATATTGTTTTCGCAGGTGTAATTAATTAATACACTAGTTATTAATTTGATGAACACACGTTTATTACTGAACCACAAATACAATAACGGTGGCGTTTTACCACCGAACACTTCCCAGCAGACACTGTTGCCGTTTCGCTAAATATAATATACAACAGTAAGAATCATCATCATCATAATCACCCTATAATGTTCCCACTGCTAGGACACAGGCCTCCTCTCAGTGAGAGGGAATGGGCCATAATCCACCACGCGGGCCCAGTGCGGGTAGGTAGATGTCACATGTCTTCGAATTTTTGGTTTTAGGACATGCCAGTTTCCTCACGATGTTTTCCTTTACCGTTTTGAGAGCAGTGGTGATGAAATAAATTTACACAAAGCGCCTACTTAGGGTTTGGACTCGAGACCTACAACTCGTAAGTCGAGCTGAAACCACTGGGCCACCCCTACACCAGTAAGAATAGCTTTTTATTCATTTCCTTTGTTCACAGATTTCGGATCTACTTCCAATTGGTGTTATGTTGGTGTTGGACACCAAAAACAGCAATATCCACAGACTTGAAGAAGTTAGAAATGAACAAATCCTTTTCTGGTAAGAACCTCCTGTAATTAAAATATTCAGCCATTTCCATGATAATATCGTGTAGAAAACAATCAGATAGTAGAATAATTAATTTTGCCAACGCTTTCTTGGATAGATACGTCAAGGGCACAAAACCACCGAAGACATAAGTGCGTAGTGTAATTAGTTTCTTACTATCAAGTCGAGTAACTCGCTTGAATATATTTCAAGCTTAGTATTACAAAGACGGCTTCAACTTGACACGGCATTCTGAAGACAGAAAGGGACATGATTATATTTATCTATTTTCTTTTCCTCATTTATGTGCTTTCCTTTGTTTTCTGCTTGACGGTGTTTTGTTTTTTCGCACTGCAAATGACAGCGGTTGCGTTTGATGTAAGTTCTGTATTCTCAAAGAACTGATTGCTTTTCTGTGAATCTAGTTGAAGAGATAATATGGAAAAGTCTTTGTCTGTCTACAATATTGACCTTGTATATATTACATACATATACAGCATGTATCAGAAAGGTGTGGTCATATTTAAGGGTCCACGTACAGACCATAAAACAGAACAATTTTGTCTATGGGAAAAACATCGTAATTGCGAAAAAAAATATCAGCTTTCCCAAACAAAACTTCAAATGTATGAGACGGTTCATTTTTTTTCGCGATTTTGATGTTGGTCCTATGGAGAAAACTGTTCAGTTTGATGATCTCTTCCACGCCCTTAAACATGACTACAACATTCTGTTGCACGCTGTATACTCTAACCATAAACAATATAGTAAAGAGAGAACATAATCACAATTTAATGAGAAACGTCAACTTTTCTGCCAGCACAAATATAACTCGGTAAATGAAAACCGCAAACGACAGTTTAGCAACCATACCACATTTATTCAGGTTCCGTCAAAATACGTACCTACATATCTACATATATTAGTAAACTCAATTGGACGATCACATACTTTGGCGACCAAAAATTTGAAAACATGTGACATCCGCCAACCTGTACTGCAGTGCTATTCTGTAACCTGCAGTGCGATTCTGTAACCATCTCACCGTGAAAACTTAGGTGAAGTGAGCGTGGAGTGAGATGTCATTCCGACTAATGCTAGGGATTGACACTATTAACACCTCACTCTAAGCTCACTTCACCTAACTTTTCACCGTGAGATTTTTACAGAATCCATCGGCATATCACCGTCAAAATTTAGGTGGAGTGAGCTGTCATTCCAACTAATACTAGGGATTGACACTATTGACAGCTCACTCTAAGCTCACTTTACCTAACTTTTCACGGTGAAATTTTTACAGAATCAATCGGCTGTGTCCGCGTGTTGAATTTAGGCCTACTTCCTCTCACTGAGAGGAGGCCTGTGGGAACATCATAGGCTGAGACTTTAACGAAAAAAATATGACACGTTCATCAAAATTCGAATGTTTCCGATAAATTGAGAGTTTCCGCGATTTTTCACTTCGGGGATCAACAAATCCCATGAGCCTCGTTGATTAAAAGTTAATTCCGATGTTGTTAGCTTTCGATAGGATTTGGATCGAAATAAATTGATGTTCCGTCTAAAATTTGATTGCAGCGATTACTGATCTATGCTAATAATAAGGCTAAATAATTTGTTTGTTTTTTACAAGCTTTTATTTAGTTTCACCTGTCCCGATGTTTGTCTGTAAACAGATCTTCCAAGTTAAATTTGATCCACTTCCCGGTTACCGATTGAGCTGAAATTTTGCATGCATGTATAAATCAGACGACAATGCAAAATTATTATAACATGGAGCTGATCTAATGATGGAACCGGAAGGTGGCTATAGGAACTCGGTAGTTAAATGACACAACCCCATCGAGTTTGAACTCGTTTGATCCTTCTTGACGAGTACTTTGGTGTTAGATAAGTAATCAGGGTCTGACGATGGAGCTGGAAGATCGCCACGGGAACTCGGTTATTAAACGACACAACCCAATCGAGTTTGGGCTCGTTTGATTCGTTTTGGCGAGTACTTTGGTGCTAGATGGTAACCGGGTTATGATGATGGAGCTGGAAGATGACCATAGGAACTCGGTAATTAAACGACATAACCCCATCGAGTTTGGGCTCGTTTGATTCGTCTTGATGGGTGGACCGTTTTTGATGGGTGGTGAGCCTTTTGCAATCATAATCAAAGTTTCTAAGTAGGTACCAATATAATGGTATTTTCTTATCAGGTTTAAATTATTTTTAACTTTTTAGTTCTTTTTATGAACAAGTAATAAAAGCTTGTTTTTAAAAAGTTTTATTTTGCTTTTAATTTTATTTATTTGTACGCGCTAATCTCTGCATACTCGCCAGATTTGAAAAATTATTTATGCAATCGATAACCCAATTCTTGAGGGTTGCTATAGGCTATTATATTAACATCACGGATCCGAGCAAAAGAAAAAAAAGTTAGAAAGAACGTTAAGCAAAAACGAAGTAACAGCGCGGGCGGGCGATGCGATGGGGTGGGAGGGGGAACAAGAAGTTTCACTTCGGTGAAGTCGCAGGCAGAAGCTAGTATTTCTGTAAGAACGCAGTTCGCATAACTCCGCAAATATGAAAACAAACTGCGAGCTAATTGCGTAACCCAATATCAGTAGCTATGGGTTTCATATTGACAGTTCAATAACATATTGTATACATGCAACTATATTGTATACATGCAACTATATTCTAACTGAACAGACAGCTGTGCTGCTGGGGAGTTTGTTGCGCCACTTCTTATTCCCAGCGATAGCACTAGGAAGTGGTGAAGGGCGGGCGTTTTTGGGGGACTGTCTTTTGTAATTTTGACGTTCGAAAAATGCTTATTCTCAGCCTAATTTGAATAAATGACTTTTGATTTTGATTAATTGCGTTATTACGTTGTTGAGTAGACAAATTTTTTGAACATATGAAGCAATGGATTAGCAATATCCTTCAAAATGATTCATATTGTGGTTGATAGCGTGCTGGTTTAGTTGAAACTCTGGTGAATGTCAATTTCTCTTAGATTTTTACTCTTTACCACAGACTTCGAAGTATATTGAATAAAAAACTATACAAAGAATAAGTAAATAAACAAATAAAAATAAATTCGAAATCGGCATTTCGTTTATTTAAGTTAAAACAACCGTGAAATAACTTGATAGCTTAAATCAGAGATAATCTTTTGAAACCATCCTTTTTCGTATTTCGAGTAACAGAAAAATAAGATGATTTACAGAGTACGTAATCGCCATGTATTTGGCTTTTTTATTTTTAAATCGGATTCTTGTCTCAAAATTTTGCATTTTTTTTACTGTAAAAGCAATTTATCTTCGGCTTTTCTACGTAAAACAACAAAGTCATTGTACGGCCACACGGGATCTCTCCAAAGTTAGCCTAATCCTAATCATCATGTTTTAAAAGTGAAAGTTTGTATGTTTGTTACTCAATCACAGAAAAACGGCTGAACGGATTCAGATGAAATTTGCACACAGATAGTTTATACCCTGAATTAACATATAGTATACTTTACATAAAAAGTATACTATGTGTTAAAACTACTACTATGTGTTGTACTATATGTTGTGTTATATGATGAAAATCCCATGGGAACTTTCCCATGGGATATTTTCCGATCTCCCCGAGGGCGAAGCCGCAGGCAAAAGCTAGTAAGGCATAAGCCTAAGTACAAACTAGAAAAAAATCTACTTAGGCTTAGGCTTTTGCCTGCGTGTTTTATTTACTCTTGCCAGCCCAAAAAGACTGGCAAGAGTAAATAAAACACACATGAGGGTCCCTCATAATTAATATGACGGGTATATCCTATTAGCAACGTTTGGTAATATGATAATCTGCTGCACTAATGTCTAGTTAGGTGTTGTGACACTCCGGTCAGTCCTTATAAAAATTATAATATTCTAACTAGCTGCACCCCGCGGTTTCACCCGCATAAGTTTCGATCCCATGGGAACATCGGGATAAAAAGTATCCTATATGTTAATCCTGGTTATAAACCATCTGTGTGCCAAATTTCATCCAAATCCGGTCAGTAGTTTTTGCGTGACGAAGTAACAAACATACAAACATACACACACACACTCACAAACTTTCGCCTTTATAATTATTAATGTGATAGACTCATTTCTACGTAACATTATGCTCATTGGAGTGGTTTCTGTCGAACAGCGCTTTAATTCCAACGAATAATTCTCTATAGAACAGCTGTAACATTACTAACATGTCTGACGTATTTTCGTTAACAACGCGCCTTATTTAAATGTAAAACCTAATTTTTGTTTACCTATTGTTTTATTAGGGCTTATTTTATTCTATAACAATGAAACGATGAGACAGTTTTTTTGAAGCCTTTGTTGTCTTATGTTCGTTGTTATTTTCAAAGACATTTTACATAGAAAGGCAACGTAATTATTTTTCATTGGTTTAGCTTTATCTTCATAGTTTTTAATGTTTTTTTTTTTTTGTTTTTTTACCAAGCTTCTAATGCCGGTGAAAGACTTTTAAAATTCAAAATATAATTATATAGCATAAAGTCAAGCAGAGTGTTAAGCCATGGCTACTGTCCCTCAATTACGGCGAAACAGAGCAAATTATTATAACTCAATCGTAAAACCAATTGTACCAAATGAGAGGCACACAACCTCATCCCCTTCTCGCGATCCCAATCAACCTTTTCTGAACATTCAATTCAATTTACACGCAAACACACACTCACACGCACACTACTATTAACGGATTTTCTAACAATTTTTTATTATTATTTTGATTACTTTTGATAGATTTTGATTATTTTAGTCTTTTTAATTTTTTTTTTTATCTTACTGCATAGGTTTCTAATAGTATTTCCTCCTGGAAGAAGGCACTGGCTCTTGTAAAACAGGTTAACTATCTGGCACAAGTTTCAGGGACTTTACATAATTTGTAACCACTTTCTTGTGTAATAAATATTTTTATTATTAAAAAAAAAAGTATGAAAGTCGTTAAGAGAGTAGAAACTAGAAAAAACAACTTGACGGCTTCACTTGACACATGCCACTGACGCAATGTTTTTTATGTCACTGCAACTGTGGCATGCCAAAGAGGCTTTAACAGTTTAGAGCTCGATAATGATATAAGATATAACTTCAGAAGACAAGATACAAGGCGTTCTGTGTAAAATCTTGTCTAAGAGCCGTAGCCCACTGGCGGCATGGCACGACAAGGGATTTTTATACGACGAATAGAAATATAACTTAAATAATATGACAATAAAATTGAAATTTTATTGATGATGCCAAAGGACTTCGCGGTATGCCTAAGGATAGCGCGGCATCGTTGCCGTAGAAATTTCAATTTTAATGTCATACTTTTTTGGAACGAAGTTCCTTATCGCGCGTTGCGAAAGGGGACGGAAAAAATTAAGACCAAAAGTTGGAATGACACTTTTTGCTATAGTTGTAAGCCGTGCGGCGTGCGCGTGTTTCTCTGTCTGTCTCTCTCTCTCTTCTAGAAAGCAAGCCAGTTATTTTCGTTTCGTCTTTCTATTTAGCATTGAACAGTGTGGTGTCGCGACGATTATTTTTGTTGAGTGTATACAGGTTTTTTGTACATAATAAATAATTAAAAATAATAACAACTTCGTTCCATCCGGGTGACCCTTGACACCTCTCAAGTTTTTAATTAGGTATAGGTATTTTCTATTCGTCGCATGAAAATACTTTGCCGTGCCGTGCCGCCAGTGGGCGCTAGCCCTAAACGTGCTTTGTGAAACGTGGCTAAAGCCTTCACTCAGAATACAGAACAAACTGTATTCTGAGAGCCTTTAATAAAGCTACAATATCTTGTGACAATAATCATATTATTTACGCAAGTGATATTATCCTCATCAATTTTCCTGGAATAACATCCAAATCATATTTTACTTTAAAGACTTGTCCTTGGGCTTATGGCTAAGAAACAGCCGCACAGTTCGATCGATCAGGTTAAGCTACGTTTGCCGCGAGTGGTCCGTAAATGGGTGACCATCTTTACATACCAAGACCTCTCCGTGTCTCGGAAAGCACGTTAAGCCATTGGTCCCGGCTGTCATCATAAATCTTTGACAGTTTTTACGGGTCGTCAGAAGCCCGAAAGTCTGACAACCAGTCTTACCAAGGGGTATCGTATTACCCAATAACTGGGTTGTGGAGGTTAGGTAGGCAGTCGTTCCATGTAAAATACTGGTATTCAGCTGCATCCGGTTAGACTGGAACCCAACATAGTTGGGAAAAGGCTAGGCAGTTGATGACTCATTTAAATTAGGTATATGTACTTAGGTATCAGACATTTAATTATTTCACAAAATTATGCACGATGTTCTCAATGTTAAACTTCTTTCCATAATAAAGTTGGAGTTCAGAAAGAAGCTACATATTTTCTTTATGATTAAAATTGTTTCAAAGCTAAACTTGGAATGAAAGCGCTAGAAACAGAACGTTAATCATTCTCACTCGTAACATATGTTACAATTGGAAGCTTTTACTCCTAATTAATTGGCTGCTGTTAAAATGCCAACTTTTATCGAACGTTCGTCGGAATTGTAAAATATTTTGGGATGGAGGTTGGTGAGGGAATCACATGAATAATAATGAAAAAAAAAACATAAAATCCATTTTCATTTTTTTTATATCATACTTATTCAAATAAAATCTGAATTATATATGACACCTGAACGCATCTTACTGGGCCCAAGTGGTGGATTACGGCCCTCTCCCTCTCACAAAGAGAAAGCCTGTGTCACAGCAGTCTAGTAACATCGTAGGCTAATTATGCTTATATGCTATGACACCTGTGGAAACATGGGCTGAAATCGCCAAAGTGCATCGATCTAAAAAGTACCTCTGAAATAAAAACATTTTTCCTTCTCTGTTAAAGAGAGAGACCATTGCCAGACCACCAATTCTCAATGAACAACGAGTTTAAGGGATATACAGTTTGATCTAATGCGGTTGCCACCTTTTAAACCGAGGCAACATGTATCGACTGTAGCAATATTTTAACCTACAAAATTGTTTACATAAAGTCAGAAAAAATTATTGTAAAGCAAATTGGCCACTAGCTTAAACTGTCCGTAAATTCAATCTGAAATCACAACTGCTATACTTTCTAATAGCTATAACATGGCAAATATACGACGTATGCTAATTTACTTAACAATTAATTTCCCTGACTATACCCAAAATACTGTTCAGTCACGTATGCTTAAGCAGACGGAAGCTTTTTCTGCAAAATCTGTGGCTAGATTCTCACATTTTGGCTATACCATTACGAAAATTCTCAGTAACACAATATCAAACTCCACATTCCAGGCGAGTTTGAAATATCAAACTCGTCTGGAATGTGGAGTTTGATATTGTGAAAAACCGAAACTCCGATAGCTCGAACAATAGTTCGAGCTATCGGAGTTTCGGTTTTCTCTCTACTTTCTACTGTAACCCCTTCCAGAAAGTAAGGAGATTGTCAAAATTAGCGTTATCTGTTGATATTTTTTTGGCGATGTGGTAACCTGATGTCTCATGTTGCATGTTCAGTGGCAATTTCAAGGCAGAATATGCAGTACGTCCGTCTTCTAACAAAATTGCTGCTATGCCTGATGAAGCCAATGCTAGGACAACTTCATTCTGCGATCGGATCCTCGCCAAAAGCAAAGAAATCAGGAACTTTTTCCAGTTCCTTCAGGAGCATCCAGGCCGTAAATTCTACCAGTTCCATTGTTCACTGCTTCTATCAAAGAGCCAGACGAAAAACATGTGAGAGGTCCGCCACAAACGCCATTCCCATACAAAATTACCAATTTTGAATTCTAGCACAGTTAGGTATTATAGCACTAATTATGTTTTGTGTCAGTACCAGTTAGACTGGGAACCGACCCTAACATACATACTTAGGAAAAGGCTGCGCGGATGATGATCATGACGTCGCCGCTAACGACGTCGTTTAGGTAGCATAATGGCGATCGAACAAAACACAGATCCTCTATTAAAATTTTTAGGGACTGTAAAAACCACTTTACTGCTAGCTATTAAAATGTCAACAACCGAATACAATAGACACACAAACTTTTCCAAACGTTATCTATTATTAACATTTTAAAGTTGTTAACTTTATTGTTCATGCTGTGGTCTTCTATAAGTGAAGGAGTGCACCTACCTGATGTTGCCTTTTATTTTATGTGTCATGTATTTGTGTACCTACATATGTCTTTTGTAGGCCATCCTAAATCAGCCTTTTCCTAACTATGTTGGGGTTGGCTTCCAGTCTAACCAGATGCAGATGAATACCAGTATTTTACATGGAGCGACTGCCTATCTGACCTTCATACCCCAATGGCTAATACGATACCCCTTGGTAAGAATGGTTGTCAGACATTCGGGCTTCTGACGACCCGTAACGACTGTCAAATATCTACGAATGACAGCCGGGACCAACGGCTTAACGTGCTTTCCGAGGCACGGAGGGGTCTTGGTATGTAAAGATGGTTACCCATCCACATACCAACCGCGGCAAGCGTAGCGTAACCTGATCGATCAATCCGAGCGGCTGGTATTACTTAACCACAAGCCCCTCTAAAGGATCCTAAATAAATAAATAAATGGACACTTCGCAAGCTTTAGTCCCTCGAATGTTTATTCAGTTGTTATCGGAGTGTATATGTTATTGATGAACACGGCTGTCTGTCCCTCTGTCGCTTTTTATGAAAGTCACAATTGTGTGATTAATGACTAGCCGATAATACTTGTCATGATTTCATTTAAACACAGTAAGGCCCTGCGTTAAAAAATTGTGCGGTGATTTAAATGCACTTTCTTTTATACAGGGTGGCAAGGACATCGACGCACAACCAAAATGTCGTGTAGCGGCAAGTAAAACTAAACTTTAAAGTTAAGGGTAGGATTAAATTAAAGAAAGGGAGGTAGAAAACAATTAAGATGTATTTACAAGTAAAAGATGGAGATGGACTGAAGAGTGGTGTGTAGTCTGTAGAGGTGGGGGGTATGGATTCATTACATGATTCTGAATCGTTGGAATTTTCCATCGGTTATTAAATAAAAAATAGCTGTTTCCATACATTTTTACCGTGTAGATACACTTTTCGATGAAATAGCTTTTTGTTCCTTCGAAAAATTTCTACTTGAACACCATGAACTCAGCACATGATTCTAGAATCATGCTGAATTCATGGTTTGCGCGTCGATTTCCGTGCAATCTGTATAACTATTAATGTAACAGTTGTTGCAGTGAACTTTATAGAAAAACATCGCTTGACAAGCTTTTAACTAACAATGTTTTTTAAGATCGGAAAACTATTTAAACAGAGGGGCAATTCTCGTATTTTAAGAACGTTCGTATTTTGATTTCAGTCTCATCCTATCAAAAATACCTTTAGTTTGCCTACATTTTTGTCGAAGTTTTTGACGTTTATTATCGCAGAGATGAGATTACGACGAGATTTTGAACGTTTTTTAATGGATTGGCCTTCAGTTCTTAGATTACGTGTATTTTTGATTAATTTACACGTGTCTTTGCGTGTGTACTAAGAAAGTAATTTTATTATTGGTCGTTTTTGTTGCAGTAAGCCAGAGAAACTATCGCGACGTATCGTCTTTTAGCAGAGCATGACATTCAAAGAGACGGAGTAACACTTCGCGCTCGACGCCTCAGCATGGTAAGACAATCACTATTGAAATAAATTACAAAAGTTTTCAGAAATAAATTATCGTCATCGACTTTGCTAACCAAAGCAAACATCGCGCGAACATGCGACCGTCACGTTCAGTTTGTTTGGTGAACCTGAAGGCCGTTTTCTGACCGAACGCAAACGTCGTGGGATTACGCGATCGTTGGGCTCTTTTATATGAATATGACGTACTCCCGCGATCTATCAGGTCGCGTTTGTATGTCAAAATACATTCAAGCAATCACGTCACGATCGACTGTGGCTTTCGGTAAGGACGCGGGCGAATAGGTCGTCACATCGCGAAATGAGTGACAGTAATATGAACGCGACGATCGGTTTGCTTAGGACACGGAATCAAGTTTTTTTCCACATCCCAGTGGATACAGCGGTAGCAGAACAAAATAAAAAATAAGAATTGTTTCGTGGCAATTAAAAAAGCAAAGCAATTGTCACAGCTGGCGTGTGACTAAAAAAAAAGAAATGAGTGGATTCTTTAAACATTTTTAAATTATGTAAGACGACGACGCGACGGTCTCCAATCGTTTACAATACAAAAAAATAATGCTTGCCTTGATATATTTAGGATAAGGAAACCCCTTCATCTATTCTCTTTCATAGCATAAAGGGCTCATCAATTAGTACAAGAACTCCAATTAGGGTAAGGGTCTTTTACTTAAAATACCCTTCCATTGATTACTACCTATAATAATAGGTACAGCGTGTATCAGAAAAGTTTAGTCAAAATTAAGGGCGTGGTACAGACCATTAAACTGAACAACTTTCTCCATGGGACCAGTATCGTAATCGCGAAAAAATATTCAGCTGACGCATACATTTGGTTCGTGTAAGTTTTGAAGTTTTGTTAGACAGTCAATTTTTTTTCGCGTTTATGATGTTAGTCCCATGGAAAAAGTTGTTCAGTTTGACGGACTATACCACGCCCTTTATTTTGACCACACCTTTCTGATACACGCTGTACATAGAAATGGGCTTATTTCCTAGAACAGCACCCTAATTGCGTAATACACTATTAGTCTCAATCTGATTATTTTTGCTAATTCATTGCTCCACATGTTCGAAAAAACTTTTTGCTCAATAATGTAAATAACGCAATGAATGTGGTTAAACTGTCAGAATTAAAGCCATTTGCTACTGATAGTGTGTTCCGCAAATACCCTGGAGAGACAAATAATCATATAATCATTTGACGGGAGCTGAAGTCTGCTCCCGTCAAATGAGAAACTGTATTTCTGCGGTGTCGCAATTTGTTTTCTATTTCAACTTTGCGGTCGCCCCCATGTAGGCTAGTTCGTTGCCTATATACAGGATAATTTTTTATTCAGTGCGTAAATTTTTACAGGGTGTTCTACCCATGAATGAACAACATTCACTATGGGACCATCTCTGAAATCACGAAAAAAAAAATCAGCAGATTCATACATTTTGGCCGAGTAGGTATTGAACTTTTATAAGAAACAGCTGATTTTTTTTTTGTGATTTCGGAGATGGTCCATAGTGAAAGTTGTTCATATTCATGGGTAGAACACCCTGTGAAAATTTACGCACTGAATAAAAATTTATCCTGTATAAAAGCAATTTTCACCACATTTTATTCTGTCCTCACAGAAATAGACATTCTTTTCATCCGACGTTAACACGTAGAATTAGATAACTTTCCATATGAAACCACAATAAAATGTCTTTTGTACGCCTTGAACGAATTTCTCGGAAATGTTTAGTGACATTTCTCGTGATTTTTGCCTTGCCGACTCGTAGTCACACCAGATTATCACACCAGTATGACAAACAGGATTTTTTTTCTAGTTTGTCACACCACTGATTTGTCCACACCATTTATTCCTAACTAGTGCTGTCCTAGTTATACTACTTAAGGCTTATTTTTCCAACGCCAGATAATTTTATCAGAGGAATAATTTTGAATTTTTGACAGTTCTTACATATAAAATCTGTCAGACGTCAATTTTATTCTATGAATAATAAAAAATATCTGTCGATTGGAAAATCAGCCCTTAACTAAATTAAAAACCTTCAAATTACATAATAGCTTATATTTTTAGCGACTTTAAAAAAAAAAAGGAGGTTTCAATTCGACACGTATAATTCGACATGTAATATTATTGGAACTGCATTATATTCACATATTATGACAATCTATTAGGGCTTCCAAACAAATATACAAAATTTTATACATGCATATGGGCATTTTTACTTCAACTTAGAGAACAGTGTAAGTTTCATCAAAATCGATTCAGGCATTTTCAAAATATGGACTAATAGTTACGTCTAAGTGTGACGGCCTGGCTTATTGATACAAGCTATGGGCGTAGTGTCAAAGGGAAAACATCTCAAAACCTTGGTAAAATTCTAGTGCAATATTTATTTACAACAAAACTATTACTTACCTACTTATTACAAACAAATATTCCAGTTTTAACTTAAAATTAAAAATTACGAAATAAAAAAGTAATAAAAAAAAAATAAACCGACTTCAAAAAGAAGTTAACTCAAAATTATGAAATAACATTAATTTCGGAAGTCGGTGGCAAAAAACTAAAACACACATCCCAAGACACCGACTTCCGAAATTAATGTTATTTCATAATTTTGAGTTAATTTCTTTTTGACGTCGGTTTAAATTTTTTAAATTATTAACGCAATGTTTCAAGGAAATGTCCCAATGATATTTCACCATTTAAAAGTTTCAATTGGCAGAAAATGATGAAATTATCTTTATCAGTTTGGTCGATCCTTCTTTTTTTGCGATATTAATTTCTTTTTGATTGAATAATACTGTTAATAATTTTAGAATGGTAACGTAGTTTTTATTTATATTTTTATTTAATTGGGAGTGCCAATTTTCACAAACGTTGTTGGTTCTGTGCCTTTGACCAACTATATTACAGTCGGCGATATATTGTTCATCATTTAGCCATTGTCGCGCCATGTATGCTATGAACTGTTTCATCTTTTTCCCGCTAAATTCATTAGATTCTGTTTGTATGTATCCCCATCCGTTTTTAACAAGTTCTAATGGAGTTAGCGGCAATGCCGTACATAGTCCCACAATTCTTTTATGTAGTTTACTTTTCAAACCAATTGATTTCGCTTTTCGCCATAAGCTCTGACAATAATGATAGTAACACTTTTTTACCGATATATGTGGAAAAAAACATCTTAAGGCATTTGCTACGGCAATCTCGAAATCTGCGTGGAATACAGTGGGACACCAATCTGGAAATTTAGTTATCAGGATGTCAAATAATGCAGCATATGTCGACTCTTTTTTGTCGCTCATAAGCACATGTATTAGCGGTATCACTGAAGTTGTTTGAGACGTGCTCCCCAAGTCGCCGAGGATAGAAAGTAATTGTGGAAATGGTCGTGGCGAACTCTTAAAAGTCGCATCTATAAAATATTCTTTCACACTTTTTAATAATTGCTTTGCTTCTTCAGAACAAAATATTAATAATCTGGTGTGCTCATACTGATAGTCAGCAACGAGAAATTTCTCAAAAGTAGCGGGTACTTGTACTTCTTCAATATGTTTGAAAACGATCTTGCTGACCTTTAGTTTTCGTTTTCGTGCATTGTAAAGGCTGCACTTTACGCTATCGAATTGTGGTACTTTCAACCCTTTTTAACCGACTTCAAAAAAAGGAGGAGGTTCTCAATTCGGTTGTATTTTTTTTTTTTTTTTTTTTATTTTTTTTTTTTATGTTTGTTACCTCAGAACTCCGTTGTTTATGGATCGATTTGCAATTTTTTTTTTTAACTTTAAAGGATATGCTTCCAGATTGGTCCCATTTTTTTCAAAATCCAGTTTTGATGATGGGATCCATGAGGAATCGAGGGAACTCCTCAAATATTATAGGCAACTATATAGTAATTTTAATATTTTCATCGAGAAATCAAGCGTTTACAGTCAAAAAGTAACATTTGATGAAGTGGAACTGGTGAAGAAGATCAGATATGGCTAACGGAACTTGTCACTCGCATAGATATCACAATCAAGATAGTTAAGCAACTATGACAATACAAATAAACATACAATCCTGAATAGTTATATTGAAAATGTTATCATTGAACTGATCTGATGATCATGATGGAGCCGGAAGACAGGTACCGGAACTCCATAATTAATCAACGTATTCTAGCCGTGTTTGGGCTTATTAGAATTGTCATGAAATGCACTTTGGCTATAAGTTACTATCGAACTGATCTGATGATGGAGCTGGAAGGTGGAAGGTTGGCATGAGAACTTCAAAATAAAACAATGTATGAGATGCACTCTGAATACAAGGTGCCATTGAAAATCTAGTTTTGATGTTATCATCAATGTGTCCACAAAACCACTTCTGAAATATTAAAGGCATTTTGCTTACAATGTTTAAAAAAAAATCGCTTCTATTATTTACTAAAATAAAATTGTATTCTTGGTAGTATGCACACGTTTCCACGCCACCTATGAGGTAGTGTGCTGGGCGCGTTTTTTTTAGTGTGGTTTCCCCGGTAGGCCTATTCCATGGCACGTTATGTGTTGTCTTGATTATCAGATGGCAGATTCCGCAACCTTGTTATCTCTGTCATCGCTCGATCATCGTGTGGTCGATTCAATAATTTATTGGCGTCTAAATCTGATAACACTATGCCTTCCAAACTTCTGACACGACTTAGCGCGACATATATTTGTCCTTTTGCAAAGTTTTTTTTACCAAGGTCGATCACAGCTCTCTCGAGGGTGGTCCCTTGTAGTTTATGGACTGTTACCGCCCAGCTCAATATTAGAGGCAGCATACGACGCATAAGAATCGACAGTATTTCATGCGTCATATTATCATCTCTCTACGGGATCAAATTAAAGATCAGAAAGTAGACAGTAATATGTACCTACTTGTATGATATTGGTACTACTTCAAAATAATATTCTATGTAGAAAAGATATCAACTACGTTGCCATTATCTATACTTATAATAAATCTGTAGAAGTGAAAATTCTGTACATTGAAAATATCAAAAAAATAAATGGCACCGAACCCAAAAATGTGATTAAAAAAATTTTTGTCTGTCTGTCTGTCTGTCGGTCTGTCTGTCTGTCTGTCTGTCTGTTTCTTCAGGCATCACGCAAAAACTACCGGTTCGATTACGATGAAACTTGGTATAATTATTCTTTAATATCCTGGGCACCACACTGGGTACTTTTTATCCCGGAAAAGTATATACAATAAAAAACAAACTTAATTTTGCGGTTCGATCCCTAGACCCGATTACTGTATCAACCGCAAATAATAAGTTTGTCGTAGGTTAGGTCACCCGCAGTGGAGTTCATTTTTATTCCTTTTACTTTTTAGAGTTATTTAGGTTTATTTTTATATAAGTCGTAGGTATAGATTTCAATTTTAAAGTATAGGTAGTATATTTGATAGTGTACGTAGTGACCGTAGGTTATTCTATAATACAGTTAGATAGGATTAGTCATTCGTATAGATATTAGTTTTTAGAGATTTTGCTTATTTATTGAGTTTAGATTGAGGGGCCCGTGGCTAAATAATAACAGCCGCACAGGTCGATAGGTCAGGTTAAGCTACGCTTGCCGCGGTCGGTCTGTGGATGGGTGACCATCTTTACATACCGAGACACCTCCGTGCCTCGGAAAGCACGTTAAGCCGTTGGTCCCGCCTGTCATTCGTGGATCTTTGACAGTCGTTACGGGTAGTCAGAAGCCCAAAAGTCTGACAACCAGTCGCACCAAGGGTATCGTATTACCCAGTAACTGGGTTGTGGAGGTCAGATAGGCAGTCGCTCCATGTAAAATACTGGTATTCAGCTGCATCCGGTTAGACTGGAAGCCGACCCCAACATAGCTGGGAAAAGGCTAGGCAGATGATGATTGAGTTTAGATTAGTTATCATCATAAATAGATTTATTTAGGTAGGTAGGTATTTTATTTTCTGTTATTGAGTTTATTTATTTTTTTAATTAGGTAGGTACTTAGGTAAAGATATCATATAGGTACCCTCTTAATCACCATTAATGAGACACAATTGGTTTTCTATTGTAATTAGCCACAAAGGGCCCGCGAGATAGATAGCATCCTGGGGCACATACATTTTATCCTGTTAGCACGTTCCCGTGGGATAATTTCCGACATCCACGCGGGCGAAGCCGCGGGCAGAAGCTAGTATTATAATAAAAATACACTAAACGGCTAGAAATAAAAAAACTTTTTACAAAAAAAAAACCGCCTTCAAAAAAAGACAAACAAAAACGTTCCTGCACTAAAAAGTAAAAAATAAAAAATTGAATTCCTGTAAAGAAACTTAATTTAAAGGTAAACTTATTTGACATTAATATTTTGCAAATATTCAAAATTGTTTACTTCTTTTTGGAGTCGGTGCCAGCCAAGGCAAGGAAATACGTATGGGCAACAATACCTCGAAAAACGACCTCTAACATTTACTATAAAACTACCAAGATACCTATTGCATACCTAGAATAATTAAAACACAAATACGGACTAGACTGTACTCTAAAACAAATTGACACAATTTTCACAATAATTTCTTTTAAATAATAATAATTATACATACGTATAAAAATCCCCTGCCACTTTTTAAGTACTTTGAAATTTTTGAAGCATTAAGTTTGTAAGCATCTGTTTTAAAATTTTATAATCGTGAATTGAAAAAATAAATGGCACAGGATACAACTGCTGGCACCGACTCCAAAAAGAAGTAAACAATTTTGAATATTTGCAAAATATTAATGTCAAATAAGTTTACCTTTAAATTAAGTTTCTTTACAGGAATTCAATTTTTTATTTTTTACTTTTTAGTGCAGGAACGTTTTTGTTTGTCTTTTTTTGAAGGCGGTTTTTTTTTTTGTAAAAAGTTTTTTTATTCTTTTAAAGGTCTTATATTTTCCTTGTAAATTTTTGTCATTGGCCCCGCAGAAGTACTAGCTACTTCATGTATTTTGTGTATCGAAATAGCTATTTCATTTTGGTTCTTATCTGGTTGACATGTATTTTTGTGCTGGACTGTTTTTACAACATTTTCACCCTGTAAAGTTAAACAACGGCTATGTTAACAAAATAAATTTTATTGTGTTTCTAGACGGATATTAATGCGAGTCCAAAAGGTTACGACTTAGAATAAGTTGGTTAATATAACAAGAAAAAAAAAGAAATGAGATAAAAATATAAGTACCTACTTATGCTAACCGTTGGAATTGACAAAACCACGTACATAACTAGGTATATGGTACTTACGTTTATTGTGACCGAACCTGAGCACTTTATACTGTTACGACGGTTACGACAAAACCATATTTGAGATAAATTTTTATAAACTTTCTGTTTATAGTATTGGTGTTGCTTAAATAACAAGACTTGTCCACGTTTTTAACCGACTTCAAAAAAAGGAGGAGGTTCTCAATTCGGTTGTATTTTTTTTTTTTTTTTTTTTATTTTTTTTTTTTATGTTTGTTACCTCAGAACTCCGTTGTTTATGGATCGATTTGCAAATTTTTTTTTTAACTTTAAAGGATATGCTTCCAGATTGGTCCCATTTTTTTCAAAATCCAGTTCTGATGATGGGATCCATGAGGAATCGAGGGAACTCCTCAAATATTATAGGCAACTATATAGTAATTTTAATATTTTCATTGAGAAATCAAGCGTTTACAGTCAAAAAGTAACATTTGATGAAGTGGAACTGGTGAAGAAGATCAGATATGGCTAACGGAACTTGTCACTCGCATAGATATCACAATCAAGATAGTTAAGGAACTATGACAATACAAATAAACATACAATCCTGAATAGTTATATTGAAAATGTTATCATTGAACTGATCTGATGATCATGATGGAGCCGGAAGACAGGTACCGGAACTCCGTAATTAATCAACGTATTCTAGCCGTGTTTGGGCTTATTAGAATTGTCATGAAATGCACTTTGGCTATAAGTTACTATCGAACTGATCTGATGATGGAGCTGGAAGGTGGAAGTTTGGCATGAGAACTTCAAAATAAAACAATGTATCCTAGCAGTATTTGGGCTTAGAACTGTCATGAGATGCACTCTGAATACAAGGTGCCATTGAAAATCTAGTTTTGATGTTATCATCAATGTGTCCACAAAACAACTTCTGAAATATTAAAGGCATTTTGCTTACAATGTTTAAAAAAAAATCGCTTCTATTATTTACTAAAATAAAATTGTATTCTTGGTAGTATGCACACGTTTCCACGCCATCTATGAGGTAGTGTGCTGGGCGCGTTTTTTTTAATGTGGTTTCCCCGGTAGGCCTATTCCATGGCACGTTATGTGTTGTCTTGATTATCAGATGGCAGATTTCGCAACCTTGTTATCTCTGTCATCGCTCGATCATCGTGTGGTCGATTCAATAATTTATTGGCGTCTAAATCTGATAACACTATGCCTTCCAAACTTCTGACACGACTTAGCGCGACATATATTTGTCCTTTTGCAAAGTTTTTTTTACCAAGGTCGATCACAGCTCTCTCGAGGGTGGTCCCTTGTAGTTTATGGACTGTTACCGCCCAGCTCAATATTAGAGGCAGCATACGACGCATAAGAATCGACAGTATTTCATGCGTCATATTATCATCTCTCTACGGGATCAAATTATAGACAGTAATATGTACCTACTTGTATGATATTGGTACTTCTTCAAAATAATATTCTATGTAGAAAAGATATTAACTACGTTGCCATTATATTATAATAAAAAATACACTAAACGGCTAGAAATAAAAAAACTTTTTACAAAAAAAAAAACCGCCTTCAAAAAAAGACAAACAAAAACGTTCCTGCACTAAAAAGTAAAAAATAAAAAATTGAATTCCTGTAAAGAAACTTAATTTAAAGGTAAACTTATTTGACATTAATATTTTGCAAATATTCAAAATTGTTTACTTCTTTTTGGAGTCGGTGCCAGCCAAGGCAAGGAAATACGTATGGGCAACAATACCTCGAAAAACGACCTCTAACATTTACTATAAAACTACCAAGATACCTATTGCATACCTAGAATAATTAAAACACAAATACAGACTAGACTGTACTCTAAAACAAATTGACACAATTTTCACAATCATTTCTTTTAAATAATAATAATTATACATACGTATAAAAATCCCCTGCCACATTTTAAGTACTTTGAAATTTTTGAAGCATTAAGTTTGTAAGCATCTGTTTTAAAATTTTATAATCGTGAATTGAAAAAATAAATGGCATACGATACAACTGCTGGCACCGACTCCAAAAAGAAGTAAACAATTTTGAATATTTGCAAAATATTAATGTCAAATAAGTTTACCTTTAAATTAAGTTTCTTTACAGGAATTCAATTTTTTATTTTTTACTTTTTAGTGCAGGAACGTTTTTGTTTGTCTTTTTTTGAAGGCGGTTTTTTTTTTTGTAAAAAGTTTTTTCTATTAATAATACAAAAATCCATGGTACAAAGCGAATGTGAAACCAATGCACGATTTGCAAAATCGTTGATGTATAAATGAGCAAACTATTGACGCGAGTCTGTCAATTGCATTTATCATTATTTCAAGCATTGTTTCCAACCGCCAACCGGCCAGTACCTACTAGATAAAGTTTGCATTATCATATGAACCACTGGACATCCACAGCTGAACATAGGCATAGCTTGCATTACTTACCACAAAGTAGGTACTGCACTAGCAATTATCGTATACATGGTGTGAAAAAATCAGTAGTGTGACAAACGAGAAAAAAATTCCTGTTTGTCATACTGGTGTGATAATCTGGTGTGACTACGAGTCGGCAAGGGATTTTTCTAATTGGCCTCATTCAAATGCATAATCAGTCCATAATGTTTCTACTGCTGAGATACAGTTCTCCTCTAGTAAGAGACAGTAGGCCGTAATCCACCACGCGGGCCCAGTGCGGGTTGGCGGATGACATGTCGGTTTCCTCACGAGGCTTTCCTTCACCGTTTTTAGACACAAAGTAAAGTGTCTGTCTGTCAGTCGGGGCCAATCACTGGGCCACCACTGATCACCGGTACCTTAATTGCGTATACACTCTCAATCTCAATCTGAATCATTTTGAAGGATATTGCTAATCCATTGCCTCATATGTTCGAAAATTTCTCTGCTCAACAACATAAATAACGCAATGAATGTGGTTGAACTGTCAAAATTAAGGCCATATTACTGATAGTGTGCTACGCAATTACCCTGCTGTCAGTTGAAATGCATCGCTATCTTAATGACCGCTTTACCCAACATGTTGGCAGTTGTCACACGAACCAATAAGTTGCAGGGACCCGCGATATTATCTATTTTATTTGTAATAAATAGTTTTCTAGGACGCCAGCTTGAAGCGACTTGTCGTTTATGCTTCCAGCCGTTATGAACGAAATGAGTTTTGTTCAAGGGCATAACCATCTATGATTCCCAAGTCTGCACCGTTGATCAGTAGCTCTACTGAGCATTATTCTGGTTTATTTTTATTTATTTTTTTAAGTACGTTGCCCCACACTAGGAATTACTCATGTATCGTGGGTGCGTTTACAAACATTTAACCTCACACACACAGCCAGACCCGAAACAACTATCCGTAGTGCATTTTTTCTTGTGAAATTTCTCAATAGTACGACTCTAGATTTGCCTCGTTAATGACAATAGTCTAGCTCCCTATTATGTACATCATCATCATCATCTGCCTAGCCATCTCCCAACTATGTTGGGGTCGGCTTCCAATGTAACCGGATGCAGCTGAATACCAGTATAATGTACGGTCACCAAAAGAGATAAGTAACCAGGGTTGTCGGATATAGTTAAAGTTTAGTAAGAAACCAATGGATGTATTCGAATAAAATTGAATTTAGTTAATAGAGAACAAATACTCGTAGTTCATTTATCAAACTAAATTTTATTCTAAAACATCCATCGGTGTCTTATTAAACTCAACTATATCCGATGACCCTAGTAACTTATCTCTTTTGGTGACTGTACATGGGGCTTAAACATGCTTAAATATAATTGACATAATAATAATAGTAATAAATTTATTTCAGACCAGGTCCATAAACAACACACATTAGAATTTTATACAAAAAACATACATACATCGTGAAAACACAAACCTACGCAAAAAAATACACCAAAACAACTTATTTTAAATATTGGAATAACGCACGATGAGTGGTTATCCATTCCATATCATTGGACTATCTATCTTGTCGGCTACTATAACTACCAAGCTGTTGGAGCTGTCGATGTCGTAATGTGGGCGTACAATTTACCCATGTCTTCTCCTTCGAGAAATATGCTATTAGTGTTTTTTTGTTTTAAGTTTGTAACACGGGATCAGACATCAGTCTGTTCTTGTCCTACCCCTAGGTCAAATACCTTAATGCTCATTCCGTCCCATAAAAAAGAAATGAGTAAGTAGGTATTGATCATTGTGTGTCGGTGATTTCAGGCCATTGTGTTCAGGTTTCCTCACAATGTTTTCCGTTTTAAAGTAAATTTTATCTCAGAAAGTCTTCTCCTCTCTCAACTGGGTAATTCCAATTACAGATGAATTTTCTTATATTCTTATCGAAATGCTTAGAAAGTTAGACTAAAGTAAAATGTAGTAAGTTTATATTTCTTGGATTTTTATAGAGTAAACTAGAACAGTAGATAATGATTCGTTTTCTAAGAAGGTCCCATATTAGAAAAACTATTTGAAAACTGCTTTTTGGACTGGATTAGATTCTTAGTTTTGTTAGTAAGTGTCAGAAACCATCGAATACACTACAACTTGTGATTCTTGTATTCCAAGTCTTGTAAAAGACTTGTCAAAATCATGTCGTGCATCATAAATAAATTGACGTTCTTCACATTTTTGACAAGTTTTATATGCAACAAGTCTTAGCAAATTGTTAGCGTAAACGATAAATGCGAATAGTGAAAATGTAAAATATATGTTATGTTACATACCTTGGTGTAAACGTGAGGTAATATGACATGGTTTTAAGTAGGGTCAAGGTTACCTACATTTGTCAGGGAGCGTATTTCAAGCTCTAGAGAATAGGGAACTACTATTACATGTCATACTCGTGGAAGTACCGGTGGTCCGTGAAAGTAAGGAAATAATGGCCATAACTTGAAGACGTGTCGTGACTCGAAGGGTCACATTAGGCCCAAGGTACGCACGGGCGCGTTTTTCCCGAGGCAATTTTTTTTCGTGCACTTGATTTTCAACGCACTGCTCAGCGCCGAGAGTTGAAAATACAACAATATGTTTTCTTGACGCGCTGGGTTGCGTTCTGTTGGATTTTCAATGCTCGGCTCAACACTGAGAGTAGAAAATCCAGTGCGCTGGGATGCGCTCTGTTGGATTTGCAATGGTTGACTCAACACTGAGAATTGAAAATCCAGTGCGCTAGGATGTGCTCTGTTGGAGGTTCAATGCTCGGCTCAACACTTAGAGTTGAAAATCCAGTACACTGGGATGCGCTCTATTGGATGTTCAATGCTCGGCTCAACACTGAGAGTTGAAAATCCAGTGCACGATAAAATCCCTCCGCGATATTTTTACTTCCGTGCGTACGTGAGCTAACGTATATGCCTGAAACTGAGTATATAATACTATGCAGGTATTTAGTTACGGAGGCAAAACATTAACTTGTATACTTAGGGATCGGGCACCCAAGGATAAACGTTTTTGGTAATCTAAGTCTACGTTCATATGCGCTTACGTTTAAACCCTGAGCCCGTTATAATATTTTGCGCCTATCTCAATGTAGCCTAAATTTTATAAATGTCGCGAGATGACATAACATACGAGTAAACGTCTAATAACGAATTTCGTGGTAGTACGAATACTTAGGTATTCATGTCATAAAAGGATATATTAAATATATTACGAGTTCCAGTGTATCTGGGGCATAAGCACTTATAATACTATCTCTGATTTATGACCAGATCGCTTGAAGCATTTATTTTCGTAAGAATAAAGGCTGATATATATACTAACCAGGCCTAATAAAAAATACTTACCTAAAATAAGTGTTCAGCACAAACATCGATTGGTTTTTTTATTAATTTGGTTCTGTTCTGATAAAGTAACGACATAATATCGTTGCTAATGGTCAAATAATTAACTCAAAAAAATAAATCAAAATTTTTAGATTATTTTATGGTTATTTTTTTAACTAATTAAAAAAATAACCATTAAATAACCTGAAAATTTATCAAAAAACCTATTTTGCAATTTAACCATTACTTAACAATTGGTTGAAAACCGGCCCTAAGAGAAACTGTTGTACTTAATACACTGATTACTTAATAGCTTTACAGCAATATTTACTTAATAGCTTTATTTAAATAATACACTGATGTGTACTACTGTGCCTGTACTATGAAGTTCAATACTTTTCATACATTTTGTTCTGCTACCGCAAAAACTTTGCAGCCCACTTCGTTGGTACCATACACCTACGCAGAGCTACAAACGTGGGTTGGAAAAAAAAGCCGGTCAGGTAAAGTTAAACGCACATTAGAACTGCATCAGGCCGCAATGCAACGCCTTAAAATACAAAAAACTGGCCAAGTGCGTGTCGGACCACGCACAATGAAGGGTTCCGTACTTAGTTGGGATTAATTTTATCCCAAAAACTAATTTTCATTCTCCCAAACATCGATATTCTTACGTCACGGTCAATTTTCTAACTATGTAACTAAAGGCAAAAAAAAATGTGATAAAATAAATGAATGATCTCATGATTCTAAGTCAACGAGAAGTACTTTATAGGTTTTGATTTATTTGTGTGTATCAAAATATGTCGTATAAATGACCGTATTTTTAACCGACTTCAAAACAGGAGGAGGTTCTCAATTCGACGGTATGTATTTTTTTTTTGTGTGTTTGTTACGCGATTACTCCGCCAATTGTGAACCGATTTTCAAAATTCTTTTTTGTTCGAAAGGAGATACTTCTGAAGTGGTCCCATAGAAATTTCATCAAAAACGGTTCAGTAGTTTGGTTTTTAAACCAAAATTACTGGTAAAAATTACAACTTAAAAGTGAAAAATAAAAACTTTTTTGAAAAAAAAAAACAACCGACTTCCAAAAACGACACTACAAAGTGAAAAATAACTTTAATTTCGGAAGTCGGTGGCAAACAACGAAAATGCGAACCCGACGACACCGACTTCCGAAATTAAAGTTATTTTTCACTTTGTAGTGTCGTTTTTGGAAGTCGGTTGTTTTATTTTGCAAAAAAGTTTTTTTCATTGCGTTGACTTGAAGCTTGATTTTTTTAGAACTCCATTCTTTTTGAGGTACGGAACCCTAAAGAGTGCGTTGCGACTCGCCTGTATTGTGGGATGGTTCATACAAAATGTACGAAAATGATATAGGAGAATATTTTTCAATGCTGTGCGACCCGCCGAAATGTGTATCAACCTTTATTCTATTTATATTTTATTAATTAAGTACAGACGCCAACACATCAAGCTACTACAATCTGTCAAATTTCTTTAATAGATTTCAACTTTATCGCTAAGTTATTAAGGTTCAAGGTTAATTGGTAAAATTTGTCCGTTTCGGGTAGCTTGACCTGCTGGCGTCTGTACTTAATTTGTGTCTCAAATACCTAACCCCTGAGGGTTAGGTATTTGAGACACAAATTAAAAAAAAAATTAAATTAAATAAATTAATATAATAATAATAATAATTAATAAATTAATTATTAAATTAATTAAATAAATGCCTAAATAAAACGAGCAGAGGGCTGTAAAGGGCCTGTAAATGTGACCCTTTACAGCTCTCTGCTCGTTTTATTTAGGCATTTATTTCTCTACCCACATCTCCAGCCTTTTATTTAGCATAATCTGCTCTGCTGCTACTATACTTATGTAAAAAGATTTTATTAAGTTAGGCATACGGGTTACCTTTAGGAGTTACATATACGTACCTAAGCGTTATTGTTAAAGCTACCATCGAAACCAAAAAATAAGTCGTGTAAGGTTTCATTACCTATACACGGCATTTGAATAAGAAAATAATAAGACCCTTACAAAGACTGCTTTGTAAGGGTTACAGGCACTGGCCTGAAACATGTATTCTATTTAAGTGTTTTTCCATATTGGTCCATGTATATTAGATACCTAGATACCCAACAAAAGCTCAGACATTTTGCGTTAAGGGCTGAAGCAGGTCTTGAACCATATATTGTGCAGTCTACTTGGTAAACCTAATTTGCAAGTCAAGTTGGTACCTAACCAGCCCCGAGTGATGACGACATATATAGGCTATTTACGATATATATAGGCGATATGCGTAGGTCGGTCAGATACCTTTTGTGTGAAGTTGTGGTATTTTTCTAAGGCCTGATTTTTCCAACGCCAGATAATTTTATCCGAGCAATAATTTTGAATTTTAGACAGCTCTTTCATACGAATTCTGTCAGACGTCAATTTTATACCACGAACAAAAATTAACTGTCGATTGAAAAATTTGCCCGTAGGGTCGATTTTTTGACCCGTAAGCTCAACCAATTTAAAAAAAATGGTAACTAATGGTTACATTTTTGCAAAATGTGTTTTTTGATCCAGTTTTAGTTTATCTAATGATATAATATCATTGCTAATGTTCAAATAATTAACTATTAATTTAAAAAAATAACCATTAGATAACCTAAAAATAGATCCATTAAAAGATTGAAGATAATTCCATTAATTATAGCAAAAAAATAGTATTCCCCATATTTGTAATTTGATGAAAAAGTTCAATCATTTGAGATCAGGAGATTCCAATGAATGCTACATTAGTTTTCATTACAATAATTGAGAGGAAGCAAAATGTATGGATTTCTCCGCTGATAAAAAAATGAACTCTAAAATATTGCAACGAAAGAAAGTGTAAACTAGATCAATAAAGTGTAAATTTACACCACTTTTGTCAATATGGTAAAGTTGAGGGTTATTCATTTAGTAAACAACAGTTTTACAAGTTTATATTTTTCTTTTTGTAACTTCATCTTCACAAAATGTAGATGTCTACTTCTTTTATTACTTTTAATTACTTACCTCTATAGTACTTGTTTTAGACTCAGTAAAGCCTTAAAAAAAGGTATCTACCTTTTTTTACTTTTTATACGGCTAGTTAACCCCAGTTTGTTTAGGTACTAGATAGTACCTAAACAAACTGGGGTTAACTAGCCGTATTAAATGAAAACTGTCAGACTTAACAAAGGTGTTTTTTATCTTCTATTCCTCAAGAGTTATAAATACAATGAATCATAGTTTTACTTTCAGAATTACTAGGAAGGAGTAATTTATTTAAAATACATAACGAATATTAATGACTTTGTATTAATTTCACGGTAGACGTAAATTCAAATGAATTATTTTATTCATAAACTAGAGAAGAACGTCCTGAAAGTCTTAAAAGCTCCTACTGAACCCATTATTTAATTAGTCTTCACGAAATACAGCTGAAAATGGTGCCTTCTCGAATTTTCACACCGGAATTTGTAATCCGTTTATTGATAAAGTTGAGCTCGTCAAATTTATAGAGTAGGTATATTCAGGCATGACGACACAGCAGCGATAGGATTAACACCCCAAGCGATTCAATTCCCAAACAAAGCTTGTGAATTGAACCGAAGGAGATTCACGAATTCGGCGATGACGATGGTAATCGATTTTCTTTTTGTTGACAGATCACTCAAATGCTACAGAACTGATAACGAACGGCAACGCAGTGCGAATGAATCCGAGGGGAGAACCCGACGAGAGACACTTTCATATGTGCGACGATAAGTTATAAAATAAGTGTAAACTATGGACTCGTTTTCTACAAATACTCAATTGATTGTAAATTACAATGATCTCGTAGATAGTTTGTACGGGAAATTTGTTAAGACGCTAGATTTTATATTAAACTTTGATGATATGATCATAACGTTTATCCATTACTAAATAGGATACCTATTGAATCTCTTAATTAGCGCTGTAATCGATACATCCAAATTAATTATATTTTCGGAGAACTTATTTGGGTACCTATTATACGAAGGATCCATTGTTTGCTTGTTCCTTTTTTGTTTGAAGATATTATTTTACGAGGGGCTCGTGGAAAAATAATAACCGCCGCACGGGTCGATCATCAAGGTTGAGCAAAGCTTACCGAGGTCGGTCTGTGCGTAGATGACCATCCATAACATATCGAGACCCCTCCATGCCTCGTAAAACGCGCTAAACCGTTGGTCCCGGCTGCCAATCGCAGATTTTTGACTGTCGTTACACTCGTAACGACTGACAGTCTCACTGCCCACTGCCCGATAGTGTGACTATCAGACTTATCATGGAATATTGCGTAACCCAGTAATTAACTGGTAACAACACAGGTCAGATAGGCAGTCGCTTTATATCGTGACATCACAGCGGGCCATATCAGAATACTAGCGCTGCGACATTTATTTTTTAAATGTCGTAGCATCATGCTGAGATAGGAGCCTTTTGGCCTCGTACAGGACTTTCTGTTTCATTTTTCTTTTTATTACTTTTTATTTTATATAATTTGGTTTTGATACTTTTTTTTTAATATAATTAGGTTTTTTTATTTTTGATTGTGTTTAGTTTAGTTTTATGATCTTCCGGTGCTCGGCGACATCCGTTTGTATGTACTGCCGATCGATTCTGTAAAAATCTCACCGTGAAAAATTAGGTGAAGTGAACTAAAGTGAGCTGTCAATAGTATCAATCCCTAGTATTAGTTGGAATGACAGCTCATTTCAGCTGAGTTTTCACGAATCCAAACCCAAACTTGTAAAAAGCTAGGCTAATGATGATGTTTTTCTTTTTCAAAATTTCTTTAGCTTATAATAAATATGACATTACGAGTATAATATTGTGAATGTTTTGTTGCGTGGAGATGCAACATTAGGAAGGCATTTTTCCAATTATTTCCTACTAATCTTAATTACTGATCTTTATAAATAATATTGTCAAATTAAGTTTTTTCTCTGCCTGTTCTTGTCAAGGTGTTTTTAAATTGTCCTAATATGCCTGATTTACATAATTTCCTTGTTATTTATTTGTATTTAATGATTTCTCATCTATAAAATTTTAATTAACTTTGTAACAGTCAGGGTCATTCATGAAACCTCATTTCTCATAAGGTCATTTGATAATAGAATAACTTTAAAGTACGCACGGCAACATATCAACCTATACATTTTCAGTATATGCTGACTTCTCAGAGTAAGAAAAGCCTATACAATGCGAGGCTAAAACTGGAAATGTATAGCTTGATATGTCGTCTTGTGTACCTACTTGATAATATAGAATACGATAGAGTTTTGCTAGAAAGTGTTACCAATGCTAATGTAAGTCAATAAAGCAGATGCTTTTTCTTCTATTTTTTTTAACTCTGTGTCGTCCCACTGTGGGCAAAGATCAAGATGTTCCTATATCAAGAATTATATTAGGTGGCGCTGAAAGTACAGTCGGCAAAATTAATTGTTTATCTAATTGACACGTTACGTCAATTTGCCATTTCAAACAACTGTCAAAGATTGACATTAGTGATTCAAATAAACGGACAATATTATTTCGTAGTCAATTTTATAAACCATTAGTTTCTCTGACCTACACTACAAAACAAGGTTTTTCAAGCATCGTTTTATCAACCCATAATTTCCTTTAGTGTGCATACACACGAGCGACATGCGTCGATCGAAGCGTGTCGGCGACAACCGACGACGCGTCGGCGGCAGCCGCTCGTGGAATACCTTGGCTGGTGCGCTCTGTACCGCAATTGGCCTGAAGTCACTGACATCCTTAGGTACCACCTCGACCTTTCGGTATAGGTACCACCACCACCCACGTAAGTTTCCAACGACTAGCAATGTGTGCCACCGCTAAACAAACATTAAATACATATTTAATGTGCTGCACATGCAGTAAAGGTTCTATTAATACCATGCGGCAATCTCTCAAAATGAAGGGCGGAATACCGTCCGGACTCACTGAGCGCTTAGGCAGCAGACTAGTCAGCGCGCGCCGGACGGCCGCCCGCTCGAGGCAGGCGAGGACTCATACGCGCCGCTCGGCGCACACTTAGATGAAAGTGACGGCCGTAGTGAAAACTTTAGTCAGCTATTTTGTTTTACGTGTAATATTTCGACCTCGTAATTGCTTTCACGTTTGACAATTCTCAGTGAATTGGATCTTCACGAAGATTGAAACTATCTAATTGACACATAGACAAATATAGCTTGTCGTTTAATGAGGTAAAAGACAAGAGATATTTATGGCAAAGCAATTACGAGGTCCACTATACCTGACTTTCGGTTGAGATTTTGTCAGCAAATTCTCATGCTGACTAAACTATTGACTTGAATGTAATTGGTTGATTCTTTGATAACAGTCCGGCCATCGAGCGAATGCGTTCCTGACACCAGTCAGTGCAGAAATTCTAGTAGCTAATAAAGATCAATTTCACAAAACACGTATTCTTTTGTAAAAAACTGACAGGTAGCCATACCATATATTTTTATACCCATGATCCATAGGTACCTAGATTAAAGACAATACTATAAAATATTTTTGTAATGGCCGAATGCCAGATAATTTTATTCGGGGAATAATTTTGAAATTTTGACAGTTATTTCATACAAAAACTGTCAAACGTCAATTTTATTCTTCGAATAAAAGTTATCTGGCGATGGAAAAATCAGCCCTAAATCGAATAATTTTGTTATTCATGGAATATGTATCTTTATCAATAGATATAACGCTATTAGAATAAGAACCTTCATTTCTTTTTTCAATTAAAATGTTGTTGTTTACAACCCTCGTTTTATTTTTCCTTCCTACGTCACGTAACTGGATTTTTCACGAGGATTTTTAACAACGCTAATATCGAATCTAAAATTCTAATCGATAACACATTAGAACGATTTCCATCAAGTTCGTGAGTCAGTGGATTTTCCAATCTAGAAAATAAATTGACACACAGTCTAACATAGGAAATCTATTTTATTTTGCGAACATTGTCACAATTTGTATAATCTGCCTATAATATTACCACGACACAGGCTTCCTCTTTGTGAGAGGGAGTGGGCTATAATCCACCACGTGGGCCCAATGCGGGTTGGTGGTTGTCGTATGTCTACGAATTTTGATTCCGGTTTCCTCACGATGTTTTCCTTCACCGTTTTTGAGAGCAATGGTAATAAAATAATTTACGCAAAGGTCGTGAGCTCGAACCCAAGCAGATACTTTACGTGTAACATAAGTTTAGGAAAACTAAACAGCATTGGGTCGCTAGATATGAAATTAAATCACCGTGGAACTTGTTATTAATTTATTAGTAAATGAATCTACGGATACCCAAGATTATATTGTATAGATAAAAATTTAGAGGCTCATGAGCAGTTCACCAGAGGCTTAATTTACCTGATTCTCGATTTACCAGATTCTCAACACACTGGATTCTCAATTCACCAAATGTTGTACAGTTAGCTAGCAAATTGTTTACGAAATGAAGCTGTTATAATTATACTTCGTAGATAACAGAAGGCCTAGCCAAGTTGACAATCTACAATCGTAAACGCTAATAGAAAACTAATCAAATGTATAGGAATGACATCATCTCAACGCTAAGTCACGTGGTCAGAACAAACGAATAGACAATTCGTAGCCAAGTTTACTCGTTCAAAATGTTAGAATGAAATGTAATCGTTTCTACAACGTTGATCGCTACATCCCATACAAATGGTAGCCAAGTTACAGTTTTGACAAGCGCTAACGAAACGATGTCGTAGTTTTTGAACGATAGCTAAGCGATCGCCGAGACCCAAGAGTTAACGATAAAAAAATGGCGACTATTATGATCAGCTGATTATTGACGGAGAAGTGTTTTGTTTATTTACCGTAAATTTGAACTTTAGCATTTAAAATGCATACTTTAAATATGTTGTGGTGCGCTAATAATGGAGAAGTGTGGCTTAGGGCCAAAAAAGATACATTTAATCGTCGTAAAACACGACAAGACAGAGCATCTAAAAAACAAGAGTGAGTACCTATCAAACGATTTAACAATATTTAAATTATTAATTGGATGTAATGTAATTTAAATTAACCATTATTGTTTCAAGTTCCAAAGAAGATTTGGCCTGGCTGGTGTAATTGGGTGCATCGATTGTACCCATGTAGCTTTGGTAAAGCCCAACGATGAAGAGCATCTTTTTTATAACAGAAAAGGGTATCATTCATTATACGTTCAAATGGTAGATATTATATATAATAAGTATACTGTACTAATGTCATGTTAAAACTAGATAAATCAGTTCTTAATAATAGTTTTATTTTCAGATTTGTGACAGTAATCTCCTAATTTTAAATGTGAATGCAAAGTTTGGTGGAGCTACACATGATTCACATTTATGTATATGGTTTTCTAGTAGAGTTGAATCATATAAGCGTAAACTTCATCAAAATAATGAACAAGTATGGCTATAGAAGTTTTCCTGTGTTTTGACCAAAGAAACTAATTTTTCAGGTGACTCTGGATATCCACAACGCCCTTAGCTTATGATACCTATCATCAATGCAGTTCAAGGTTCTGTTGAAGAACGATACACTCAAAAGCATTTGCGAACCCGTAACTGCATTGAGCGCTATTTTGGATTACTCAAAGCACGGTGGAGATGTTTGCTTAGAGACAGGGTTCTTCACTATCATCCTCATGTAGCTAGCAATATTACAATGGCATGTTGTGTGTTACACAACATAGCTTTGAAAGCTGGCTTACCACCACTACAACCACTTCCTGCCATACATGACGATATAACCATGCAAGATCCCATACCCACTGCGACTGCGGGTACCCAAAGTGAATTCATGCAAGGATGAGCCATGCTGAGGTGTTGAATGAATAGTTTATAATAAGATTATTTCAAGCTTTAATATGATTTTATTTACATTGCCTAATTATAAACTAAACTTTTGTCTCTATATTTAATTTGTCATTTATTTATGAATATTAAGTTATTGATGGTATTTTGAATATGTCCAGTTAATTTTATGATCAATGTAATTAAATATTGCAATTAAATGAAAGAAAATTTAAAACTCATATTAAAATCACATTTTGTAGACAAGGATATTTCAAATTAGAGGATTATATCCAAGATAAGAATGCTTGGAAAGGTGCTGGTCCTGCTCCATTTAACTATTCATTTTATTTTTTATGACATTGATTTTTAGGGTTCCGTAGCCAAATGGCAACGGAACCCTTATGGATTCGCCATGTCTGTCTGTCTGTCTGTCTGTCTGTCCGTCCGTATGTCACAGCCGCTTTTTTCCGAAACTATAAGAGCTATACTGTTGAAACTTGGTAAGTAGATGTATTCTGTGAACCGCATTAAGATTTTCACACAAAAATTGGAAAAAAAAACAATAAATTTTGGGGGTCCCCATACTTAGAACTGAAACTCAAAATTTTTTTTTTCATCAAACCCATACGTGTGGGGTATCTATGGATAGGTCTTCAAAAATGATATTGAGGTTTCTAATATCATTTTTTTCTAAACTGAATAGTTTGCGCGAGAGACACTTCCAAAGTGGTAAAATGTGTGTCCCCCCCCCCTGTAACTTCTAAAATAAGAGAATGATAAAACTAAAAAAAATATATGATGTACATTACCATATAAACTTCCACCGAAAATTGGTTTGAACGAGATCTAGTGAGTAGTTTTTTTTTAATACGTCATAAATCGTAACGTAACGGAACCCTTCATGGGCGAGTCCGACTCGCACTTGGCCGGTTTTTTACATTCTGTGACTACTGTATTGAATTGAATTGAATTTATTTATTTGTAAGAATGTAGTTTTACATAGTATGGTGGTAACATTTTTGTTAAGTTCTATACATTCTACCATAACATATGGTGTACAAATATTAAAATGTCATTTTATATAACTAAGTAGGAATTAATTATAAGATTTAATGATTAAAATATGTCCAATATGAATTATTATAATAATTTAAAATCAATGTCAAAATTAAGTACATGTCATCTTGAATTTTTACAATATTCAATATATTCACCAATGTCATAAAAACAATTATCCAGTAACCAACTTGTCAGCTTTTTCTTAAACATGGGGATAGGTAGTTCCTTAAATGAGTTTGGTAACTTGTTATACACCTGAATAGCATTAATATATACATTCCTCCTAAATAATTGTAATCTACATTGAGGTACATTTAGTTCATGTTTGTATTTATTTCGAGCAGAAGCCTTTTTGTGGCTCACTTCTGATTGCATACGAAAATACTGCGGATTTTGCTTTACTAGCATGCATAGTTCCTTGATGTACATGCAGGGTAACGGTAGAATGTGAAGTTTTTTAAATAAAGGTTTGCAGCTGTCCAAAAACCAGACGCCAGATATTGCCCTAACACACTTCTTTTGTACTCGAAATGCTCTTAGAACTTCAACTGAATTGCCCCATAGTATCAGACCATATGACAGCACAGACGCTACGTATCCGTAATATGCCGTGACTGCTGCGGCTACTGACACTGTTGATCGAAGACGTTTTATTGCGTATACGAATTTGTCTAGCTTATCGCATACGTAATTGATGTGTGATTTCCAATTGCAGTTTTGATCCACTATTATACCCAAGAATTTTGTGTTTACTACTTGTTGTAACTGACACACTTGTTATAATTCTAGGAAAATCATCTAATTTTACAATATTTGTAAATATTATGTGAGCATTATCTATCACATAATTATTGATTTACCTGTCATTGCTTTATTTTAATTCTTTTTACCTTATGTGGTAGACTAATTTTATTCATCGTCTTCACATGTGGCTATGCGTGATATTATAATGAATGTGTACAAAACCTGGTAAAACATTTTAAAAGACTAACGGTGGAGTTTCTTGCACATTCTTCTCCATACGAAAACTACCTTTTGGAAGGGGCGACTAGAATCAATTCTAAACTATTGTAATTTTTGACGTTCAAAAGTGCCTATTTGAAATAAATAATTTGACTTTAATGTAGGTATTAAATTATTAATAAAATAGCTTCATTATAACAAATAAGTTTAATATTGTGTTTATTAAAAGACTGACATCTATACTTAATAATATTATAAAGAGTTACCTCTTTATAGTTTGTGGTGTTGTAGGAGGTAATCTCTGGGGGTCTACTCCAAAGTGGTATCGGCCGAAGTTCGGCCGTTTCCTGCTAGATCCGAACTTTTTTCGCATTTTTCAATAATATTTGGATCGGCCATGTGTCGGTCCGATCCGAACATTCGGCCGATAACACTTCGGAGTAGACCCCCTGGATCTAGTGAACCGATTTTGAAAATTCTTTTACCAATAGAAAGCCACATTATTTGTGAGTGTCATAGGCTATATTTACCACCCAACGAAGGGGGCGGTAAATATAGAAGGATTTTTCAGTTATCCAATACGTTGTATTTACAATTCAATAAATACCTACATTTTAGGTACTTATTATTTTTGTTACTTTACATAAAAATCAATTAAGTACCTATAGTTACTGTACATAAATATTGGTTTCATTCTTACATTTCAGTCTAAATTAAAATAGGTGGGTAGCGGGATTGTCCGAAAGGGTTACCGCTGCCCTGGAACATAAAGGGCTAAGGAAGGAACACGGGTGGGTTTTAGTCAGTAAGAGTCTGACACTCCCTCCTGCTCCACCCAGAACGGGAGGAGTCATTTGATGATTTCCCATCCTCAAAAAAAAAATTAAAATAGGTTTTGTTTTAATACTACAAAAAAGATAAATTATTTTACTATTAAGAGGCCAGTTACAAAAATGCGCGTATATGCATGATGTCCTCGTTCAAATTTAATACTATTTTTTGGTTGGTATAAATAACAATGAGTTTGTAAAGATAGTTCGTTTTCACTTCTACAATAATAATAAAGCGATTTTTATTATTTATCTACTTATTTAGCAAAAATAGTTCTCCTGATGCATGTATACTTAAGCAAAACTCATTTAGAGCTGATTTGCAGATTCTGTTGAATATAATCCATCAAAACATTTTTTTTTCATATCACAAATATCATATAAATACTTTAATAATAATAGAATACATTTTTGTTAATACCTTAGAAAAAAAGAAAAACTTGAGAGGTGTCATGGGACACCCGGATGGAACGAAGTTCCTTTCTATTAATTAGCGAAGGAATTGTAATAAAATTTTATTAAAAAAAAAAAAAAACAAGTTTTGGTTTTAATTTTTTCGTCTAGCCCCCTTTCGCAACGCGCGATAAGGAACTTCGTTCCAAAAACTATCGGACCTAATTCAATTTTCTACTGGAAACAAGTCTGAATATCTCCGAACTTCTACATCATTTTTACGTTGTATTTATACCAAAATAGTATCCAATAATTGCTCAAACAATATCAATTAAAAAATTATTAAAATAAAAGTAGGTACTCTAAATTTCACTGCGCCGGCGATGTGCGCTAGCCCTGGCTGGAGGCCTTAATTTATTGAGGCATCCTCGGGCAAACCCGTTAAGCAGACAAAAACCTCATAGGCTGAACTGCGAAAAGTCATTTATAAACAAACACAAAAAAAAAGAAGCGCGCTCAGTACCAAAATGTAAGCGGGCTCGGGCGATAAGGTAGCCCGCGATGTTCAAATTTTCTTACGATTTTTGCAATTTGCAGTTCAGTGTCCGGGTGAACATTGATTAAAATATGATTCGCGACTGTACGTACAACTTAATACAAAAGCAGACCAGCGAATTGCAAAAAACGTAAGAAAATTGAATTTTTAAATTACCCTGGCGCTTTCGCCTTAACTTAAATGAAATAAAAATAATATACAATTTATACACACAAAAATAAACTGGATTAGAACAGAAAAAAATTGAAATAAAGATTATTTTTTTACTCTGATATTGCAGGCAATTTGAAATTGTTCATAGCCCTCAGCTGAGACCACTATCACTAGTCTACATAAAGCGCAGGCCACACCGCCAGCTGGCGGGCGGGCGGGCGAGCCGAGCGAGTCATCGTTTTACCTCTTTTCATACTTGGGTACACACCGCGAACTACAGAGATAAGCTACCGAAGTATGAAACTGGCTTATTCGAAGGGCGTTTGTATTCGCCGTGTGCGCGCTCAAAGCAGCCTGCGGCGCCGCGGCGTGGATGTGGTGGGTGACGCCGCGGGCGACGGGCTTGCCCGGTGCCGCCGCCGCTGCGGAGCCCACCGGGGCGTCGACGCAGTAGGCGACGTCGCTGACGGCATCGGCGCGGACGCAGTGCCGGGTGGCGGGCGGCGTTAGCACTGGTGGTGGAGGATGGCATGGAAGTTCTCCAGAGGGAGTAGGTGGCAGTGAAGGATGGGCAGTAGATGCTGGTGTTGCTGAGAATAAATAATTAGTCATATATTAAAATGTGCCCAAATTAATTATTTAGCCAAAATATTGAATCTATAAAAAAAAATAAAAGGTACCTTGTATATAATCAGAAGATATAAAATCCAACATAATTTCATCTGTGGCAGAAATTTGGGACGGTCCGACATTGTGGACAGAATCTCTGGTCAGAGCTCTGATGATCGGGCCTGAAAAGTATGAAGAATTTAAATTAGAAAAAATACACTTGTTTATAAAAGATAATATAGTAATAAGCAAAGACCACAAACAAAGAAAAAAAACTAACATCAAAGCCTCTCTCCTCAATTCCAGCTTGACCAAGAACAGCATTCAAACCCATTATGCCCAACACTCTCTCTTCTGAAGCAGTGAGAGTTTGTCTGCTGCTTGGACCACCACCAGTACCAGAAGCCTCACAACATATTCCCAACGCTTTTTTCTTTGTTTTAGTTTTCCAATCTGCCCACACCTGAACATATATTTGTCTGTTAATTTTTGTCATGCATGTTTTCATCAATCATTTTCTAGTCTTTAAAGTAAGCTGATTGTTGTATGCACTTCATCTCGTAGAATATTTACTAATTGTTAATATTAGGAAACCAAATAATATTTTACAGTAGTTTGTGTTAGAATCTTACTTTTTTCCATTTGTCCAATGGCTTTATTACTCCTCTACCAAGGCAGTTAAGTAACTCCAGTTCCTGCCACAGTCGGTCAGCTTTTATTCGGCTTTGGGGACCTTGCTGGGGCCTCGTTAAATCGCCATGGCTTAAACATAAGTTAAAACTATTTCAGAGAAACAAAGGGCCTATTGATTAAGTAAAGAGTCAAACACAATTGTATTGTTTGTTTCTACGTATTAGCCCTGTCGCGTATCACGTCATTGTTTATGTTTCAAACTTTCAAGTGCCGGAGTCTGATAGATTTTCATAACACATAGGAAGATATTTACGAAACAACTAATAATTTACATACCTTTCCATGAATTCCAATAGAGCTGCAAATTGTTCTGGGCTTGCTCGAGATCTAGATTCCATCTTAGAAAAGATACCACTTCATATAGGGTATCTTTCATTCATAAGCAGAATCATATCATAACATTCCGAGACACGTAATGTTTAAAATCAAATTCCACACTGATATAATTAAACCAATTATAAACGAAGAACTTTATCATAGTTCGCATACTTTTACTTTCAAAACACTTAAAAAACAATTATTTGCCCGCGCCGCGCAAAAAATACACAACCACACTGTAACTGTGACTTTGGCGTTAGTTTGACGTTTATAAGAACGCTCACCATAGACTAAAGTATAGGTTTTTTCTAGAGACGTTGTAGAATGAGCGTTCGACTCAGTCGTGTCAACTTGGCTACCAACTTATCGTTTTCTAAAATCGCTTACGCCGAGGCGTTAACGATTGTAGAAAGAGATTAGATACGAAACGTTTGTAACTTGGCTAGGCCTACTGGCTAGTTATTTCTCTTATTGGCATGCAATAATTATGACGGATTATGACACTGATATAATGAGATAAAAATTGACAAATTATGAAAATTATTAATTTAAAAATAAAAAAAAAACAATTATTTCAAAGTCTTAAGTTTTCACTTCTGTCGGCAGACTCCATAACTGCCTACTGATTCGGGTAAGTTGGATAATCTGATGGGTTAAAAATTTGGTGAATTGAGAATTTAGTAGACTGATCATGAACCAATTTAGAAGCAAACATCGTTACTACCTACTAATCGCATCTTGCCTGATGACATTTAATATAGTCGATAGAAAGAAGTAAGTACCAACCACGATTTATACAAAAGAAGCAAAACAACTGAAGAACACAACAAAGAAATAAAGGAAAATTCGGACAAAGACACTCGAGGTCAGCAGGAATTTTTCCACTTTCGTTAAGGCACCGTTTGAAGCAATTACTGGGAATAATTTGCGACAACCGTAAACCACATTAAAGCAGAACTGTGTCGTCTTGATCAAGTTAGAAGTCTAGGATTAATTTCTTACTAGGCCAACAAGGTTAAATTAATTTGGCTTTTGAGCGTAATCTATAGTGTTAATGAATTACATAAACTAAATGGGAACTGGAATTTTCAGCAACAGTGGCAGAGGATATTGTCCAATTAGTTTAAGATACTGCGGAACATTTTCCACTGTATCTTGAACTAATTAATGCTAGAATATCTATTACTTTGAAGTTTTGGTTAGTAACAATGGTTACCAACAAGAACTTCAAAGTGATTGTACATATTGCAGCCATCCTATTCTACCGAGTCGAGTAAGTAGATGTGCTAAACATTAATAGTTAATGTCGTGGTTGAAGATTTGGCAGTTAGCAGCGGGGTAATTCGCGTAATTTTAAGAACGTTCACAGTCTGATCTCAGTCTCAATTTGTCAAAAATACGTCTAATTTCCCTACATTTTGACAAGTTTTTGACATTTGTTTGTCGCCGAGATGAGACTGCGACTAGATTTTAATAGTTTTATATTACGGGAATACGGGTCCTGCCCCCTAATTGCGTAACACACAATCAATAGTAATCTGAATCATTTTGAAGCAAATTGCTAATCCATTGCTTCATAAGTTCGAAAAATTTGTCTGCACAACACGTACAAAATAACGCAATGAATGTTGTTGAACTGTCAAAATGAAACGATTCCGATTAATTGTGTGTTACGCAATTAGGGTGCTGGTTGTAACCGGAGATGATCGCCCAGGCTAGACGATCATTCATGTAAAGTTACTTGACTGCATCCAGTTGAGTTTGGATGAAACACAAGATCCACCGGCCTACAAATGATACCCACAAGAAATCTTAGAATGTATATTATATTTTAAGCCTTTTAGTTTATTGACGATAGGTAGGTAAATACTAATAAGTTATTGTTTCATAAGTGTGTCAAAACATACCGTAACCTAGTTATTGGTGTTGTATGTGGGGATCTTGTTTCCATTGGAATGGAGCCAGATCTCTAAGAGAATCTCCTAAAACTATTTACCTATTCCCGAAGCTGTTCTACATAAGGATTTCAAGATGTTGTAGAATGTAGGTATTTGTGAACTACTCGTATGTTATTGCAATGACATAGAATACAAATGTGTATATCTATTTTTAAACAAAAAAATATACACAGTGAGAAAATGGGCTCTGAAAACATGCCTGTTGGCAAGAAAAGAAAATGGTGAGAATGTTTTTGCTTCTTATTGTCCGAAATGTACTTTATCTTGCTTAAATAACAATGACGCACTTTTGGTAAATTCAACAATGACTCAACGATTTGCCACAAAAATATTATAAGACAGTATTTCAAGAGGCCAGGTTTTCCCAAGTATTTCTGTACCCTACAATGTCCTGTGGATTGAAAGAAATAAAATACATTTATTTAGCATAGACTAAAAGACACACAATACATCAGATAAAAACAAAAAAATGAAGATCAAATAAAAAGAAGAATAAAGAATCAAAGAATCAGCATTGCCATCCAACGTGGTAATGCTGCCAGCCTTTTGGGCACTTATCCCATTGACAGTGATGCAGACGAATTTTTTGATGCCCAATGAGCTCCTGCCTTTTTCTATATTTTTTTATATACTTGTATATAATTGTATATAGTGTATGTGTGTGTGTGTGTGTGTGTGTGTTAGTTGATATTTGTTTAACTCGAAATAATAAATAATCTTGAATAAAAAGTGTAAAGTCCGATGTAAGAAATTAGCAGGAAAGTGTGCCTCACGGCTGCGCCAAAAAGGCCTAGTTCAGCAAAAATGCCAGACGACTAGTGCCTGACACTGGTTTTCAACTGGACCTGATGTGTGAGGTGACGGATTTAAATCAGTTTTATACTACAACGTGACGTTGATTGCTGTAAACCCTTTCAACTATGCTTAATATTTGTGAAAAGATCGTCAAGTCAATAGTGTGACCTTTTTCTGGCCAATCTAACGCACTTTAAACGAGGTGCTATTACAGCTTAGCTAAGCATGCCTATAAAAGTAAAATATCGACCTATAATTTCCCAGGAGGCCTATTGTAGAGTCCGAAAGTGGTTTAGAGTTATTAAGTATTCTGTCAGAGAAATTATTCGCCAGAGAGGCATTTTATAACAGGTCGATACCTGCTTGTAACAAAAGTTCTGACACCTATTGGGAAACGAGGTTTCCAAAGAATTGTATGGAAGACGAAAATAAAATGTAGGCATTGTAGTAACCTAATAAAAGGCAGATGTTTTTTGACGTGGAAAGGTAAAATACCGATGAGATTTTAGTAAAAAAAGTTCGCCAGCTCTACATTGATGAGAAATGACGGTAGATAAAACTTTTTGAGGCATTTTCTTTTTGTGACGTGACTGTGATTAGACGAGAAATCAGGTAGTCTATTCTATAAAAAAATTCACAATGAAAACTTAGGTGAAGTGAGATTCAAGTGTATGGCGATTCCATCTAATGCTAGGGATTGACACTATTAATAGCTCACTTCAAGCTCACTTAAAGTTGTCAAAAAATAAAGGGCCAATTTTGACATTGACAGTACTAGTAGTTAATAAAGATCAACTTCGCAAAACACGTATTCGTTTGTTTGAGACTGACAGGTGTCGGGAACGCATTCTCAAATGTCAAAACGGGGTCTTTTATTTTTTGACAACTTTAACCTTAGTTTCTTACAGAATAGGTCGACAGTTCTTATTTTGTTACTATAAAATAAAATATATGTTGTGAAACGCCGATAAGATCACGAAAAGGTTCTTTTCAATAACATTTTCATCGCTTGGAAAGTGTTACTTGAAAATAGGGTTAAGGATTACGGTTTTGTTACAATTCCAGCCCGTTTAACTGTTATTTTTTTTCCAGAGTTACGGGTTTAAATAAGTAAGTGGATAAGTGTATCTTATTTTTAACAGATCTTGTTCAAAATTTGTAAATGTATCCTTGAGAAAAGATTGTCTTACATTCATAAAACTCCGATCACTGAAGACGTTATTAGGACCCATAGAAATTTGTAATATTTATTTATTTTTATATACTTTATTGTGCATAAGAAAATACATAACAACATATACAATTATCACTACAAAACATACAATGAGCAGCCTATATCTCTTCCAGGCAATCTTCAATTATTTTTTTTCTTATATTTATGCTTTTTCTATTATGAGCTACACACAACAAGAGGGGTGTTTTTTGTTTAGTTAAGTCAGGTAAACTAATTGTTAAGCGAGTACACACTCTACGTCAATTTGCTTAACAATTAATTTCCCTGCGTTTACCTACTAAACAACAAACAAACCAAAAGCGTATCAAACAATCCAGGCCGCACCTTGCCGCGCCCGTTGTATGAAAAATGGTGATGTTCCAAATAAAAGGGGAAAAGCCTCTTAACGTCTAGCATGTTTCTAAACTTCAAATCGAACTGGGTCCATAATTTTCTAATAGGCGATTCAATTACAGTTCCCCCACATTTGCATCCACTAGAGTCCACAGTGGACTTGGCAGGCGATGTAATATTACAAAAAATAATCTTGAGTACCTATTTACGATAAATGTGTACGAGTATTGTAGAAGAAATAATATACCAGCGATATAAGTTCTTTAAATTGTAGGCTACAACCCTAGACCCGTTATTACTAAACTAGTATTACAAAACTTGTACCTACGAGTACTACCCTATATTTATTTACCGTGTGTAAATATAACGTAGGGTACACACGACATATCGGAATTAAACTTTAATGGATATGACGTGCGGAAGCAAGCACGAAAACCTTCCACGTATTATTGATGGTAGGTTAAAGTCAAAGTCAAAACTGTATGGCACGAAGCAATATTAGTAGTTTATTTCGTATTCTACTTATTTTCAACGTTGTCGGTTGTCGTTGAATTACCGAATGATATGAAGAGATTAACTGTAACATAATATGACGTAATCGTATGTACCTACAATTACATGATAATTAATTATAAATGATGCATCGCTAGATTTTAAAACGATGTATGTTTTTGCAAGAGCCCAAAATCTGGTTACAATCGGTACTGCATCATCATCAATATTAATATTGACAATTTTAATAATTCATCTGTGGACATTGGAAAGTTATTTACATAATCAATTTTATTGAAGATTTACATGTTGTCAGGGTTTCCTGAATGAGATTCTGCAAGTTGGTTTTACATCAGTGCGTTTACTTACTTATTTCGTATTAAAAAGCATCAGATTTTTACGTACTGAAAAAAATTTTTCGGAGCTTTGCTTGATGGGTAGTACTTACAGTTAAATTTGCTACTTAACTCCTGTTTGGCGCTGAAAGGCAAGATTAAAGAGTCCTGAAAGCTACAGGTATTAATTTGTTGTGACGTTTGCCATACATAATAATACATGGTATAGGAAATACTGTTATTCAGCTGCATGTGGTTAGACTGGAAGCCGACCCCACAGTTGGGAAAAGGCTAGGCAGATGATGATGTTTGATACACATAGGTACATACCATTCCGAATATATATATATATTTTTCTTTTGTAGTTTTTGTAAATTGAACTTTTCTATTATACGTTATCGGTTGAGTTTTTATTGAGCACTTCACTGTTCATCCTTAAATTATTCCTTTCAATCCACTTGGTATGTTCTGCCACTACTTACTTAGGACAGTTTAGTTTATCCATAACGAGTTAATACTTATACATAACCGAATACTTTGACTTTATGAATAAATAAATTAGTATTAACAGCCTTGGATGTGACTTAATAAAAATGATGGAATCTTTAGGTTTTAGGTTTCTTTTCGAAATGACTACGATAATGTTGCCTCAAGTTTTTTAGATTTTGCTTATCATGTTTTTTATAGTTTAGGTTGCCTACTCAAGTGAACACTGAAACATCATTACAGAGTATAAATCGATTCTCAATGTCTGCTTACTCATGATTTTTAAGTGAACTTACAATGAAGGGTCAAAAAAAAAAATAACCAAAGCACTTTTTCGTCGCAACGAAATATGTTTACGGGTACCTATTTTTGTACCGTTTGTTTTTATTGGAATCTTTGAAAATTTTACTTTATATCTTTTTTTTATTCTCTTTTTATATCTAACCTGAATAGGAGCTGGTTTATCCAGATATAAAGAGTCTTTAAAAATATCCTTTTTTCTGACTGGGCCTGCTTTTGACTTCGACTTCTTGTTGTTAAAATAAGTTAGGATAAGAGTTGACATAAGTTTACCTACACTATCGCACTAGGTTATCCTGTAATGATAGATGTACATAAGTTGGAAAATAAACACAATAAAGAAACTGTAACTTACAGTATCGGTGTATCCAAAGATATTTGAAAAAGTTATAAACCTTAGACTCACCAAATACCTAAATAAATTTAAACTTCTTTCTAATAATCAGTATGGCTTTAGGACTGGAAAATCCACTGAAGATGCGGTTCTGGAACTTACAGATACGATTATTGGTCATTGGGAGAATAGATATAAGACTCTTGCCATATTTTTAGACCTATCCAAGGCCTTCGACACTGTCTCAATTCCCATACTACTTTCGAAGCTGGAACATCTTGGTATTCGCGGTACGGCCCACGATCTCTTCAGGAGTTATCTTACAGGTCGTAAACAAGTAGTTAAACTAGAGAACTATCTCAGCAACCTTGAGACCATTACTTTTGGTGTCCCTCAGGGCAGTGTCCTGGGTCCCCCACTTTTTCTCATATACGTGAACGAGCTTTGTCAGTTATCCCTACCAAACTGCAAAATTATAGCTTATGCCGATGACACAGCTCTAATTATACATGGCCGTGACTGGGCAGAAACTCGCCTAAACTCGGAGATTGCATTGAATACCGTCATGAGGTGGCTAACCACAAATCTTCTCACCCTAAATCTCAATAAGACCAAATTTATCACATTTTCTACGATGATGTCAAGTCAGCCCCCTACACCGATTGAAATTCGTGCGCACACCTGCCCGAACTTACGTGCAAACTGTGGCTGTCAACAATTGGAAAATACCTCTAATATAAAATATCTTGGAGTCACTCTTGATAGCAACCTGAAATGGAAGCAACATATTGCTTCAACTGTAGCTCGTGTGAGAAAACTCATATACATTTTTAAAAAGCTCAGAGGTTCGGCCGATTTCAACTGTTTATTAACCGTCTACCTTGCCCTCGCTCAGTCTGTTCTAGGGTATTGCCTGACGGTCTGGGGTGGTGCCGGTAAAACAGTGATGCTACGGGTCGAGCGCGCGCAGAGAGCTGTCCTGAAGGTGCTGGCAAGGAAACCGATCCGATACTCGACTTCCTCTCTAAATACCCTCTGCCAGGTTCTCACCGTCAGACAGCTATTCATCCTCCAAACTATTCTTCGCAAACACAGCCAGCTTACCTTTGATCCTAAATTCTGTCCTACACGCCGCTCGAATAGGGTTTGTAACACTGTGTCTCGTAGAACCGTAGCTGCAAGTCGACATTTCAAACACATAAGTTCAAAAATCTATAATAAATTGAACAAAAGCTTACACATCTACCCACTAACCAAGAGCAAATGCAAAATGAAACTTGACTCCTGGTTAAAATCGCAAAACTACGATGAAACAGAGACACTCGTGGAAGTGTAAAATACTGACCCCTCCCTCATTATCCCACAAAACCACACATATCACATAACATAACATAACACATACACACAAACAACCCTCGCACACCTCTATAACACTCATCCACACACCCATTCACCTTACACTCAGCGTAAAAACTAAGTTAAAATACATCCCAAATCTCTAATGTCCTGTACTGTTTATTTTTGTCTTATTGTTTTTTAATTATTTTTTTTTTGTTTTATTACAACTAAGTCTAAATTAATTTAATTACCTTTTAAGCACTTTTTGCATGGAACATCATTCCATTCTGTATCTGGAGAAGGGCGTTGTTAGCTGCGCTACAGTTTATACTTTTGCAGCTATCATCGTTTTACTTGTTACTTATTCTTGTATTATTGTTCCAAAATAAACTTTTATTTATTTATTTATTTATCCGAACTCCGAAAACTTCTTCGAAAATAACTGCAAAAAATAAGCTCTTGAATTTTTTTTTTCATTTGGTTTTTGCTTTCACTCGTAGGTATTAGAAACACAACCACAAATGGCACAAATTTACGAGAAAAGTTTTCAGAGTTCTTCAAACAAAATAAATTCAGGCTTTTCAGATTTACGCTTTTCTCCTGATGCTTTTAACAATTTATTAGCATTAAATTAAATTTCTAGCATAATTAATAAGATTCACAGACTCTAAGAGTTCGGTAAAGTTATATTATTAAGAGTTTGTACAAAGTATTAATAATATAACTTTAACATACATACAACATAGACGGAATCAATTTACGTAATCGCTGAATTCTTTCTCCGTTCTATTGAACACTTGAAGATTGTTATAAGCGTTTATTGGTAAATTGTTCCAAGAAGTATCCCGAATTCTTTTACGTTTGATCAAGAAGCTTTGCGACACTAATTCATTCGTAAAATTCGTGTGGGGTGTTCATATTGTAGCGAAATAAAAACCAGATCTTCACTTGTACACGTTTAATTTAGTAATAATCAAAAAATATGGTTATCAAAAAAAGGACACAGCACGATTCAGAAGATTAAGTAATAGCCCTGAGGCAACGTCCCTGGTGTTAGAGCCCTATAAATTTCACTATTACGCGTCGGTCACGATCCGTTTGCAAACGTTCTTATAACTTCCGCAACAAAAAAAATATTCAGTAATCCCACATGGCTAACAGCGCACCAAGTCGATCTGTCAGGTAGCGCGGCAACAATTGATATAGCTGATTTAAATAAAATACGACGATATTGACGAACCCTACTAGAAATTTAAAAAAAACTACTAAAAATACGTAAATCCGGTCCTAGACTCCAGACTCCGTCAGTCAGAAGGCTCGCCGGCTTGGGGTTCGAATTCCAACAAAAGCTTGCAGCCGTCTGGTCCCAGGCTAGCGGTGGGGGCGAATTCAAGATTCGCCTATAGTCTTCGGATAAATCTACAGAAAATAACGAAAAAATGATAATCCAAGACGCAGGCAGAATTTTTTATAACAAAAGAGATGAAGTAAAGTTAAATTACATACCAAGTCCTGAAAGATGAAACCTGACTCGCAAGTTTTAGATGCTGTAATTTCGGGAACAGTTCACTTTGATCCGGTCGCACAACGGACGAACTCGGTCATTCAAATCTTTATAGTGGCAAATAATTATATGGTAAAACGGGAAAAATAGTAATATAGACGACCGTCCTGTAGAGCGATTCTCACACATCTCGCGTTCGTTATTGACTTTCGACTCGTACTTTTCCCATGACAAAATCAAGCCGAGCTATTCTCACCATGACGATTCGAGCATTTCTCGCAGGAAAGACACGCGACATGCCTTAGTTTACATGCGACATGCAAAGAGTAGTCATGACCAGTCGACACGTGACGTATGATCTGTGTCGACCACCGTACGAACGTCAAACAGTGGTTATGTCAATCATGTTTGTGTCAATTGCGAAAGAAAATAATAAATACCTATATTTTAACAAAATGTGTTCATAAACAACTTAGAAGACTCTACGACCATCACCACAAGGAAAAACACGCGAAGAAAACTTCAGGCTTCCGCCAAAGTTAACAACTGTGGATAGTTGTTGCTTGTGTAGCGTCGATGAATGAGACACATGAGATACAGAAGCGGAAGGCGCCGGATTTAAAACCAGTCAAATGGACAAGGACGGCTTTGCCAGGCTTTACTCTGGTTGAGGGCAAGAAAGGTCGATCGCAACCACAATAAACGCGGTACCTACTACTCCTGCAAGCGAGGATTTTTGAGCTGTAGTGCCCACTTTGCTCCCGTACATTTCCCGGTTGGATCTTGGATCGACAGATATCGAGAGAGAAAGAGCCAAGATCTTAAGTGCCGAAAGAAGGACGTTGCAGTCGAACTAGACTTTGAATTTTGACTGGCTGGAGTTGTTTATAGATGTTACAGAGAAGCATGACCAAAAGTAAACTCCCATGTGTGGTGTGATAATAATTATGTTTTTGTGGTTTATACTTGGATGTGTACTGAATTTATTTATTAGTCTGTAAGGTACTCTTAAAAAGGTTCTTTTGTAACTAGAAATAAAGTGGTTCAAAAGCATTTCAAACAATAAATATTTCAAATGTCTTTATTTTATTTTTTTCAATGAAAAAACTTAGCTAAGTAACAAAAATAATATAGGTATGCAAATAATTGAAGGGTTTTGTAGTTAGGTTGCGCAGGCCGTTAACAAGTTGGGTTAGGAAATAGAAATACACAAGCAAAGTTCATACGTATAATCCTCACTGGGTTACAAATTTACAATAGGTAATGTACAGTCAGCAAAGGAGATAAGTAACCAGGGTCGTCGGATATAGTTGAAGTTTAGTAAGAAACCGATGGATGATTTCGAATGAAATTTAACTTGATAAATAAACTGTTTGTTTTCTTTTAATTAAATTAAATTTTATTCGAAAACATCCATCGGTTTCTTACTAAACTTCAACTATATCCGACGACCCTGGTTACTTATCTCCTTTGCTGACTGTACAATAGATACGTAGTAGTAGACTGGTCGCGGAACGCCGGTAGCGCGTGGATAGGTGTGCGTGCAGCGCAGTGTCAGTCAAAAACTGTGCTTTTATTTATACCCGGCCTACGTTACTTTGAAGCGAGCCGTGTATTTTGAGCCCTTTTGCTTGTTAATTTTCTGTCAAGCCCCTTTTTATTAATTTTTTCCATGTTATATCTTTACAATTTTGTTATATGATCTTCCTTACATAATCCTTAAGCTAATTAAACCTTAATATATAACTTAACTATGCACAATAAAAAGTTTCTAGAACAAAAACTGTTACAAAAGTTAGTTGGCACATTTTGATTATACAAAATCCCATATAATTTCTAAACTTATAGTCCGATTTTTACAATTTAAACGGAAATATTCGTTTTATATCTAGACCTATCCTTTACAATAAAAATTATTAAAATCTATCCATAAACAAAAAAGTGAGTTTTCAAGTTACGTAAATATGCTTGAACAAAACTACACTTATAAGAATCCTTTTAAAAACAGTCTTATTGATCCGTGCAGCACATGGACACTAAAATAATCACTGGTTTACACGAAAGGTCGGCGTGATGAGTCGAGCGTTGTCCGTGAGCTTAAGAATCGGCGGACCACTTCACGTTTCGCGCAGTCTTCATGTTTGTGAGGCACTTTGACCACAAAAAAAATTGAATTCGTGTTGTGACGAGACTTCTAACGCGAGCCTCAGGGTGAAATCTGTTTTCGCAAGGATTTCCCAACAATCTTTTGGGCCTTTGTAAAATAATGAAGCCAGGACACGTAGGTACAGCAGCCTAGCGTTCGTTGGAAAAGTATGTAGCAGGACGGTCCGGTGCAGTACCGCACTCTTTAAAACAACAACACTTCTCCTCTTCTTCTCCATCTTGATAAACTTTTATGTTATTGTGCTGGTCATCAGCTTACTTAAAATATCATTAGCTCGTTCTGTTTTATTTAATTACCTACTATTATGTAGACCAATGTAAACAAACAACATAAATTGTATTTTGACTTTACTTTGACGTGACAAATATCGATGACATGACTTGACAAATCAACATGAGCTATGCATTCCGTAGTACGGAGGTCTTATATTAATGTTAATAATAAAATAAAAATGGAGTTACGGAAACAATAATGATTATTAAATTGATAAACTTTAATGAAATACCTTTATAATGCTGCTCAAAATATGTTTTTGCCTTAAAAATCATTTTTAAAGATGGTCAAAAGTACATTAACGATTACGTAAAAAAATCGCATCGTTATGTGGAAGGGATTACTTCGTGGGACGCATAATGGCAACATTATTGTCCCTAGATTCGTAATTTAAGATCGACTTGTAGTGAGAATAGCTTTTTCAGGATATCTCACCGTTTTATAAGCGACATACGGAGACGAGCGGCAATGACGTCATGCGACACGAACGCGAGTTTCCGGAGAATCGGGCTACTGAGCCCAAATAAAAGCTTCAAATAAAAAATCTCGGCAAGAGAAAAGACAATGACAGTTTCTGATTCAAAATTAAAAAAAAAACAATATGAAGAAAAAACCTTTCTGGCTGTAAATAAGGTAGAATTTGTTATAAAAGGAGGTTGTTCGCGATAAAATTAAAATGTAGCATTTGCCAATGCTGCAATATGAAACCAATCTTCACTTTCAACCTTAACCTACGAGTAAGGACTTGTTAGGTTTCTATTATTTCCATTTTTTTTTTCACTGAAAACGTAGGTGGTTTTCAGTGAAAAAAAAAATTAGGTATTTTTTACCGATATTTCATGCTTGGTTTCGTATATTAGTTGGGAAATTACCTCCCCTGAAATTATCAAAAAAAAATTTAATGACTTCTATCATTTCTTCCTTGGAGGTTGTCTGTTACTCAACGGGGCTATCCTGTGCACCTGCACAGTTTTTAAGCTCTATGCCCTGTCAAGATACCTATCTTGCCAGGGCATAGAATAAAAACTAAGTAACTACACACTGTTGACAACACGGTTAGCGCAGTGGCTGAGCGATCGGACTGCTGCGCTGCGTGTCGCGGGTTCGATTCCCGCACAGAACAAATATTTGTAAGTCCTACATGTATTTGTTCCGAGTCTGGGTGTTTTTCTATCTATAATATGTATGTATTTACAAAAAAAAAAAATGTATATAGGTAGTTTATCAGCCATCTTGTTACCATAACACAAGCATTAGGTTGCTTAGCTTGGGTCTAGATGGCGCTGTGTGAAATGTCCAGGGATATTATGATATTACTGTAGGGCACCCCCTGTGGGGTACGAACCTCGGCTTAGAGTGTCGTCGTTGGAGAAGGCAGCAAGGAACTGGCTGAATCGGATCGTTTACTAATTACTTAGCTAGATGCTGCCAATTTTATGGCAAACAATATGACGATAGTAAATGCAATAATATTAGGTGCATGATCTAGGTTGATACAGTAAGAGCTGGTTCACATTAGGTCGGACCGACAGTTTTACCGGCCCGATAAATGTGTCGGATCCATATTGGCGTATGTATGTCAATAGCGCCGTTCACATTAGGGCGACCCAACCAAACTGTCGGAGCTGACACTTTTACCGTACGTCCAGCCACGATTTCTGTCGGATCGGACATAATATTGGCATACTAGCAAGTATGGCGCCGTTCACATTTGTCGGCGCGAAGCGGCGGCGACACCCGCCTGCCACCCTACCACCCGCCCTTACCCCGCTCTCGGCACTCGCGCAAGCAGTTTCGTCGACGTGTATGCAGAGAAGACACGTTTTAATATCACGGCAATTATTGGATGCACCCAATATTTCCTTTTTCTTTTTTTCCGCCTTTTATTTAAATACCACATTGCAATGAAATCGTCGTCGTCGTCCATCCTATACGAAAGCCAACTCAACTTGTTTTGTGACGACCCAGGCCGGGCAGTAAAACGACCGTACCGACAGTTATATTCACATTAGGTCGGGTCGGCGGCGTCTAGTGTGAACAGCAACACCCGGCAGTCGGTGAACGGCAAACTGTCGGTCCGACCTAATGTGAACCAGCTCTAACTAATCTTACAAGATTAGACAGGTAGGTAACTCAGTAAGTTTTTGTATCGTGTGAGATGTAAAAATTTATCAATAGGTAACCCTGCCAATGAAAACATTCTTGTTACCAGAGCTTGATTTAACTTCCATGTCATTAACCCCTCTTAAAGAATGTGTAGGAGTCCTAACAGTTTTAACCCTGGAATTCTGATTAATTTGGAAACAATTACTTTGAGTTCATTGCTCTGTAATCTACTTCTTCTTCGTGTAGCTGGCACGACGATTACTTAAATTTTGTTGGCCCTATTTTTCGCCAATTCTACGGCGTTATCGTTAACGGCAGCAGGGTGTGGATATGATGCTGTGTAACAAATTATGCTCCACCTCTTATTCTGCGCTTTGTGTCCAAAAACATGCAGCTACAGTGCGCTGTTCTTTAAATATTACTTAGTTAATCAATAATGTTGCAGCAAAATTCCAAGTTGCAGGTCTTTTGATCTTGTAGGTTTTTTTATTATAATTTTCGGTAAATGGAGTGCAGATTCAATCAATTGAATAGCAAAATGCGCTTAAGATGGTAAAATGCATCATCGGAAGTTGCAACCTGGTTTTATTGCTTTGGCGAACCAGTAGCATTTTTTTGGCAATTACACAACTGCTTGTTATCGACCTAGGTAAACATTTTAGCAGTCCAGAGTGTTTTGTTTTTTACCTAACTACGCCCAAAAAAATTATAATGTTGAAAATGTTTCTCTGCAATAAAATACGTTTATATGCGGTAAACATGACGCATAGAAAAAAAATAAACACAAAAAATTAACAAGCTGGAAAATAAGTATCCGTCACATCCACGCAAAACGGTCACCACTCAGCTTAACGCTTGTCTGATGGTTTGTTACTGTTTTCTTACTGAACTAATGAACATTTTAAACTTTTGAATGCTGTCTTATCAAAACAAAACGCAGATATTAAAATATAATATTACCTACTTCCATCTAAAACCCCAAGGAATTATTTTCCGTATTTTCCTCTCTATAATCTAGCCCGCCGTTTTCTCGTTTGTGGTGAGCGGTGTTCATCTTATTTCATCCCTAATTACGTTTCAGATATTTGGCACGCACGCACGACTCCAACTACTATTTCCATAAAAAAAAATCTATAAACATTTCCATAATGTTTGTATTACTACTCCAACATGTCTCGACATCGTACAACTTGGTATTAAGTCTCTTGTTTGAACTGAATACTCCGGAGACAAGCTCATGTGCGTTTAATTGATTTTAAACCTTATCAGTTGGAGCCAGTGAACAGTAATATCCTGATTCCTGATCATCATAAGTTTTTAGAATAGATTCGTCTTAAATTGGGTTCATTATTTTTTTGGGACGAAAAATGTTTCTTATTCAACAAAGGTAAGTACTGTTAATAAAATGATTGATAGGTACTTTATCTTTATAGACGAACGCAAGAGAATTTACAAAAATTCGTTTTAAATATTTTAACCACGCCAAAGTTTATTACAAAATCGTGGTGAATTTTGAACACTAGATTTTACGCAAATAAGCGAATGCTATAAAACCGAGTACTAAAGTCAATAAAAGTATTATCTGAACGCCAATTCTCGTAATTTAAAACGTTCAAAATCTAGTCGCAGTCTCATCTCGGTGACAAACAAATGTCAAAAACTTGTCAAAATGTAGGGAAATTAGAAGTATTTTTTGACAGATTGACACGGAGATCAGACTGTGAACGTTCTTAAAATTACGAGAATTGCCCCTCTGATCTTGTTCAAGCCAATGATATTTCAGAGGATTTATGACAGGCTTTATTTTTCTCCTTTGACCCAGTTGAGCAAAGATTATTTTTTATATTTATGATACCCACCATTGTTGTTGCTTAGTACACTGAATAGAAAGATTAAAGGCTACCCCTTTTTTTGACGTAGTTGGGTGAAAGTTCAGTAACCCTTACCCTCGCCGGTGTCATTTGACAAAGTATATTAGAAGTATGTTACAATAACAGGGATTGAGGCAAACAGTGACCTAATTTACCAAATAAACAACTGTATTGTCTAATAAAAACCAAAGCTTAATTTTATGTATAATATAAAAAACTGAAATAAAATGTTATAATTAATTTATCACATTCTTTATATTTGAGTTTACTTTGATACTAGCTAATTAGTTTGTCTTTTGTTTTTCTTGGCTTTTTACCTTATGACGTTAAATTACCAACTTCTACATATTACTTTATTAATTTTTACTTTTGTCATCGACTTGAAAAGAAGAAGACCCACTTAAATGTAGGTTCCTTTATTTTAATTTGCATAAGAATATATTGTATATATATATATATATTTTTTTTTTGTTTACTTTGAGTCCTTTGATAGAAGCCAGCTGATGGCTTCAATCAAATCAAATCAAATTCGCTCGTAGAGAAGGCTATACTTACGTTGATTTTTTACATATACCTATTATTTGTGTTTTTTTTTTAAGTTAGTCATAACTTCAAATAAGTATAGTATTTATTGATGCGAAGGGATTTTTGTGGAAAAGGCTTCTACTCCGTTCACTTTTTTTACCCTGTCTCCAGACGGTAAAAAAGTCAGCCGAAATAGTTAGATTCGTCCGATCGCGTCAAAAGCTGGCCACGTTCTCATCCTGTTTCGTTCACAATAACATTTGTATAGTATTGCCTACTTGGTATTGACTGCCCCGTCGTTGGTCTCGTGTCATAAGCGCGACTGCTGTGCATGGGGTCCTGGGTTCGATTCCCAGGGCGGACAAAGGGTCATTGGGTTTATCATAAGGAATTTCAGTAACAGCCCGGAGTTTGGAAGTTGGTGGTGTGATACCCCCGTACCTCAGAAAGCACGTAAAGCCGTTGGTCCTATGCCTGATCTCTTCCCGGTCGTGTCGGACTCCCATAGTCCGATGGGACGGCAATCCGACACAACCAAATGCGCAAACACAGGTGCACTATAATAATAGGGGTTAAAGTATGAAATTGCCGTTTTATTGTAATAGGTGCTTCGAATTGACATAGAACCTTCATGGTTTGAGATTTTTGAGTAAAACTTTTTTCACATGGTACCTATGAAGTTCTTCTTTTAAAAAATGTGCAACATTCGACTATCGACTTTCAGTTGTTTTTTTTTTTAAATCAGCTTAGACAAGAAAGATGGATACTTCGAAAATTCGAGTTACTTTTAAATACGAATTCCGACGCGGAACTAACGCGGCAGAAACAACTCGCAATATCAATGTTGCGTTTGGAGAGGGGACTGCTAATGAACACACCGTGCGATTTTGGTTTAAACGCTCGTGATGGAAACTTTGATTTGAAGAACGAACCACGTGGAAGACCGCCCACACAGGTGAATAACAATGAATTGAAAGAGATGGTGGAAACCGATCCGAGCCAAACTACCCAGGAATTAGCGGCATGGTTTAACGTTACCTTACCAACAATATTGACTCATTTGCGTCAAATCAATAAAATAAAAAAATATGAGAAATGGGTGCCTCATGATTTGACTGATCTGTAGAAAGAAACGCGTGTTGAAACTTGTGCTGCCTTGTTGAATCGATACAGAAATGAAGGAATATTTGATCGAATTGTGACATGTGATGAAAAGTGGATTCTTTACGATAACCGTAAGCGAAAAATGCAATGGCTGACCCCAGGTCAAACGCCGCAACAGTGTCCTAAAGCAAAGCTTACCAATAAAAAGGTAATGGTAACTGTTTGGTGGTCTCAGCATGGTGTTATTCACTATAGCTTTTTCCGATCTGGTCAAGCAATAACAGCAGATGTCTACTGTGATGAACTCCGAACAATGATAGCAAAACTAGCAGTGAAACAGCCCCGACTCTTGAATCGATCTTCACCATTATTGCTCCATGATAACGCGAGACCTCATACAGCACGAGAAACCGTTTTAACTCTAGAGGAACTGCAATTAGAAACCATTCGTCACCCTCCGTATTCGCCAGACCTTGCTCCAACGGACTACTATTTTTTTCGTGATTGGGACAATTTTCTACGTGATAAAAAGTTTTCTTCTCAGGAGGCAGTACAAAATGCGTTCACACAGTTTGTCGAATCTAGATCACGAGAGAGACCTTCCTATTAGATGGCAGCAATGTATAGATAATAATGGTGATTATTTTGATTAAATAAATATGTTAAATTAAAAAAAAACAATTTCAATTTTTCAGTACAGTTCGCAATTTCATACTTTAACCCCTAATATATCCTGAGAACCTGGCTAATCTCCGTTAAGATTGGCCACCGTGACCGAAATCGGTCAGGGGGATTATTATTTATTATTGTCCACTCATATTGAAATTCGCATCAGAGGTACAGACGCCAGCACATCATGCTACTACAATCTGTCAGATTTCTTTAATAGACTTTCAACTTTATCGCTAAAGCATTATGTGTCAGGGTTGATTGGGAAAATTGTAGCTGCTGGGTAGCTTGACCTGCTGGCGTCTGTACATGGATACGTGGGATGCGTGATTCGAGCTCACTCTTGTCAGTATGGACCCTTTTTTGTGCGACCTAAGTAAGTTGCTAATCTAACGATTTTAATCTTTGGGTGGACCTGACCTATGATATCAGTAGTGCTTGCTTACGTTGTAGTAGTTCTAATACTCAAACAAAGATTAAGTAGATGACTTAAGTTGGGGTTTCAGCGCGGAGAAGATTAATTGTACAGTCGGAAACTGAGGGAGGTTGCCTGAAAGAGATCGCAGAAAGCGATAGGGCCGTCCATTGTATATTTAGTATTAATAGTCGCATTTGTTTGTTGTTATGTATTTTCTGGTGTACAATAACTAAATAAATTAATTAATTCTTAAATGAATTGACACCCTACGTCAATTTGTCGAATTCAAGCCATTTACTATAATTATATCCGTCAAATAATGACAAACTTTGCGATTTAAATAATAATTTCGAGATATCGCTAAACGGTTAATCGACTCTTCGCGTGTCCAGAGGGCTGGCCTGTTTCTTGGCCAAAGAATTAGCATTGCCATACAACGTGGCAATGCTGCCAGCCTTTTGGGCACTTTTCCTGTTGACAGCGATGCGGACGACTTTTTTTAAGCTCTATGATTCTTTTGCTTATTTTTTCTCATGTACATATGTATTATTATTTTAAATAATCGGACAATTTAAGTTGGTAGTTAATTTGTTTAACAATGAATTTCTCTGACTTTACCCACTTGGTTTCCATTTTGGGCCCCCGTTTTTTTAGCTTTGATCTTTTTCTCTGCTGGGTCTGGTCGTATCTCCTAACTTGTAAGGTAGGATATCTACGACACCTAGCAAAAAATAATCAATGTCGCTTATACAGGGACATCGATACGAAAACTGAAACCATGAATTCACACACACACAAATGAGCTCTAGCGTCAGTGTCAAAAAAAAATCTGCTGTTTCATAGAAAAAAGTTAAAATTTATGGAAAGCTTTTTTTTTTAATAACCAACGAATAATATCAACGCATGGTAGTTCAGAATCATGTACTGAATCCATGGTACCAGGATGCGCGTAGATGTCCCTGCACCCTGTATAAGTTGACACATTATTGTGAAAACCATGCAGGCAAAGTTCAAAACCGCTAAAATATTACAAACAGCGCTCTCAGCGCTCTCAGCTTCAAAGCATTTACTGTAGGAGATGATTTAAAATAAAAAGTTCTCATAAAGAAAAAGAAATGTCGCGTAGTTTGTTAGTCATTTTGAATAATAATCTTATTCAGTTTGTTCACCCAACTGCTTCAATAAAAAAGAATTAATACCCGAGTCCTCGTCCAAGTTTCATATCAAAGTGATTTATTATGGGCCCGATTTTACAACAAATTCTCGATTCCTCTTAGTTGAAATCTTGTCAATATTGAAACTGGGAGTTCTGTTAATTTCCCTAGTAACTACGTCGTTACTGTTAACAATAACAATTATTATTCTAAGGGTCAATGTTGAAAGGCAAATGCAAATTATTGTTCAATTTATTCTGTAGTCTGTCTTTTGTAATTTTGACGTTCGAAAAGTGCTGATTCTCAGCCTAATTTGAATAAATGACTTTTGAAGTGATTTGTCCTGCAAGCGGGCCTTAGTATAACCAGGAATTCATTAAGGAATTGTTTTTTGTACCTGATATGATCAAACGACAACGAAAGTGATTAGAGACAACTCTATGTCCATAATATTTGCATAATTAATATAATTAGGTATTAAAACCAGAACATTATTAGTAATATTCATTTCGATTCAAAATTGGGTCTCGTCTAGGTCTCCATATTTTCGATGCAGATAAGCCGTAATGAAATGTAATTCATTATCTACTCACTAAGGTCAATTTAGCGATTTTGCCTATAAAAGATTCCTAGGATTCGTAGTAAAGATAATAGGCATTTAGTTAATCTATTTAAACAAATGAATTATTTCCCTCAATGACCTTGTGGCTGCTCATTGAACAATTAAATTGTGACTATCAGAGGGCCACTACGTATAGATAAGTAACAGATAGCGGGGCGCTTATGATGTAACTAACTTTACTTCGCACACACAGACCCATGCACGCGCTAACATACTCCCCCACGCACACACACGCACACACTCACTCACATACTGTTTATATCTCCATCATCTGCCTAGCCTTTTCCCAACTATGTTGGGGTCGGCTTCCAGTCTAACCGGATGCAGCTGAATACCAGTATTTTACATGGAGCGACTGCCTATCTGACCTCCACAACCCAGTTACTGGGTAATACGATACCCCTTGGTAAGACTGGTTGTCAGACTTTCGGGCTTCTGACTACCCATAACGACTGTCAAAGATACTGTGAAATGACAGCCGGGACCAACGGCTTAACGTGCTTTCCGAGGCACGGAGGGGTCTCGGTATGTAAAGATGGTCACCCATCCACAGACCAACCGCGGCAAGCGTAGCTTAACCTGACCGATCGACCTGTGCGGCTGTTATTATTTAGCCACGGGCCCCTCAAACTGTTTATATCTAAGGATCAAAAAAAAAATGTATACTGCTGTGGAAGAGCGGATTCTCCTAACACAGGCATTACTTGCTTAACAGGAGGCTCCAATCACCAACTAATGTAAAACTTTGGTTCACAAATAAATTTGATTTGATTTGACTTAAAGTGAGCTGACGTAGGTACTGGGTCTAAAATCGTGGATTTGATTCGATTTTTCCACGATTTTCTGCATCCTCAGCAAGCGTTTTTCTGCAAATCTGACGATGTATTCAGTTCAACGTGCTTTATGCAACGTGCTCCCAGATTTCATTTTATTGATCTGACCTTGGCCATCATCTCATCTAAACTCCAACTTAGCTCATCCAGGTGTTATTCCGAAAATCTGGCTATATAGTCAACGCAGTAGACAACGTGTTTTAGGACGTCCTCTATTTCTTTGGCCACTAGTCTAAACTTCAAACAAGCTCTGTCCGATTTAGAAATAGGACCCAGACCTCACGTGCACAATTGGCTGTTAATAAACTTATTACTACGTTAATAATACAAGTTGAACAATGAAAGTTACGTAATAACGGCTTTCTAAGGACTTAATACCACACTGCAGAGTCGCCTTTGACCCTTCAAGTTCATGCGGTTATTAGAATAGTTCCTGGTGGCCAGTCCTTATGTCGGCCATTATAACTTAAGCTTCCTGTTCCGGATGATGGTAAACAAACAGCTGTTGCGTCGTTTGATTTTGAACTTCGAAACCACAAGAATTTGACCGTTGGAGTGTTTGAGCGATTCGATATCTTCATTGACAGTTTGTGCGAAAGATGATATTACCTACGGCAGAGATTTTTATTTAAAAAAAGATCCTTTTAGGCAAAATGAGGAGCTAAAAATAAAATAAATCCTATTTATGGAATGATGTATATTTAACGCTTATCCTAAAAGGAATATTTTATTCAATTGAGACGTTGGTTGTTCGTTTAATGATATGCTTAATATGCTAACTCAGACACGAAAAGATTTCATTAGCAAAAAAAGGATAATTAGGTCTTTTGGAAGCTTTTGTTTTAATTTGTTATTTTCAACACGTTTCTGAAGAGTTCATTAACTACTTGCTCCCAATGGCCTTCAATATGATTCTATATTCACAGGTCTTCTAACAGTTCCGTATTAACTAAGAATATACATAAAAGTAAGTAATTTTATAGGTACGTGTTCAAGCTAGGATCTTGTCTTTAGAAACTACTCCAGCCTCGGTAAACACATTTGATATTCAAATTATGCTCTCAGTTTGTTTGAAGGTCGTCTAAGTACATCGGAAAGACGTGTGATGGATTACCACAATCATGTTTGGCATCTAAACTTCGTGTTCTAGAACGATTTTCAGTCTCGAATCTCGATTTTATACTCGTGGGGAGGAATTTAAACTCGCTTGCGGCTAAATAGCAGTTAAGCAACGCTTGCCGAGGTCGGTCCGAGGATGGATGACCAGACCATCCATTACATACTAAGACCCTCCGTGCCACGGAAAGCACGTCAATTAAGCCGTTGGTCCCGGCTTTTTAATTATTGCCCACTAAATAAACACTAGAGAAGTCTTCTCCAGGAATTTTAAGGCGCAGAAATTTGAGATTGAAGGATTGACTGACCCCAATTTAGGCGTCAGTGAAATATAAAAACATTTTCATAGAAAGTAAAACAATACAACAGAGGCTTCTGTTATGAAAGGTAATAATTTCGCTGTATTTTAAGTGTCACAATCAACTAAATCATTGTCTGAAGATAATGACGCTATAAACTCAGCCATTTAAATACAATGACTGGGTAAGAAATAAACCTAGCATCTAATACTGAGTTTCTTTCAACCGCATTCTTTTTATTTCAAGTCGTCAAACGAAATAAGAGAAAGGATGCTACCGACAATTAAATGAATATTTAATAACTACGCGGCGCGGCGGTTTTAAAACAACGATAAAATGTTTTGAGAAACTTAGACATTCTCTTAAAACCAGAATAGATGAAAAAGGAACAACATCAAAGAAAAAAATAAATCTCGAAAATAGGGGAAACAATCGTAGAATGTTAATTATTGGAATAAACGTTGCAGGAATAATTCTCTGGTTAAGTACCGTCTATATTTCAACTAAATCGAATCAACTTGACCCGATTAGGTATCTAGAAAATGTTGAGGAAAACAGTGCTGAACGGGTAATTCTCCATTTAGGATGAACATTTTAGGACTTTTATTAATCATCCAGTTTCTAATTAAATTTCTGTGGAGTACCTACTCGTGCGGACCGATCAGCCGCACTTGGCGATGGGAGTCGCTAGGCATGGCGGGCTGGTAACTATGTGGTTTTAGTTGGTAGGAGTCTAACATAACCCGACGTTTTCCTCAGACGAAGGGTATACATAAGGTTTTCCCTACGGACAAAAGTTGATTACCTATAGCTTCAATCTCAACTGTCGATAGCAGCCATTGGACCATGTGAAACATAAGGCTTGTAGGGATTTATGACAATAATTTTGCAACGGCAGCACAGACAGTTTTAGGCGTTATGACTTCGTCGCTTACAGAAGTGCACCGCACTAGCATAGAACTCAATGATTAAAGGACATGTAAGATACCGTTAGTGGAATTAATAGCAAGTTACAAAATCAAGCAAAAATGAGCTGCGTTCACAAATAAATAAAGTCCTCCAGGCCGTATTTCGACTACGGCGGCCGATCTCAACAAGTGTGCGCCCAGACACAGGTGCACTCCCATTTCCCTCATTCTCATAGTTCGATGGGACGGCAATCCGACACGATTGGAGAGAGATCAGGCGCAGGGCTAACGACTTAACGTGCTTTCCGAGGCACGGGGGTATCACACAGCCAACTTCCAAACTCCACGCTACTACTAAGAAATTCTTAAGGAAAAACTTAATAACACTTTTGCTTTTTGTTAACAAATACATACCGTTGGGTAGTACAGAAATATTTAACAATAATGATGAATGAAGTAATAATAAGAAGAAGATTTACGAATAGCTATGTATGCGAGGAAATACATGTAGATACCATAGTAATCCATCACAGTATCTGTATCCTTTTGTTCTGTAATAACAACTTACTGGAAGTCCAATCAACCAATCAATCCATCGGACAGACCTGATTGTTTCCTACGAGCCCTCTTTTTAACACGGTTTTTCCGATGGCTCCTGAAAAAACCGTGTTAAAAAGAGGGCTCGTAAGTACTAACGACAATAATGATGAATGGAAGTCGTAAATCTTCCTACTTGACGTACGTCTACCTACCTGAGTACCTAATCTATAATTTTGACTCATTTTTCCGAAACATGTGTATTTCTAGTGTATAAGTGAATATCCTTCTGGTTTGGTTTATGAAATAGTTAAGATACATTTGTACCTTTAAAGGAAAAGTAGTATACAGAACTGATTAACCGTATTATCACAATTTCCTTTGCTATTGATGTTAAAGTACATTGTAAGATAGTATGTATTGAAGAGGAACATTGAACATTTGTATTAGATTTTAGGTTTTAGTATTCGAGACCAATAGTTTTGTTATTTTTCTTCAGTATATTTTCTATAAGCCGTTGTTCCCGGCGGTCAATCTTTGACAGTCGTTACGTGTCGTCAGTAGCCCGAAAGTCTGACCATCAATCTTACCATGGGGTATCGTATTACCCAGTAACTGGGTTGTGGAGATCAGATAGGCAGTCGCTTCATGTAAAATACTGGTATTCAGCTGCATCCGGTTACCCTGGAAGCCGACTTCAATATAGTTGAGAAAACGCTAGATAGATGACGATGATGATGACTTTCTGTCAGTTTTTTTTTTATTATTTTTCTCTAAAAGGCAACACAAAGTATCCTCTAGGTAAAAGTTCCAAACATAAAATCTTCTCACAAATTCAAGGCTATGTAATTTTTTTCACTTCAACAGTTTTTCTGGTCGTAAAACCAAAAGTTAACAAAACAGAACACAAGGCAAGCCTTTGTGGGTGTTACAAAAGTTTAAATGAAGATAAAGTATCTCAGATTCCAAGTCAGAGAAAAACTTAACGGCTTTACAGTACCTATCCATAATATTCTACTACAGACTAAAGTAGTTTCTATAAGGAAGCTTTTGAAAATATCGAGTGTCACAAAGCTAATGTACTGAAAAATAATGTGGGGCTGTAAGAGACCCTTGTCCAACTATCTTTTCAGCTGTATCATTTCCTTTTATCTATTACTCCTGCATTATACACAAGATGCGATACTCGTTTTTAACAAGACTTGTCAAAAACATGTTGTGTGAAATGTATCAAAACATTTAAACAAATAAATACTAAGTGTCTCTTTAAAATGTCAAAATAACAGTCAAAATTCATATGTATATAACAAAAATCAATTTTTGTCTGTCTGTCTGTTTGTTCCGGCTAATCTCAGCGACGGGACATTCATGGCTGATAATGGATGTTACAAGGAGTAATTTATGCTTAGTTTTATTATCTTTAAAAAATATATATTATATATTTTTTAAAGAAAGGAAAGAATTATTAAAGAGACACATAATTGGTTTCCGAAATACACGCGATCGAAGTCGCGGGAAGTGTGTTAATAAAACATGCATGTATTAGCATAAGCATAATCAGCCTATAATGTTCCCACTGCTGGGACACACGCCTCCTCTCTGTGAGAGGGAGTGGGCCGTAATCAACCACGCGGGCCCAGTGCGGGTTGGTAGATGTCACATGTCTTTGAATATTTGATTCTAGGACATGCCGGTTTCCTCACGATGTTTTCATTCCTCACCGTTTTGAGAGCAGTGTCGATGAAATAATGCATGTATTAACATGCATGCAATGAACTTGCATGTGTGGATTAACGTTATTTCAGACAAGTTTTGTTAAGTATTTTATTCAACTTTTTTCCAATTTTTGGATATGGTCTGTGCAAATTGTTTTAGGTGTAAACGATAAACGAAAAAGTAGACAACATATAGAATACATGTTTTATAGTTTGGTGTAAACACGGGGTTATACAGTGTCGCCAAGTTCACTGTCAGTTCTCTAATATTTTATCAATCTCCGGGTAAGCAGAATAAAGTTCCATAGGAGTAATATTTCTTCAGATGAACAGCTGATAATAACTTCGTATTTCGTAGTTTATTTATTTGTAGTATGGGTCATTGACACTGAGGTTGTCTGCTGAGCTACTGAGGGGGAAAAGATTTCGTGTAGTGTAGATAAATCATTTACATTGACATTGCAGTTATATTTTTCTACTCCGTGGCTATATATACCTATTAGGTATACAGCTATAATATTTTGCAAAATTAGGTATTGTATCTTCATAGTTTTAAAGATACCATTCGTATTCCCATAAATGATGAATGAAATGATAAATGATTTTATTTTGTAAGTAGGTTTGTACAAACACTTTTACACGTCAATCATATTTTAAAACTAGATGAGGTCGGCGTTTCCTATCTGACTAGTCTGAGAAGAAAGGCCGAAACAAACTCAGACGTCACAGTCTCTTTTAATACCATACCTATTCCATACCTAGTTATATCAAAATTGGTGATCGTGACGACATTTAATTTCGACTGTCAACAAAATTGTGCTAAACAAACAACAATCACCGCCTGTTCAATTTCACTTGAATGAAATGCAAATACAATCGAAAAGACGGACAGCAAAAGAACTGTAGGAAAATAGAATGAAAAACAGGGAAACATCATTATATTCAAATAGATATACTTAAGGTGGATCACACACTACAACACGTCATGCGACGGGGTGTGGAAAACGGAGTCCATAGATATCTACGAGAATATAATTTCTATGACGAGCCAAATTTTTATTAAATTTGTAAAAAATCATGCGTTATCCGCCTGTACATATTGTTCCAAGCTGTTTGATGAGTTTTTATTTACAACCTTTTTTTTTGTTGGGGTGCCATTATAGTAATAATCTAGATTGTTTTATTGATATTTTGTTATCTCTTAAAAAACGTATGACCTACGTACATTACTTATGTACTTCCTTTTTTTTCAATTCAAAGGTTCAAAGAGAAACTTTGTTCCGCAAAAAGTCCTTCGCATACTATAAAATGCGTACTTAGACTTTATGTAACCCTCATAACAAGCAGTCCTCATTCTTCTAAAAAAAGTTAGCATTTTCTTTTTTAGAAACTTTTCATATTTATGTTAGTAACCAGTTTAGCCACACTTTCAGTTTAGAATGTATACAAAGAGACTTTATTGTGCTTGAAATAGAGGCTGAAATTAAATTAAAAATCCGGGTGACAACGCCCACACAACTGCGACAAATGTTATTTTGTTTTGAGCAGTGTATGTTTATAGTGTATGTTTATACCAAAACTTACAAAAGCGTGTACTAAACAACAGTCTGCCGCCATAATTTAGAGTTATGAGTAGGTACTAGGTTTTTGGTAGGTCGCGATTTTTGTGACGGTCTGAAATTGATCTTTTATGAAATAATGTTGCGGCTGTTCGTTATTTTTGTGGAGTAAATAACTAGAACAGTTTAGTAGCGTAGGTAGGTACTAAGAATAAATACTGTTTAGTGACGCGACTATATTTTCTACTTTCACTATGACTATGACTATATTTTTATTCTCTGGCTACCTGATACTCAACCTGATGGCGAAGTGGATACTAATTGATAGATAAGTATAAAAACTTCACATGTATCCGCACCATTCACTCGATTTACCCGGGTACCCGGCGCCGGTAATCTGCCAGCCAATCGTATGAGAAGGGGCTTATGCATTTGAATAAAAGTAATTGTAGGTACTGGGGATCGCAAACAAATAGCATTTTCTTAGCCAACAATTTATGAACAACTTTTACATGTTATTTATCTTGATCTACCTCAGTTTTGTATCTTACAGATCTGTTGATTCTGCGGAGTTTTTAAGGGGTTTCTTTTCAAAGTTTCCATTCTTGCAATTTACGAGTTGTTGGTCTTACGTTTCTATACTTGGTTTCAGGGTGTTCGTTCATTGTTCATTAAAGAGTCATTTGTTTCTTCTCCTGCAGGGTTCGTTTGAAAGAGGTTGTAGTTTATGAAATTTTGACACTAGAAATGTTTTGAGAGTAATATGTATTTACTGATGAATAAAACATCAACACTGTCTTACCCCGCTTTTAGACCAAGGTTGTGATACGGTTTTTGTTTACACCGTTAACATGTAAACACAGCATCATGCTGAGTGGAAGCCTTCTTGTCACAGTTATGACGTAGGTACAGTCATTGCGAGCGACCATTTCTGCTTTGTGCTATATATATATATTTTTTTTCCTTATTATTAGAATTAATTATCTTTTTGTATGCACGTATTTCTGTGACAAATAAACCTATTTTTCGTTCTTTCTTTCTTTCTAAAGTCTAGTTGTAGGTGTACAACACTTGTCAAACACGTCAAAAAAGCCAAAAAAAAAAAATAGTTAGTTATAGTTAGTTAGTTAGTTAGTTACATTATCTGAAACAACGTCAATATATGCTTTTCACTACATGTTTTTGACAACACAAGACTTGCTGACAACAAGTATCACAACTTGTATAGATATGGGCGTAAACGCGGGGTTAGAGATGAATAAATAAAGAAGGTAACCGCTGAGATTTTTAACGCAGACAGACGCTTTTTTTCAGTGGACCATTTACATAATTTTTATTATTTACGACAAAGCCCGACTTTAGCCGGCGAAAATCGCACTCCGACAAATTGGTTAGACCGATTAATAACCTTTTAGGTTTTTTATGGTAGGCTTCAAAGCCCTCTTGCTTTCAGTTTATCATATTTCGCCACTCGTTCGATGTCCACCGCGCACAGGATGGATGAAAAGCAGCGCATGAAGTGATTTTTTGCTCCGTTGGTGTAATTGCCGTATGGCGTTCCAGTGTGAGGATAAATAAATATATACTTAATAATAATAAAATAAATATTGAAACTGGCCTCGATGGGTTTAGATCATGTAAAAAGGTCACAAGTTTATTCTTTATGTCATGAAGTTCAATATCACTGAAACGGACAATAGAATCGCTTTAAAGTGAAGGACAGTACAAATACCTTGCTTCATCAATACCAAAGTGTACCTAATGTAATATACAGGGGTATTTGTAAAACACCAACAACCTCTTAAGAGGTCATTGTACTCATCATTATGAACAACTTTTACTATAGGACCAACACTGAAATCGCGAAAATAAAATTCAGCTTCTCCCTATATTTTGACGAGTTATGCGAACACAAATGTAGGGAACAGATGATTTTTTTCCCGGCCACCGTAGGCGCGGGCCTGCGGGCGGTGAGTAATGGGTAACTCACCGTCCGATCAGGACCAGGCCCGTGCCGGACGGCGTGTTGTGTTCCACGCGCGCCTCAAAGAGATGTCAGCATGAGTGACGGGGCCCCATAGGGCCGAAGCCTGCCAGGGTAGCGGGATTGTCCGAAAGGGTTACCGCTGCCCTGGAACATAAAGGGCTAAGGAAGGAACACGGGTGGGTTTTAGTCAGTAAGAGTCTGACACTCCCTCCTGCTCCACCCAGAGCGGGAGGAGTCATTTGATGATTTCCCATCCTCAAAAAAAAAAAAGGGGGAAGCGCCAGGATAGCCCACGAAATTCAAATTTTCTTACCGTTTTTGCAATTCGCGACCATAACAAGTATGTTTTTACAGAATCATAATAATCAAAATCATCAAACAACCCTCTAATTTCATATAATCCTATTGATTAATATTTGATGAAATAGTAATTTTGTAAATACTTGTTACGGTCGCGAATCATATTTTGTTTAACATACAACCTGACACTGACCTGAGAATTGCAAAAACGGTAAGAAAATTTGAATTTCGTGGGCTATCCTGGCGCTTCCCCTTTAAGAAATCCCTACGAATGTGAAACCTTTTTTTATTTGAATATGTTACTAAGACATAATTATGTAAATCCACAAAAATCTTCTACGAATTTATCTAATGTTTTGAAAGTCACAAAAATGAAGTATTGAATAGATATAAATATTTTAAATAGAGTATAAACATTAAGTAATATTCTTCCCCCTTTAGAAATCTCTACGAATGTGAAACCTTTTTAGGGTTCCGTAGCCAAATGGCAACGGAACCCTTATGAATTCGTCATGTCTGTCTGTCTGTCTGTCCGTCCGTAAGTCACAGCCGCTTTTTTCCGAAACTATAAGAGCTATACTGTTGAAACTTGGTAAGTAGATGTATTCTGTGAACCGCATTAAGATTTTCACACAAAAATAGAAAAAAAACAATAAATTTTGGGGGTCCCCATACTTAGAACTGAAACTCAAATTTTTTTTTTCATCAAACCCATACGTGTGGTGTATCTATAGATAGGTCTTCAAAAATGATATTGAGGTTTCTAATATCATTTTTTTCTAAACTGAATAGTTTGCGCGAGAGACACTTCCAAAGTGGTAAGATGTGTGTGTCCCCCCTGTAACTTCTAAAATAAGAGAATGATAAAACTAAAAAAAAATATATGATGTACATTACCATATAAACTTCCACCGAAAATTGGTTTGAACGAGATCTAGTGAGTAGTTTTTTTTAATACGTCATAAATCGTAACGTAACGGAACCCTTCATGGGCGAGTCCGACTCGCACTTGGCCGGTTTTTTATTTGAATACTAGCTTCTGCCCGCGGCTTCGCCCGCGTGGATGTCGGAAATTATCCCACGGGAACGTGCTAACAGGATAAAATGTATGTGCTTCCCCAGGATGCCATCTATCTCGCGGGCCCTTTGTGGCTAATTACAATAGAAAACCAATTGTGTCTCATTAGTGGTGATTAAGAGGGTACCTATATGATGTCCTTACCTAAGTACCTACATAATAAAAAAAAAAACTCAATAACAGAAAATAAAATACCTACCTACCTAAATAAACCTATTTCTGATGATAACTAAACTCAATAAATAAGCAAAATCCCTAAAAACTAATATCTATACGAATGACTAATCTTACCTAACAGTATTATAAAATAACCTACGGTCACTACGTACACTATCAAATATACTATCTATACTTTAAAATTAAAATCTATACCTACGACTTATAAAAATAAACCTAAATAACTCTAAAAACTAATAGAAATAAAAAAGGTCGCACTGAAAAACACGGTTTAGAATTGCAAGTAGCAGTTAAAATAAGAACGAACGCTCGCCACTCAACACGTCCGTTCAAATCAAAGTTCAAAAAATATCCTTATATACGGTAGCGATCCGTGGCGGCCGCGCGCCACGCGTGTGCTGCGAACGGTGCAAGCCAAATTCAACCTTCAGCACTACATTTAGAGCATAACTTTAGTGAACTCTACTGCGGGTAACGTAACCTACGACAAACTTATTATTTGCGGTTGGTACAGTAATCGGGTCTAGGGATCGAACCGCAAAATTAAGTTTGTTTTTTATTGTATATACTTTTCCGGGATAAAAAGTACCCAGTGTGGTGCCCAGGATATTAAAGAATAATTATACCAAGTTTCATCGTAATCGAACCGGTAGTTTTTGCGTGATGCCTGAACAAACAGACAGACAGACAGACAGACAAAAATTTTTTTAATCACATTTTTGGGTTCGGTGTCGGTCTAGTAACACCCCCTGCCATTTATTTTTTTGATATTTTCAATGTATAGAATTTTCACTTCTACAGATTTATTATAAGTATAGATATAGATGTTACTAAGAAGAGTTAATTATGTAAATCCACAAATATCTTCTACGAATTTATCTAATGTTTTGAAAGTCGCAAAAGTGAAGCATTGAATAAATACCTATAAATATTTTAAATGAATATAAACATTAAGTAATTTTGTAAAGTGTCTAGACGTCTGATTGTGTGGTTTTAGATGATTGTGTTAAACTAATTAATAGTATTTAAATATTAAAATAACAGTATCATTTAAAGCAGCAGTGCAATTCTGTAACCATCTCACCGTGAAAACTTAGGTGAAGTGAGCGTGGAGTGAGCTGTCATTCCAAATAAAGCTAGGGATTGACACTACTGACAACTCACATCAAGCTCACTTCACTTGAGTTTTCACGGTGAGATTTTTACAGGATCGACCGGCGCGGCGGTTCGTAATTGGCATTCACGGAGCTTTAATTGCGTTTTAGTTATTATTATCTAGTGGCTTGTACTACTTAAATATTTTGTGACTTGTGAGTTTTCCGATCGATCATATAGACTTTTATGATGATTATTTTTTATCTTTAAAAAATCAGGACTGTCGTGGCGAAATTGCAATACAATTAAATACTTCCATAACACACATATTCAGCCTAAGATGTTCCCACTGCTGAACAAATGCCTCCTCTCTGTGAGAGGGAGTGGGCCATAATCTGTAGTCTTCGAATTTTTGATTCTAGGACATGTCGGTTTCCCTACGACGTTTTCCTCAACCGTTTTGAGAGCTGTGGTGATGAAATAATTTACACAAAGTAAAGCGCCTGTCTGGCAAGTCCGTTACCACTGGGTCTCCACTGCTCTGCGTAAATACTTACCTACCTACTAACTACTGGTTACGAAGTAGCTACTGCCTATTTTAACTACAGGATTCAGGAATTGTAGACTACAGCAATCTGAAAACTCGAAAAAGTAGGAAAAATTTATGAATATTTATATGTCAGTCTCTTCGACACCTCAACGTCCATTTTCCTAGAATTCACTCAGTATCGGTGACGCGGTGAAAATCCCATGACACGTCGAACCGACACTACAGTTCACCTGTACAGTCACGTGCTAAAAGAAATACGATTCACCAACGATTTTCTCGTATAGGTAAAAGAAAGAAATGTTGAAATCTAATGTAATTTGCAGTATGATGTTCTTTGCTTAAAACTGCGGTCCCAAGACCCACTGTCTCACAGGCCAGATCGCGCCAAGCCAGGCCGACAGGCCGTGGAAACCAATCGGCAGTCAGTTATTTCAAAGATGCTGCGCAAGAGCGGCTGTCGCGGCTTATACGGGCGCGTTTCTTCTGCTTGCGTAGGCTGTCAGTTAACGGGCCATGGTGGGGCCGCAGCTTAAGATACCACGTCAAGGATCGTTGGTCGATAGTTGTTCGATGAGCGCCATAGATTTGGATCAAGGCCTCAGCATCGATGTGATATTGATCGTCCGCGTCCGGATATTAAAATATCACCCCAAATGTTTACATATTTTTGCACGTGACTATAGGATGTAAAGTAATGGTTCATTACATGGTTCCCGGAATACCTTAATCGTACATTCCGACATGACAGTTTTAGATACCCACTTTTACGATAGACATGTTTTTGAAAGTAATGGTAACATTCGTGTGTATGTGCCTTATTTGCGTGGGACTCGTTGAGGAAATACAACATTTTAAGAAGGTAATGATGAAGATAATATTATGATCATGTTTTGTGTTGAAGTATGAACCTAGTAATTGGATGGGGCCGCAGGAATTCACTGGATGCGGGAAGCACAGAAAAAATTGAAGCAGCTTTAAGCCAAAGCTGCGTAATATCTATTCATTTTCAACTACAGTACGGCCAACGAGAGATTGCGTTCTAGACACCTGTCAGTTTTTTACAAAAGAATACGTGTTTTGCGAAGTTGATATTTATTAGCTACTAGCTGACCCGGCAGACGTTGTTTTGCCGTATAAATTATTTCTAGCTGCCCGGCGCTACTTCGTTCCCGTGGTGTCTTACCCCCTACCCTACTCCTACCCTAATCGTACCCTACTCCTATACTACTCCTACCGTACTCATAACCTACTCCTACCCTACTCCTACGCTACTCCTACCCAGCTCCTTCCCCTCCTCCTACCCTACTCCTACACTACTCCTACACTACTCCTACCCTACTCCTACCCTACTCCTACCCACAGGAAAGTAGGTAAAACAGTTCATATGGGAAAGTGACATTTAACAGACATTTCTGCTAAAAGTAAGTATCTCTGGCTTTAGATTCCGTTGAGATCTCAGGTGGCTACAGTCAAACATATATAATTAGAACGTCGGGATTGAGGAGCCAAAGAAAATGTGTTCTTCTAGAAAATTTAATCAGTTCTACTATTTTATTCCTATACTGCAAAAACAAACACAACACCTGCTAAATGATCATTATGTCGAATATATTAATTGATCGCTCACATCCAATAGAAATTCACCTCTTGAGTTTACATTGAGGAGCCATACTAAAAGTGTTGTACTTTCTTTCATTTTAGCGCTACAGAAGCTAAATTTTTAGAAGGTAATATGCACAATTGCTGCTAAATGATACAAAATTTTCATAAATATTCATCTATAACTTAACGAGTTCCAGGTGACTCCTCAATTCAGACGTTTGGATTGAGGAGCCACTTTTGCATTAATATAACTAGTGATATATTTTGCTGCTAAATCTAGAATTCGTGCTGCAAAATCAGCTACATTGCTGCTAAATAATGGTGAGATCAGATTTAAAAAATCTGATGTGGCTCCTCAATCCTTACGGAAATGAATTGTGGCACTGACAGGTATCAGGAACGCATCCTCTCGACGGCCGAACTGTAATGCCGGTCTCTTGGATTAAAGATTCAAACTGTTCCTGTAAGAATAATAATTATTCAAGCACAACTATATTTACGCAGAAAAACCCTGTCATACATACATTGTAAAGTATAATAATACTATAATAAAATCTACTCGAACTAAGATAACATACAAAAGCTATTTTCGAGTAAAATTTAAACTACTCAACATCTAAATAATACCTGATTTCGCGTACAGTAGATAACTCCAAAGACACTGCTGTAAATGAAACAAATAATAACCACCTAAACTAGCCGAAATAAACTAATTTTATGATATTCACATCAGCGACGAGCTCAGGTTTATGACAGGGTTGTGTCTGTGGTCGTGACCTGATTTTGAATTTAAGTAGGTTATGTACTCTCGAGGAACGAAAAGTTTTGCTATTTTACCTATTTAGGTTTAAAGAAACTTTATATATCTATACTTATAATAAATCTGTAGAAGTGAAAATTCTGTACATTGAAAATATCAAAAAAATAAATGGCAGGGGGTGTTACTAGACCGACACCGAACCCAAAAATGTGATTAAAAAAATTTTTGTCTGTCTGTCTGTCGGTCTGTCTGTCTGTCTGTCTGTCTGTCTGTCTGTCTGTTTGTTCAGGCATCACGCAAAAACTACCGTTTCGATTACGTTGAAACTTGGTATAATTATTCTTTAATATCCTGGGCACCACACTGGGTACTTTTTATCCCGGAAAAGTATATACAATAAAAAACAAACTTAATTTTGCGGTTCGATCCCTGTACCCGATTACTGCACCAACCGCAAATAATAAGTTTGTCGAAGGTTACGTCACCCGCAGTATTATCTGTGCGACCTTTTTATTCCTTTTAGTGTTTAGAGTTATTTAGGTTTAATTTTATAAGTCGTAGGTATAGATTTTAATTTTATAGTACCTATAGGTAGTATATTTGTTAGTGTACGTAGTGACCGTAGGTTATTTTATAATACTGTTAGGTAGGATTAGTCATTCGTATAGATATTAGTTTTTAGAGATTTTGCTTATTTATTGAGTTTAGATTAGCTATCATCAGAAATAGGTTTATTTAGGTAGGTTATTTTTTTTTAATTAGGTAGGTACTTAGGTAAAGATATCATATAGGTACCCTCTTAATCACCACTAATGAGACACAATTGATTTTCTATTGTAATTAGCCACAAAGGGCCCGCGAGATGGATGGCATCCTGGGGAAGCACATACATTTTATCCTGTTAGCACGTTCCCGTGGCATAATTTCCGACATCCACGCGGGCGAAGCCGCGGGCAGAAGCTAGTTCTCAATAAAAACATAACATGTCACTTACTTGAGAACAACATTAATCATAATTTAAATTTATAAAAGTTCGACATCACTAGTTACACACTAATCAACATACCTACATAGTATGTATCCGAAACCCCACAGAACAGATATCTGTTCTGTGCGAAACCCGACCCACCCAACGCATTCATTTCTCCAGAAGTCTAACATACTGACTGAGCTGAGTTTTAAATGCATTGAATGAGCGTACATTTCGTTTTCGTGAGGGTATTTTATTATACCTAAAGTTGTGCTCCTTCAAATGTAAGCATTTTTTTGTATAAGTAGTTGGTTCTAGTTTTGAACAGTCGTTTTCTCAAATTTGTTGAAATACAGTAAAAAATATTAAACCTACATTATTTTTTTTATATATAATTTTTTATATTGAAACAGAGTTAAATAGAACTAGAATGCTGATGAAAAATTAATGTATTTTAAAGTCCCAGTTGCAGGGATGAATGAAAGGAAAATTGTTATATCCGTAGTTAAAATCTTGAACACGCAGACGCGACGAGACTTGGTAGTTATTTCTCGTACATTTTTTATGAAGTCGTCCACAATTAAATCAACATTCATTATTTATGTATTTTATATTGGAAGACCAATATTTCCAACATCAGCATCATCAAATCATCATTTAATTTTACATTTAATTGTATATACTCGTGAAGTCATTTCTCACGATAAGTCGTATCTTATATGTGTTAGAGGAGTGCTGTAACCTAGATAAAGTTATTGAACGTCAAAACTGTTTGACAATGTTTACCACAATAAACATTACAAATTACTTGTTGTTCGCAACGTATTTCGCTGTGTTCACTGTGATGAACATTGATTTCCTGAAAACCTGTAAATAAAATATTTTTTTGTCTATTTTTCCTAAGTTGTATTTAACCATAGGACTTCAGAAATACATCTTATTTAATAATAAAATAGAAAAAAACTCAGATCTCCGTCAAATTAAGGGTTAAAGCTGTACTCAAAAAACTTGACAACTTAAATCAGGTGTACCTAAGTATAACACAATACGTAACTAAAAGGCTATTGTCTTCGTGTCTCCGCAATAACAACATTGTACATTACTTAGCCGGGGCAATTACTACGATAAGGAGAACAATATAATGTTTGTACAAGTACTATACTGTGAAACTATTTCGGGAATATTAACATTCCCATTATAATAGTGCGACGGAAAATGCCATTATTGACTACGGAATACGGACCTACAATTTACAGTCAGGAAAATTTACTGTAAAGTAAATTAACACCGACGTTAATTTACCGAGTGCCATGTGTCTTATGCCATGCCATTAAGGGTACATAAGGTACATAATCAGCCTTTAAGGTTCCGACTGCACGGACACAGGTCTCACTTATTATGAGAGGGAGTGGGCTGCAAAATAATTATTATATTTATAGGGGGAAACCGGGACCGCGGTCCCGGTCCCAAAAGCCCCCCGATCCTGTAATCCACCACGCGGGCCCAGTGTGGGTTGGCGGATGTCACACGTCTTCGTATTTTTGGTTGCCGGTTTCCTTACGATGTTTTCCTTCACCGTTTTGAGAGCAGCGGTGATGAAATAATTTACACAAAGTAACATGTCTGACTGGGTTCGAACCCACGACATACAACTCGTACCTCAATTTAAAATAATATAAGTAAGGACAATTTAAGTTGGTGGTCAATTTTTTTAACAGTTCCTTTCCCTGAATAGTTGCATAATACCAACTTATAGTAGGTATTATCAAAGGCCTTAAGTGCACTGCCACCGGAATGATCATTTTGGCCTGCACGCCAGATCTGCACCTATCTCTCTGTGTGTGCTTTTTTTATGCAGACAGTAACGCGCACATAGTATAACTACGGAAGCGCGATGCTGGTTGGTCAGATGCTTGTGTAGTCAACACTAAATAAAGATACCTACCACTACCTACTTATAGGTATACTTGTTTTTTTCTTAGTAAATTATCGACCACAGCGCCTATTTAAGCAATGCTAAAATTCGAAACGATTATTATAAGCAGCGATGACAGGTTCACACGAGTAAGTGGCTGTTATTATGTGTGCGTGAAGTGGAGAAGGTTCAAACCCCAGTGTAAGCTTTCGACTCTTTTTGTTCTTTTCGTTTGAGTTTCATTATTTACGTTAAAACGTCTAATCTGCAAGGCCTTAACGATTATGACGTCATTAATTGCTAAAATCCAGGTACATACCACCTGGATTATAGGTAAACACATACACCGTTATTATCCAATCAAACCCAAGACGACCTCTAGAAATTCTGTGTCCACGTCATAATTATTATGATTATGAACTTAATAATGATGTTTTCAAACTATTTCAGCGAGCCATACAGCCACATTTTCTGAAAATTTGTATCCCGAGACACTGGCGTGCTTTGTTCACGTTAATTTCAAACTTTAGTGACGTGGGCGACTGTTTACATAAACAACCTTGTTTGGACGAAACGAGAAAGTATCACAGAATAATATCTAATAAGTAAATAATTTGTTTTAAACTAACCATCCTTTACGAAATCAGGTGGGGTTAGATTTCCCCATTTAGCCAAATACAAATATGTACCAATATTTTACATGCATCGCCCTTTACTATGGAAGTTCGGTATTTATTTAGTAAGAGTGCCACATATGAGTTTAGTAAAGAGGTGACTTTTGGTGATATTTAGGTACCTACCTACTAGATTAACAACGTTCTAAAAATATTCATGTCATACAGAAATCGTTTTTATCGATGGTACTGATTCCTCCCGTCCTTGTTTCCCCCCGAAAAGTAATCTACTTTATAATCTGTTATATGAGACGAAATCGAGTTGATACAGTCTAAGAAAACTACTACTGGACCAAGCAATTATTAATAAGTATTTTTATTTCAGATCAAATTATTGTACATTATAATATAACTAATCAAGCCACTTTACACCACTTACATTGTAAAAATGACAAAAGCTTTTGTCATTTTTACAATTAGTTTCTTCTCAATTACAAAAATCACAGATTACTTGAATATTAATATAAAAAAATATTTCTTAGAAAAAATTACTAGATACTTACAATTTACCTTTAAAAAAATATGTAAGTTGAAAGTGGTTGCGACGAGCTAGACGGACGTATTAGGTGTCTTAGATAATCTGTACAAATTATGGTGGTTGCACTTTCTCGTTCACCTGTCCATTTTTTTTTAATTTTGGAGGAGATATTTTTATTTTATATTTCGAGGGGAAACAAGAACGGGGGGAATAAGGACTAGCCCCTTAGAACTGTAACTAACCGGGCACAAACCGAGTGAGCGAAGCGAGCTGTATTGCGGCAGCGGCCGGCGAGCGCTACTTTCAAGTTAGATTTATTAACTGCCCATGCGTAACTGGCCGTTTTGTAATTTTACTGCTCAATTATTTATCAACCATTTAAATATTTGTTATTTATTTATCCATTTATTTCAGGCATCAAGGCCCATATAAACACATAAAATACAATATTAATTTAACTTAAAAATATACTATAAATACATACAACATTATAATTACACTAAGAACTAGACACTGTACTATGTATGACTCATTTTTATTTAGTTTACTGCTCAGTTTTTACTGCTGAACATGATGAAACATGCATTTTGTAATTTTTAGTTTACCAAAACTACAATACACAACAGCCGCTTTAAATCAGCCTTATATTAAATATTATTTTATCCTTATTAGCCTTATATCCTTATTAATTAGCCTTAACGGATTATCTAGTGTTAGAAAAAACGGGCATTAGTATCATATCTTTATACATATGATATGATAAAAACCACACTATGACTTTGTTTTCGATAAAACAATGTCTGATCATTATTCATTCGACAAGGGAATTATAGAAGGTATTGAAAGCCAGACTGTTCAGTATTCGTTACACAATGCTATCTCTAGAGGATTGTAGATACGAACTGTTATTAATATTGAAATACCACTTCAATCCCTGGTTCGGCTCGTATTCGTATGAGGACATAAACAAGCCTTTTTTGTATGTGGTGCCTTCCACTTGCGTTTTGTACACAGCTCATGTTTATGTAATTTTTCATAACAGCAGATAAATTGCTCCAATACATATAGTTCCCGTTTCCAAAAAATGTTAACGCGCTTTTATTTGCTTCACTTGTAACTAACAGCGTAAAAAAAATCTTAGAAGTCAAATTTAACCTAATTGTAATGGTCGTATCGAAATGAAACTTTGTATGTATTTATAGTTTGGAAGACAAAACTGTAATCTAGTATCTTGGAGCTGATCTAATGATGGTGCCAGGACGTGAATAGATAGATACTCTTTAGTGGCTACTAGTAAACCCGTGAAGTTTGGGGTCATATGATTCGTTTTGAGGAGTTCAGTATAATATTGCACTTGGTGTCGAGGGTCTAATGATGCAGCCAGGAGGTGGATGGTGAAAATCTTAAGGGGCTACTTGTAAACTCCTCAAGTTTGCTAGTAGGCCCTAATCGTCATTACTTCGTTGACTTTACTATACTATACTAGATTCAAAAGTTAAAAACAAAAACGAAATAACACGCTTTTATCGCACACAATTTTTTTTTTTAATTACGTCACCTAGGGTTACCTTTATAAATCATTATTGTTAATTTTATTTGGTTCAAATAGTTTTGACCGTATAGTCCTAAGATTAAGTTCAAAAGAAATAATTGCCATAATTGCGACGCTTGGCAACGGAGTTTTCCATCCTCATGAGTAATTTCCTTAGTCGCCTTAAGCTGGTGGCATCTCTGAGCGGAAAAACGCGTTAAAATTTTCGCTGGCACTGGATACGCCGCACACGCGTATTTATTTCGCCTAGATGAAGCGATTCCGGAACATTGAACCTGCTACAATAGAACAAAATTATTTTCGCGAAATTTGCACTTTTCGCTTAGATTTGTACCTAACCATATCTGTATGTAGGGCGTAGGTACGAACCCAGTCAGGCGGTTTACTTTGTGTAAATTATAAAATAAAGGAAAACATCGTGAGGAAACCGGCATGGCCTAGAAACAAAAATTCGAAGACATGCGACATCTACCAACCCGCATTGGGCCCTCGTAGTGGATTACGGCCCACTCCCTCTCACCGACAGGAGGCCTGTGTCCCAGCAATAGGAACATTATAATGTAGGTTGATTATGCTATATCTCTATCGTACCTACGACTTCCAAATTACGTTCATATTACGCGCGTATTATTCCAGCGTATTTTATTAGCTATTCAAAGAGTTCCGGCTTCTGTTTTTAGGTCACGACTATAATAAAACAGCTATAATCTGGAGTTTAATATCGGTAGAAAGAGCAATTTTGGCGTTCACGTAAATACAACCGAATAAGTCTGCTATCACCATTCACCATGCACTTTTAGTTGCCAAAAAAATTGTACTACAGCAATATTCTGAAGAAGGCATATTTAAATCCCAAAACAACAAATGTATTATGAGTTATGGGTCTATTGTTTACTGGCCTAACACTATTTAAAATAACTTAAGCCTGTTTCCGTAATGAAAATCTACACAAAAATTAAATAACAAATTGTCAAGCGCAAGTAACTTGTCGTGATTGGTTGACTGAATAATCAGGAGCCAATTGCATCACTTGACTTGTGTTTAATTTATACACGCGTTGATAACTTCCGTTCCGGAAACTTAAATGTGGTTTACGCGCTAACTGCCACTAAGCTTTCCCGAGTGGCAATATCTACTAAACTACGACGGGCGCCTTCCAGCTAGTGAGCTCCGCTACCAGCCATGCTATGTGACTAATCTTTGAGAGACTAAGAATTAACCTAAATTGAATCTCATAATGTCCACGGTAAAGGCGATTTAAAACTGTTGGTGTGTGGGGGTGTTTAGGTATTTACTATAAACTTATAGTAAATACCCAAACCACCCATAATTGACTACGGAATACGTACCTATATTCGACTGGTTTTATAGTATTCCGTTGCCAATTATGGGATTTTCCGTCGCACTATTGTAATAGGAATGTTATTCCTGAAATAGTTTCACCGCAGTACAAACATTATAATGTTTCCCTATTGTGGATATTGCTTAATAAGTAATATACACTATTTCCGTTGATATTGCGACGACACGCAGACAATAACGTTTTTAGCTATGAATTGCGATATAGGTATATTATATATACGCTAGCACATCAAGCTACCCGAATCTGTCAAATTTTCCCAATCAACATTGAACCTTAATGCATGCTTAGCTAAAGTTAAAAATTTACTAAAGAAATTTGACAGATTGTGGTAGCTTGATGTGCTGGCATCTGTACGTCAGACGTAGGTATCTACCAACCCCGCCGATTCAATCGATACTTACTTAAAACGTTCTTAGAAAATCTTACTGACGCTACAGTATACCTTAAAGTGATCCAGCATACGTAAAGTCGAATTGAAATTGAATTGCACTTGATTAAAACTTCGAGAGGATTGTCTGGCCAATTACTTCAGCTACAGTGGTACACATATCTTTATCTAGGTAGGTATACATATACACATCAACACAGAAATACGGTCTGGTCATCTGGAGGATTATAGTAGAGCCATAGTCCTCCAGGTGGCCAGACCGTATTTCGGCCATGGCGGCCAATCTCAACGGAGGCCAGCCTTCAACGCGGGAGATATTATGACTCAAACTCAAACTCAAATCATTTATTTCAATTAAACCATTTCAGGCACTTTTGAAATGTCAAAATTAAATTGTCGGTCAGTTAGTCAGAAAGTTGAAGCTAGTTGCCCATTCCAAAACGTAGATCTCTCTGGAGAAGAACGGGCAAGAAACTCCACGGACACTCTTTTAAATCAAGATATTATTACAAAATCCTACATTATTCTTATTGATTCTATGTGTGAGAAAGATGTAAAAAAAAAACAATTTAAAATATAAAATTCAAAATAAGCCCTGGCAGTTAAGAGATGACCAGTCTCAACCGACGGCGCCCGTTCACGAATATGACGCGTGGATCAGCACCATCCAGTTCAACCACTTCGTAGGAAACCGAATGATCCAACACACGCGCCACCACCAGTGAGACATTTAAGTAAGCATGACATATTCTTAACTGCCATGCTCTTTCAAGTCAACATCAAAATATCGTAAAAATAAAAACGAATCCATGGTTCTTACATTTACAAAATTTAAAAAATAACAAAACTATAGTTTGCAATTTATTTAAAAGATGAGAAAAAAAATTACTGCCAATCAGGTGTGCAATCAGGTATGCAAGTGTGTACGCAGACACAGGTGTACTCTCTTCCCGACCGTGTCGGGTAGCGCGCCGTCCCATCGGAGCACTCTACTAACAAATATGTGCTAGGTTATGTGGAACGTGAATCAAACAAGAAGCTCCAGTAATGACTGCCATAACTTAATATTTCATTTTTGTATCACCACCAACATTATCAACGCACCCACTTATGAATATCATGACAGTAGCCACATGCGATGTATTGGTATAGTCAAGAAAATTAATAGTAAAGTAAATTGACACCCTATCTAAATTCATGTTACTGCTATTTTATACAACTATCAAAGAATGACAGTTGTGATTTTATACGGATAATTAAGTTGAAAGTCAATTTGCTTAATAATGAATTTTCCTGACTTTATATAAAGATTCTATTGTATTCATACTTGGTTAAGTATATCATCATCTGCCTAGCCTTTTCTCGATTGTGTTAGGGTCGGCTTTCAGTATAATCGGATGCAGCTGAATCTGAATGAACAAGGAGCGACTGCCTATCTGACCTCCACAACCCAGTTACTGGATAATAAGTAATTATATTTTGTCCATTCAATAAGGATGGTAATTATATTTTTGTCGAGTCGGAGTTTTCACGTAGTTACCTACCAACCTAGACAATAGAGTGAACATACCAGCATGTCAGTGCTTGCTGTGATCACCACCACCTTATAACATCTGCAACACCAGTAGCATATTTTTTATAGACCATCGTATAGTTGAATTCATAATTGCTGTTAACATGCATTGCATAACACAAACAAATTACTTTTCCGTGAAGAAGCTTTTCACCAAGAAATACTTAAGCCGTGAAATACTGTTTCTGCTCGTACGGATTAGAAATGAATTCTGCCTGTACGCGGACTATACTAGCTTGGACTCGGTTTCCAGTCTAATTAGTTACGGCTGGATATTAATATTTTACCCACATGAAGCGATGGCCATCTGACCTCCACAACCCAATTACTGGGAAATATTGTCATTTTTCTAAAACTAGCTTTCTAGCTAGTTATTAGGTTTTCGAACTTCAGACTTGCCTGTATTGACAGTCAGAGATATTCGTATAAAAACTAGTAGGTACTAACTAACGCGCCAGGGATAGAAAATCGAGAAGTGTACCTAAGTAGGTATATGTATTTGGAAATTGAAAGACACAATAATCCTCGTAAGAAAATCATTAATTTTCCTCCTAATATGATTTACATAGGTATTTCATGTCTGTATAAGAATAAGATCAAGATAATTTTCGCTTCATAATCTTGACGCCTCAAGAAATTGTTGTTATTGTTGTGTGAGTTTACTTAATTAATTCGTGTGATCGTATCTAAGAACAAATTATTTTGATTAAGGACTGATTTTTCCATTGCCTGATAACGTTATTCGACGAATCATTTTGAAATTTTGACAGTTATTTCATACAAAAACTGTCAAACGTCAATTTTATTCCTCGAATAAAAGTTATCTGGCGATGGAAAAATCAGCCCTAACATGAATAAACAGCTAGGTAGATATCATATGTCTTCGATTTTTTGGTTCTAAGAGATGCTTCCTCACGATGTTTTCCTTTACCGTTTTGAGTGTCAAGTCACTGCGTAATTATGATTAACTAACGATTTAAATCTTTGCCGCTGATTTCATGACGCTGTCCGGTTGCTCGTGCGGCAGGATGAATAGACATTGTTTTATTTTGATTTGATTTAATTTAATTAATATTACTAACCCTCAGTTTATAATTTATTGTTGTACTAACCATTGGACCAATGTAATCAAATTAAATAAATACATTTTTATTATTATTACGACGATAGTTCAAACCGCAACTGTTTGCAATAGGTACACCCGGGTACAGGGTGGATTTTTGAAACGGTTTTAGGAGACTCCTTAACTTTTTGAGAAATTTTGATTCGCATTCACATATTTTGAAAAAATAAGTTTAGTCAGCAGGAAAATGGGCAATTTTCACAAAAACTCCTTTTAATGCCAATCAATCCTGTTTTTATATAAATCAAAACCTTTATTGGTTCAACTGTATATTTCGTTTTGATATATTGTGATTGCTTGAGGGGGAATAAACACAATTTCACATGAATTGCGAATTAATGTTATTGGTTTGTTGTTGTTTGTGGTAGCTACCTACGTTATCGTATTTACAAATAGCTACGATATTTATGAACGTAAATCAAGTAGAAGAAATCGTTTGATTAGGTACTTATTTTCTAATTTTATGTCTCTAAATCTAAACCTTGTGACCTGGCTTTATACTTCCTTATATACCCTATTTGTAATAAGGCATCATGATAGGCGTCTAAGGTACGTCATTGCCCGAAGATGGCCATACTTGACATAATTTAATTTACACGTACCTAGTCGTTAACACCAATTCCATAGACATCCGAATTCAGGTAAACGACCAAGTGTAATGGTGCCATAATATAAGCAATCGACATAAACAATGCAGACTTTATTTCTAGACTGTTGATTGAATCATTTCCTTGGGATATATGATCATTATGTTGGTGATTGCACTGTTGGTCTGTCGACTCATTTTTGTTTACAAAAGTTACGATTGTTGGTAATGACCCTATTCTGTTCAGAAATGCTTGGGTCATCCATGACAACATTTTGTAAACCGCATTGCTTCCAAAACTCTCGATCAATCGATCGAGAGTTTTGGAAGCAGAGTGGATCGCGAGTGGCGAATGACGCCACTGAAATATTGTTTATGGAAATAAGTGAGTGTGTTTTCCTAGAATCGTAGCTTAAGCTGCTATCTTTAAACTGCAGTTTCCTAGACGAGCGGTGGCCGCACTTAACAAAATGGCAAAATTGACTGTCCAATATTGTGGCATTGTGTGCATGTCAAAAAGAACTGACTGATTACGGATGATACGATAATTATTTTATATTTCTATGTATATTATTTTGTTTTATGATTTCAATGAAATTCTTGATTTTAAGTTATATTCATTTTAATTAATTTAAAGATGTAAATGATTTTTTAAAGATTTTAATGAATTAAAAGATGATTGCGGTTTTGGCTAATGAATTTATTTTACAATTTGATTTTATGTATTCCGGTTATTTAATTTTAGTTTTAGTTAAAGTTAAATTAGTATTATTGTGACATGTATTTTTAATCTTTGGTTACTAACATAATTTTTAAGCATACTAACATGAATAAGGATCACTGTGTCTGAATTAAATAAATAATTAATAATAATTAACTACACAGTGTGTCTAAGTATTGGTTCATCGTGTTTTTCGGCTAGGGTTTTCGGTATGCTGTTGGTGCTAGCCCTCATTCTGCTTATTAAGGATGCGGTCTTTTTCCTCCAAATGGCGAAGAAGTCGTCGGTTCGCGCTACAGCAAACATGCCAAACGTGCTGCAGAATCGGGGCAACCTCAACAGCACCCTGAAACCATTGTTATATGGCACCCGTAGGGCATTTAGTGCCCTCCGCGTGCAGTTGACCCACAAACTACCCATGTAGAACAATTGACAGTACGCTTTAAACAGAGTTGATTTCACCTCGTTACTACAACGAGCGAATCTGTGAACCAACATGTTGCATCTGGCTGCTAGTGCCCTGCGTTGACGTTCAATGTCTACCTGATCCCTGAGGCCCTCGGTGACATAGTGACGCAAGTATTTAAATTGGGTGACCCTCTTAAGTGGTCGTTCATTTAGGGATATTGAGGGCTCGTAATTCAAATGTTTGCCGGGAACAACAAAGATCAGTAGCCCAATTCTCCGGAAACTCGCGTTCGTGTCGCATGACGTCATTGCGGCTCGTCTCCGTATGTCGCTTATAAAACGGTGAGATATCCTGAAAAAGCTATTCTCACTACAAGTCGACCTTAAATCACGAATCTAGGGACAATAATGTTGCCATTATGCGTCCCACGAAGTAATCCCTTCCACATAACGATGCGATTTTTTTACGTAATCGTTAATGTACTTTTGACCATCTTTAAAAATGATTTTTAAGGCAAAAACATATTTTGAGCAGCATTATAAAGGTATTTCATTAACATTTATCAATTTAATAATCATTATTGTTTTCGTAAGTCCATTTTTATTTTATTATTAACATTAATATAAGACCTCCGTACTACGGAATGCATAGCTCATGTTGATTTGTCAAGTCATGTCATAGATATTTGTCACGTCAAAGTAAAGTCAAAATGCAATTTATGTTGTTTGTTTACATTGGTCTACATATTAATAGGTAATTAAATAAAACAGAACGAGCTAATGATATTGTAAGTAAGCTGATGACCAGCACAATAACATAAAAGTTTATCAAGATGGAGAAGAAGAGGAGAAGTGTTGTTGTTTTAAAGAGTGCTGTACTGCACCGGACCGTCCTGCTACATGCTTTTCCAACGAACGCTAGGGTGCTGTACCTACGTGTCCTGGCTTCATTACTTTACAAAGGCCCAAAAGATTGTCGGGAAATCCTTGCGAAAACAGATTTCACCCTGAGGCTCGCGTTAGGAGTCTCGTCACAACACGAATTCAATTTTTTTTGTGGTCAAAGTGCCTCACAAACATGAAGACTGGGCGAAACGTGAAGTGGTCCGCCGATTCCTAAGCTCACGGACAACGCTTGACTCATCACGCCGACCTTTCGTGTAAACCAGTGGTTATTATACTGTCCTTGTGCTGCACGGATCAATAAGATTGTTTTTAAAAGGATTCTTATAAGTGTAGTTTTGTTCAAGCATATTTACGTAACTTGAAAAGTCACTTTTTTGTTTATGGATAGATTTTAATAATTTTTATTGTAAAGGATAGGTCTAGATATAAAACGAATATTTCCGTTTAAATTGTAAAAATCGGACCATAAGTTTAAAAATTATATGGGATTTTGTATAATCAAAATGTGCCAACTCACTTTTGTAACAGTTTTCTTTCTAGAAACTTTTTATTGTGCATAGTTAAGTTATATACTAAGGTTTAATTAGCTTAAGGATTATGTAACGAAGATTATATAACAAAATTGTAAAGATATAACATGAAAAAAATTAATAAAAAGGGGCTTGACAGAAAATTAACAACCAAAAGGGCTCAAAATACACGGCTCGCTTCAAAGTAACGTAGGCCGGGTATAAATAAAAGCGCAGTTTTTGACTGACACTGCGCTGCACGCACACCTATCCACGCGCTACCGGCGTCCCGCGACCAGTCTACTCCTACGTATCTATTGTACCCTACCTATTGTAAATTTGTAACCCAGTGAGGATTATACGTACGAACTTTGCTTGTGTGTTTCTATTTCCTAACCCAACACTTGTTAACGGCCTGCGCAACCTAACTACAAAGCCCTTCAATTATTTGCATACCTATATTATTTTTGTTACTTATCTAAGTTTTACATTGAAAAAATAAAATAAAGACATTTGAAATATTTATTGTTTGAAATGCATTTGAACCACTTTATTTCTAGTTACAAAAGTACCTTTTTAAGAATACCTTACAGTTACAGACTAATAAATAAATTCAGTATACATCCAAGTATAAACCACAAAAACATAATTATTATCACACCACCACACATGGGAGTTTACTTTTGGTCATGCTTCTCTGTAACATCTATACACAACTCCAGCCGGTCAAAATTCAAAGTCTAGTTCGACTGCAACGTCCTTCTTTCGGCACTTAAGACCTTGGCTCTTTCTCTCTCGATATCTGTCGATCCAACCGAGAAATGTACGGGAGCAAAGTGGGCACTACAGCTCAAAAATCCTCGCTTGCAGGAGTAGTACCGCGTTTATTGTGGTTGCGGCGCGATCGACCTTTCTTGCCCTCAACCAGAGTAAAGCCTGGCAAAGCCGTCCTTGTCCATTGACTGGTTTTAAATCCGGCGCCTTCCGCTTCTGTATCTCATATGTCTCATTCATCGACGCTACACAAGCAACAACTATCCACAGTTGATAACTTTGGTGGAAGCCTGAAGTTTTCTTCGTGTGTTTTTCCTTGTGGTGATGGTCGTAGAGTCTTCTAAGATGTTTATGAACACATTTTGTTAAAATATAGGTATTTATTATTTTCTTTCGCAATTGACACAAACATGATTGACATAACCACTGTTTGACGTTCGTACGGTGGTCGACACAGATCATACGTCACGTGTCGACTGGTCATGACTACTCTTTGCATGCCGCATGTAAACTAAGGCATGTCGCGTGTCTTTCCTGCGTGAAATGCTCGAATCGTCATGGTGAGAATAGCTCGGCTTGATTTTGTCGCGGGAAAAGTTCGAATCGAACGTCAATAACGAACGCGAGATATGTGAGAATCGCTCTACAGGTATTCACTCTTCATCTCATTATACAACAGGCCGTGGGTTGCCGCATACCTTTTTCAGACGCTCAACATCTCCCTGATTGAGCTAGCCGTTGGACCCAGTAGCACCGTGTCGTCAGCGTAGCTTAAATTGTTGACGCCAGCGCCATCTATTTTGCACCCAACTGGTCTGCTGCTGAGTTCAACGATAACGGTACTCATTCATATACAGGTTGAAGAGCTTAGGTGAAGTTAACCCCCGTGTATTAACGTATCTTTATTAAGCTTAATTATGATGTTAGCAAGTAGGTATATTAAAAAAGAGCAATACACATAGAAGACTTAAAAAACATGTAAAGGTCACATCTATGGATATAGCGCTTTTCTTTTAGAAGTTGATTAAATTTACACAAAGATCCTTCGTTGAAAGGAAGGGTCACAGGGTCACAGGGTCAGAAGGGTCAGAAGGATCATAGGGTCCGCTTGTCCTGTGCCGTTTATATATTATGCTATTGATGTGTAAATGTGTATGATATATCTGTATAGCAGCAACTACTTTTAAATGACTGCAGCGCGGTCAAGAAAGCTTTCCGGTGCAAACCTTTCACTAGCTGGCGCGGCATTTTACGTTGGTAAGTACGGACGCCAGCACATTAAGCTACTACAATCTGTCAAATTTCTGTAATAGATTTTCAACTTTATCTGTAAAGAATTAAGGTTCAAGGTTGATTGGGAAAATTTGACAGTTTCGGGTAGCTTGACCTGCTGGCGTCTGTACCCTATTTACCCGACTACGGCAAAGTTAAAAGGAGGGGTAAAATTTCAACAGCCTATTATCTGTTCCCTCATTACACCTACACTGCTCGTCGTATTTTTACAAACTCCAACTAAAAAGGTGAGCAGTGGTGGCCCAGTCTTACGACTTGTAGGTCGTGGGGTCAAACTCAGGCAGGCGCTTTACTATGTGTAAATAAATTCATTACCTACCACTGCTCTCAAAACGGCGAAGGAAAACATCGTGAGGAAACCGGCATGTCCTTGAACTAAAAATTCGAACTCATGTGACATCTACCAAGCCGCACTGGGTCCGCGTGGTAGATTACAGCCCACTCCCTCTCGAAGAGAGGATGCCTGTGCCTCAGCAGTGGGAACATTACTTATAGGCTGATTGTGCTATTATGCAACTAAAAAGGTATAAACAAGACATCGATGTATTCACTCGGTTTTCATATGCGAAGTCTGTACGATTTATGACTTTATTTCATGACTTAGGTAGTACTAACGTGTGACTCCGTTTATACGAAAACCCTTTTAGGAGTTTTTTGTCGTAATTCGGTTTAGTTTTTAACTTTCTTTTTTTATTTAAGAGCGTGCATTCAGAAAGTAGTCAACGTCAGTCAAAATTTGGCACTACAGAGGATTAATAATAATTTCGTGTGTTTTGTGTTCCTTAAAACATGCAAGCATTGATTTAAACAGCAGTAATCTACATATGCATGCTAGGCATGCAAAATCTTGCTCTGCAATGCACGTTGCATGGCAGGGCAAGATTTTGCATACTCTGTTCGCGAACACAGTAACTAAGAACCGTTGCTCTTGTGGGTATTTATGTTAAAATATATAGAGAATAGTTGCTCTACACGTTGGCTGCAAAATAATATTTGTTCGCAGTTTTATACCAATAGAAAATTCATGATACGAAAACAAGAAGAACTGAAATAAACTCGATCATATTCAATGACAAGGAAAGTTTGCAGCGTGCACTGCACTGACGCCAAAGTTGTACAAAAGGCATCGACTGCCTTTGAATGCGGCTTACAGACTTATAGTCTTCAGATAAAGCTGAAAATGTATTAAAGAAATTTTACAGATTGTAGTAGCTTGATGTGCTGGCATCTGTACCTAAGTCATAATATCTAATAGCTGCCTAAATAAATATTACTTAAAAGTACGGGCTATTTGACGAACAAAACTTACAAGTATTGTATTTCACCGTAATAAGAGGCTTTCTATAATACAGAGGTAAAATACTTTACATTATCTAAATAATAAAAAAAAAACATTTATTTTTCTGAGGTAAGTATAATTCTAATATATATAAATTCTAATTCTCTTAGGGCAAAACCACAAGATGCAGATAGCCGCTATTCTACTTATATCATATGAATTTCCACGTGGAAATAATGTACATAATGTATTAGAGTTTCAGTTCGCATACAAATGTGAATAAAAATTGAGAAGGGATTCTTTTATAAGCGGACGCAGCGTTTCGTAAAACATTCGATTTTATTTCTTTGAAAAGCTATTGCGGCACCTTTTGTTAAAAAACAACTTCAGTTGTACTGGTTTTATTATTTTAACTCTTTTTTGGTTAAAAAAACAACTTCATTTCTACTGATTTTATTTATTAATTTTAACTCTTTTTTGTTTGTAAAAAAAATAATAGATGCTTTGAATAAAGTACGATTTACACCGACCTGGCCTCGTCGGAGTGCGGTGCAGCGCGTCGTAGCGGATGTGCGCGCACACGGCGGCAGCCAACTGCATCTATCCCACTGCTAACATCCGCCGGAACCTGGGCACGTACGCACGCTAGGTATAATAAATAATATTTTTTTTATTCAAGTATAAAGTAAAGTAAAAATATGATTTACGTTAATTACAATCGAGGAAAGTTAAATTCTAACTGTAATGTAAGCCTATCATGACTAGATGACGCTAGAATGATTCAACTCATTTAACTTCCCGGCAGGCGATCACACCCGAGCGCACGCGGCAGTAGCCGAACCAAACGCGTCGGCATCTAAACGCATCCGTCCACGTACGCGACCAGCCGACCGGCTACCGCGGCATGTGTGCGGATTTGACCGGGTAAATTCCACGCAAATATGACATTTAACTATGTGCTTCACAAACGCTTCAATTTCCTTTAACACATTGTTAAATCCAATGCGAACCGAACTGCGCCGGCCGCTGTAAATCGTACCTACTTAAGTGTAGGTCAGTAAAAACTACACAAAAGATAAAAATTGTTTCAAAGACAAGAAGTTTTAACTATAGCTCAACACAATTTGACTTTTCTATAATTTTTGTGTCATTTTCCTTCTATCTTACTTAAAACCATGACCTAGCGAATTTTATGGATGCTTAATGACGCCCCAAATTACTTTCTGCTTGGCTAGCTGGTATTCGATCCAATCATTGTATTTTGCTCTACGACGCTTGTTACAAAACGGTTGTAGCTCGTTTAATACAAAGGAAACAGATGATAATGATGGATCCTGGCTGAATACATAATTTATATTTATATGTTGTCAGCCTGTCCTCTGCCCGTTTTCACTTATGTCTTGACATAAGTTAATTAAGCAATATTTAGTTACAGCTAAACAACGACATTTTGACTGCTGAATGCTGCTATCTTATTTTTCATTACAACGAACTAGAACAACGTCACAAATAGAATAGAATGAATTAATGTATTTATTTGCTTTAAAACATGGTAAGGTCTTATAAATAAAGTTATGATCTTACATGTTTCGCCATGGACTGGCATACAAATATTTAAACATATTAAATGTAACAAATTGAACACATTAACTTGTTAAAATTATAACTTTTCTAATAACATTATAAGGGTTATTAGGGTTTTGTATCTATTTGAACACATAAGAATAATATATATATATAAAGTAATATAATTAAATCTCAATATCGTATCTTATATTTATCTGCTATTTTTTTATCAAAAATATCTTTAACACTATAAAAACAATTACCTACCTACACCTACCATTTGTGTAGTTTTGATTTAAAGCGTTTTAGGGGGAGTTCCCTTATTTTTTTAATAAAACATTAAACAGCCACAGCCGCGGTCCCCTATCATTTTCATTCAAACCGAGCTCGTAAAGATCCTTTTAGATCTCCAGGTACACTATTTTTATCTCACAAAGCGACGCGCGCTTTACTTGTGGTTACCAAGTGTACAAACACGCTGTGCCTATGTCGATTCTCCTTCTAGCATAATTTATAATTATGATAAAATGAAAAATAAGAACAACAAATAGAATTTACAATACGGTCGTCGAGAGAATGCGTTCCTGACACCTGTCAGTACGACAAGTCTATTAGAAAATATTTTACGTAGGTGTTGTTCGAGAACTTAAAACAATATTGATAAACTGTTCCTTCGAACCGCACGTTACGAAATTTTGTTTCAGTGCTCAAGTGCGGTCGCAGAAGTGTGAATACCTAAGAATAGATTTTTGCAATACACGTAGGTATTCTTTTGTATGTAACTCACAGATGTCAAGAACGCATTCTTTTGTTGGCCGCACTGTAGTTTATATTTAAATAATATTATGAAAACCACTGTTATGACTTTGTTTGCGATAAACCAATGTCTGATCATTATTCATTCGACTAGGGAATTATAGAAGGTATTGAAAGCCAAAAGTTCAGTATTCGTTACACATTGCTATCTCTAGAGGATTGTAGATAGCCGAACTGTTATTCATATCGAAATGCCTCTTCAATCCCTGGTTCGGATCATATTCATTGTTTTATGTAAACAAGGGTTGAAAAGGTTGTATTTCTTTTCTCCTTTATCGCTGTACACTACGCAGAATTTATTATTTCTGCATAAGCACAATAGGTATCGTGATGGCCCAGTGCTTGAAACCTCACCTCCATCTTATACATGAGATTGGGGGTTACAATCTGGGCAAGACCAATGTGGCTTTTTCGATTTATATGTACTGTGTGTGTGTGTTTGTGTGTACTTTCTGAGTTTATCTTGGACATTACTGACATCGAAGAAGAAAAAACATCGTGAGGAAACCTGGACTTACAGCTATTATAAGTCTCAAATCGCCAACCCTTCTTGAGCAAGCGTGGTGATTAATGCTTGTGTGATTAGGCTTTTGCTCCGCAATGGAACCATAAAACGCTAGTATATTATAAGGATAATATGCCACCTAGTTTGGGGACTTTCGCATATGCATAATAATCAGCCTATAATGTTCCCACTACTGGGACACAGGACTGCCCTGCCTGCACTGTGAAAGGGGCCGTCATCAACCACGTGAGCCCAGTGCGGGTTGATGGAAGTCACCTTTCTTCTAATTTTTGGTTCTATGACATACCGGTTTCCTCACGATGTTTTTCTTCACGATATCATTGTTTAAGTCCTGTTTAGACGAAAATGCAAGCCTGCAAGGAAAGTGTGCTGATAAATAAACATGTTGTGCAGGTATCTTTACTTCGCGTACCTATTATGCTAAGTACGCTGTGGTATCAAGGCATGCAGCCTCTTCTAATCCGGTTGCCATGTTTACTGTCATACATGATATCTTTGTGGTTTAAGTAGTACCTTTGTTCAAGTTTTTAGTATAAATTATATCTGCAAAATATTAAATAAATATCTTGTGGATAATAGGTGGGTATATTTCTAAGTCTAAACCTGTCTTAAACTACATTTTAATAGGTTTAAGTTGTCAGTAGGTCGTACGAAAAGAAAGACGAAAATTGAAAACCTTCTTAAAACCTTTTCCAAATTCCAACAATTCCAACACACAATTCCAATTTGGTTCAACATAACTTTATTGTGGTGATAGAAAACTTTCGTACTAGGACATAAACTAGCCATTTTTGTATGTGGCGGTTTTCCTCATGTTTTTCAGGTGGTTTTTCAAATTTTTCACGACAGCAGATAAATGGCTCCAATACATAAAGATTCTGTTTCCAATTTTGGTTTTAAGGTACAACAGGATATTTCATCATTTTTCATTGTCGAATGTAAAGATTATTCATGGAAAAACTATTACCTATTTTGATTGTCAGTCAAAATTCGACGCTGTTTAAGGGATGCGGTAAGGTAGTCCGGGAAATTCTTTACTTACGTTTTTTGAATTTATACAAAAATTATATAATATATAATTATTCATAAATATTTGATATGGTTCAGGTGGTATGTTGATCTAAACATATTTAGATCAACATACAAACTGATACGGCGGGATACTCACAAAAATAAATTTCACATTTGCACAAATGTTTATTATTGACGATCATAATTATTATTTTCATTGTCATCATTTCAGTTTAAATCAGCAGTTCACTCTTGACTCTTGAGTGAACTAAGCCCTACTCCCCGCATTATTATTTTTGACTTAATATTAAAATAGCTCCGTTAATTCTGTCAATTTTTGTGACTATGTTATAGTTCTTATTCGTGAGCTGAATTCCCAAATCCTATCATAAACGCGAAAGTTTGTGAGGATGGATGGATGTTTGTTACTCTTTCGCGCAAAAACTACTCAACGAATTTGAAGGTGGCACACGGATAATTTATAACCAGGAGTAACACATAGGATATTTTAATTTTTATCTCGATATTCTCACGGGATCGAAATTTATGCGGATGAAACCGCGGGCCCTGCTAGTAATATTATAAACGCAGAAGTTTGTGAGAATGGATGAATGGATGGATGTTTGTTACCCTTTCACGCAAAAACTACTGAAATAATTTTGATGAAATTTTCAGTAATATACTTAGCTTATACATCAGAATACTTTTTATTCCGATTTCTCACGATATCGACACTTATGCGGGTGAAACCGCGGGACGCCGCTAGTACGAAATAATTTAAAAGGAAATAAATGTACGGAGTACAGTAGGCTACAGTGGTAAAAAAACAGAAAAAGCAGACAATAGCAAGATAATTCTATTGAAACTCCGTACTACACTGTGTCAGCTCAAGTGTTACCATAGAAATGCAGTCGACTATATCTAATCATAATAAGTCGTTTAAACAAGGATTATCAAGGATAAGTAAGTTTTAACACATAATTCATGACAATTCATATCAAAAACCTTACATTCGTTTTAAAATTGAGTTTTAAAATGCTTCAGTAAAGTTACAGATCTTTATACAGTTCGTGCCTGGGAGCTTGAATCTTTCTCCGCTAGAAATGGTACAATATAGATTAGCTCAAGTGTATTGAATCTAGATTCCAGTTCTGTTATTGGTCTTTAAAGCTAAGAAACTACTTGTAAAGCTGTCTCGAGGACTCTTTTGAACCTTTTTAAATCAGTATTATTGCGCTAAGAAATGAGCACGTTCTCCGTGTCTCTAAGGGCGTTAGGTTCACTGGTTTTGCGCAAGTTTGTAGGAGAAGATAATAGAGAAAAGCAAAAGGCACGGTCTAAATGCCAGGTTACAGTTGCATAGAAAAATATTTGTAAGGGTGTTTTTGATGAAGGCTTTTTTGATTAGTTTTAAACTCGCAACCGGCGTGCATGACCAACTGTATGGATGCAAACGAAGCAAAAGGATCGTTGCAGGTGTTCCGTAGTTTCTGCCTATAAGAAGAAGGCGTGAGTTTATGTATGTATGTTAAACTATTAGAGTATTTTATCGAATGTCGTCTGTATTACTTAGAGAGTTTTTCAATTCTACTAAGAGCTGATTTTTCCATTGCCAGATAACTTTTATACGAGGAATGAAATTGACGTTTAGCAGTTTTTATATGAAATAACTGTCAATATTTCATAATTATTCCTCGAATAAAATTATCAGATGAGTGAAAAATCAGCCCTTAATGGTTTTTTTTTTAACTGAGAAGTCTTTCAAATATATTTCCTTAAGGGCTGATAGAATAAAATTGACATCTGACGTCTTCAGTTTTGTATGGAAGAGCTGTCAAAAATTCAAAACTATTCCACAGTATCACTTTCAACAGTAACACTTTCCACTCAGAAAAATAATATATATCTTCTTCATAAACTCCAATTATTTGCATCGCTAATATCGAAAAGAAAATTTAATATTTAATGGCGTCAAATATTTGTAGCCAAGTCATTCTTTGATTAAGTTTAAATATTTTCCTTTAGCTTTTGCACTGTTTTAAATGCAGGAATATACTACGGGTGATCGTTGTGTTACAAAATTATATTACTTATTATTAATATTATTTAGGGGTGAGTTGACTTTCGCAACCCAGCGCAGGGCATGCCACGATAGCGGCGATAAGACCTCTCTTTGAGGAGTGGCTAGAGAGGCGTCACGGTGTTCTCACCTACCGCCTGACGCAGGTCCTCTCCGGACACGGATGTTTCGGGAGGTTCCTGCACATCATCAGGCGGGAGGAGACGCCCGGGTGTCATCACTGCCAGGATCGCCCAGAGGACACGGTGGAGCATACGGTCGAGGTCTGCCCCGCTTGGGCAGAGCACCGCCGTGTCCTCGTAGAGGCAATCGGCAGCGGCGGCGACCCTCGCGTCCGGCGCTGGTTTAAGCCATGGTCCGGGGCGAGAGGGAGTGGGAGGCAGTCACCTCCTTCTGCGAAGCAGTCATGCTAGCGAAGGAGGTGGCGGGGTGGCCGAGGGAACGTACCTCACGCCTCAGCCGCCGCGGGAGACGCTCCGGGCGTCGGGAGCCGTGTGACGCCACCGTAGGCGCGGGCCTGCGGGCGGAGAGTAATGGGTAACTCACCGTCCGATCAGGACCAGGCCCGTGCCGCACGGCGCGTATGTGTTCCACGCGCGCCTCAAAGAGATGTCAGCACGAGTGACGGGGCCCGATAGGGCCGAAGCCTGCCAGGGTAGCGGGATCGTCCGAAAGGGTTACCGCTGGCCTCGAACATAAATGGCTAAGGAAGGAACACGGGTGGGTTTTAGTCAGTAAGAGTCTGACACTCCCTTCTGCTCCACCCAGAGCGGGAGGGGTCATTTGATGATTTACCATCCTCAAAAAAAAAAGGGGTGGGTTGACATGTGTATTCTTCCCGTCTTAACCTTATGGTACACAGACTTGGTCTTTGACTAACATCCACAAGTCCAAACTCAAGGACTGCCAACGAGCAATGGAGCGCAGTATACTAGGTGTTAAAATAACGGATCGTGTTCGTAACACAATACTGCGCTCCAAAACAAAAATAGCTGACGTGGCCCAAAAAGCTGCCCAACTTAAATGGGACTGGGCAGGACATGTCTGTCGCATGCCGGACAAACTGGGCTCAAATAACACAGGACTGGTACATCTGTGCCCCGTGGTCCCTTCCGTAGTCCCTGGAAGGGACCACGGGGATTTTCATTCCCCGTGGTCCCTCCGAGAAATATAATGCTGCCGAATTAAAATGGTCGTTTCTGCCGTAGTCCCTGGAAGGGACCACGGGGATTACCCTGAGACAGTTAGGCGGGATCGCGGCAAACCACGTAGGAGATGGCGGGACGAGCTGGATTGGTTCCGTCCAACCTGGAAGGAGGACGCGCGGGCTCGCTATAGATGGAAGAAGTGGAGGGAGACCTTTGAACAGGAGTGGGACAGCATAGGCTAGTATAAAAAAAAGTATCGCCTTGAACAAGGTGGAAATAATGGCGACATAATGGGAGAACTATCTTAACCGTATAGTTCGGTAGCGCCCCCGAATGGACCCGAACACACGAACCTCCGCTGGCTCAGTAACGGGTCCCATTGGACCTTGAAATGACGACATACGACACCCTTACTGATAATGTAAATATTGATTATGCTACCCATCAAATCTTATGAATGTGCGTTAATTAAGAGAGTTGGATAAAAAACTCATATGTTATCGCTATTCAATCTTCCATATTTAGCGCGCAAGTTTATTAATTTACCTTTATTAAATTCAAGTCTGTAAATGCGATAATCGCCATTTTGATGACAGTGGTGGTCGAGGCTAAAAAACATAAAAATTGGGGATTTCGAAAAGCCAAACTCCACCACAGGGGCAATAAATAATACATGATTTAATTATTTGACGAATTCATCCATTGTTCATGTTAAATAAGTAGTGGTAATGTAGTTTTTTGATATCTAAAGTCGAAGTTTCGCGCCAATCGTGCGTGTTTACATTTTTACTTTTCACAAAAGTCACACACTCACAATGTAGATAAGATGTAAAATGTGAAAAATATTATTACAAATATTATAAAAAACACGAAAATGCCCAAATCCTAACGTAATATTGAAACACAGGTCCAATAACACGTATTATTCATTACCACTACTTAATTTGTGTTCAAAATCGCCGACCATTGTTGTTTTTTTTTATCGTAATGATGTGCGAAAGCGATTATGCCAAACGATTTTTTTTTTTAATTTCGATTGACCCGAGTAATTAATATGACGAATGTTAGAAATCGATTCTCAGAAATTGAAATAAAATTATTTTAAGCATTAAATACAACAAGCATTATTTATAATAATGATTTATGCTTTCCTAATGTAATTTTAATCGTTTTTTGGACATTATATTGAAACTGAGTCAATAACAGAGGACCTATGACCATAGTCATTTATTCAATTTCGCGCCGAATTGTTTCTATATTTGAATTTATATTCGGAATTCGCTTGCTATTCAAAATTATTTTTATTTATTGTGCAATTATTAAATTTTGATACTTTCTAATAGTTTGCTACAGAATGCCCAGTATACATTTTTAGATAGGCTTAGCAAAAGTTTGGGAAATGATGATAGATTAATTAAGTATTCCGCAAACACTTCATTTCATTATGTTTTGTTAGCTGTATGAGCTTGGTAGTTTTTATTTATCTTAGTTTACTTGAGTAATAGAAATTGTTTACTTTTTGTGGTAGTTTCCCAACGAAATTAAAAAAAAAACTGGCCAAGTGTATGTCGGACCATGCACAGCGAAAGGTCCCGTACTTGGGATAAATATTTACGCATGCACAGCGCATATCATTAATTTGATCGACTGCAGAAATAAGTTTGTATTTCATAAAAGTTCTCGAAAAAACTATAAAAATCCAAGTTAATTCTGCAGTTTTAAACGAAAATATCCCATATCTCAAAAACGATTGACTTTAAAAGTTAAGTCAATTAGAAACATCTTTATCATTTTAATTATAAGTTCCAACAATACCCCCCACACGCTTGTGTGCATAGATTTTTTTCAACACTCGGGTACATGCATGGGGAATGCTACCTCTAATTATGTTTATCGTAATTTTACTACACCATTTTGCGTGCATAGAATACGAATACGATATAGTGTTATTAACACTCGTTAACGTCTACGAGTAAAATGGTTAATGGCATTGACATCCGAACGCACGCACAGACTGACATGACGAAATTATGGGTTCCGTAAAAGTATTTTCAGATCATTTAAATTTTAAGAACTGTAATTGTCTGATTTCTAAATCAGACAATTACAGTTCTTAAAATTTTATCCCAAGCTACAGAACGGCAGCTTGGGACATAAGGAGTGCCTACTTCGTCCCACAACGCGCGTCCACGAAAACGCCCGCGTTAACCCTGTAAGAAAGGCTGGCCGGTGCAAATTGGTCAAAATCTAGATTTTACGGTTAGTTTAGGTTTGTACAGACGGCAGAGAGGCAGACCGACCGGCACATACACAGACGGCCACGTAACTTTTGTTTTAGTTACTAAGAAAATATATTTAAAACCCCACAACAAGCCCTTTCATTTGATATGTCACACAGAGGTACAGCAAAGATTTTTTTTTTCTTCTAGTTTGCCCCCCAAGAGTGACCCCATTTTCAAAATTAATTTATTTACGTTACACGTCCGTCTTTGGGTGACAGAAATTCATATGTGTACCAAATTTCAATTTAATCGGTCCAGTAGATTCGAAGCAAATAAGAAAAGACAAGACCCACAGACACAAGTGATTCTGCAAGGGTTCCGTTTTTTCATTTGGACGTACGGAACCATAAAAAATTACACACCGGACCACACCGTACGTGTAGGTACGGTAATTAAAATGATTAATTTCAAAAATAAATTAATTCATGAAAAATATACCAAAGAGGATATATATAGTTTCTACACCTTTTTTATTTTTTTTTTGCAAATTCCGATTATCGATTAGGCTTTATGCAATTTTAGAATCGAAATAAGAAAACTGGACGGATGGTCAGCACTAAGAAGTGTCATGTCGAAACACAATTTTTTGTAATTTTTATCAAGACTTGATTGCGTTTTATAAGTAGTTTAAGTAATAAAAATGGTAAAAGTAAGAACGCGGAGAGAATGATAATATCTTTATTTTTCCCTTTCGCATATTTTCAGCAAGAGAATAGGTTGTTTATGTACATATTTCCAGCGAGTTTAAGGTGCCTACCTTTTGGATAGGTGTAGTAATACTTATTTTATACAACTTTCGTAGTAGACTAACGAAGTTTGACCGACCTCAACAAATAATTAAAGATATTTGCCACAAATATTTTGTATAAATAAGCGCGGAAAAATATTTTTCTTAATAAATTTGAATGCTGAAAGTTGATGTAATTTACTGAATTTCATGACCTAATTCGCAACATTCCGTCGAGTCAGCTGATATGTCATATGTCAAAATCTAGTCGAGCAGAGTGGTTAAGGTAATCAAATAAAATTGATAGTGTGACAGTCATTTTTGAAAATATAACAAGGTGATTCGAATTATATCGAATAAGCTAACATTATAAATGCGAAAGTTAGTTTTTGGAACGAAGTTCCTTATCGCGCGTTGCGAAAGGGGGCTAGACGGAAAAAATTAAGACCAAAAGTTGGAACGACACTTTTTTTTTTACAATAAAATTTTATTACAATTCCTTCACTAATTAATCGAAAGGAACTTCGTTCCATCCGGGTGTCCCTTGACACCTCTCAAGTTTTTTTGTTTGTTACGCTTTCACGCTAAAACAGCTGAAAGGAATAGGATGAAAATTGCCACACGAATAGTCCATGACCTGGGTAAGAACATAGGCTACTTTTATCCTGGATTGCAGACGAATTCGTGGACAACAACTAGCAATAATATAGTATTACCCTGGTGTGCACTTATAGTTTTAACGTAAAAAAGAATAATTATGTGGAATATGAAGCGGCAATGGGCCAATGGTAAAAGCGCAGACGGGTGTGAAAGATTGTGGGTTTGATGTCCACCAGTTTCACTACACTTTGACGTGAGCCCTCACTTAGCACAAGTATCCACCTATACGTAAGCAACCCAAATAGCAAACTACGAGTATCTATTAAAGGTTTTATGAGCACTAAAATAACACCACAAACAAACATTCACATCCGAAAATATTTCCGCTATCAAACCTAACCTCATTTGCTAAACCAAACCTTAAAAATGAAAAAAAAAATGAAATGAGGTTAGGTGAAAATGAGGCTAGGGGTCCACTTTATATAAAAAAAAAAACATGAAAAGTTCAGCCATAAGGCCAAATGCTCACCGAGGCAGTTAAATAGCTAGGCCATACAAAGCGTTATCATACGAGCAAGTTCACAAGAATTGGTAAACTTCCTTAACTTCTCGAGTGAGGTTTGGCTTTACTTAGGTATCAATTCCTGGTACAAAATAACAGTGTTTTACCTGTTTCGTTTCTAGTTTGCGCATTGTTGTTTATTACACACATTTTACAGACATTATTTCTTCGATCAGCTTGAAAGTTTCCAGGATCCGTTCGTTACACGTGATCACGATAAAAGCATTTAGTTAAACAGTATCTAACTTTTTAACCGTCTTCAAAGAAGGACCTCTTTCTCTCGGTTAAAAGTAAAGTTCTATGTTCGTCTGCATGTTTTTTTACTTGTGTTTAACGTCTAGAATCACGTAAATCGGGCCAGTAATCACGGAGAATTCGTTATCCGTGATTACTGGCCCGATTTACGTGATTCTTTTTTCAAGCAAGAAGCTCACACGGTCCATATAAAATTAATTGCTTTGGTAGCTCTCGAGTAAACTTCAATAATACGTATTTAATTCCCCTTGGTGTATGTTAATCCTACTAATATTATAAACGTGAAAGTTTGTATGGATGGATGGATGTTTGTTACTCTTTCGCGCAAAAACTACTGAACGGATTTGGATGAAATTTGGCACACAGATGGTTTATAACCAGGATTAACATATAGGATACTCTTTATCCCGATGTTCCCACGGGATCGAAACTTATGCGGGTGAAACCGCGGGGCGCAGCTAGTGATATTATAAAACTTCCTGACAATGTTGTTTACATAGCAAGTAGCGGTATACAAATTTGTGTAGGGTACCCACCCTACACAAATTTGTATATTAGGTACAATTAATTATAATTATTAATTTGTATAAAACAATTTACTAAAAAATAAATAAACTTTTTGCATAAGACAACCGACATCCAAAATGAACAATACAAAGTGAAAAATAACTTTTCGAAAGTCGGTAGCAAAAATACGAAACCAAAGACAAGAAAAAAAAGTTTTACAGGAGTTACATTACATAGGAAAAAAAGGTCTTCAGCCAAGCTTTTCTTTGCATTTTCACAATGTCGGTAGAACGTCACGTGAAAAGGACATGCTTTTATTTATATTCCACTGTTACTTAATTATTGGTAGCATTAAAGGTGCGAAAGTGTACAGTCGAACGTATGCTATTTGTTTTACAAGGAAAAATATTTATTGAATTCACCCACATCATCATTCTCTTGACTTTATCCAATTTATTGGGGTTCAGCGTAAGATGCCTTTTTCTGCCGTACTTATATTTTCTACTAGCACCGCCCCGCGGTTTCAACCGCATAAGTTTCGATCCCGTGGGAATATCGGAATAAAAAGGAACCTATGTGTTAATCCTGATTATAAACTGTCATTCATATAATATTTTATCTAAATCCGTTTAGCAGTTTTTGCGTGAAATAGTAACAAACATCCATCCATCCGTACAAAAATTCACGTTTATAATATTAGTAGGATAGTATTAGTCGTCATCTCAGTAGTCTTGGTCTTCCCCTACTGATAAAGCCATCCACATTCATACTCAAAACTTTTTTAACGAAAAATATTCATATTTCCACTACACTGCAAATATTCTTTTAATTTTGTTGCTTGATAACTTTAAAGCGTTTTGCATACTTGAGAGAATGATGTAAAAACATTGACAACACAGCACATTCACAAAATTGTTTAAAAGTAATTGCAAGTTAGCTGCCCGTATACCAAATAGTTTGTTCAACTATACTATCTCGTTTGTTCAAATGAGCAAATACACGTGCTTTTTCAGACCATACAGTTATTATAAGAGGAAGATTTATTCCCGGAAATATGGGCTGTCTTCTCATCTCAAGTACAAATAGCTGAAGTTAAGCACGTACTCTGTGTTAATAGTAACATACGATTTTATATTTATGTATTTATGACTGTTGCTGATATTAAACGATGGTTAAACTACTTTACTATCTCCCGGGAACTGGAACGATAGTGATTGAAGTGTCAAAATTAAACACAAGTCAAGTGATTCGATTTCCAGCAGTTTACGAACGCTTGACAATTTAATATCAAATTCTAGTGTTGATTTCCGTACTAGAAACTGGGTGTAGAAGTCATTTTTACCAGTTATACTTGTATGCTGCAAGTACCACTTATACGAGTATGTCCTTTTTTGGGTGGTAAATCATCAAATAACTTTTCCCGCTCTGGGCGGAGCGGGAGGGCTACTGACTAAAACCCACCCGTGTTCCTTAAGTTGGCTGTGCCAGGCAGACCACTTATATGCTCAATATTAAATATCAACAAATCAAAAACATAGCTAGGTACTTAAACAGCTAAATTCGCCAATCGCCATCCGCACTGAAGTGTATCATCTAATTTTTTCGATTGCACTCGATTTTCCGTCACTTTTCCTCTTGTTAAAGGCTCGCCTGTACATTCACGGAGGGCAAATTGTTTTCTATTTAGTCCGCATGAGTTCACTGACTCCTAAAGTGAGAACGATACGGGCATATAAAAGAAACGAACTGTTGCCAGTACAGTAAATTAATTAGGAAATGTATCTACTTGGTTACAGGTAGGTTACAAGTGCGATGTGCAAAACATGGTGGAGTTTATAGATAGTAGAAGGACTACATGCTCGTTTGTTTCGTTTTAATCAACTCTGCTAAATGCAGTCCACTGCTGGACATAGGCCTCTCCCAGACTGCGCCACAACACCCTGTCCTCCGCCTTCCGCATCCCAGCCACCTTCTTTAGGTCGTCCGTCCGTCCGTCCATCTAGCTATTTATTGAAAGCCCTTCGTTTTGTAACATAATTAATGATCATATGATTATCCTCGTTAATAAACATGCATCTCCTTAGTTTGAGGACCTGACTTTGGTCCAAGTTAACGCGATGGGTATTGAGTTCCTCTGTTTAGAAAGATTATTTAAAGCCTTGAAATATTGTTAGGAAAGTTCAGTCAATACCTTTGCATGATTTAATACAATTGAGGTATTACAAGCAATACTTAGGGAAACAATGTCTCGATATGATATTTAATCAACACCTAAATTAACATTTCTGCGAATTCACTCTGCCCTTGGTGTATTTCACCCACATTTTCATTCCTGCTTTAATATAAACACGACGTGAAAAGATTATTGTGTACGGACTTATTTATACACACGGGGGTGAAACAATTTTCAAGGTAGCTCGGTGCCAGTTTGTGGGATTTGTCACAATGTTGTCTTGTCATTTAATTTTTAACGATTTTAATATTAAATTGTAACTTCGTATGCTTATTCGTAATTTCTCTACTTGATGTTTGTACGCCGTTAACGGCAAAACATAGAGATCTCTGTTTATTCTATTTTATTCTGATTCTATTTCAAACACCTATTTCTACACCTATGTTTAACAGATAAAAAAAACTTTGACTTTGTTTATTTCGGTATGCTTAAATATATTACATGCCTTTTTTTTTTTTTTTTTCAGGATGGGAAATCATCAAATGACTCCTCCCGCTCTGGGTGGAGCAGGAGGGAGTGTCAGACTCTTACTGACTAAAACCCACCCGTGTTCCTTCCTTAGCCCTTTATGTTCCAGGGCAGCGGTAACCCTTTCGGATGATCCCGCTACCCTGGCAGGCTTCGGCCCTATCGGGCCCCGTCACTTCTGCTGACATCTCTTTGAGGCGCATGTGGAACACATACGCGCCGTCCGGCACGAGCCTAGTCCTGATCGGACGGTGAGTTACCCATTACTCACCGCCCGCAGGCCCGCGCCTACGGTGGCCGGGAGTCGTCACGCGGCTCCCGACGCCCGGAGCGTCTCCCGCGGCGGCTGAGGCGTGAGGTGCGTTCCCTCGCCCACCCCGCCACCTCCTTCGCTAGCATGACTGCTTCGCAGAAGGAGGCGACTGCCTCCCACTCCCTCTCGCCCCGGACCATGGCTTGAACCAGAGCCGGACGCGAGATATTACTTGCCTTAGTCTGTCATCAAATATTAAGCTAAATATTAAGTTAACGTTTTCATTAATTTGTTTATATTCTCATCATTTATTCAAAGAATATAAAAATTATAAATTAGTTTTTTTGTGTTTTTATTGGAAATTGCTTAAAAAGACATTGATCGTAAAAAATATGGAAAGCCATTAATCAAGCTGAAACCATTTTTTATCTCATTGAAGAGTCACATCACAAGTCACAACATCTTATTAAGTGCCTACATTATCAAAGGGTTAGTTACTCCAAACGTTTATAAACGAGTACTAAGTATTTTTAACATTCAACATTTTAAAGTAATAAATAATTCACAGTCGATAAGAAACACATTGGAATTCCAAATAACGTAGGTACATTTTCGCCACGATAACATCAAATTGATTACCATAAATTTTGTAAGTATATTACACTAAAATATCTTTCCCCAGACCCACGGAGTCGTTTACACCTTATTGAACAATTTATGTTATGTACTAAACGTTTATAGCTCCACTAAGGATGTGTTATAGCACCATTTTTGTGATAAACAATATCCAAGGGTTAAACAAACCTTAGCGTTACACCAAAGAAAGAATATCTATTTTGTAGAAAACTACATGATAAACCTTACGCCTATATTTACCGAAGGAATAGAAGATGTAATATTTCACCACGTCATCGCCATCGCCCGAGACAGTATTGTCAGACTCCGGGCTGTACTAAGTGATGGGGTCCGCTAGGGCCGATGCCTGCCAGGGCTGCGGGTTGTTCGAAAGAGATACCGTGGCCTTTGGCACAGGCAACTTAAGAAACACGGATAGGTTTTAGTCAATAAAAACCTGACAATTCTCCCGCTACTCGCGGGAGAAGTCATTTGATGATTTCCCACTCAAAAAAAAAAGACTCCAGGTTTACTGCAAAATTCCTATTGGAAAACCCCAATCACACGGAGTTCGACCTGGGAATTTAACCTAGGACTATACCAAAGAGGGAGATCCAATACTATGTAAAGCTTTTTTTTTTCGTTTTTTTTTCATTCCATATGCAATCGGTCGTCAAACCATAAGCAAATTCGTTCCATGACAAATGGCGATGTGGTGAAGCAGCCAGTGCTGCGCCTCCTACTAATAAAAGGTGGTTCCTTTTCAGCCTTTTCACCACCGCTGTCGGGTTTAACAGTTCAGTAACTAGTGTGTTTGGATGCAAAGTTAGGCGTTCCTTGTGTTGTATCTTGTACCGCTCGATTTCATAGTTTACTGATGGCATTTGTAGATAATCGTGGATTTCATCGTTCCTAACAAACCAAGGTGCATTTACTATGGATCTTAGGATACCGTTTTGGACTCTTTGTAGGCAAAGTATGTTGATATTGCTTACAACGCCCCACAATTGAATCCCGTAGGTCCATAATGGCTTAAGGACCGAGTTGTAGATCAGGAGTTTGTTGTCCACAGAGAGCACAGAATTTCCTTCCATGAGCCAATACAGGTTGCGGAACTTATGGGTTATCTCGTCCCTTTTATTCTTAATGTGATGCTTCCATGTTAGACGCCTTTCTAAGTGGAAGCCAAGGTACTTCAAGCAGTGATGTGGTTAGACTTGGATGCACTGGCACGTATCCGCCACTTACGGAACCAATTTATGGGTATCGTCTAGCTGTTTTTAGATTCAATTACTGGCTTTTTTTGGGTTGTCATCAACTGATAAATAGGCAATGTCGTCGGCATATGTTGCTATTATTATGCCATCCAATGTGGGTAGATCTGATGTAAATATGTTATACAACATTGACCCAAGAATAGATCCCTGCGGTACACCATCTTTCACTTCGAACAATATGGATCTTGCTTCGCCCTGTTTTATTTGGAAGCAGCGGTTGGATATGTATGATTGAATGAGCAGGAACATTGAGTGCGGAAGACTCTCCTTCACTTTAGCCAGCAATCCTTTGTGCCAGACATGGTCAAAAGCTTGTTGTAAATCAAGAAATGCCGCTGAGCAATACTTTTTACACTCAAACTCAACTCTTACTTCTAATGTTGAGTGAGATTTCCTAAAGCCAAACTGGTGAGACGGCACAACATCATTGGCGTCCATGCACGGTTTCAATCGGTTAAGGAATATCCTCTCCCATAGTTTGGACAGTACAGGCATTAAGCTTATCGGCCGATATGACAAGGCTTCATGTTCAGGTTTACCTAATTTGTGGATTCTTCATCTTCTTCTTCTTCAACTTCAGAGATTTTCCACAGATCAGGAAAGTAAGCTTTTCGAAAGATTACGTTGAAAAGACTAGCTACTATGTAAAGTGATAAAAATATTTTACTAGAAGAGAACCAAGACAAGAGGTACTGGTTACCTATCCAAAGTTCCAAAAAAATAGGTTTCCACATTTTATACATTTAATTATAAGCAAATTTCCTATACATATTACACTTTTGTATACGAATTTTACTTAAAGTATTAAAGGGTTAGTAGGTGTATCATTGGAGCCTTTTAACACAAATCTTCTTTGTACCGGCTTAAAATAAGCTCTATCATCGCCAAATATCTTCATATCACCAGAAATCTTCATGTCTTGTTTGGATGACACGCTATTATTGTTAACACCATTGTCGATTTTTTTCTTTATTTCAATGTCTTCATTTGTAGAATTTATAGTTGAATTTGAAGCCATTTTCCTTAACTTATGTATTTCCACTAATTTGTTTATTGATCTCATGTCTTCGGCGTCGGTTAAGATATCGTCACTTGCAATGTCATTTCCAATTAGAAATTGATCATTTTGATTTTCTAAAGGATCGGTTGTGGCAACCAATTTAGGACTTGAGCTTACGTATGCAATTTCTTTGTCAACATTAGCTTTAAAACTGTTCATTAGTTCATCCTCCGGATGATAAGGGTTGTCAAGACTGCCTTTCTTTAAACTTCTTCGAGCAAGTTGACTTGCAAACTTTTGTACGATCTCTGAATACATCACACCTTCGAAAATGTTTACCAAATCCTCTGATTCTATTTGTATTTTTATCTTCTCACAGTTTGTAACTAAGAATGCTAACGAACCCACTGAAAATAAACAAAATCAAATTGTATAAATATATACAAGTTATACCCGTATGTAATTATAATTTTAGATTTGTTACTTACAGGCAAAACATAAAAGCAGTTTCATTTTGGAGCAATCTGGAAACAACACAAGAAATACTTAACGATAATATTACAGTTGGCTATAAAGTACAAACGCGTCGTAAATGCATGCCATGAAATTGAATCATTCACGAATTATATAACCATCTAAGAGCATAATTATGTATTATCGTTAAAGTTTTTAATTACTCATTAACACTTAGTAGGTACCCTTTAAACAGTATCAGCACAAAGGCTAAGATGTTGGAATTCTGATCAAAGGGCGTGTGTTCGAAACTAGCTAAATGAGGGACCTATTTACAGACGCCAGCAGGTCAAGCTACCCGAAACTGTCAATTTTTTCCAATTAACCTTGAATCTTAATGCTTTAGTAATAAAGTTGATAATATTAAAGAAATTTGACAGATTGTAGTAGCTTGATGTGCTGGCGTCTGTACTATTGCTATTCCTTATAACCCCTTGGTAATAGGAAAACTATATAGTGATTTGCAAATCAAACTTTCATAATGTGTAAAATTTAAAGCAAGTTGCAGGAACTCAGGAAGCCTGGCTTTTAAGATGTTGTAGAACAAATTGAAAAATGTATATATAAAAAAATAATAGATATAAATTATTATTGTAACCGCGCTGTTACAACTAGGAAGACACCGGGCACGTTCATTTTATATTTAAGGCTCAAAGTAGTTTGCAAAACATTCAATATTTTTTTCTATTTGTCACGAATTCGTGAGGGATTTAGAGTATCAGTATAACCAGATTCAACCTTCAATGATATTTATAACGCATGTGATGGATAGCTTCCCTAGAGTTTTGCTATTTTATATTACGGATACAAATGTCGTAACTCATTCTTTGGTTGACGTTTATGGTACATTTACGGATATGCAGGGATTTCTAGAAACTTCATGTCTCTTTGGGTTGGCAAACATCCAATTGGAACATCTGAACATCGAATGATACTGTGTTTGATAACTTGTTGCAAAAGTTTTACAACGATTGGGAAATAATTTGAGTTTGTCTTTTTCCTAAAAGGTTATTTGAAGGATACTTATACATTTCATGTAAGCACTACGGCTAAAAGGTCTCCTTTTGATTGTTATCCATCGATCCAGATCACGATATAAGCATAAGGTCATTATTGAATTCAGCCTCTCTGTCAAATACAGATTAGAATTCTATTTATCTAGGTAATGAATTCCCAGAAAATCCGATGAAGACGCTTTCTATTTGACATGAATGTTTTTGGAACATTATTAATCTAGTATGTACCTAAATATCACCAAAGGTCACCTCTTTTCCACCCGCATTTGTGGCACTTTCACTAATTAAATACCTTTTTAGCTGATAGTGTAAGTGACGCAAACGCGTTTTGTTCGCCTAGATAACGCGCTTTTGGAACATTAAACCTACTTCAGCATGAAATTCGTTTTTTTCCTCTTACATTAGTCCCTAGTCACATACGACTCCCAAACACAGTTTGGCGCAGTAATTACACTTATAAAGTATTATTCCAGCATGTTGTATCGGCTATCCAAAGAGTTCCAACTTTTGTTTAGAGGTCACGAGTACGCGCGCGACTGTGATAAAACAGTAATCAAGTGGAGTTTTATATCTATCATTAGAAAGAGCAATTTTGGCATTAATTATAAAAACAACCGAATAAATCTGCCATCATTATTCACAATAGAAGTCTGCATATTAGTTGCCAAAAAATGCTTCTGCAGTGATATTTTCAAGAGTACAGGCGTTTGTACTTATATCCCAAAATAATATCTATTTATTATGAGTGATAGGTATAGTTTACATAGCAGAAGAAGTGTCCTAATCCTTTTTAAAATAACTAAATGTGGTACTAAGTGCCACTAAGTTTTCCCGAGTGGAAATACCTAGGTACTAAACTTCGACAGGCTTACTCTATGCAGTGAGCCCCGCTTAGCATTAACCTACCTACATTTGGATCTCATAACGTGGCAAAGGCGATTTAAAAATGTTAGCTGGGTGTTTAGGCATGTACCTACTATAAGTTTGTAAGTAATATGCAATTAGTCAGGGAAAGGATTTATTAAACAAATTGAGTACCAGCTTAAATTGTCCTTATATTCATTTAAATTGTCCTTATGCAATGGCACGGCACCACCCACGTTAATTTGCTGAACCATTAATGTTCGTGGTTATACATTGTTAATCCATACTCCGTAGCCAATAATAGCATTTCCCGTCGCGCTAATAATAGGGATGTTAATATTCCCGAAATAGTGTTACCGCACTAAAACATTATAATCAATATTTCTCCTATCGTAGTAATTGCCTAGTTATGTGCAACATTTCCGTTGTTATTGGGTAGATAAGTAGAACTAGAGAATTAGTCTGTATGTTGGGGCTCGGGGTACGAATTCCAGAGTGGAGACTAGATAACTGTTTAATTTACCTTTGTTCAATAATGTTGTATCCATGTGTAGCCCACAAAATTATAACACATTGGGTACTTATGTACTTACACATCGATACATTATTATGGACCACAAATTGTAGACAATCAAATTATTTTTTGTCGATGTACATGTTTTTGGAGGCTGACTGTAGGCACCCCCCAGTTTGAGATGAGACTTAATTTAAAACGTACTAAGAAAGTCTTTCTAATGCTACAATATACCTTGACGTGACTCAGCATACGTAATGCCGAATTGGACTTGAAAAATCCTTTCAAAATTCGATATCTGGCCGACTTCAGCAATAGTGGTAAACATGCATTATTTTTTTTTTCGTTCCGTTAGCCTATATTTTCCCACTGCTGGGCAAAGGCCTTATTTATCTTTAGACCCAAATTTAAACATTCGAGCCATTTTTAAATTTTGAACTATAATCCGACAATTGTATTAAGATTTAAGAGAACTGAAGAGTCATGCATTAAGTACTTTACGTTTTTCGGAATAGCGTTCAAAATACAGTAACTGGCTCGAAGGTTTAGGCTACGTGTAAAGTTAGAACACGTTTTGTAGTAATACGGATTACCTATCTTAATCTAGGTTACAGCACTCTTCTAACACATATAGATACGACTTGACATGACTCTATAAATAATAAATTGTATTAACAAAATAAAAATATATAATATATATACATAAATAACTATATATAATAAATATATATATATATATACGCGTCGACTTGACAACCTCCTCCGTTTTTTTTTTCGTCGGTTAAAAATGCTGATATTGTAAACATTGGCCTTCATACATAAATTCCGATCGCGGACGACTTCATAAAAAATGTACCAGAAATAACTCTTTTCCTTCATTCAACCCTGCTACTGGAACTTTAAAATACATTAACTTTTCATCAGCATTCTATTTTCATTTAATTCTGTTTAATACATGTAGGTACATGGGGCTGAGGGGCCCGTGGCTAAACAATAACAGCCACACAGGTCGATCGATCAGGTTAAGCTACGCATGCTGCGGTTGGTCTGTGGATGGGTGACCATCTTTACGTACCGAGAAGGGTAGTCAGAAGCCCGAAAGTCTGACAACCAGTCTTACCAAAGAGACCTCCACAACCCAGTTACTGGGTAATACGGTAGTATGGTACGGTACGGTACAGTACGGTACTACGGTTGTGAAGGTAAGATAGGCAGTCGCTCCATGTAAAATACAGGTACTCAGCTGCATCCGGTTAGACTGGAAGCCGAAAAAAAAACTCAATTGATCCATAGATTTATGTTCGCATAATATATGGATAACGACATAATGTATGGAACTGATTTTTTTTTTTTTCACGATTTTAGGATTGGCCCCGTTGTAGAAGTTGTTCATAATGATGAGTACAATGACCCCTTTTAAGGATTAAAACGATCAAAATTTAACGGTGTGTGCCGAAAGACGTGCACTGCTGGACACAGGCCTCCCCCAAGCACCTCGACTTCGACCGGTTCTGTGCTTTCCGCATCCAGCGGATTCCTGCGGCCTTCACAAGGTCATCGGTCCACCTCATGGGAGGCCTTGCAACACTACGTCTTCTGGTACGCGGTCGAAACTCCAGAACCTTTCGGCCCCGTCCAATTACTACATATTTTAACACAAAACATGATCATTATTGTCCTCATCATTACCTTCCTAAAATGTTGTATTTCCTAAACGAGTCCCACGCTAATAAGGTACATGACACGAATGTTGCCATTACCTTCAGAAACATGTCTATCATAAAAGTAGATCTAAAACTGTCATATCGAAATGTACGATTAAGGTATTCCGGGAACTATGTAATGGAGTTCCATTACTTCACATCGTACAGCCACGTGACAAAATATGTTCACATTTGGGGTTATACAATAACACCCGGACAATCAATGTCTTATTAATGCCGATGCCTTGATCAAAATCGATGGCGACCGTCGAACTACTATCCATGACGTAGTTAAGATACTACGTCATGGATAGTAGTAATCCATGACGTAGTATCTTATGCTGCAGTACCACGGTCCGTTAACAGACAGGTCGCGCCAGATGTTACCCACACCTTTCGAGGCCTATCGCAGCCCGTGCCGAGCATTCCCACGGGGTGTGTCGGCCTGGTGCCGCCGCTTTTCAAACATGTCAAGTGATACGGAGCACATGGCTGCGCTTGCAGCTGGTCAGTGGTAAACAAAGCAAAAAGAAAGCAGAAGAAACGCACCTGTACAGCAAGCGCTTTATGCGATGGTTCCTGCCTGCCAGCCTGACTTGCTGCGACTTGACCTGTGAGACAGCGGACCGTGGGACCGCAGCATTAAACGAGGAACATCTTACTGCAAATTGCATCAGATTTCAACATTTCTTTCATCTTTTACCTACGCGAGAAAATCGTTGTTGAATCGTATTTCTTTCTGCACGTGACTGTACAGGTGAAGTGTAATGTCGTGTCTACGTGTCATAGGATTTTCGCAGTGTCACCGATACCTACTGAGTGAACTCTAGGAAAATGGACGTTTAGGTCGAAGAGACTGGCACATAAATATTTATTATTGAACAACATTTTTGGAGTTTTTAGATTGCTGTAATCTTGAAATCCTGACTCCTGTAGCCACAGAAATATGTAGAAGCTACTTCAAAAATTTTCTTACGGCAGGCCTGATTTTGTAAAGATAGAGAAAATATTTCATAAAAATATTATAAACGTGAAAGTTTGTATGGATGGATGTTTGTTACTCTTTCACGCAAAAACTACTGAACGGATTTGGATGAAATTTGGCACACAGATGGTTTATATCTAGGATTAACATATAGGATTATCCCGAAACTTATGCGGGTGAAACCGCGGGGCGCAGCTAGTTTATCATAAAATTCTATGATCGATAGGAAAACTTATTAATCAAGTCACAAAAGACTCTTCACGTGACCAGAGGGCTGGCCTGTTTCTTGGCCAAAGAATTAGCATCGCCATACAACGTGGCAATGCTGCCAGCCTTTTGGGCACTGTTCCTGTTGACAGCGATGCGGACGAATTTTTTGATGCCCTATGATTCTTTTTTTTTTCACTTGTACATATGTATTATTATTTTAGTCACAGAATATTGAAGTAGTTTACCACTAAGTAATTTCTTAATGACTTGAAAACATAAACGCAATTAAAGTTGTGTGAAGGCCAATTATGAACTGCTTCTTATGAATTTAAGCTGATAGATATCAATTAGTTCACAAACATTTCAAACTGCACAATAAGCGTCTAGATACTTTACGAAATTACTTAAAATGTTTATATTTCGCTTGAAATATTAATATTTATTCAATGGTTCAGTTTTGTGACTTTCATAACTTTAGATGAGTAAATTCGTAGAACATTTTTGTGGATTTTATGTATTCTTAGGTCTGATTTTCCAATAATCAGATGATTTTTGTTGCAGGAATAAATATTAATATTTACAGTTTTTGTATAGAAAATATAATAATAATAAATACTTTAGTTCAGACCATGGTGTCCATTTTGTTAGTAACAATGTTCTTATAGACTAGTGTTGTAATACTTAAAAGTGCCCACAACACCAAACATACAAAAGAAAGTAAACTCTACAACAATCACTACTGCGCCATTCTATGACAAATGGTGCAGCAATGATTGATGTTATTACAGTCCAGCCGACTAACGATCATGCTAAGGATGCTGTTGGCGCTGCCGCGTACTCTACGCACCAGGGATGCGCATCTTTTACGCATCGTAGCGTAATAGCAGTCTACGCGATGTTCAGCAAACATCCCTGATGCACTACAGAATCGCCGCAGCCCCATCAGCACCCTGAACGCATTATTAAATTGGACTCGGAGAGCACTGTAAGACTTTTGGGTATAGTCGGCCCACAGGCTGCACGTGTAGAATGATGTACAATAAGAGCTAAAAAGTATAATTTTGACTTCTGTTGAACAACGTGCAAACCTGCCTGCTACCATGTTCGCCCACACTGCCAGCGCCCTCCGTTCCCTCTCGATGTCATCATTGTCCTTGAGGTCCAAAGTCAGCATACGTCCTAAGTACTTAAATTTAGACACCCTACGAAAAGCTGTACCATTATTTATTATTTTTTTATTTATTTTATGTTTGTATTGATATTGAAATTGTATAATAATATATATATGCTAACACAATTTTTGATTTTGATTTTACTGTAAATTATTTAATATTGTTTAAATTGATTTTAATTCTGTTTCGGTGTCTGTGGTCTACGTACCAATTGATTTTAATATGATTTAATTTATTGTATGGATTATTATTATCTGAAATAAATGAATTATTATTATTATTATTTATTATTAAGCGTAATGTTGGGAAACACTTTACCTGTACTGTTTCCTCTGGCCTCAAAGACCTTCACTTTTGAGTGGATTATATTTTAATCCGTGTTGCACGACATACTCGTATGCTTCACAGATGGTAAGCAGTTTCTTAATGCTACATACCGATGCACTAACTAGCACCATGTCATCATCATAGCTTATATTTACATTAACCCCGTTTTTGTGACAACCTACCCGGGTGCTACTGAGTGTCACAATCAGATCGTTCATATACAGGTCGAAAAGGGTTGGTGAGGACAATCCCCCCTGCCTCACCCCGCACTCCAACCTGTACGATTGCGACATAGTTCCCGACCATCGCACGCCATTGACCTGATTTCCGTACCAGTACTTGCAGATGTTTATGAGTTCTATTGGTAGATTAGTGTTTTCTAACTTTTTTCATAGCGTATCATAGGAAACCAGGTCAAAGGCTCTCGAAAGATCAAGAAAGCATGCATGAACTGCAGTTTGACGTTTTGTGTAGTATTTGACAGCATGCTTAACACACAAAGCACTTTCAGTGGATAGTCCGCCCCGGAAGCCGAACTGATTGTTATGAAGTTCAAGTGTTTGGTCAGCAGCTGACCAAACACATTGAACTTCATTGTAATACCTATCGTTAAAAATAAGATAGCTGATCTATCAGATAGGAATAACTACAGACCTATCTCTCTTGCCACAGTGATATCGAAGGTATTTGACAGCATGTTGAATGCTGTCAAATACCTAATTTGACAGCATTCAACATGCTGCCAAATAACGATAGGTATTACAATTGTTTTAATCATCTCTTCAGGCAGATATGAGTGACTTAGACAAAGGTTAAACAGCATAGCCAACAATCTCGGTAAGTGGGGTCCAGCATGCTGCAGATGTTCAATACTTAACCCGTCATGGCCGGGAGATTTGCCTCTAGTCTCTGATTTAATTATCAACTTCACTTCTTTAGTTGTACAAATAAATACGTAAATATATAAATATGTGAAACTGTCATAATTATTCTTCAGATAAAAGTTATCTGACTATTGAAAAATCAACCCTAAATAACATATTCGAATCAAAAAAGGTTTCACAAAAAAGGATTCCTTAACCGTCTACATCTTTCAATAAAGTACTTTAACCACTCTGCTCGACTAGATTTTGACATATGACATATCAGCTGACTCGACGGAATATTGCGAATTACGTCATGAAATTCAGTAAATTACATCAACTTTCAGCATTCAAATTTATTAAGAAAAATATGTCTCCGCGCTTATTTTATACAATATATTTGTGGCAAATATCTTTAATTATTTGTTGAGGTCGGTCAAACTTCGTTAGTCTACTACGAAAGTTGTATAAAATAGGTATTACTACACCTATCCAAAAGGTAGGCACCTTAAACTCGCTGGAAATATGTACATAAACAACCTATTCTCTTGCTGAAAATATGCAAAAGGGAAAAATAAAGATATTATCATTCTCTCCGCGTTCTTACTTTTACCATTTTTCTTACTTAAACTACTTATAAAACGCAATCAAGTGTTGATAAAAATTACAAAAAATTGTGTTTCGACATGACACTTCTTAGTGCTGACCATCCGTCCAGTTTTCTTATTTCGATCCAAAAATTGCATAAAGCCTAATCGATAATCGGAATTTGCAAAAAAAAAAATAAAAAAGGTGTAGAAACTAAATATATCCTCTTTGGTATATTTTTCATGAATTAATTTATTTTTGAAATTAATCATTTTAATTACCGTACCTACACGTACGGTGTGGTTAGATGGTGTGTAATTTTTTATGGTTCCGTACGTCCAAATGAAAAAACGGAACCCTTGCAGGATCACTTGTGTCTGTGGGTCTTGTCTTTTCTTATTTGCTTCGAATCTACTGGACCGATTAAATTGAAATTTGGTACACATATGAATTTCTGTGACCCAAAGACGGACGTGTAACGTAAATAAATTAATTTTGAAAATGGGGTTACTCTTGGGGGGAAAAATAGAAAAAAAAATCTTTGCTGTACCTCTGTGTGACATATCAAATGAAAGGGCTTGTTGTGGGGTTTTAAATATATTTGCTTAGTAACTAAAACAATAGTTATGTGGCCGTCTGTCTATGTGCCGGTCGGTCTGCCTCTCTGCCGTCTGTACAAACCTAAACTAACCGTAAAATCTAGATTTTGACCAATTTGCACCGGCCAGCCTTTCTTACAGGGTTAACGCGGGCGTTTTCGTGGACGCGCGTGTGGGACGAAGTAGATACTCCTTATTTTTAAGAACTGTAATTGTCTGATTTCTAATTTAAATGATCTGAAAATACTTTTACGGAACCCATAATTTCGTCATGTCAGTCTGTGCGTGCGTTCGGATGTCAATGCCATTAACCATTTTACTCGTAGACGTTAACGAGTGTTAATAACACTATATCGTATTCGTATTTTAAGCACGCAAAATGGTGTAGTAAAATTACGATAAACATAATTAGAGGTAGCATTCCCCATGCATGCACCCGAGGGTTGAAAAAAATCTATGCACACAAGCGTGTGGGGGGTATTGTTAAAACATATAATTAAAATTATAAGGATGTTTCTAATTGACTTAACTTTTAAAGTCAATTGTTTTTGACATATGGGATATTTTCGTTTAAAACCGCAGAATTAACTTGGTTTTTTTACAGTTTTTTCGAGAACTTTTATGAAATACAAACTTATTTCTGCAGTCGCTCAAATTAATGATATGCGCTGTGCATGCGTAAATATTCATCCCAAGTACGAGACCTTCCGCTGTGCATGGTCCGACATACACTTGGCCAGTTTTTTTTTAAATTTCGTTGGGAAACTACCACACAAAGTAAACAATTTCTATTACTCAAGTAAACTAATATAAATAAAAACTACCAAGCTCATACAGCTAACAAAACATAATGAAATGTAAAGTGTTTGCGGAATACTTAATTAATCTATCATCATTTCCCAAACTTTTGCTAAGCCTATCTAAAAATGTATACTGGGCATTCTGTAGCAAACTATTAGAAAGTATGAAAAATTAATAATTGCACAATAAATAAAAATAATTTTGAATAGGAAGCGCATTCCGAATATAAATTCAAATATAGAAACAATTTGGCGCGAAATTGAATAAATGACTATGGTCATAGGTCCTCTGTTTCAATATATGTAATGTCCAAAAAACGATTAAAATTACATTAGGAAAGCATAAATCATTATTATAAATAATGCTTGTTGTATTTAATGCTTAAAATAATTTTATTTCAATTTCTGAGAATCGATTTCTGACATTCGTCATATTAATTACTCGGGTCAATCGGAATTTAAAAAAAAAATCGTTTGGCATAATCGCTTTCGCACATCATTACGATAAAAAAAAACAATAATGGTCGGCGATTTTGAACACAAATTAAGTAGTGGTAATGAATAATACGTGTTATTGGACCTGTGTTTCAATATTACGTTAGGATTTGGGCATTTTCGTGTTTTTTATAATATTTGTAATAATATTTTTCACATTTTACATCTTATCTACATGTGTGACTTTTGTGAAAAGTAAAAATGTAAACACGCACGATTGGCGCGAAACTTCGACTTTAGATATCAAAAAACTACATTACCACTACTTATTTAACATGAACAATGGATGAATTCGTCAAATAATTCAATCATGTATTATTCATTGCCCCTGTGGTGGAGTTTGGATTTTCGAAATCCCCAATTTTTATGTTTTTTAGCCTCGACCACCACTGTCATCAAAATGGCGATTATCGCATTTACAGACTTGAATTTAACAAAGGTAAATTAATAAACTTGCGCGCTAAATATGGAAGATTGAATGGCGATAACATATGAGTTTTTTATCCAACTCTCATAATTAACGCACATTCATAAGATTTGATGGGTAGCATAATCAATATTTACATTATCAGTAAGGGTGTCGTATGTCGTCATTTCAAGGTCCAATGAGACCCGTTACTGAGCCAGCGGAGGTTCGTGTGTTCGGGTCCATTCGGGGGCGCTACCGAACTATACGGTTAAAATAAATTTTCAAAGACGTCCCGTGATCCCTTTGAGCCCTGCTTTAAAATACGGGCTTTTCTCTTAGTTAAACATGCTTGATTTATGTTTCAGGAATATTTCAAACTGTAACAATGTTTGCAAGTTCTCAATCTTGTTACTCAATTTCCTAATTTCGTCACATTAGGTAACTTTGTACTTTGTGTAATACTAAAACAGAGACTAAAGTAACAATCACGGCATGCAAAGTTCAAGATATAATATCCTATACCCTAATTGCGTAACACACTTTAAGTCACATCCGAGGGTTTAAAGGAAAATCCTAATCCATTGCTTCATAGGTTTGGAAAAGTCGTCCGTTCAACAGCGTAAATAACGCAACTACGCTTTCAAAAGAACAATTTATTCATACAAGTAGGTATTGGAATAGTGGATGTAAGAACAGCTTGCATTACATTTTACAAAAAGCTAAAAAAACTATTATTCATGATTGGATTGCGATGGAGCAAGGCTTTTGTACTGTCCTTCTCTTTAAAGTGATCTGGAGGCACGGGAGTGCCCCCGCCAAGACAAGCCAAGCGAAGCACAAGGGCACTACCTACCTTTTCTCGAAGCACTTCGTCGTATTTTTGAACTTTCTTAACTTGGGTTTGGATTATACCAGATAAACAAAATTTTCGGGATATGATTTCAGTGGTTAACTTATTAAACATGTAAAGTTTCGATTGCATAGCTCTTATACTTTAGATTTTATTGATATCTAAAATACCCCGATTTCGTCACTGATGATCATCCATATTCTTAAGGTTCTTCCTGAAGTCCTAGAAAGCTGAAATTTGGTATGTAAGCTAGTAATAGTACACAAACAACAAAAAATCTTAAAACTTGAAACTTAAACTTTTACCCCCCCCCCCAACCCCTTAAACTAGGGGGTGAAAGTTTGTATGAGACTTCCGTAAATTTTGAAGGTCTGAAAATTTATAGTCAAAATATATGGCTTGGCCGTTTCGTTACTACAAGAACCATTGTATATCAGTATGAGAGTTTTTCACCTTACGCTCATGTGAATGTAGCGAAATGGCCAAGCCACATATTTTGACCAAGGTGTAGAGTTTGCGAAGTTAGGCCTTGTAGAGTTAGGGCGTGTAGAGTTAGAAGCTTGGCTCTACATGAGATCTGATTACTTTTTGACAGTGCGAGCTACATGGTCTCGCCTTGGCAACATTTAACATGAAATGTTTTTGTGGGATTTCATTTTTTTTCAAGATTAATCTCAAAAAATTTCTTGGGTCAAAATTTCATAAATTACAATCTCTTTCAAACGAATCCTGCAGGAGAAGAAACAAAGGTAACTGACTCTTTTATGAACAATAAACGAAGAGTGGGTACTCTGAAACCAAATATTGAAACGTAAGACCACCAACACGATAACTGCAAGAACGTTTCACATAATTGAAATTTTGAAAAGAAAGACCCTAAAAGACTACAGAATCAACAGATCTGTACCAAGAGATAAAACTGAAGTACATCAAGATAAATAAAATATAAAAGTTGTTCATAAATTGGGCTGAGAAAGTGCTCTTTGGTTGAGATCCCTTATACCTACAATCACCTTCATTCAATTGCGTAAGCCCCTTTTTACACGTATTGGCTGGCAGATAAATCGGCGCCGGGTAACCGGCTAAACCAAGTAAATTGTGCGGATACATGTGAAGCTTTTATACTTATCCGTCAATTAGTATCTATCCACTTCGCCACCAGGTTAAGTATCAGGTAGCCTGAGAATGTAAAAAAGTGCTCACGGGTAGTCCGATGCCTCTAACCGAGAAAGTAGAAAATATAGTCGCGTCACTTACCACCATAATTGCGAAATGTAAGGATATTACTAATCCATTGCTTCATATGTTCGAAAAATTTGTCTGCTCAATAACGCAAATAACGCAATGAATGTTGTTGAACTGTCAAAATGAAAGCTATTGTTAATGTGTTACGCAATTACCCCGCAGTTTTGTAAGTACCTACTTATTCTGCTAAACTGCTCGAGTTATTTACTCCACAAAAATAACGAGCAGCCGCTACATTCTTTCATAAAAGGTCGATTTCCGACCTTCACAAAAAATTCAGAACTAGCCAAAACGTAGCACTTCATCCTAAATTATTGTGGCGGTGTACACGCTTTTGTATATTGTGGTCACTATAAACATACACTGCTCAAAACAAAAAGAACATTTGTCGCAGTTGTGTGGACGTCGTCACCCGCATTTTTTATTTAATTCCGGTCTTTATTTCAAGCACAATAAGGTCTCCTTGTATACATTCTCAACTCAAAGGGAAGGCCCCTTTGAGTTGCCACTGGCCACTAACATAAATGTGAAAGTATCTAAAAAAGAAAATGTTTACTTTTTTTAGAAACATGCGCTCCGATTGTTTGAAGGCTACGTAAAGTCTAATTCACATTTTTATATTATGCGAAGGACTTTTTGCGGAATAAAGCTTTTCTTTCGACATTTCAATTGAAAAAAAAAGGGAGTACAGACGCCAGCACATCAAGCTACTACAATCTATCAAATTTCTTTAATAGATTTTCAACTTTATTTTGAAAGCATTAAGGTTCAAGGTTGATTGGGAAAATTTGACAGTTTCGGGTAGCTTGACCTGCTGGTGTCTGTACATAATGTAGGTAGGTACCTTACACTTTTTTAAGAGATAACAATAAAATAATTTACCTATGAATTGGCGGATTGTTAGAAAATGTAGAATTAAGTCCGCCTCTGCACATTTGTGTGATACAAAGTTTTAAATGAATAAATTGGCTGTTTAGTTGTTTATAAGCAATACATGTACAAAAAACCGGTCAAGTGCGAGTCGGACTCGCGCACCGACGGTTCCGTATTTTGTAGGTATGTAACTAAAAATTGACTACATTTCGTACTAAATTTCAAGATTCTGATTTCACGGGAAGTACCCTGTAGGTTTTAATTCCCTTGCGAATGTCGAAAATTTGCGGCATAAACGACTGTATCTTTTGATTGCGTTAGCTTAGAAGTTGAATTTTTTCGTAGACTTGAGTATTTGATATAAATTCCAGCTTGATACCTCCACGCGTTCCTGAGAAAAAGGGTCTTAACAGACACACGGACGGACAACAAAGTGATCCTATAAGGGTTCCGTTTTTTCCTTTCGAGGTACGAAACCCTAAAAATCAAGTTAATCGCGAAACGTTCTAGATTTTTGCTAATAATGTCCTCCAACAAATAGGTATGTAGGTTGTATATCAAACAGCTGGAAACAGTTTGTACTTAGGCAGATCACATACAGAAAAATATGAATAAAATCTAAGTTGTGTATTTCTAAAATTGTTATAGGATCCAGACTAATGTTTCTGTAAACTCTTGCCTAAAATGCAAAGCCAACTGCTCCAGCTTGGAAGAAAATGACACTTTTTGCCCAACCAAATATTCATAATTCACCCAACTTTGACTGATTCTAAATGTACTATGCGAGTTTGGGAAGTAAGTAGTTTGAGTTTTTTTTTCCCGATTCCAACTTGACGTCGACTTCTGGGACAAAATTTTTTCCCCTCAGCAGCTTAGCCATACAACGTCAATATCAATGTCTACAAATAAATAAACTACGAAATACGAGGTTATTATCAGCTCATCTGAAGAAATATTACCCCTTTATTCTACTTTCTTCACTGGAGAACGATAAAATATTAGGAAGACTTGGCGACGCTGTGTAACCCCGTGTTTACACTAAATATGTATTCTATATGTTGTGTCCACTTTTTCGTTTATCGTTAAACCACTTGTGTATCCAAAACTTAAAAAAAAGTTGAACAAAATATTTAGTTAACAAAACATGTCTGAAACAACGTTAATCCATGTATGATGCATGCATGTTTTATTAACACATGTTTTGATATATTTTACACGACACGTTTCTGACTCTTGAAAACGAGTATCACAACTTGTATAAAAACGCGGGGTAGGTATCTAATAGGTTAAAGGAAATGATACAGCTTAACAGATATTTGGAGAAGGGTCCCTTCCAGCCCCACATATTTTTTCAGCACATTAGCTTTGTGACTCTCGATATTTTCAAAAAAGCTTCCTTAAAGAAACTATTTTAGTCTTCAGTAGAATATTATGGATGCTGTAAAGCCGCTAATTTTTTCTCTTCCTTGAAATCTGAGATACTTTATCCTCATTCAAACTTTGTAACCCACAAAGGTTTGCCCTAGTTCGGTTTGCATTTGGTTTTACTACCAGAAAAACTGTTGCAGTTAAAAATATTACACAGCCTTGAAATTGCGAAAAGATTTTATGTTTGGAACTTTAAATATACCTAGTGGATACTTTATATTGCTTTTAAGGGAAAATAAAAAATAAAAACTGAAAAAAAAAGAGATTACTTAAACCTGAAATCTCGTTCAAAAGTTAAATGTTCCTCTGTAACGTAATGTTCTCTTTACATCTTTAAAAGTACTCGAAAGGAATTGCGGTAATACGGTTGATCAGTTCTCCGGGTTAAATGCGTAACGCACTTCAATTCAACAACTTTTATTGCGTTATATTGCGGATTCTAATTGAAAGCGTGGTACGCAATAGGGTACTGAAATTTGATACAAAAGTTCAATAGAATAGAATATTTTTTATTATGTAGGTACACCCTAAATATTACAGACTAGCTTCTGCCCGCGGCTTCGCCCGCGTGGATGTCGGAAATTATCCCACGGGAACGTGCTAACAGGATAAAATGTATGTGCTTCCCCAGGATGCCATCTATCTCGCGGGCCCTTTGTGGCTAATTACAATAGAAAACCAATTGTGTCTCATTAGTGGTGATTAAGAGGGTACCTATATGATATCCTTACCTAAGTACCTACATAATAAAAAATAAAAAAACTCAATAACAGAAAATAAAATACCTACCTACCTAAATAAACCTATTTCTGATGATAACTAAACTCAATAAATAAGAAAAATCCCTAAAAACTAATATCTATACGAATGACTAATCTTACCTAACAGTATTATAAAATAACCTACGGTCACTACGTACACTATCAAATATACTACCTATACTTTAAAATTAAAATCTATACCTACGACTTATAAAAATAAACCTAAATAACTCTAAAAACTAATAGAAATAAAAAAGGTCGCACTGAAAAACACGGTTTAGAATTGCAAGTAGCAGTTAAAATAAGAACGAACGCTCGCCACTCAACACGTCCGTTCAAATCAAAGTTCAAAAAATATCCTTATATACGGTAGCGATCCGTGGCGGCCGCGCGCCACGCGTGTGCTGCGAACGGTGCAAGCCAAATTCAACCTTCAGCACTACATTTAGAGCATAACTTTAGTGAACTCCACTGCGGGTAACGTAACCTACGACAAACTTATTATTTGCGGTTGGTACAGTAATCGGGTCTAGGGATCGAACCGCAAAATTAAGTTTGTTTTTTATTGTATATACTTTTTCCGGGATAAAAAGTACCCAGTGTGGTGCCCAGGATATTAAAGAATAATTATACCAAGTTTCATCGTAATCGAACCGGTAGTTTTTACGTGATGCCTGAACAAACAGACAGACAGACAAAAATTTTTTTAATCACGTTTTTGGGTTCGGTGTCGGTCTAATAACACCCCCTGCCATTTATTTTTTTGATATTTTCAATGTACAGAATTTTCACTTCTACAGATTTATTATAAGTATAGAATAGATATGAGTGTAAAACTGACAATGTAAGTGTGTATGTATGTGTGTGCATGATAGTATTCAATGATCCTCTTAAATACACATCTTACAATGTAGGTAGTTTAATATCAATAGCGAAGGAAATTGCGACAATACGGTTGATCAGTTTTGTATACTACTTTTCCTATAAAGATACAAATGTATGTAATCTTTTTCATAAACCCACTAGGATACACATTTATACGCTTCAAAGACACATGTTTTGGTAAATTGATACCAGTGATGGATTAGGTACTTAAGTACATATTATTATACTAGCTTCTGCCCGCGGCTTCGCCCGCGTGGATGTCGGAAATTATCCCACGGGAACGTGCCAACAGGATAAAATGTACCCATGTGCTTCCCCAGAATGCCATCCATCTCGCGGGCCCTTTGTGGCTAATTACAATAGAAAACCAATTGTGTCTCATTAGTGGTGATTAAGAGGGTACCTATATGATACCTTTACCTAAGTACCAACCTAATTTAAAAAAAACTCAATAACAGAAAATTAAATACCTACCTACCTAAATAAACCTATTTCTGATGATAACTAATCTAAACTCAATAAATAAGCAAAATCCCTAAAAACTAATATCTATACGAATGACTAATCCTACCTAACAGTATTATAAAATAACCTACGGTCACTACGTACACTGTCAAATATACTACCTATACTTTAAAATTAAAATCTATACCTACCCACGACTTATATAAAAATAAACCTAAATAACTCTAAAAACTAAAAGGAATAAAAATGAACTCCTTTGCGGGTGACTTAACCTACGACAAACTTATTATTTGCGGTTGGTGCAGTAATCGAGTCTAGGGATCGAACCGCAAAATTAAGTTTGTTTTTTATTGTATATACTTTTCCGGGATAAAAAGTACCCAGTGTGGTGCCCAGGATATTAAAGAATAATTATACCAAGTTTCAACGTAATCGAACCGTTAGTTTTTGCGTGATGCCTGAACAAACAGACAGACAGACAGACAGACAGACAGACAAAAATTTTTTTAATCACATTTTTGGGTTCGGTGTCGGTCTAGTAACACCCCCTGCCATTTATTTTTTTGATATTTTCAATGTACAGAATTTTCACTTCTACAGATTTATTATAAGTATAGATAGATTTCCTTGCGTGCATCATCGGTACTCGTAAATCGTCTTGTAACTTCCATTCATCATTACTGTCGTAAGTACTTACGAGCCCTCTTTTTAACACGAGGTTCTTATAGGAAATCATCACGTCCCCCTAATGGATTGTTGTAACTTGTAATTACAGAACAAAACGATACAGATACTGTAATGGATTACTTTGGTACCTATATATATTTCCTTGCGTACATACTCGTAAATCTTCTTCTAATTGCTGCTTCCATTCATCATTATTGACATAAATCCTTAAAGGCCCTTTGTTTTAACAAGGTCCTTCCAATGACTGCTTTCGACGGTTGATATAGGTCATCATCAGGGCTCTTTCTTCCGTGGGGAAATCCTTATGGATAGCTTCCGTCATACCTACTTAAATCTCACTGTTTATTTAACGACTACAAACAGCAGTGTAATAATTAGTAAACATTAGGTAAAACTTAATAATAGAAGTTACAAATACACTATTCACAATGTTATCCACATTGTCAGTAGTGTGACTAAACGGGTCTACTAGTTGTTAGAAAGAACTGTTCCTTCCTGTACTACTATAAGTCGGGGGTCGGTAGACACTGCACATTAGCCGCACCCCCGACTGCTACCGCCATGCCTAGCGGGCCCCATCGCCAAGTGCGACCGATCGCCCGTCCGCACGAGTATTCCACAGAAGCTTTAACGAGAGGTTATCCAAATGAGTCTGTTTAAGAATAAATTTTAAATGGTCAAATTAATATTTAGGTTCTGAAAAAATTATATATGTCATAGATGCATGCTTCATTGAGGGAATATGATGGTTCAAAACACGACGAATTGTAATTTGCTCGATGAAAAAAATCCGAAACAGGGTCGAATTCACAGCCCTTTTCGTTTCATTTCCTAATTACAGAACAAAATAATATGAAAATTGCATGTACAGTCGCGATTATTAATATTGCTGTAGCAGTGCTAGCAGTGAATTTTCGGGAAAACACAAATCAGCTGTTGTGCACTGTTACGTTTGCACACGCCTCCTACCGCGTGTTCTAAACACGGGAACGGGATACTTCGAACTCAAACGCCGGTTAGAGACAGTCTTTTTTTTTCAAATATGGCGGTAGGCGCAACAGTCGCGTTACTCGGCAAAGGTATTACTACATACAGCCTATGCCCAAAACAACATGTACCATGCTCGCACATCCATATCAGCTTTGTCTGGGTCGAACTTGGACAGATCCACACGATTTCAACACATTTTGCACAGTTCGCATGCTTGCACTTTCTTTTTCAAATGTCAACGGTCACTTTCACTTTAAGCGTTCTCATTTTGTGCATAAACCAACACGAATCCCAGTTTTGATGTCGGAGATTCGTCATCCAAGCACATCTGATTTCTCAGGGTCGAAGTCCGGTAAGCGAAAGCCTTGTGCCGATGTAGTAGTTGTTTTCATTGCTTGAATCAGCGTCAGAAAATTTCAGTTCTGTTGTTTTATCAGACGCATCCATTTTTCGTCACTAACATCTTCATTTTGAGCACGTGGGTCGTTGAGGTCCAATCCCACTTCTGATGACGGGGAAGGAACAGCAATGTTATTTTTGGGCAAGCCTTCTCCTCGTACAATCTTCAGAAAACAGGAAATAATACCACGAACAGATAGCGTTGATTTTCTTTTATTTTTCACATACTTTATAAATTACGATAATCACAAATATCCGCGATGGAAAAGGAAGGAGGTTGTGAGGTTATCCGCTCATGCGCACGTTAGTTGGCCGAATGCCTGACAATCACGCTCCCTTATTAAAATGACATTAATTGACAGTGACAACTGAGAGACAAGTGGAATAACCTGACATTACTTGACAGTGACAACTGACAGACAGATAGAACAACCTCACTACCGCCATCTTGTAACAAATGTTAGAACTTTCTTAATCTATGGCCTCCTGCTGCGACATATTATTATTATTATGCTTAATGTTAGGTATATTTTATATTCATCATTTTTTTTCTTCTATTTACGCTTTATGATAAATATAAAACGTTTAAAAAAATAACTAAAAAGATCAGCACTTATACTAAATCGATAAAATAATTTAATCATAATACTCACACTCAGTCTGGTTTCATCAAATATCTATGATATAATATTATTAAGTCCACTTTTACGCAGCGCGATAATATCTGCTTAAATCTCAATATTTAATTTTCCTTGCGTTTCAAAATTAACTACAACATCGCTAATAGATTAAACACACTTCACTAATCTACAATAACAATCAACCAAAAACAAATGACGTTCTATTTAGTCGCGGTGAATGAGTCGTAAGCTAACTGCATCTGTCTACCTTATAATTTATTTATTTAGATTTCTGTGGGTATAATCATAAAGTTTAACAAATTATGTGACCGATGACGAGTGATACGGAACTATATATTCAATAGCGTGATTATTCGAGTAGGTAATTATAAAAACATTTAAAAAAAATTATCACCGCGCGTGAGATTCGAACCCACGGCTCGCTACGGATGAACGTGCTTACCAACGTATGATAACCACTAGGCTATCATGCCATTAACCTCATCATCATCATCTGCCTAGCCTTTTCCCAACTATGTTGGGTTCGGCTTCCAGTCTAACCGGATGCAGCTGAATACCAGTATTTTACATGGAGCGACTGCCTATCTGACCTCCATAACCCAGTTACTAGGTAATATGATACCAATTGGTAAGACTGGTTGTCAGACTTTTGGGCTTCTGACTACCCGTAACGACTGTCAAAGATCCACGAATGACAGCCGGGACCAACGGCGACCAACGGCTTAACGTGCTTTCCGAGGCACGAAGGGGTCTGGGTATGTAAAGATGGTCACCCATACACAGACCAACCGCGGCAAGCGTAGCTTAACCTGACCGATCGACCTGTGCGGCTGTTATTATTTAGCCACGGGCCCCTCCTATCATGCCATATAACCTAATGGTTGAACTCATAAACTATAATCAATTGCAAACGAATATGAGAGTGTGTGTCTATAGTATAGAAATTACTCATTAGAAGAAGGTCGTAAGTTTAAGAGAAGAGTCAATCTATTGCTTCGTGACACTGTCACTCCACTTTTGGCTCTTACTGTACCAAGAGGTAATCGTATTTAAGAGGAAATTTATCGGTTGGATTTTTTTGTCTAGACGATTAATAAAAGTCCTGAAAATCATCCTCAATGAAGATTTGCCTGTTCAACACTATCTTCCTCAACATTTTCTAAGTACTCAGGTAAAGTTGACACGATTTAGTTGAAAACATAGACAGTACTTAACCAGAGAATTATTTATGCAACGTTTATTCCAGTATTTGACATTCTACGATTGCTTTTCCTATTTTCGAGATTTATTTTTTTCTTTGATGTTGTTCCTTTTTCATATATTCTGGTTTTAAGAGAATGTCTAAGTTTCTCAAAACATTTTATCGTTGTTTTAAAACCGCCGCGCCGCGTATTTATGAAATATTAATTTTACTGTCGGTAGCATCCTTTCTCTACTTCGTTTGAAGACCTGGAATTAAAAAAAAAATGCGGTTGAAAGAAACTCAGTATTTCATGCTAGGTTTATTTGTTACCCAGTCTTTGTATTTAAATGGCTGAGGTTATAACGTCATTATCTTCAGACAATGATTGAGTTGATTGTGTCACTTAAAATACAGCAAAATAATTACCGTTCATAACAGAAGCTTTATTAATTATTTTATTTTTCATGAAAATGTAAAAAATAATCCATAAAAAGATTAATGCCTTAATTAATACTCCTGCGGAAGACTGTTTTTGTGTGTTGTTTGTGGTAGGCTATCAGATTTTCAGGCTTCTGAATATCCGTAACAACAGTCAAAGATCTACGAATGACCAACGGCTTAATTGACGTGCTTTCTGTGGCACGGAAGGTTTTGGTATGTAATGGATCCTCGCACTAACCTCGGCGAGTGTTACTTAACTACTATTACTATTTAATCATGAGCCTTTTTTCGGGTTGGGATCCGTCTAATAAGAATAAGGTTTCATAATTACAACACGACCTATAAAATTAATTACGTTTTTGTATAAGTATTCTTAGTTAATACGAAACTGTTAGAAGACCTGGGAACATAGAATTATATTGAAAGATACTAGGGAGTAAAACGTCAATGAACTCTTCAGAAGCGTGTCGAAAACAACAAATTAAAACACTAGCTTCCAAAAGACTAAATTATCCTTTTTTTGCTAATGAAGTCTTTTCGTGTCTAGGTTAGCATATTAAGTATATCATTAAACAAACAACCAACATCTCAATTGAATAAAATATTCCTTTTAGGACAAGAGTTAAATATACATAATTCCATAAATAAGATTTATTTTATTTTTAGCTCCTCATTTTGCATAATAGGATCTTTTTTAAAGAAAATTTCTACCGTATGTACCTAATATCATCTATCGCACAATCTTTCAATGAAGATCGCTCAGACACTCCAACGGTCTTTTTTTTTTTTTTTGAGGATGGGAAATCATCAAATGACCCCTCCCGCTCTGGGTGGAGCAGAAGGGAGTGTCAGACTCTTACTGACTAAAACTCACCCGTGTTCCTTCCTTAACCCTTTATGTTCCAGGGCAGCGGTAACCCTTTCGGACAATCCCGCTACCCTGGCATTCTTCGGCCCTATCGGGCCCCGTCACTCATGCTGACATCTCTTTGAGGCGCGCGTGGAACACATACACGCCGTCCGGCACGGGCCTGGTCCTGATCGGACGGTGAGTTACCCATTACTCACCGCCCGCAGGCCCGCGCCTACGGTGGCCGGGAGTCGTCACGCGGCTCCCGACGCCCGGAGCGTCTCCCGCGGCGGCTGAGGCGTGAGGTGCGTTCCCTCGCCCACCCCGCCACCTCCTTCGCTAGCATGACTGCTTCGCAGAAGGAGGTGACTGCCTCCCACTCCCTCTCGCCCCGGACCATGGCTTGAACCAGGGCCGGACGCGAGAGGTCGCCGCCGCTGCCGATCGCCTCTACGAGGACACGGCGGTGCTCTGCCCAAGCAGGGCAGACCTCCACCGTATGCTCCACCGTGTCCTCTACTCCAACGGTCTTGACTTTGACTTTGATTACCGTTGCCCGGAACAGGAAGCTTAAGTTATACTGGCCGACATACATAAGGATTGTCCACTAAGAACTATTCTAATAATCGCATAAACTTGAACCCCCTTATTACAAAAGAAGGTTTTTCTTTAGATCAGGTTTTAACCACCGAGCCAGTAATTGAATTAAGAACCTAACTGTAATAGAAATGCAGTTCTTTATACAAAAATGACAGCGAAAACGAAAGTAGGTATGTGCCCAGCAATAGAGAAATCCAGGCTTAAATGCTTCGATCAATAATAGTACTAGATTAAGGATCAGGATCAAAAATCAGTCGCTCAAGTGGCCACGTTTGCACACACGTAAACATCTACATTTCTTAGAAAAAAGTTTAATAATATTAACAATTTCAGTTTATTATAAACCTTAATGCTTAAACATAAAGTTTAATTACCATTGCAAAATATATTTAAAATGTCGCTTGAAAATAAAATCATTGTATTGTTACGAGCTTCGGGTTCGTGACAATTAAAAATGCCGATAAAAATCACCCAAAAGTTACACTTTAATTAATCAACACTAACAACAATTCAAAACACACTAATTATAAAACACAATCACTCTTAAGTCGCACTTGAAGATCGCTTTCGATGTATTCGCTTGTGTCGCAAAACCAAGTCTGATTGCTCGCGGCTATTCCCGGCCTTATATAGTGCCGCAGATAGTTCCAGAACCTTCTATTGTAGAACCGTCTAGAATGTTCGAGTACATACCGGCCCCGACTGACTACATGTCGATAGTTCTAGTAAGTTCTAGCTTCGTCATATCTACTCGTCAATAGATGGCGCTGACGGATGGCGTGACTATTAGTTCTACTATTCCATAATAGATGGCGCCAGTTAGTTCTGCCAATCCACAATAGATGTCGCCAGTGGTAACTAATGTCACCGTGTATCAGGCATTAATTGTGGCGCGTAACACTGCCCCCTCCTAAGACATGCTCGTCCCGAGCATTTTCGGCTCCATAATAACGCGCCAATCGATCCACATGGACGATCTTAGGAGTACCTCTTGCACCTTTCCGTATCCGGTAGGTTACGTCATTGATCTTTGTCACAATCCGGTACGGTCCATCCCATTTAGCTTGAAGCTTAGGAGATTTCCCTTTGCTGCGCACTGGATTGTGCAACCACACTAGTGAACCTTCGTCGAACCCTTTACTGTTCATTTTGCGGTCATAACGGGTTTTCATCTTTTCAGACATTTGCTGGCCCGATTGTCTGACGTGCTCACAAATGTCATTCATTTTATTCCGCAAGTTATTCGCATAATCCGTTATACTGCATGGGGCATCAGGTGGTATTCCGGTGATCAGGTCTGCAGGCAGCCGTAATTCTCTTCCAAAGTTTGCGAAGGCTGGTGTCACCGATGTACTTTCGTGAACAGCGCTTCGATATGACAACAAAAACGGTTGTATGTGCTTGTCCCAATCTCGTTGTCGATTTTCCACAACTTTTGCTAGGTACCTCTCCAGTGTCTGATTAAATCGTTCCACCATTCCATCCGATTGTGGGTGGTAAGAAGTTGTTCTTGTTTTATGAGTACCCATAACTCGACAAGTTTCCTGGAATATTTGGGACTCAAAATTCCTTCCTTGATCACTGTGAATCTCTAGTGGAACTCCAAAACGACAGAAGACTTCATAAACTAATTTATCTGCAACTGTCGAAGCTTCTTGGTTTGGAATGGCGAAGACTTCCGGCCACTTAGTGAAGTAATCCATCACAACCATGAAATACTTGTTGCCACTTTCACTTTCCGGAAATGGCCCCGCAACGTCGAGGGCTATCCTCTCCCATGGTGCGCCAACATTGTACAATTTCAATGCACCTCTACTACGAGTCTGAGGTCCCTTTACAGCTGCACAACTTGTACATTTGCGACACCAGTCCTCAACATCGTCCCGACAGTGGACCCAGTAAAACCGTTCTCGTATCTTCAGTAGAGTCCGTTTTACTCCCAGATGACCTCCTGAACAACCATTATGGTACAGCTGTAGAACATCCGGTACTTGAGTTTTAGGGACAACCATTTGCAAATGACAGCTGTCTCCCCGAGCATTTTCCCATTTACGGCACAGGACTCCATCCTGAATCACCAAGCTGTCCCATTGGGCCCAATAGCTTTTTGTGGTCGAACTCATCGCTGAGACGTCGCTCCACCTGGGCTTAGGAGCTCTGGCCATCATCCATTCCAGAATCGGCTTGATGTCTGAATCTTCCTGCTGTGCACGTTGTAGGCTTTCCTTCCACTCGATGCTGAGGTCTGTCTTGAGCATCCTCACAGGTACGACTTCTTTACTTTCTTGCCTAGTACAATGCTTGCAGTCTTCAGGACAAGGTCTTCTTGACAATGCATCTGCGTTGCCATGAGATTTTCCGCTGCGATGTTCGACCACGAAGTCATATTCCTGCAGTAGTTCAATCCATCTCGCAACTTGTCCTTCTGGATTTTTGAACTGCAATAGCCATTTCAGTGCAGCATGGTCGGTTCGTAAGTGGAATTTCCGCCCCAGAAGATATTTGCTAAAGTGCTGCAATGACTTTACCACAGCAAGCAGTTCTCGTCTCGTAACACAATAGTTCCTTTCAGGCTTCGACAATGACTTGCTGAAGTACGCTATCACAAATTCTTGATCACCATTCCGCTGGGACAACACACCGCCAAGTCCTATGTCGCTTGCGTCTGTGTCAACTATAAATTCCTTGCCCGCATCAGGGTACCCCAAAATAGGTGTTTTGCACAGACGGTCCTTTAACTCCTGGAATGCGATGTCGCAACTTCCATCCCAGCAGAAATGTCGCTTCTCCTCGGTTAGCTTATGCAGGGGTTTGGCTATATCTGCAAAGTTCTTGACAAATCGCCGATAGTAGGAACACAAACCCAGAAATGCTCTGACCTGAGTCTTGTCTTTTGGAATTGGCCAATCCTTGACAGCGGCGATTTTCTCTGGATCCGTGCGGATACCTTCTTCAGACACTACATATCCCAAAAAGCTAACTTGCCGTTTGAAGAGTGAACACTTCTTCGGACTTAACTTTAGGTTGGCACTCTGGATCTTCATGAGCACGCGTTCCAGGTTTTGAAGATGTTCTTCAAACGTACGGCCTACGATGATGATGTCATCCAAGTAGACCAGGCAGGCATCGCCAATAAGCCCGGTAAGTACAAGTTCCATCAACCTTTCAAACGTTGCCGGAGCATTGCATAATCCAAACGGCATAACTTTAAATTGCCACAGACCCTTTCCTGTCGAGAATGCAGTTTTCTCCTTGTCCTTAGGATCAATTTCAACTTGCCAGTAGCCACTTTTCAGGTCCAGTGTGCTAAACCACTTTACGCCAGTAAGCATGTCCAGCGTGTCATCGATTCTTGGCAAAGGATAGCTGTCCTTCTTGGTAACGTCGTTCAAACGACGATAGTCAACACAAAACCTCATGCTGCCGTCCTTCTTTCTTACCAGCACTACAGGTGAACACCATGGACTAGATGAAGGTTCAATAACACCATCCTTCACCATCCCCTCAATCATGGTTTCCACTTCCTTTTCACGTGCTACCGGCAATCTCCTTGGCCGCTGACGGATAGGCAATTCATCTCCTGTGTTTATTTTGTGTTGAACTAAGCCAGTCCTCCCGATGTCAGCATCGTTTGACGAGAAAACATCGGCATACTTGAGTAACATTTTCTTCGCCTTGACCATTTCATTTTGGGACAGAGCGCTGCGGCAGTCTTCTAAAAGTGTGGTCACTCTTGTTTGTGCATCCTTGCTGAGGGTCCCAGTCGATAGATGTTGGCATCGACGCAACCAATCCACTTCCTCGCAAGTACCAACTAGTGTGCCTTTTTCTATAATCTGTTCCTGATCACAAAGGTTCAGCACACGTACCCCTGAGATGTCGGTGGCTCTGACCAAAGTTCGTGCCACTTTCCATGGAAGGTCATCGTCTACCCTTTCCACGAGTACACAACGTTGAGTTTTCCCAGGATTCCGAGGAAGACTAACCGGCACAATCGTTTCCGATCTCGGCGGAAGAACAATCTTCTTAAGGCTGTACACGTTCCCTGGTAACGCCCCTTCCACGAAAAGTTCCTCTTGTCCACATTTCAAAACACCTTGCTTGACGTCAATTTCGCAACAATTCTTCCTCATAAAGTCAAGGCCCAGGATGCAATCGTCCATTATATCAGCCACGATGACATTATGCAGGTAGATTCTGTTGCCTAGCTTCAACCCTATCTTCTTCTCTCCATGGACGGGTATGCGCTGACCGGTGGCTGTTACCAAATTAATGTGTTCTCGGTTGTATGCGGAGTCCCCAAGGGACCGTCTTATGAGTTGGGAACTGACAACCGTGCGAGTGGCTCCAGTGTCTATGGTCAGCTTACACGGCGTTCCGTTGACCTCGCCCTTGATGATTAGGCTGTTCCCGTCTTGGGTTTGTGTGATCGAAACCCTTGGGGCTCTTTGAACATCAGCCAGCACCCGCCCCGCAGTCCTGGCTATTACTCGTTTCCCTGCTTCTGCTGCTGGGCGGTGCTGTTAGCTGCACTGCCCTCTGGAGATCGGCCGTCTTCTCTTTCAGCAGTTCGCTTGGGGCAACTGGATCGAAGGTGGCCCCTTTCCCCACAGCCGTAGCACCTAGGGCTGTGTCCTTTATTGCGGTCGCGAACTGTAGCCGCTGCAACCTCCCTGACGCGATGGGAACGATGATCCTGTCGCACGGCTTCCACCTCCAGTGCATGGGCCAAGGCGTCCTTAAGCGTCCCGTGGTGCCCGAGTCTCACAGCAGCTCTAACTTCAAGGTCACGGATGCCGTCGATGAATGCCTGCACCAGGTTCCCATCAATAAGCGCAGGTACGGACTGGTATGCTTTACGCACCAGCTTCTCCACTTCAAGGGCCCACTGCTGCAGGTTTTCATTGCTGCGTTGCACGCGATCCTTGAGCTGCGCACGAAACACGTGTTCCAGGTGAGCGTCGCCATACCGAGCCTCCAATGCCTCAAGGAGTTGCTCGTAAGTCACTTCCTTTCCGAGAGCTTCCAGAACGGTTAGGGCCTGGTCGCGCAGGCCTAGGGTGAGGGCAGTCATGGCCTGACTTTTATTCCAAGCGTTCGCCTTCATGACAGCCTCAAACTGAATTTTGTAGGCCGACCAGGAAGAAGTTCCGTCGAACGGTGGCACTTTGAATCCACGTAGCGAAGGTGTTGTAGCTACGGGAGCTGCGATTCCATCCCCAAGATTAAGATAATCCAGCGTTTTCTTTACGTCAGCCATCACGGTTTTCTTTACGTCAGCCACCACGTTGTCAACCCGATTACTCACTTGGTCGATCCGGATTTCAGCTTCCGACAGGCGGTCGTCATGTTGAGCAACCTTATCCTTCACCTCCTTCATGTCCTTCCCTAAGGTAGCGTGAAGGTCCTTCATAAGGAGCATCTGCTCTTCCTGGCGGCGCGCTTGCTCCTCCTTATCACGTTGGAGCTGTTCTTCCAACCGGCGAGCCTGTTCCTCCTGTCGGCGAGCCTGTTCCTCCCTGTCACGCAGCAGCTGTTCTTCAAACCGACGGGCCTGTTCCTCCTTGTCCCGCTGGAGCTGTTCTTCCAACCGACGAGCCTGTTCCTCCTGTCGGCGAGCCTGTTCCTCCTGTCGGCGGGCCTGTTCCTGCAGCATCATCATCAGGGCAGCAAGGTCTGGTGCTGCTGATGCTGGAGCTGCTGCGGGCGGGTCGGCCTCCGTGGTTGGTAGCTGGCCCTCCGACCTCTGCGGCATAGCTCCACCAAAACGTCTCTGGTCCGTCTCCTGTTGGCGTTGATTCCGGGTACGGATACCCTCCGTGTCGTCTTTAGGTAAAATCGGCATGATTAATCCTTGCTTCTGACACCAATTGTTACGAGCTTCGGGTTCGTGACAATTAAAAATGCCGATAAAAATCACCCAAAAGTTACACTTTAATTAATCAACACTAACAACAATTCAAAACACACTAATTATAAAACACAATCACTCTTAAGTCGCACTTGAAGATCGCTTTCGATGTATTCGCTTGTGTCGCAAAACCAAGTCTGATTGCTCGCGGCTATTCCCGGCCTTATATAGTGCCGCAGATAGTTCCAGAACCTTCTATTGTAGAACCGTCTAGAATGTTCGAGTACATACCGGCCCCGACTGACTACATGTCGATAGTTCTAGTAAGTTCTAGCTTCGTCATATCTACTCGTCAATAGATGGCGCTGACGGATGGCGTGACTATTAGTTCTACTATTCCATAATAGATGGCGCCAGTTAGTTCTGCCAATCCACAATAGATGTCGCCAGTGGTAACTAATGTCACCGTGTATCAGGCATTAATTGTGGCGCGTAACAGTATTTTTAAATTTTTAGTCATGTATTCTAAAATGAAACTTAAAGTGTAAGTAATAAGGTTAAAAACATACTAATTTGAAATAAGACCACAAAAGTATTTGCGGTCTTATTTTTCGGGCCGTTTTTGAAGTGCTTATCGGGAATCTAGACTACTATTGATCGAAGCTTAAATGTAAGAAAAGTACGTCAGCTCACTTTAAGTTAGTTACAAAATACGCGCCCACTATCTGTTACAACTTATAGAGTGAGCCTCTGATAGTCACAATTTAATTGTTCAATGAGCAGCCACGAGTTCAGTGAGGGAAATAATTCATTTGACTAAATATGTAGATTAAATAAATGCTTATTATCTTTACCACGAATCCTAGGAATCCTTTATAGGCAGAATCGCTAAATGAAGCTCCATTTAGCGGTGAGTAATAAATAACATTTATCAGACTTATCTGCATCGAAAATAGGAGACCTAGACCCAATTGTGAATCAAACTGTATACCTATTACTGATGATGATCAGAGGGGCAATTCTCGTAGCGGGATCGTCCGAAAGGGTTACCGCTGCCCTGGAACATAAAGGGCCAAGGAAGGAACACGGGTGGGTTTTAGTCAGTAAGAGTCTGACACTCTCTTCCGCTCCAGCCAGAGCGGGAGGGGTAATTTGATGATATCCCATCCTCAAAAAAAAATAAAACTGTCGAAAATTCCTCTAATTTCCCTACATTTTGACAAGTTTTTGACATTTGTTTGTCGCCGAGATGAGACTGCGACTAAATTTTGAACGTTTTAAATTACGAGAATTGGCCTTCTGGTTTTAATCAGCCTAATGTTCAACGCATGACACAGGCCTCCTCTCTGAGAGAGGTTGTAATCCACAACGAGGGCACACTGTTTTCCTTTTTCCGTTTTGAGAGCAGTGGTGATGAAATAATTTTCACAAAGTAAAGCGCCTGTCTGGGTTGAACCTGGATGTCCACTTATTTAAAATGTATAAGTACCCCTTTTTTTGGTGAGAAATCATCAAATTACGTCTCCCGCTACGGGCGGAGCGGGAGGGCGTGTCAGACTTTTACTGAACCCACCCGTGTTCCTTCAGTTGCCTATGCTAGGGACCACGGTATCTCTTTCGAACAACCCGCGGCCCTGGCAGGCATCGGCCCTAGCGGACCCCGTCAGTTCGTGCTGACATCTCTTTGAGGCGCGCGTGGAACACGCGCCGTCGCGACGTCCCGGGCCTGGTCCTTACCAGGCGGCGAACTGTCCATTGCGCGCCGCCCGCAAGCCCGCGCCTTCGGTGGCAGGGAGTTATTTGCCGACTCCCGACGTCCAGGGCGCCACCTGCGGCGACTAGGGCTATGAGGGCGCAGAGTTTGCCTCTCCCTCACGCGCTCCGCTCCTTTGCGAGTATTACTGCTTCGCAGAAGGAGGTGACGGCTTTCCATGCACTCTCGCTCCGTACCATGGCCTGGACCAGGGCTGGACGCGAGAGATCGCCGCCGCCGATCGCCACCGTCACAAGGTCGCCGGCGGTGCTCCGCCCAAGCCGGGCAGACCTCCACCGTATGCTCCACCGTGTCCTCAGGGCGATCCACGCAGTGGTGATACCCTGGCATTTCCTCCCGCCTTATCTTGAACAGGAACCTCCCGAAACAACCGTGTCCGGTAAGGACCTGCGTCAGGCGAAAGGTGAGGGCGCCGTGGCGCCTCTCCAGCCACTCCTCAAAGAGGGGACTTATCGCCGCAATTGTGGCGTGCCCAGCACTGGGTTGCGACAATCGCACTCTCCATGTCGCCATGAGATCCCGCCAGAGCTCTGTCCGCTGTAACGTAATTTCTCGCGGCAGCGGTGTTACGCCCCTCTCGCCATTCCCATATGTGGGCGAGGACTTTTGCCTCCAGATCCCATGGCGGCAATCCGGCAAGGAGGCTTGCCGCCTCAGCGATAACGTGCGGTATCCTCGGACCAGCCGGACAGCCATGCCCTTTGGGACGCGTTCAACCAGCGGGCTGGGCGCCGCCTTAAGGAACGCGCCCACACCGGTGCCCCGTAAAGAGCCCTAGACCGCACGACCCCTGCATAGAGCGTCCTGCAGCAGGAGCCGCCTCAAGGCAGCCCCGGCCCGCTCCAGACTAGGAGCCAAACGTCGGAATGTATAAGTACCCCTTTTTTTTTTTTTTGAGGATAGGAAGAGCAGAAGGAAGTGTCAGACTCTTACTGACTAAAACCCACTCGTGTTCCTTCCTTAGCCCTTTATGTTCCAGGGCAGCGGTAACCCTTTCGGACGATCCCGCTACCCTGGCAGGCTTCGGCCCTATGGGGCCCCATCGCTTTTGCTGACATCTCTTTGAGGCGTGCGTGAAATAGTCCTGATCGGACGGTGAGTTACCCATTACTCACCGCCCGCAGGCCCGCGCCTACGGTGGCCGGGAGTCGTCACGCGGCTCCCGACGCCCGGAGCGTCTCCCGCGGCGGCTGAGGCGTGAGGTGCGTTCCCTCGCCCACCCCGCCACCTCCTTCGCTAGCATGACTGCTTCGCAGAAGGAGGTGACTGCCTCCCACTCCCTCTCGCCCCGGACCATGGCTTGAACCAGGGCCGGACGCGAGAGGTCGCCGCCGCTGCCGATCGCCTCTACGAGGACACGGCGGTGCTCTGCCCAAGCAGGGCAGACCTCCACCGTATGCTCCACCGTGTCCTCTTATAAGTACCCCTTAAATGACATTTTAGGGTAGAGACAAACCCAAATATTCGGCAACAAGTTATCCAACCCAATAAGGCATGAAGTTTCTGGATATCCGAAAATGTACCGTAAACATCAACAAAAGAATGAGTTACGTTTACGTAGTTACATTTGTATTCGTAATATAAAAAAAATGCAAAAAACTCTAGGGAAGCTATCCATCACATGCGTTGCAGAAATCATTGAAGTCCGGCTTTACTCTAAATCTCTCACGAATTCGTAAGATATAATGTAATTTATTTCATCACCACTGCTCTCAAAACGATGAAGAAAAACATCGTGAGGAAACTAGCGTGTCCTAGAACCAAACATTCGAAGACATGTGAAATCTACAAACCCACACTGGACCCGCGTGGTGGATTATGGCCCACACCCTTTTATACAGAGGAGACTTCCTCCTAGCAGTGAGAAAGTTAAAGGCTGATTATGCTATGTGCAGGCACATGGGTAGACCATGCCCTTCATTAGGACAAGAGATACTTTTTATCCCGATATTCTCATGGGCTCATGACTTATGCGGGTAAAATCGCGGGGCGCAGCAGTATTCTATAATTGGATTAAGATCAATACTTTCCTTACTGTGTATTTTTTTACTAAACATATATTTTTTGTTTGTTATACCTACCGTTAATGTTGGTTAACCCTTGGATATTGTTTATCAAAAAATGGTGCTTTAACACATCCTTATTGGGGCCGTACTTTGATGTTATTATAGTGGGGAAAATATACGTTGTTTGGATTTCCAATGTGTTTCATAATGACTGCGTATTATTTATTACTAGCTGCGCCCCGCGGTTTCACCCGCATAAGTTTCGATCCCGTGGGAATATCGGGATAATCCTATATGTTAATCCTGGTTGTAAACCATCTGTGTGCCAAATTTCCTCCAAATCCGTTCAGTAGTTTTTGCGTGAAAGAGTAACAAACATTAATCCATCCATCCATACAAACTTTCACGTTTATAATAATAGTAGGACTTTAACATTTTGAATGTCTTATGCGTTGAACCAATACGCCTAGAATAGACATACTCTTTGTAAAAAAGTGTCATAAATTGTTTATATTCAACACTAGCTTCTGCCCGCGGCTTCGCCCGCGTGGATGTCGGAAATTATCCCACGGGAACCTGCTAACAGGATAAAATGTATGGATGCCATCTATCTTGCGGGCCCTTTGTGGCTAATTACAATAGAAAACCAATTGTGTCTCATTAATGGTGATTAAGAGGGTACCTATATGATATCTTTACCTAAGTACCTACCTAATTAAAAAAATATATAAACTCAATAACAGAAAATAAAATACTTACCTACCTAAATACACCTATTTATGACGATAACTAATCTAAACTCAATCATCATCTGCCTAGCCTTTTCCCAACTATGTTCAGGGCCGGCTTCCAGTCTAACCGGATGCAGCTGAATACCAGTATTTTACATGGAACGACTGCCTATCTGACCTCCACAACCCAGTTATTGGGTAATACGATACCCTTGGTACGACTGGTTGTCAGACTTTCGGGCTTCTGACTACCCGTAACGACTGTCAAAGATCCACGAATGACAGCCGGGACCAACGGCTTAACGTGCTTTCCGAGGCACGGAGGTGTCTCGGTATGTAAAGATGGTCACCCATCCACAGACCGACCGCGGCAAGCGTAGCTTAACCTGACCGATCGACCTGTGCGGCTGTTATTATTTAGCCACGGGCCCCTCAATCTAAACTCAATAAATAAGCAAAATCTCTAAAAACTAATATCTATACGAATGACTATCCTACCTAACAGTATTATAAAATAACCTACGGTCACTACGTACACTATCAAATATACTAGCTATACTTTAAAATTAAAATCTATACCTACGACTTATATAAAAATAAACCTAAATAACTCTAAAAAGTAAAAGGAATAAAAATGAACTCCACTGCGTGTGACTTAACCTACGACAAACTTATTATTTGCGGTTGGTACAGTAATCGTATCTAGGGATCGAACCGCAAAATTAAGTTTGTTTTTTATTGTATATACTTTTCCGGAATAAAAAGTACCCAGTGTGGTGCCCAGGATATTAAAGAATAATTATACCAAGTTTCATCGTAATCGAACCGGTAGTTTTTGCGTGATGCCTGAACAAACAGACAGACAGACAGACAGACAGACAGACAGACAGACAGACAGACCGACAGACAGACAGACAGACAAAATTTTTTTAAATCACATTTTTGGGTTCGGTGTCGGTCTAGTAACACCCCCTGCCATTTATTTTTTTGATATTTTCAATGTACAGAATTTTCACTTCTACAGATTTATTATAAGTATAGATAGATAGATAGATAGAAGATCACGCCGAAAAAATCTTTTTACAATTTGTGATGCTACGCGTGGTGAAGAGTGATGTCATTAGTTTAGGTAGATAAAGTATCTAAATCAGTTTGTCTGCTGTTTCAATCGTGATTTCTTGATTTTCGAATTACCTATTTATTTAATCATAACTGTTCAGATAACACATAACATCACGAAGGATTAGGCAAGAGGTGTACCTTGTTAGGTACACTTCTTCCTAGTGAGTGAGTGTCCTTAAATAAGGAGGAGGTGTATAACTGTTCAATGTTTATTTATCTGCAATATGTATGTAAAGACCAGCCTTTGTATATTGCAAATGTTTATTACACTGTACCTGCTCGGAAAGAACCTTGTTGCTTTTTTATAAATGAGGCAGAAAGTACGTTACTGTTTTACAAAGAGGGTCGAAAAATTGTTTGAAAGTCCATTGTTAACATGTTGTGTCCTTTTTTTTTAATTTAGGGCAATTCAGTAGCTAACCTAATTAAATATAGTATAATGGCAAAAAACCAAAAGTTTTTATAACCATGCGCAAAGTGATACTGGCCACATACTTTTGCTGATCATTCAAACCAATATTAATCTCCCTGGCGAAAGTATTACTTCGAGTTTTAATAACTTACTGTAACAATTTTAATTTAAACTTCACTTAAAAAATATGTCTTTTATTTTCGTCGTAGGTACCTATAGTATAAATATAAAGCATTATGTATCACTCGGAAGAAAGTGCGATTCCCAACTCGTGTGTATTAAAGCCCTCTCGGCTGAGCCTCGGGCCTCAAACTCACGTTAATAATCGGGTTAATACTATTTTCTTGATGTGCCTTAACAAAATAAAGAAACACATCTTTGTCCACAACGTAAATAAATAAATTGAAACATGACACTGGATAAACAAGGCTTTTAACCTCAAAGATCTCTGGTCAAGGATAGCTGCTGAAGACCCTTTATTAGGTTTAACTTACATTAGATACCTTTTTATTTTGAAATAAAAGCTTCTTGGCGACATGTAATAAAAATATTTAGTACACCCACCCTACACACTTTATAAACATTTGAAGTCACCGAACCTTTGATAATGTAGGCACTTAATAAGATGTTGTGACTTGTGATGTGACTCTTCAATGAAATCAAAAATTGTTTCAGCTTGATAAATTGCTTTCCATAATATTTACGAGCAATGCCCTTTTAAGGAATTTCTAATGAAAACGTTAAAAAATACATTATAATTTATATTCATTGAATAAATGATGTGTACGTAAACAAATTAATGAAAAAGTAGACTTAATGTTTGCTGGTTTCATTTGATGTTTAACAGCATTAAAATATTTGCCTTAATCTATCAAGATTAAGGCAAATATTTAAGCCAACCGTATTTTCGTTACAGGTAGAGACGTAAAACTGTGAAATGTGCCCTGATAAACATTGTGACACATCCCACAAACTGGCACCGAGGTTCCCTTAAAATTGTTTCACCCCCGCGTGTGAATAAGTCCGTATAAAATAATGTTTAACGTCGTGTTTATATTAAAGTGGAAATTAACATTTTAAATTAACATTTTTGCGAACTCGCAAAAATGTTAATTTTGGCGTTGATATCAATTATTGAGGCGGGGCTGATTTCTCAAACGACAGATAATTTTTATTCGTAGAATAAAATTAACATCTGACAGTTTTTGTATTGAAGAATTGTCAAAAATTCAAAATAATTGCTCCGATAAAATTATCTGGCGTTGGAAAAATCAGCCCTAAGTATTGCCTGTAATACGAGTACTGGTCATCTACATACAGTCTATCCCGATGGTATTAAATCCCACGTAAAAGGAGTTGACTTAACTACCTTTATGTTTCTGACTATATTTCAGGGCTTGAGGAGGGCTTGTGGCTAAGTAATAACAGCTGCACGGGCTTGTCGCGGTTGGTCCGTGGATGGGAGACCATCTTCACATACCAAGACCCCTCCGTACCTCGGAAAGCACGTTAAGCCGTTGGTCCCGGCTGTCATTCGTGGACCTTTGGCAGTCGTTACGGGTCGTCAGTAGCCCGAAAGTCTGACAACCAGTCTTACCAAGGATATCGTATTACCCAGTAACTGGGTTGTGGAGGTCAGATAGGCAGTCGCTCCATGTAACATACTGGTATTCAGCTGCATCCGGTAGGACTGAAAGCCGACCCCATCATAGTCGGAAAAGGCTAGGCATCTACCTAGACTAAAAAAAAAAAAAGTAAAAATATAGTCATTATCATCTGATAATGACTATATTTTCAAATCTTTAAAGATTTTTTAACTCAATACCTATCTCGTTAAGTTGAACCAAAGTCAAGACCTCAAACTTCCTGCCAGGGTAGCGGGATCGTCCGAAAGGGTTACCGCTGCCCTGGAACACAAAGGGCTAAGGAAGGAACACGGGTGGGTTTTAGTCAGTAAGAGCCTGACACTCCCTCCTGCTCCACCCAGAGCGGGAGGAGCCATTTGATGATTTCCCATCCTCAAAAAAAAAAAAGACCTCAAACTTAGCAGATGCATGTTCATTAATAAGGAAAATCATATGATCATAAATTATGTTACAAAAGGAAGGGCTTTCAATGACCAATACGGTAATCAAAACGAACTAAAGTATAGTCTTTCTATTATCTATAAACTCCACCATGTTTTGCACATCGCACTTGTAACCTACCTAAAACCAAGTAGATACATTTTCTAATTAATTTACTGTACTATAGGCAACAGTTCGTTTCTTTTATATGCCCGTATCGTTCCCATTTTAGGAGCCAGTGAACTCATGCGGACTAAATTGAAAACAGTTTGCCCAGTTGTGAATGTACAGGCGAGCCTTTACAAGAGGAAAACGTGACGGAAAATCGAGTGCAATCGAAAAAATTAGACGATACACTTCAGTGCGGATGGCGATTGGCGAATTTAGCGGTTTTGTTTATTGTAATTTGGTACCTTCGCTACGAGTATGTTTTAAGTATGTTTGACGGCACGGTTGGCGCAGTGGTTAAGCGATTGACTGCTGCGCTGCGTGTCGCGGGTTCGATTCCCGCACGGAACAAATATTTGTATGACCTACATGTATTCGTTCCGAGGTGTTTTTCTATCTATAATATGTATGTATTTACAAAAAAAAAAATGTATATAAGTAGTTTATCAGCCATCTTGTTACCATAACACAAGCATTAGGTTGCTTAGCTTGGGACTAGATGGCGCTGTGTGAAATGTCCAAGGATATTATTATTATTATTATTATGTCGTTTATTTATTTAATTTTCTTATTACATTTTTAAATATTATTATAAAAAAAAAACATTTAAAAATATAAAAAAATAGTGATCCACCGGTGTCGGGAGCAGGGTCCAAGCTACCGGTGGTTAGGGCTCCAGAGACAGAAACCTCCTCACAATGCGAGCCGTATCGAGGAGTACTGCCTTCTGAATCAGGCCCTTGATCCAACCGCCTAACGAGAGCCTCGATAGATGTTGATCGAGGCTTTCGGCCATCAGGCCATTGGCCGATACGACAATCGGCACAATGACAGTCGAGCACAATGATTATTATTATTATTATAATTTTAATATGAAATTTAATATTGGGCATACAAGTATAACTGGTAGAATATATTTATGACTTCTGCGCCCAGTTTCCGGAACGAAAATCAACACAATTAGCTAACGAATTGTCAAGCGCCCGTGAACTGTCGTGATTGGTAAACTGAATTATTAACAGCCAATCGAATCGCTTGACTTGCGTTTAATTTTGACACGTCGATAATTTTCGTTCCAGTTCCCGGGTGACAGGGAGGTAGTTTCATTTCACTATCATTTTAAGGCCTGATTTTTCAATAAAGAGAAAATTTTTATGTCAGAAATAAATTTCGCGTTTATAATGTTAGCAGGATATACTCTCTGCTAAAGCACGTAGGTATTTGCGCTTTTGAACAAACGATATAGTACAGTCGCACAAACTATTTTGTATAAAAATTGTTTAAAAGTAATTGCAAGTAAGCTACCCGAGCAACAACAACAAACACACACACAACAATAACAATTACAACAACAAACAACAATAATTTCACAACAACAACAAACAACAACACAACAATTTGAACAATTTTGTGAGTGTGCTGCTTAGTCAATTTTTTCACATCACTCTCTCAATTAAGCATGCAATGAGCTAAGTTATCACGCAAACATAAAAAAAACGAATATTGGTAGTACCTACTGGAAACATGAATATTATTGGTGAGGAAAGTTTTGAGCATGAATGTGGATCGCTATAGAAGTAGAGGAAGACCATAGAAACGATAGATGTACTGTGAGAAAGATGATATGGCCAGAAAGGGGGTGATTACTGAGATGATGACTAAGAGAGAATATTTTTAAGTAGGTACTTATGGCAGAAAAAGGTATCCTACGCCGAACCCAAATAAATTGGGTAAAGACAGTGGGTGAATTTGATGAATAGTTTTGTCCGTAAAACAAATAACATGTTCAACTGTACGTACACTTTCCCACCTTTAATGCTGAGTTTGAGTTATTGAGTAGATAACAGAGAAATATAAATAAGAACATTTCCTTGTCACGTAACGTTCTTTCCATATTGCGAAAATGCAAACAAAAGCTTGGCTGAAGGCTTTGCTATGAAATGTAACTTTCCAGTAAAACTTTTTATCTTGTCTTTGTTTTGTCACCGACTTCCGAAAATGTTATTTTTCAATTCGTAGTGTTTTGTTTTTGTTGGAAGTCGGTTATTTTGTTACGTATTACGCTATTCGTATACCGCCGCTTGCTATGTAAACATCAACAACATACACAACAAGACAACAACATGACAGGAACAACATTGACATTGTGTGTAACATTGACAGGAAGTTTTATAAGATCAATGCTTTCTCAAAATCTACCAGAGTAAATTCAATAAAATTTAAACAGACCACGCAAGCTTCCTCTACCAAATAAAAAAAAAATTATCACGGAGAATCGATACACATAAGTACATACAAAAAAATGAAGACGAACATAGAACGACCTCCTTTTTTTGAAGTCGGTTAAAAAGTTAGATACTGTTCAACTAAATGCTCCTATCATTAGCACGTGTAACAGATCCTGGGAACTTTTAAGCTGTGGTTCGAAGAAATGCTATCTGTACAATTACAGCTATTGCGAGACAATGCGAAAACTAGAATCGAAATAGTTCTGTCTTGAGATAAAACAGGTTTTTCAGTGAATGGATAGATAGACAGAATTCTCATTATTATGAACGCCACAAAAATTACAGTTAGACATTTAGAAATTTTACAAAGGGTCATACAATGGGTGGTCTTATCGCTAAAAGCGATCTTATAAAGACAACCTTTGAATGAATTAAAGGTTTAAGGAGCACATTGTGTCACCCTTTGTGAAATTTCTATATTTATGCCTGTAATTTATATGGTGTACATAATAAAGTGTATTCTATTGTATTTTATTCTTAAAAGGAGAGACAAAACTGCGAGTAGTTTGGTGTTGTGTAAGTAAATCATATAAAATAAATACAAACATACATAAAACATATACTTGTTTATAAATATATATTAATTAATTATCATGAAACAAAATCAAAGCACTAACGGTATTGAATAATGATGTTTATGGAGAGATTTAGTATTTTTTTACAATCATTGTTTAAGATGCCAAATATAGCCTCCAGTGCCAAATATAACTTTGTGATCACTCTTATAATAATAATAATTATGAAAATAAATATAATATATACGGTAAGTATATATCATAATTTGTTATCGTAGCACAAATTCAATTATTATTTTCAACCAACAACTGAAACCTAAGTAAAGCCAAACCTCACTCGCGAAGTTAAGGAAGTTCATCAATTCTTGTGAACTTGCTCGTATGATAACGCTTTATTATAGCCCGGCTATTGCCTCGGTGGACAATTGACGTTATGGCTGAACTTATCATGTCGTTTTATATAAGCTCGTGGATCCTTCGCTTTATGGGGTTTATCAAATGAGGTTAGGTTTGATAGCGAAAATACACTGGCCTACAAAACTAAGTATCACACCTTTATAATTGGAATAACTTTTTAGGTACACAAGATATACTTTCGAAATAAAAAAGACTCGAAAAAAGTTTAATCTTGTATATAAAAACGTCGTAGTCGAGATCTTTCTTTTAAGAAATTGCTGAAAAGAGCTTTAAAAACAAAAATAATCCTTTTCGAATTACAATTTTACCATTAATTTTTTTGTTGCTGTTTTTGTTTTCAATTGTTTTCTTGATCTATGAGTCTAGTTACAAAAGCTAAGTTAGACAACAGCACAAACATTTTATTTATCATGCCTCTTTCACCTGAAGAATGTGCTAGGATCATGACTTTTCTGGAACTAGGCATCAGTATGCGTCGTACTGCAAGAATGGTGGGTGTGACGATACGAACGGTCCAGAAGGTGAAGCGAAGGTACGAGGAGACTGGAAACCATCTGAGGAGACCTTGTAATGGCAAGACCATTATATTAAATATTTCCACTGTGTTGAGAAATCGCCACCATTAAGGTGGCAATTTCTCAACACAGTTAAAGTCCAGCAACAGCTTCTTCAGACCCGAAGGGACTACATTAGTGACAGTATAGTGAGAAAAATACTATTGCTGAAGCAAATCTGAAACCCCGAAGACCAGCGAATGGCCCCAAACTCGAGAGAGAGCATCGAGTAGCAAGACTGCGATACGCCCGTGAACACATACAGTGGGATGAAGAAGAGTAGTCAAGAATTTTGTTCACAGATGAGTCTCGATTCTCACTTTACACTTCTGATGGAAGGCGAAGTGTCTACAGGCAGCCTGGTGAGCGATACCTTCAAGACTGCTTCTCAGAAAGAGTCCAGTACGGTGGAGGCAGTGTACATGTTTGGGCTGGCATATCTTCAGAAGGTCGCACAGAGTTAGTGGCCATAACAAATAGCACCCTGACTGGGGAAAGATATACCCAAGAGATTCTCAACGAGTATGCAGGGCCGTATTTAGCAAATATGGGTGATGGATCGATGCTGATGCATGATAATGCCCGGCCACATACGGCTCAGGTCGTGCAAGAGTATATTCAGGAGGTTGGTATCAGCGTGATGGCTTGGCCATCAAGAAGTCCTGATCTCAATCCGATTGAGCACGCCTGGGATGAGCTAGGGTGGCTAGTCAGAAGCCGCAGACCACCACCTACCACCCTCAGGGCACTAAAACAAGCCCTGATTGAAGAATGGGAGAATATTCCCCAACATCGGCTCCGAAACCTCGTAATCAGTATGCCAAACCGGCTCGAAGCTGTAGTCAAAGCCTGAGGAGGCAATGCCAGTTATTAATTAAATAACATGTAAAACATACTTATAAATGTTAATTGAGTTTTTGACACCAAGCTAAAAATGGCTATTTTTATTGTTTTATCTTTTTTTTTACTAGTTTCAAAGAAAGCTGATAAAATTTGCTATAAAACGGTTTTTATTTTTAATCTGTAACTTTTATAGTTAAGAAAACATTGAAATTTTAAAAGTGTAGTAGGTACTTAGTTTTGCAGGCCAGTGTATTTCCGGATGTGAATGTTTGTTTGTGGTGCTATCTTCTGCTCATGAAACCTTTAATAGATAGTTAGCTATTTGGTAAGTATAGATACTTATGCTATGTATGAGTTTACCGCAATAGTGTAGTGTAGCTGGTGAATACTAAACTTACAAACTTCCGTGCGCCAGTACGTTCGCCGCACTTTCGCTATTAGACTAGGGCCTTAGCCTACCTCCGACGCGAAAATAATTAAAGGAAACCGCTTAGCGAATTCTGCTAAGAAACATTACTACATTATGTCACTATTAGAGTAGTAATAAGTTGAATTGTAGCAATCAGAGCAAAATGCCGTTGCTAGTAATTTCCGTAAAATCAACATCTAATTTAACAAAAAAAACTCGACTGCCACAGATAAGTGCGAAATAAACGCGGTACCTCAACAAAAAAGTGAGCTTCCGAGCTTATCGGCGAAATCACCCAGGAAAGAGACAGGCATAGTCAAATCTGTGCGTTAGAACAGGCAGTCTCGCATTTGTTTCGCTTGTTAACCTACAAGTCATGGCGGAACTACTGCGGTTTCGCTGCTATGCTTTCGCGTCGGAGATGAGGAGCAATTCTCGTAATTTTAAGAACGTTCACAGTTTGATCTCAGTCTCAATCTGTTAAAAACACCTCTGATTTCCCTACATTTTTGACAAGTTTTTGACATTTTTTTGTCGCTGAAATGAGACAGCGACTAGATTTTGAACGTTTTAAATTACGAGAATTTTATTGGCCTTCTGATACCCACCTATAGTACCGCTTCATGATCCATATTCATTACAGTTGTAAGTGCTCAGCTTCTTATTAATTATATTGGTAAACCCTGGTATATTTTCAAGAATCCCCGTCACACTAGCAGTTCCATTTAATTATCTCCCGAGATCTACCTTTGTGCCGATCGCCTTTAATTCCACCTTGTTCGAGGTGTTATTAGATTAATTTAATTTGTACAAAACACAACGATCGCCCGTATAATCCTACATTTAAAACAGCGCCAAATCTAAAGGAAAAACATCTCAACTTAATTAAAGGACGACTTGGCTACAAATATTTGACGCCATTAAATATTAAATTTTCTTTTCAATATCAGCGATGCAAGTAATTGGAGTTTATGAAGAAGATATATTATATTATTTTTCTAAAAAATATAATATATCTTCTTCTAAAAAGTGGAAATATATTAGAAAGACTTCCGCACTTAGTAGAATTGAAAAACTCTCTAAGTAAGAAGAATAACAAGTGCCATTAGATAAATACTATTTTTGTTAAGTATATACATACATACATACACTCATGACTATTTCCCATGGGGGTAGGCAGAAACAACAGAAAGCCACAATACCATGATCCTTACATATGTAGGTATACCTTTTGCTTCGTTTCCGTTCATAGGTAAATCTGGTCAGACACGCACGTCGGCTGTGATTACTACGCACCTGATCTTTCTGAAGAACGTCTCCAACAAGGTATGTTATTAATATTTGTCCTTTGAGCCCGTCCCCTCCCGGGGATTTTGGTTAAAGTTTCAAACATTTCCTGAAAATTCAACAGAAAAGCTATATCTTCATCAATATTTTTTCCATGCCTCTCAACACACTAGGCGGTGCCTGTATCTTGAGACCATCACCGTATATAACAAAATGAATGTCAACAGTTATTGACAAAATTATTACGTTAAACTAATTTGAAGGTGTTTAAATAAATTTTATTATTATAATAATGTCTATTACCTTCTCCCACAAACTCGCTCAAAACCAGAATAAACCTAACCCGTTTTGAGACATAGAGAACGTCCTCTTCTCTAAGCGAAATAAATATTGAATTTCAAAAGGCTGAAAATAGTCCTCGAGACAGCTGCACAAGTAGTTTCTTAGCTTTAAAGGCGAATAACCGAACTGATATCCAGATTCAATACACTTGAGCAAATTTATATTGTACTATTTCTAGCGTAGAGAGAATCAAGCTCCCATCAGACACGAACGGTATGAAGCTTTATAACTTTACTGAAGCGTTTTAAAACTAAAGTAAGATTTTTGGTAATGGTTTTCATAAATTTTCATTTGAAATTTACCTATCTGCCAAAGTGCCAATCCTTGTGATGTATATGTACGTGAATAGTGTATTCAACAGTAAACTGCTGATTTAAACTGATATGATGAGAATGGTAATATGATCGTCAAAAATAAACAGCTGCGCAAACGAATTTATTTTTGTTTATCTCTGTCAAGTGTCATTATCCCACGTAAGTACAGTGGCTGGCAATCACATTTTGTCTGCTTTGTCACTGTAAGCGAAATCAATCGTGATTGGATTGCTACTGCAGGCGAGATTACTAACAAAATGATTTCTATGAAACAGCGTCGAATTTAATGACTGACAATCAAATAATCAGTTTTTTCATGAGAAATAATCTTTTGTTCTATCCTGGCGATAGTTAAGTGAAAATAAACGTATTTGACAATGACAATAAATGAAATATCGGTTTGTTTCTAAAACCAAAACTGGAAACGGAAACTTCATATATTGGAGCAACTTATCTGCTGTCGTGAAAAATTGGAAAACATGGGCTGTGTCCAAAACGCAAAGAAAAACCACAACATACAAAAAATGCTCACCACAATAAAGATATAATTATGTTGAACCAAATTCCAACATAAAAACGCCCATATGAGTTCACTCTTTACTCATAATAAAACGGTTTTGAATTTTTAACTTTCATTTCACACGACCTCATAACAAACTAAACCCATTAAAATTTAATTTTAGTCAGGTTTAGACTTAGAAATATATCCACCTATTGTTTAATATTTCGCAGACATAACTAATTCTGAAAACTTAAACATACAACTCAAACCTTGATTAGAAAAGTAATGGATGGCACCATTCAGGTATTCTGGAATTAAATATTTGCACACCACATGTAATGGTAGAATGTAAATGGGCCACATTTATATTAAGATCATACTACTTTGTACACCTACATTTTGGCAAATAAAGTATTATTATTATTATTTTGGGTGTGTTTTTCTCAGCTCTTAGGCTGGTTTTAGCTACATTTACGGGCCAAAGCCAAGTAAATGCAGCATGTGGTGTGTATTTAAGGTGAGGGTGTGTTTTCCTCCTCTAATTGCATAAACTTCCTACCTAATCTGCAGGTGTTTAAGATGGCACCTTTCTGTAGGTTAATATAGACGGATTCTTCTAAGTCTATTAGTTTCAGGCTACGGAGAAGATGGTTGGGAATAACCCCAGTCGTGGAGAGAACTATAGGGATAACGTACACTTTTTCTTGTCTCCAGATTCTTGTGACTTCTTCTTTAAGTTCAGCATATTTACTTATTTTTTCAGATACGGTTTTTTGTAGGTTATGGGTATTGGGAACTGCAATGTCTATGAGGTAAGTGATTTTTCTTATTTTATCCTGCAGGGTTATGTCTGGCCTGTTGTAGTGGATAGTCCTATCTGTAAATATGGCGCGATCGTAGTACATTTTGTGCATATCATTTTCTAGCATAGTGTGTGGTTTGTAGTTGTAGTTAGGAATGCAAGAATATCGTATGATTCTGTGTTTAAGTGCGTGTTTTTGGTCAATGGTGTTTGCAACCTGATTGTGTCTGTGAGTGTAGTCTGTGTGAGGATTTTGCATGCTCCTGTTATGTGTTGAATGGTTTCTGATTGTATTGAAAAACAAGATGCCAGGCATGATGGCCATTTGATTATACCCATTTCTGGCACCCGCCTAATGAGATAAGATGCTCATGTAGCAGTAACTATAAGTTAACTTATGTCAAGACATAACAACGAAATGATGACATGAAAATAGGCAAAGGACAGGCAGATAACATTCAAATTTAAATTGTGTATTCAGCCAGAATCCATCATTATCATCTGTTTCCTTTGTATCAAAGGAGCTACAACCGTTTTGTAACAAGCGTCGTAGAGCAAAATACAATAATTGGATCGAATACTAGCTAGTCAAGCAGAAAGTAATTTGGGGCGTCATTAAGCATCCATAAAATGCGCAGTCATATTTTTAGGTAAGATAGAAGGAAATCCCTCTCACAGAGAGGAGGCCTGTGTGTGCCTGGGTGGCCTGTGTCTGTGTGTGTGTTCCGGCTACTAGGGTAGTGGGAACGTTATAGGCTGAGTTTGTATGTATTTAGAAGGAAAATTTACTTATATATTATAGAAAACTCAAATTGTGTTAAGCCTGCTATAGTTACTGACTTTGAAATAATTATTATCTTTAGGGTGTTTTTTACTGACGTCATACTTCAGGGCGATTTACACCAACCGGCGCGCGTCGGGCCGCATTGGATTTCACAAAGTGCTAAAGGAAATTGAAGCGTTTGTGAAGTAGTTAAATGTCATATTTGCATAGCACATACACAGCTTAGACCCCGGGCGAATCCGCGCGCAGGTCCCGGTAGCCGGTCGGCTGCTAGCGAACGTTTTTGCGGTTCCTTTAAAATCAAACGTTTTTCGAAATGGTGCGTGCGTTTATAAAAGAAACCCTTTTCAATTTTTATTCAAATTTGTATGTGAACCGGAAGTCTAATAAATTATGCTCATTCTTTCCACATGGAAGTTCTTACAATATAAGTAGATAATGGCTAACTGCACCTGAGAGAATTATACTTACCTCAGAAAAATAAAAGGATTTTTATGAATTAGATAATGTAAAGTATCATATAAAGTTTCTTATTACGGTGAAATAGAATACTTGTAAGTTTTGTTCGTCAAATAGCCCATAGTTTTCATTTGATAAATATTTAGGTAGATATTGGATATCAGAATCCTTGCCCCCGGCTAACAAAAACCGATTTTAGATTTAAAGAGCAAGTCAGAAACCAATTTTTTCCTGACAAACTACAGATAAATAATGTTCAGCTAAAATAGTGATGTGACACGATCCAAGGGAACACAATAAAAACTAGTGACTTGTGGTTTATTAATAGAAAAGACTTGTTCCTCTTATCAGACGCACATTTAGAGGTTTTTTGTGACTGCGATGTGAGAGGGACAAAAAGTAAGTTCAAAGGTCCTTTGAAGTTTTAATTACTTTGGGAATTTCCGTTATCTAAGCGTTCTAACTTTGAAATGTGAATAACAGGCTAAATGCGTACACAGTTGTTTTCTGAAGGAGATGCTGGTTTACCTGGAATTTACCTTCGGATGGACATCGCAATTACGAGATATTTTTTTCATATTAAATGTGTTACACTAACAATTAATATAGATAAGTAGATTGTTTCATTCGGTAGTTTAGCTTTAATTTCTTCGCCTCCATTGTTAAGAATTTCGTTGCTCTCTTGTTTGTGTGTCGCATTACGCTCGTTTTTGCATCGAAACCGCTTGGCATTTCGAATACAATTCTGTTTTAGAATAATCCTGCAGGTTTAGTGAATAAACGCCTTTGGTACACCCACAAGTGAATATCTAACCTCTCGATCTCTTTGATGTCGTTTCGTACTTCTTTCGTGTCCTCACGAATTTATTTTCATTTTAAAGCAATTTATTTTTTGAAAACTTTAAAGACTTCGTCTTTATACCTTCTAATTTCGTTAAGTAAGTTTTAAGTATCATCTAATTCTGAGTAGAAAGGTTTATAACAGATTCAACTTTTATTAAGTAAAACATTTTACTGTCGTTGAAAGTCTTGCACTAATTAGTTTAAACTTGCAGGTAGTTTTACATATAAAGTGATTATTGCCAGATTAACAACGATTTAAAATGATTTCTTATGGAATTATAAAAAGCAGGGTTGAGTTGTAACCATTAAAGTTTCAGTATCTTTTATTTAATTAAAATATGTGTACCTATAGATATTTATTTCTACAAAATAAGTTATTTAAAACAACAAGTTATTCAAACGGATGGTTTTTGTATTATTATTTACTCGTAGTATTTTTGTTTTGACCTCCATTATCAGACCCTTTTCTTAGTGTATAGGAATCAATTTAGTTATAATATAATACACGGAGGCAACAATGGCCTCGAGTTTTCCACGGACAATTTCCCTCTTATACGTATAGCATTTTAGGTACCTAGTCCCTTTTGTACCTACTTTTGTAGTTGAAACTACACGTGTATAGAATATCGACTATGTACATGTGGGCGCAACCTTGATTACAAGATTAAATTGTTGGTTAGTCGGGTGTGAAATGGAATAAAGTGGGTAATTTATCCCTTACATAAAATGGTGTATCGTTCACGATTTTTTAAAAACTTATAACATTTTAATTCTTTTTTTTATAACCTTCTTCATATATTATAATAATAATAATAATAATAATTTATTTCATAAGCCTAATACAATAAGGAGAGAAAAATGGTTAACAATGCATTTTGTAATAAATAACTTATATCCTTATATAAATAGGCAAAAGTATATGCACGTTATGTGAGACTCCTGACACCCAAACTAGGACATATCCTGTACCTCAGGTGTCAGCGTTCCTCTCAGACCTTCACCTATGTGAGACCCGACTCACTATTACATTGCACAATAAACGAATAATTTAAAAATTACTTACTACTTAACTACTACGTACTTGTCATAACTTAGATAAAGTTTTGACAAGTACTAAAATAGAATAAAATTACCATCCTATTTTCTCTGCTATAATACGTGTGGGGAAGTGAGTGTAGTGTATGGGTGAGTGTAATGTATCGGTGAGTGTAGTGTATGGGTGAGTGTAGTGTAGTGTTAGGGTAAGTGTAGTGTGAGAGAGTGTATGTGTGTGCGTTGGTAAGTTGCGGATGTGTGCATAATGCTACGAGTGGTGTGAATGAAATGATTTAGGCAGTTCAGCTATCCAGCAAATCCTCTGTTTCTTTATAGGTTAAAGAAGTAAGCCAATCCTTTACCTTCATTTTGCACTTTATTCTGTTGAGGTGAAATATATCCAACTGTTTGTTCGTCTTATTATACAGTCTTACACTAAGGATAAAATAGTGTTTACCCGCAAAAGAGGTTCTTGTTCGGTCGGGCTTAAAAACTGTATACTTAATTCTACCTTGAGGCTCCTGCAGGGGCCGCGACTTGTGTTTACGGGCTATGGTCATGTGAACAAACAGTTGCCTCACCGTGAGAACTTTACATTCAGCGTAAAGTTCAGCCGTAGGGTATCGGTAAGGTCTTCTCGTCATAACCTTTAGTACAGCCCTCTGGGCGATCTCAAGCTGTAGGATTGCTGTTTTAGGAGCTCCACCCCATACCGTCAAACAGTACGATAATAAGGACTGGCATAGAGTCAGGTACACCATTTGTAGGGTTTTTGTGTCCGCTGTTTGACGAAGTCTTTTAAATATAAATATGAGTCTTCGAGTCCGTGTGGTTACGGTTTCAATTTGTTTATGCCAACGGAAACTCTGGTCTATATATACTCCCAAATATTTAACGCAGGGAGATCTGGTTATATATAAGCAACAGCAGTCAGGAGCAGGCAGCAGACACGAGTGTGCTTTAACCTTGAAAGTCGGCGGAGGCAGATGGTCTGCTCGCATAGCAAAGGGAATAAATAGGGTTTTATCAATATTCAGTGTTAGAAGATTATTTGACAGCCATTTCATTATGATTTTAAGAGCATTTTCAGCATTTTGCTTTGTTTGGCACCAGTCCACTCCGTGCACAATGAGAGCTGTGTCATCAGCGTAAGTGAATATTTTACAGTTTAGCAGGGGCATATCGCATAATTCGTTAATGAATACAATAAATAGTGTGGGGCCCAGAATGCTACCTTGCGGAACACCGCAGTTGATAGCCTCCTCACTACTAACATGTTCCCCTATCTTCACCACTTGTACACGATCACTCAGATAGTCAGCAAAGATTCTTAAAGGTATACCCCTAACTCCTACACGTTCCAGCTTGTCTAGAAGAATAGGGACAGAGACAGTGTCAAAAGCCTTAGCCAAGTCTAGAAACAGTCCCAAGCATTTTTGCTTTTTATCTAACTTCCGAATAGCATGTTCTGTAAGAGCCAATACTGCATCCTCCGTGGATATCCCAGTTCGGAAACCATATTGGTTCCCAGATATTATATTATTTGCTTCAATATACCGTGTTAGACGCTTGTTTAATATACGCTCCAGAACCTTGGATAGAGCTGGGAGGACTGATATTGGTCTATAGTTATTGACACTGCCTCTGTCACCCGACTTATAAACTGGATGCACAACTGCCTTTTTAAAAACCTTTGGGAAAATACCCGACGTGATGGACAGGTTACAGACATGTGTAATAAGAGGGACTAGGGTTTGACGAGATGATTTTATTATACCGGCAGGGATACCATCCCATCCCACTGCGCAATCTGATTTTAAATTAATTATTATACTCTCGACCTCGTCTGCGTCAGTCTCTAGTATAACCATAGAGTTAGAATTACTACGATTATTTGGAGGAGCAATACCGCTAGGAGTGGAGTGGTTGCTAGAAATTTTGTCAGCCATTTCCCTGCCAATACTAGCAAAAAAGTTGTTAGCTTTGTTAAGAGAGGATTTAGGGTCATTAAGATGTATGAGTTCGAAGGGTGGGGCAGGTTTAGGTTTTAGATTCGCCACCTTATTGATTACATCCCAAGTTGACTTTGGACTGTTCTTCGCTTTCGCGAATTCTTCTCTCTCAGAGTTTTGTTTTAACCGCCGTAGTAGGTCATTGCAATAATTGCGGTACCTTTTATAAGTAATCATTAATATGGAGTTTTCTGGGGAACTGCTGGCTTGATTATGGAGATTATCACGGTGAGCTATACATTTTAGAAGCCCTGGAGTAATCCAGGGTTTTACATTTCTATTTTTCCGCGGGATAGTGAGAACCTGGGTGTGGTTTTTAATAATTGTAGATAGGGTAGTGACTAGTATATCAGCAGCCATATTTGCGTCAGAAGCGTTGAGGACAGGTGTCCAGTCCGTATCATCTATTTCAGTTTGTGCAGCCGCGTAGTCCACTTTTTTAACTGTCTTAGGAGGTTTTAATCTCGGTTTTTGGTTCTCGATAAAGAGAATAAGGGGCAAATGATCAGTGATGTATGTCTCCAAAACCAGTGTTATGGCAGGGGCATTTGTGCGAAGTAGTACATGGTCAATACAGTTATTTAGACGCGTTGGGAATAAATGAGCGGGGAGAAGACCATGCATAGCACTTAATGTCAGGTATTCTCCACAGTATGCGTCAGAACTCCCGGTCTTTATATCAATATTCATATCGCCCATAACCGCAACCGAAGAGAAACCTGTCAATGTTGCAAGAACATTCTGGAGACTATTATTAAAGTTAGTGATGTTTGTAAATGAAGGTGAGCGATACAGTGCAACTATACAACACTTTAATCCTATTTTACACACTAGACAATTTCCTCCGATGAATTGCGGTTCTATTACTTCACACACAATATCAGTTTTGACATAAATAGCAACCCCATCATTTTGGTTATTTATGTTTTTTGTGCAGTATGAAATATAGCCGTCAAGTATGGGGAGGACAGGCGCTACACTGAGCCAACACTCAGATAGTACAAGGATATCGCACTGAAAGTTAAGACGGCACAATAATGCTAGGATTTGGTCAAAATTTTTGTTAATACTTCGCACGTTTATGTGAAATATTTTTAACCCGTTTTTGTTTCCTAATTTACCTGAACACGACTCAGGAGAACATTTAAACGATTTGGATATTGTCAGATTATCGAGTTCACTGTTTATTTCATTTATACTATCCATTTCTATTTAGTAAAATATCGTAGGTATTTATGGCATAAGAACATTTCTGGCGGGAAGGCAAGGTCTCTTTTAAATGGGTACAGGGTGGCCATATTCCAGTGATATTATTGTGCATGTACTCGTACTGAGATGAGTAGGCGGGTGATGGCTGTTGGTGATGTACAACGGGAGTGAGTAGTATTATGTGACAATTAAATTGTGTGAGTAGTGAGCGATAACTAGTCTGGAACATAAATGCATCATCAAGCGTGGTATGAGTGTGTGTGTGTGATAAGAATAGCATTGTGTGAGATGTGTTCTTGAGTGTGGTATTTATGAGCAACATTAAAATGCTTGACATAATATTATAACCAGTCTTTACGGTGATGGTTAACAGTTTGTACAACATAACAGATATTAATAATAAAGAAAGAAAAGAGAAAACAAAAACAAAAAAGTCCTGATACATCTTAATCAAAACATTGGACTTTCCAGCAGAGCCAGTTAGTCACTGCTGGGACTTTAATTTATTGAGGGATAATTCTGACTCAATGCGAATTTGCTTCGTGCCTTTGTCTTTCCGTAGAAAGACACTTCCATTTGAACACCAGCAAAAAGTGTAGTTGTTTGCCTTCGCAAACTCACGGGCGTAATAAAATAATTTTCTTGTAGTTGGGGGCATGTATTCCACGATGTAGACGGGTTGCCGCTTACCAGATAGGCCGAAGGTTTCCGTGTTCAGCTTCTCTTCCAAGGCACGGCCTCTATTGTATGAACGGGTGGTCAAAAGTAGGTCATTTTTCAAGGAAACAGAGTTGAACTCGGCAAAAATAGACCTGGTGGTATCAGCTTTTCCCGGAAGGCGATATACATCCCGAATGTCAGATGGCTTGATGTCCAGTTGCATTGTTGTACTGATATTAGTTATCAAGGAAACAAGATCTTTTACAGATTCTTTTTCAGGCATTGGCACATTTTTGATCTCAATGCTTGACGTACGCGAGGTGAGTTGAATGTCTTTTACCTTATTTTCCAGGCTAAGAATACAGTCAATAAATTCCTTACGTTCTTTTTCGAAATCATGTATTTTGTTCCTCATTTCTTCATAGTTCTTGTTTATTAGAGACATAGACTTTTCAATCTCTTGATTCGTCTCCTTGATTTCATCATTTTGAACTTTAAGCGCTGCTACATCAGATATCAACTTCTTTAAGACAATGTCCTGCTCAGCTTTCCAGGTCTGTAGCATGGTTTTAATCTCATCAAATTGGTTATCGGGGCATTGGTCGTCAGATCTCATGCGTTTGCGGGTGCGGGAACTAATATTGATATTAACCAGCTCACTCTCACCGATACCCGCTGTAGACAGGTCAGGCTCGGACTGAGTATCAAGAATAGCCTTAGCGGTGGGGGGACTCTTTGTCGGCGGTGTACGTGGCGTGCGAGGCATCGCGTTATAGGGCCGAACGTATTAAATAACAGCTTACGTCGGAATTTACGCGTGCGTAGCAGATGTTGTGGCTCGTAGGCAATAGAGAATGATGAGCGCGTAGGCCGTAGCAGCTCGTAGCCGTGCAGGTGACGTAAGCGTATCGGCGTAGCCGGTAGGACTGTCTCGCGTAGCAAGTGTACAGAGATTTCGCCGCCGGGTTACTATGCGCGGTTGGCTCGGTGGAAGGGGCCCCCGCCACGCAATATTCGAAGACTCGCGCCGCCGCAGGTTCGAATCCAACATAAGCAGGGACGAATCCGGAGTCTTCAAACAATGCAGATACTGACACAAATATCTTTGTTTCACTCTAGGACGTCCCAATGGGCGGAGTTCACTCGTAAATGTCTTACAAGAGGAAAAAGGAATCGTAAGTTAGTCGGAATAGCCAATCGCAATTATTTCACTCGAAATTAGAATAACAGAAAGTAAGCCACTATGCACACGTCCGTACTCAGGCGCGCCTCGAGAGAAACGAGGAAAATATTAAGCTAAGATGAAAAAGTTTCCAAACTTCTCTTCGGAAAACTACAAATCAAAACTTTTTAATGTTAAAACTTTTAGCATTATGCTTAAAGATAATTATGAGATTTATTTTGTTACGTAGCCAAGTAATTAGATTTCTTAATCCCAACTTAAGAGTTCACGGAACAACAATTCTAGCGACGAATGTTTGTAGCGTAGAAACATTCACATATAAACGAAGACAAATCCTCAAGTTTTAAGATATATATATATTTTGTTTTAACTTTGCCCACACTAGGAATTACTCCTGTATCGTGGGTGCGTTTACAAACATTTAAACTCACATACACAAACAGCCAGACCCGGAACAACTATCTGTAGGCAATACAAATATTTGTTCCGTGCGGGAATCGAACCCACGACATGCAGCGCTGCAGTCGATCGCTCAGCCACTGCGCCAACCGTGTCGTCAATATGTACGAGTAGTTAGCTTTTCTCAAGCGCTGCTGATTAAAACATACAACTAGGAACTAAAATAAACTACATTACTTAAACCGTCCATAGAAATCTCAGCACCTTGAAGTTTTACTTATTTGCAACAAGGACGGAGTGTAAATTGCCATAAATAATTTCGTCGACAAGAAACTCTGCATGCAAGCATGCCAGCAAGCATGCAACATGCAAGCAGGCATGCATCATGCAAGCAGGCATGCAGTATGCAAACAAGCATGCAGCATGCAAGCAGGCATGCAACATGCAGCAAGCATTGTTTCTGTCATGACTCCGGCGCTGCGGGGTTTGGGCATAGTATAAAGAGAGGAAGTACGTTATCTTCATACAAACGCACCGCGCGCGGCTTGTATGTGTGCGCCAAAGTATCTATGCGTCGCCGCACGCACACTTACACAAATCTCGGCGGGTTTCGCAGCGCGCCAGACGGGGCTAACATCACACGAGGTTCGCGCGTCACGGCTTTTCGGCACCGCTAAATGAATGAAAAATGTGTGATAATCGCAGGAGAACGTATTGCTGTGTGTTTGGGTGTCTTAATAATTCAACGATTCCAGAATTGTCTCTGTTCAAATTACCTATTGAACAGGAAAGGTAAGAAAGTCACTTTTTCTAGCATATCATTTTTACTTGATGATGAGATACCTACCTACTTACTTATTTTTTGTTGTATTAGTTTTCTATCAGACAGAGGAAGTAGGTAGGCCTAATTTCCCACTAGAATGTACTAGGTACTTTTGATCTGTCAATTGATTTGCCGCTATTGCTTTGTTTATGTTTAGTCATGCCAATTTCTCAGTACCTATTGTAGGTATAGTAACTAAGTACCTACTTACAGTTATAAAATCGTACTTAAAAAATAAGTAATTGACTAATTGTGAATCAGATAAATAGAGCAAAGTTCGAATCATAACAGCAGAATAAAAATTTGATTATAGTCTAAGAGACAGGCATTAGTTTTTTTATGTTGTTTTACGATGTTTTTTTTTTATAAATAATACTGCGATTAATCTTGAATAAATTTCTGTGTTTGTTAGGAAAACCATTGTTGAACTTTATTGACTAATGATCACTGAATTAGTTATACAGAGATATGTGTTATCTTTGGCAAGGGCCGGGCTTTAAACTAATGAATTGGTGACAGTACTATCAGTAACGTACCGTTTACGTTTACTCGTGCTCATCACCGCCCCGCGCCGCCCGTCTGCTGGCCCGTCGCTCTTTCTTTCATCGTGAAAGTTTTCATCATCGTTTAGGTACCCAGACAATACAAGTAAAAAATACAACTTTCCGACCCTTGCCCATTTATTGGCACTGAATTAAAATTTAACAAAAAGTGACAACCCTAAGACAGTAGGCAATTATGTCGCGGATTGTGCCGGAGATAGCCTACTTCCTCTCTTTATACTATGGTTTGGGCGGCCCCACGCGAGCTTATCGTCGCAGATGGTTTTTACGCTCACCACCGCAGCTTTGGTTTGCTGTCCGCGCCTACGCGGGCTTAAATTACACTCTAGGGTAGGGCAGACAAGACTGCGTGAAGTCGGTTTTGCAGCGATTCGCTTCTGTCACTAAATTTTGTAGCACAGCATGTTGACTTTTTATGACAGTATTTTAATTTAATATTGAAAATGCTACCAAGTAACCAGCTATATATTTGTAACCAAATAATATTCCGTAAAATGTTGTTTTAGTGTGGTGAAAATTATGGCAAATAAATCATTTGGCTAATGAAAAAATTTCAAAAGAGGCTTCGCTGGTAAATTCACACATCACAAAATAACGCACACACAGACACACGAAAAAACACAAAAAATCACATCTAAAAATATATGTCAAATAATGCATTTAGCAAAAAATGACGTCGGTCAATAGTTTACGATAAAATGAAATTCGCACAAATAAAATTCGGAAAAGTGATTCAGAATCCTAATTTTAGTAGTTAATTCGAAGTATTGAAAATTGGAATGTCGGTTTTTCGGACCGAGAACCCTTCGAGCATTTAATTCTTCGAACGTATGAAAATCGGAAAACTAACAAATAGCATTTACGACTTTCGGTAAAATTAATTTCGTTATTTTGAATAATAGACATTATAATTCTTAGGTATTATGAAATTCGGACTTTTGAAAATCGGAACATCGAAATTCGGAATAAAATATTTCGGAGTATTTGGGTGTTCCCATAGGTGCCAAATATCTCTCTGTTCTGATTAATTGATCAATATTACCTACTCAGTGAAATTATGAAATATCCTTCTGTAGTGCAAAATATTTCTAGCTGTTGACAACTTTCAGAATACATAAAAAAAAAGTTAAAAATTAAACGGAACTACGACAAAAACTCCAACTAAAAGGGTTTTCGTATAAACAGAGTTACATGCTTATACCAACTAACTCATATAATTAGGGCATACATCATACAGATGACGTTTGACTCCGCATACGAAAACCGAATAAAACGGACATAGATGTCTTGTTTATTTCGTTTTAGTTGGCTTTTGTCAAAATACGAGGAGTAGATTAGGAGTTATGAGGAAACAGATGAACATACATACGCATATAGTCTGTTTAAATTATAACCCGCCTTTATCTTTGCCGTAGTCGGGTAAGTGGGGCACCTACTTACAAACCGCAAACGCCGTGCTAACTAGTGTAAGATTTACACCGGAAAACTTTCCTGACGACGCTGCAGTAACTAAAAAGAAGTTGCTGCTATACAGCCAGCTCATACACATTTACACATCAATAGCATAATATAAACGGTAAAAGGGAAACCGACCCTGTGATGCTTCCATTCAACGGAGGATCTTTGTGTAAATTGAATCAACTTCTAAAAGGTCCCTTAGATGTGATCTATACGTGTTTTTAAGTCCTCTAACTATGTAGGTTGCGATACATTCATTGAAGCTAAATATAGATATGCGATAGTTCAAAAACGCAACCGTTTGGAGTGATAGATACACCATCTACTGCAAATGGTTGCGTTCGAACTCACGACCCCTCGCCTACCTGACTGCATTTTAGCTATTGGATTATTACCGCTACAAGTTCTTGTATAGGTCTTTTCGTCCAGAGACCATTTATGTACCTACTATTACAGTACAATCTGACTGCAAATACACAAACTGAATTGGTACCTAATTTATATTTTATATAGCAAATGAATTCAGCAGCAACTTCAAATATATTCTGATAAAATACATAAAAATAATACCTTATTAACTAGGTATAAATAAATGTTACTGAACATAAAAAAAAATCCTTACTAAAACTAACAAAAATATCAAATCGAAATATCCTCTACATTTGAATGATCGAACAAAATATTACAAAATTCCAGCCTGCACTCATTTTTCATCCTAGTAAGGAAAGAATAGTTCAATCCATGTCACTTCCCATTTGACCGAATAATTTCCAAACTAAGTTATCCTCCCATACTATTTCATTAAATACGACGCAGCAAGCCACAGACGCGACGTGTTTGTAACATGTCTGAGTTATGTCGTGTCTTCAGTAACTGCGGTATTAGACTGATGTTATGTCATTTACAACATACAATTATCTTCATTCTGAAAATTTAAGAGCAGTGGTGGCCCGGTGGTTACGGCCGCGACTTGCGAGTTGTAGGTCTTAGGTTCGAACCCAGACAGGCGCTTTACTTTATGTAAATTATTTCATAAACACTGTTCTCAAAACGGTGAAAGAAAACATCGTGAGGAAACCGGCATGCAACCGGCGGCGGTGGCAGAGTCCTCTCTGTGAGAAGGAGTGGGTCGTAATCTACCACATGGGCCCAGTGCGGGTTCGTAGATGTCACATGTCTTAGAATTTTTGGCCTGTGTCCCAGCAGTGGGCAACATTATGGACTGATTATGCAGAGAGGTCAGGTGAATGCAAACTATGAGCTAAAGTAGCTAAGTATTCAGTTATTTCTCCAGCTTGTAACTTGGACACAGCGACCCTCACCTGTGACGTGTGTGATAAACTAGTAAGTTCGTACAAACTTTACAAAAGGCTTTGAAGATTCCTCGCGGTATGCCACGGATCTTCAAAGCCCTTTTGAAATTTTGAAAATAGCGCCCACGCATGTGACGACGTTCATGATTGAGTCACGTGATCAACTTTGAACGTTAATATCCCAGAAACGCGACACTACGGGGTATGGTATTATTTTATTTTCTGTGTGCATTGAAGTCAGCTATCAATTTATGTAGGTCTCATGTGTGGCCGCCATTTTTAAAATGGCGTGACAGTAGCTATGCCAATTTCCATCTATAAAAATTCAAACCCCTTTCGACCACTGCTTGTAGAAACCAGAAAACTGGCGACGTCGCAAATACCTTTCAAATAATTGGATGTTTTGGTTAATTTTTTAATGTTACTAAATTAAATCTTGAAATATTACTCTGTAGTGCTCTAAAATATCGATTATAAATTAATATTGTACCACTGCATTCAGTATTCAGTGTTGCGATAGTTAAATTTGAGAGGTATTTGCGACGTTGCCAACTTTCTGATTGCATCCCCTTAAGTCGCTGTGCTGTGACTGAAGCCAGTCGCCTAGTCTGCAGCAGCACTTACTCCCTTCAAATGTCCTAGCTGTTTTGAGTGGCCACTAAGCTACATGCACACAGTTGGCCTTTGTCGCCCTTTACTTCCACGCCAACGACAAGCGCAGATTGCTCTTAGCCTAACTTACAATGTTCCAAGCAACTACATATAAGAGCCACTTAGGACTGGAATCCCAGCGTCGGACGTAGCTGATACGAGTAATACGAGTATCTATATTTAGGTTAGTAACGACATCTGAAGTATCTAACTCACTCCTTCATAGCATTTCTAGGACTATTGAAATACGTGCTTTTGCAAAAATATTTCTGCATTTTCTATTTCCATAAAGTGAGAACTTTGTTAGACTCTCGATCTATTTTTAAGTCCGCTTTTTGCTATAAGAGTTAGTGAGTTGATACTCCATATTTAAGGAGATATTTTTATTTCTATCTGTATTTATGTGTCTTCAAAGCAAATCCAGTCTCTGATACTCTGATGTTTTTTGTTTTGAAAAATTATTTTTGCATTTGATAGCCCAGCACTTCATCATCTGCCTCGCCTTTTCCCAACTATGTTGGGGTCGGCTTCCAGTCTAACCGGATGCAGCTGAATACCAGTATTTTACATGGAGTGACTGCCTATCTGACCTCCACAACCTAGTTACTGGGTAATACGATACCAATTGGTAAGACTGGTTGTCAGACTTTCGGGCCGTAACGACTGACAAAGATCCATGAATGACAGCCGGGACCAACGGCTTAACGTGCTTTCCGAGGCACGGAGGGGTCTCGATCTGTAAAGATGGTCACCCATCCACATACCATACGCGGGAAGCATAGCTTAACCTGACCGATCGACCTGTGCGGCTGTTATTATTTAGCCACGGGCCCCACATTTGATAGCCCAGCACTTGAGCCAAGAAATAAAACATAACCCAAAAGAACGCTTCGTGAAAACGAAGTAGGTAATACCGCGGGCGGGCGATGAGATGCAGTAGGTGGGTCGGGAGCCAAAAAACGCGGATGAAATCGCGGGCAGAAGCTAGTCTTTGATATTTTATTTATTTTTCTGGTAAATAAATAAAATAAGAATCAAAAATTATAAACATATACTTTATTATTACATTACCTCATTATTACAAACACACAACTTTCTTACGTAACATTCATTTCAAATAAAGTATGTGTAAACTTTATTTAAACAGTCAGTATTATCAAAACAAATACTTTTGTAACTTCTAAAATAGCACGTAAAATATATACAAACATTAATAAAAATGGCCGTGATCACACATTTACAACTTAGCATCATAATCTGTACAAATAAATAAAAAAGATGTCTCTTCACAATTTTTACACTGAAAATAGAGTTGATCAACAGATTCACAAATAAAAAAGATTTCGGGTAAAGTTCAAACATAAGGTAATTGAAAATTTATGAAAGTAACATAAATCTGGTAACTTATATAACCTTGCTGTGACACCTAGCAATCTATTTTGTGATGGAAAATAAAGTCCTCCTGATTCCGGGAAATTCACATTTTCCAAGTTGTAAAGTTTTTTTTTTTGCAAGAACAAACCTGTTGATAGTTGGCGGTAACTTTTTTATTTGTCATAAATTTTACTTAAGTTAACTATTTCTTAGATTTAATTAGAAATGGCCTCTTGCATCCTGCCATAGTGTTAGATCCACAGACGGTAGTTCATCGCATGGGACCACCTTGTTCCTGTAAAAAAATATAGAATTATATAACAAACAAAATATAACATACATGATTCTGAAATAAGTGTTTATAGGACTGTGTGACCTAAACCCGCACTTCATTCGTCCATTTTTACATAAAACAGCGTGACTTAAGTGCAGGTTTAGGTCACACAAGCTATAAAATAGTATACGATACACGTGACTTAAGTAGTCTATAACTAATGCATGGCGTTTAGCACCCTGGCTACGCTCGGGCGCTAATTGCACGCCGTTCAATGTATACCAATAATGTACTATTGATGTACATACTAAAAAAAAACTATCTCAAGCGAGAGAGTAGTGAGATAGTTTTTTTTTACGACGCCTGGAGTATAATAATAGGGCTTTCCAAAAATTATCTCAAACATTTTTTTATCACTTTAAGTTGCCGTGCAGTAATTTTCCTCAATCAAGTTCCATTAATTTATCTTTATGCAACTAAGAAGGATTGACGTAGACAGAATTGTGATAATTGTTCCATAAAATCACCATCAACCCAACACCCGCTAGCGAACACTGAATACATTATCACAATAAATCTTTATCGCAAGTATGTATGATTCGATGGTAACATAATCTCGGCTCCACGGTATAATATTAGCCGTAAAAGACGGGACTGTAAGTAATGACAGTACTTACCCGTGCGATATCTGCTGGAAGGCTCTAGGCTGCATGGCTCGAATGTTATCACCGTTATCGCAGAGCAGACGAGCCATAGATGAGCCGTGTCGTATCTCATCAAGCTGACCTGATTATGAAAGTACAGTATAATCTATCTATAAAACACAAACAACACGCTTATCATAAAATCTACGGAAATACGAGTCAAACTAGAAGCTGACTTCAATCAAAACGACTGTAACGAGTAACGAATTTAAATAATGATGCTTAATTGATCTAAGAAAGGATATTTCTACTCGTCACTCTTCCTACAGCGCTGAAAAAATCATGAGAACAAGCGGCGGGGACAGTTAATATCTTGCTAATATTATAAACGCGAAAGTTTGTATGGATGGATGGATGGATGTTTGTTACTCTTTCACGCAAAAACTACTGAACGGATTTGTATGAAATTTGGCACACAGATAGTTTATAACCAATATTCCCATGGGATCGAACCTTATGCGGATAAAACCGCGGGGCGCAGTTAGTTTATAATAAAATAGTATCACGCCTATATTCTCTGAAGGGTTAAGCAGAGGTGCATCAATAGAACACCACCATTTCGTCAGTATGTATGAGTCCCATGTAATAATGCGAGCCTATTGCCACCTCATCTCATTCATAATAATATTATGTATTATTACATTACAGCAAAAAGATTTTAGATACTAGTATATTTAAATGTCTTTGGTTTACAGCATTTTTTTTTTAATTTTTATTTAATGAGTGATTCCTTATGGTTGAGCTGAATGGTGCTAATCCATGCGTCATGTTCGTGAACGGGCGCCGTCAGTAGGGACTGATCATCTTTTTGCTGCCATGGCTTATTTTAATTTAATTTAATATTTGAATTGTTCTTATTTTTATTTTTCTAAACTTTTCATTACGGACGCTTTTAACGTTCTGCATCGTTCTCACATGCATAATTTCTAACATGAATGATGTAACCAATACTTTGTAACCATATTATATTGATTTAAAAGAGTGTCCATGGAGTTTCTTGCCCGTTCTTCTCCATAGGTACCTACGCTTTGGAATGGGCAACTAGCTTCATTTTTCTGACTGACCGACCCCTTGACAATTCAAAAGTGCCTGTAATGGTTTAATTGAAATAAATATTTTGAGTTTTGAGTTTCTTTTTTGAGATTCTTAGGTCTTGACAATTCAAAAGTGCGTGTAAATGGTTTAATTCAAATAAATGCTTTGATTTTGAGTTTGATTAACAATCACACAGGTTCACATAACCCAATATTTGTTCCGAGTCTGGGTGTTTTTCTATCTATAATATGTATGTATTTACAAAAAAAAATGTATATAAGTAGTTTATCAGCCATCTTGTTACCATAACACAAGCATTAGGTTGCTTAGCTTGGGACTAGATGGCGCTGTGTGAAATGTCCAGGGATATTATTATTATTATATTATAATAAATATTATCAGACTTTTCGTTTTGTAAACGTATATTGATCCAATCAACAGCATACAATAATAGAATAAATATTGACTCGCTATTCTGTTTTATTTATACTCACATCACAATAAATAAATGGAAAATCAGGGAATTCAGGCAAACAACACACTAGTAGAATGGTTGGCACAAATCCATCAACTACCGGATAACCTAATGTGTCTGTATTGTCAATAGGAATGTACGGGTTTACTCCTGGCCAACTATCATGGCTAGAAAATTATTTTGTTTTCTTTATTGTTTGGAAAACAAAATAAGGTTTCAAATGCCTGCTGCTTGAAATAGAATAACATTTATTCCTAAGTCTTAGTTTTTACAGCCACACAAATATTTGTTCCGTGATTCGTGAGGCAATTGGCCCGAAAAGCTCTCAGAGACTTTGCCAAATACCTATTCTAACCAGCCAGACGTTTTTTATTGAAAAAAAATCGATCTCTTTTGTTTTATTTTCGCAGCTTTGTCCTTACCTTTTTTCCTATTTTATAAACTTTATGTTTCGACACAAATGTATGTTTGTTTAGGAAATAAATAACTTAAACTGGAACATGGTGAAAATGATACTTACTAGGCGTAAAAGCAGTATCAGGATCAGCTCCATTTTCATAGAAGTATCTGTCTCCCACTCGGGTCCTGTAGAACTGCTCAGTCAGAATGCACAGGTACGTAGGTCCAGACTGCGCTCCCGGTACGTTGCGCTCCAGAGAACCTGCTACCACCAGCTCGACGTCTTGAGGAGTCTCGTATAGGTTTCGAAGGACATTCACGTTCTGGTGGAGAAAGAAAATAATTCAGAAATGATAACCATGATGATCTTGTCTTCTTTCGATATTCCCCAAAAATTCTGACATGGGGAAGAAACACTTGTAAGTACAGTCGACAACGTAATATCTTTACCACCCTAAGGTGGAATGTCACTTACACGTCGTAAAACGACTAGACAAAGTGTCATTCTATCAGCGATAACGATGATGGAAAAGTCAAAAATATATTAACAACATTAATATATAAACTGCCGAAACCTTATTATATGTTAATCCTGTTGATAGTCGTTGTATGAATACAAAACGCTTCAAAAGCGATTAACTTTACCACTTGTCTTTACTTCTCTTTTGCCACTTGTCTAGGCCATTACCTAGGTTTACTTGTCTATGTAACAGTTAGAACGATTATTACGTATTCAACCTTAGTTAAATTACAATTTACTGGAAATTGTTGGTAAAGCAACTATAAGGTCGACTATACGATGGCCTATAGAGTAATCTCATAAAGGTTGCATAATATATTACTGGTGTTGCAGATCTTATTAGGTGGTCGTGATCACAGCAAGTACTTGCAGGAAGGTCCACTATACTAAAAAAAATGCTTGTTTTGTCTAGTCTGGAAGGCAACTACGTGGGCTCGAAAAAAAAATATTATCCTTATTAAATGTATAAAAATATGATGGTAATTTTCCTCTCAATTCAAATTAGGATCAATGGTTCTAAGTATTAAAAATCTTCCTGTTTGTATGGAAAAATACCCTAATTCTCGTGGGAAAAAACCTTTTAAGTCTTTTCACAAAACAGTTTTTGTACAGACGCCACAGCAGGTCAAGCTACCCGAAACTGCCAGAATTTTCCCAATCAACCTTGAACCATAATGCTTAAGCGATAAAGTTGAAAATCTATTAAAGAAATTTGACAGATTGTAGTAGCTTGATGTGTTGGCATCTGTACAACAACGACTAATAATTTTACCCCTTCAAATTTCATGCCTCCGTACAAAAATAATAATAATAAGCATCAGTAGGAAAGTAGCCAAGTATAGAAATCTTTGTACATGAGACGTGGATAGCTTACTGTCCCATTACAATAGCCTCCATTCTTAACAATAAATGGAATAAATGAGGAACAATGCAGTGCGATCCGCCGTTGCAATCGGACGCGCTTACACTTTAGCGGAAATTATTTTGCGCTGAGCGTGGCATGTGCCGCTGTCACCATACGTTCGGAAGAACTTGTGGCGAACGTGGTCCTGGCATTTCTGCAATACCAGCTGGATGTCATGGACGAGGTCAGCGTGATCCAGATCTGCACATCCAATTTCAATGAAGAGGAGATACGCAGGACTAAGACACTGCTGTACGAGTCGCTGGAAATGGCTGACCGAATGTCGTACCGCAGGAGGGATGAAAAAGGAGAGAGGAGTCTCCAAGATATCATCAAGGTGTTGATGGAGACCGAGCCGGACGACGTGCCGACTTTCGTGGCGAAAGACTTGCGCAAGCTGCCCCCCGTCACTTTTGACCACGTTGATGTCACCGGGCTGCTACGGGACATCACAACCCTAAGATCAAGCTTGGCCGAGATGCAGTTGAAGTTGGAAGCATCGCAATTAACCATCAGTGATCTACGTACCGAGGTAGCAGATTTGCGCAATACGGTATCACACGAGCCAGCAACCAACGTCGACACACGTCACGGCGCAGTCAACACATCGCAGCAGAGCTACTCCAGCTATTGCAACTCCTGCAAATCATCAGCGGCAACCAAAACATACGAGTGTACAGGGGCCCTCCGAACGAGTCCGAAACTCATTACCGCCGGTAACAAGCCGAGGACAGGGAGATAAAGAAGGCTTCATTCGTGTTGAGAAAAAGAAGAAGAAGCCTACTCTTCGCAATCAGTGCGGTACCGCATTGGCTGGTCCGAACATGTTGCTGCGTCCCGCTATTCCATTGACGCAGCTTTACGTGTCCCATCTACATCACTCTACGACGGCAGAGGAGGTCATGGAGTATATAAAGATGAAGACCAAGTTCACCTTGAGAGTCGAGAAGTTGGAGTCGCGCCACAAGATTAACTTCAAGTCTTTTTGGTGCGGGTTCCGACTCACCATCTGGAGACTTTCATGAAGAAGGAATTTTGGCCGATGGGTGTCGTGTATCGTCATTTCCGCGGAAGGTTACATGATACCTCGACTCAGCGCAAAACGTCACCGACCCAACGTAGTTAATAAATTTGTAGAATAAGGTTTTTTGTACATAAAAGTTTATTATCGTATAAGATTATTTTGTGTATTTATATCTATGGGCCTTAGTTGCCTGAAATAACGTGATTATTATTATTAATAATAACAACAGAGTTAATAATTTATGTCCTAACACAAACTTCGACTAAGTTATATTAGCATTAAGTGTTTCTACGCCTACATACGGGAAGGGATTATCCTTACAAAGCTTACAATTACTTACTGCTAACAAGTAAGCTACCAAGTCGATTTGCATAGATAGATAGAATAATAAACCACGTTTTCAGTATACACGAAAGAAATAGCACAACACATAAAAGCACAGTTCAATGATAACAATTTACATGAATATATGGAAAACAAACAAGGTGAAAGTGACGCTATGGGTCTATAGGTATAATCAACCTCGTAATTACTTTATCACTAGCACGTCGTAAAACGACAAGGTTTGTTTGTCTATGTGATAGCAAGAGCGTTTCGACCTTAATGAAGTTTCAATTAAGTAATGAGAATTATTGTCAAAAGTGGTAAAGCGTTTACGAGGTCGAGTATACGTCCAATAAATTGATTGATATTATTTGTTTTAATCATATTGTAAGTGCATTAGGGCTTTGTGGCAAAGTAGCTGCCGCCGCCGCCGTAGTTCGATCGCTCGAGGTGAAGCTACGCTTGACGCGGTCGATTCGGGGATGGGTGACCATCCATTACATATCAAGACCATCCGTGCCTCGAAAGCACATTAAGCCGTTGATCCTGGCTGTCATTCGTACATCTTTGACAGTCGTTACTGGTAGTCAAAAGTCCAAAAGTCTGACAACCAGATTAACCAAGGGGTATCACGTTACCCAGTAAGGTCAGATTGGCAGTCGCTCTATGTAACATACTGGTATTCAGCTGCATCCGGTTAGATTGGAAGCTGACGCCGACAAAGTTGGGAAAAGGCTAGACAAGCAAATAGTTTCCCTGGTTGTATTACAACATTTCTAGAAAAGTAGGAAAACCAAGCTAACACAGCGTACTAAAACACGAATAGTTTGTCCGACAGAAAAATTCTTCCGCATTCTGGAAATGTTTAAAGGTGAGGTAACTTATAGGAGTAATTTTAATATGCAAATGATATTAGAACAAATAGGCTATCGCAAGAGTGCAGCTCGGGATGCTTGTTTTCTTGTTTAGTTTTTAAGATTCGTTTTTTTAAATAAGTACATAAAGAAGAGATTAAATGACATTCGTTAAATTAACTGTATTTTGTGAAACGACTACTTTTATATTATTTGTCGATTTAAAAGTACTTAAATCGACAAATAATATAAAAGTAGTCGTTTTTTTTTTTTTTTTTTGGTGTAAGTAGTATTTATTGATATGTTAATCTCATTTTAAGTATTTGAAAAAAAACACCATAGGTACTTAAATAAACATACATTAATAATTACTTCCAGTGCCGTCGTCTAGAGATTTTTTTTTTCTTTTATAAAACGTTGCTCCCCACACTAGGAATTACTCTTGTATCGTGGGTGCGTTTACAAACATTTAAACTCACATACACAAACAGCCAGATCCGGAACAACTACCTGTAGGCAAAACAAATTTTTGTTCCGTGCGGGAATCGAACCCACGACACGCAGCGCAGCCACTGCGCCAACCGTGTCGTCAGAATGCGTTCCTGACACCTGTCAGTGCGACAACTCTAGATAAAGTAAAAAAAAAATCCGCAAAACACGGATATTCTTTAGTATGAAATTGACAGGAGTCAGGAACGCATTTGATTTTTTATACATATTATTTTACCGATCTATTAGTTTTTATTTTCTCTTCTACTCAACGCGCGGAAATGATATTATCAATGAATTTGTAGCGACATCGGCCACATCGGCCGGTTTCGATCAAAGGGTGGAATATAAAAAAACGAGTCTTTTTTAATACCTAGTGAGAAAAAAAAATGCCAAAGGCTTCTACTTTCACCACGTTCACCGTCCAGGCGGCAAAAAAAAAGTCAGGCGGTATAATTACCATAATTGTTCACTACCTTAATTACCTTTTTCGTGTGAACAAGATCTTTTCACACGAAAAAGGTAATTATTTCAATTCAGCAGTCTCTTTGGTAACAAAATATATAATGTTCCTCACTTTATCCTTTACTTTCGTAAAATGTATTTATAAAATTGGGCAGGCCGTCAAGGTTGACTTAAACCCACTTAAATGTTCTTTCGTGCCAACATAGTCACATAAAGTCTATCAGATATTTTTATAAACTGCCAATGTAATTAGAAGTTAGTTGCTTTATTTTTTGTTATTCAATATTATTTTTATATTGTCCTTTCGTATTTTCCTTATTTACAATATTTTAAGGTAGAACCAAAATTATATTATTATAGTCGTATCCTTTCAATTTGTTGAATTAATAACTAGCTTCTACTTGCGGCTTCGCGTGGTATGCAGATAAAAGTTAGCCTATGTCCTTCCCCAGGGTCCAAAGTAGGTATCCCCATACCACATTTCATTAAAATTGGTCCAACCATTTCGGAAATTGGCCGGAACAAACAGACAGATAGACACACAAAATTTTAATAAATAGTTTTTTTGTTAGTACCGTATATACTTTCATATGCATTTAAAAAAAAGCTGTTATTTTGACATTACAAACAGACACTACAATTTTTTTTATTTGTAGGTATATTCGTAGATTAAGCTCAAAATCTTAACGACATCTTTGATAAAAGTGAAACCATAATGCTGAGGTAACCATTTTCTATTTCAACGTTCCCGACAAACTCATCATCTCTGACCTTAATTATAACACGCCACATTTAACTGGATTTATAATGGAAGATAACACTCGTAGAGATCACGACGTTAATCTTTTGACAACACCAGGCTATCACGAAAGATAGCCCGGTGGGTCGAAATAGGAAAATTATATAATAATATTATTGTATAATAAGGTCAGGTAGATTTTAAGAATAGCCGGGCTATTTTTGTCAGTGGACCGCAAATTTTTGTACAAAGGTTTCCAGAATTCAGGAGCCTATCACGTTCAAGATTGTGAAATCTAAATATTATACAGGGTGGCAGGGACATCCACGCACGACCTGTTACTATGGATTCAGTACATGATTCGGAACCCCCCTGCGTTGAAATTTTTTATGAGCTTTTTTTTTTAATTAGGTTTTCCATATATTTTGACCGCGTAGGTCTAACTCACTTTTCTATGAAACAGCTGTTTTTTGTTTTGATAACCGACGAAAAATTTCTACGCTAGGGTGTTTAGAATCATGTGCTGAATTCATGGTTATAGTTTGCGAGTCGATGTCGGTGCCACCCTGTACATATATTATCATAATATTCAAAATTAGTTTTAATTAGTGCCTCGGTACTACGTAACGACATCAGAAGGCCAAGTCTAGTAATTTAAAACGTTCAAAATCTAGTCGCAGTCTCATCTCGGCGACAAGCAAATGTCAAAAGCTTGTCAAAATGTAGGGAAATTAGAGGTATTTTTGACAGATTGAAACTGAGATCAGACTGTGAACGTTCTTAAAATTACGAGAATTTCCGCCGTTACCTAATAAAATTACTAGACTAGACAACATTGTTACTACTGACTATACTGTCTAGCTGCAGTGCGATTCTGTAACAATCTCACGGTGAAAACTTAGGTGAAGTGAGCGTGGAGTGAGCTGTCATTCCAATTAATGCTAGGGATGGACACTATTAAGAGCTCACTTCACCTAACTTTTCACGGTGAGATTTTTAAGGAAACGATCTAGTCTAGTGATCGCAAGCATTACTGCTGAGGATGAGGTCGTGGATTTCAATTCCTGGGTAGGGCAGTTTTATTGGGTTTTACCATTTTGAATTTCTCAGGAGCAGCCCAAAGTCTGGACTTGAGCTCGGTTCGCCCCTTGTTAAATATAACTGGCAAAATATGGGGGAACTATAGGAACACCTCTATCTAATCCTTCGGGTAATATAGACGCGATGTTACTACTTCTATTGACTAGATTATTACACTTTTGAATTTTTTCAATTTATTTAGGTGTCACCTAGTGTTAGTGAAAACGATCATGAGTCGCGTATTGACTCTATCTATATGTCGCAGCCAACTGGTTAAATTAGCCGTTTAGTCAACCGCCTGGCCTTTGGAAGTAGTGCTCGCCTCGCTTCGCTCTCTCGGCTTGCACGTGGTTGATCACAGTTCTGATCTAACCCATTTGGTCGGGGTGCCCTGGCTTAGTTACTACGATTACTTTGGCTCGCGCGTTATTAGTTACAGTTCCAACCTAAACTATAATTTATTGAATATCATTCTGGCCGTTAGTTGAACGGCCACCTTTTAGTTAAAAGACTAGGCGGTTAACTAAACGGTAGTTGGCTGCGACATATACACACACACGAATAAATAAAGCTCACTATAATAGTGTCTCTCTTTTGTGATTATTTTCGGATAAACCCTTAGCTAACATAACCAAAAATAACAAAAGGAGGTAACAAGTCACCTTTGTTCTCATTTCATGCGTAACCATCAAATATAAATAAACACGACTCTTTTACTAAGCCAGATTCCTCTTCCTCGAAATATATCACCCGTCAACTGAATTTCAGCTGTAATGAATAAAAAATGTTGTTTTTTACTATGCGGTAACTACGAATTTACGGTTTTTGGATTTTCCCTCCGGATCCGGATCCTTTACTTGTGCTACATGATATTGCTTCTTGCCAAATTTCATGATTCTAGGTCAATGGGAAGTATTCTATAGGTTTTGATTACCTTGCGAGTGTCAAAATATGCGCCATAAACGGAACATAAACGCCCGTATCTTTTGATTGCGTTGACTTAGAAGTTTCATTTTTTCACTGCTTCAAGGGATCATAGCCCTGAGTATTTGATATCAATTTCAACTTGATAACTCCACGGGTTCCTAAGAAAAAAGGGTCTTGATAGACGGACAGACAGACAGACAACGAACTGATCTTATAAGGACTCCGTTTTTCCGTGTTGACGAACCTACGGAACCCCAAAAAACGTTGTTTCGCTATGTTTTTTACTATGTCAATAATTTAAAAAATACACGGAATGGCATATTATATAAACATATCAGCTGTTTCATAGAAAAGTGCAATCCCTACGCGGTCAGGAACAGCAATTTTTTTTTCAGAATCATGTCTTGAATCCATTGTAGCAGGTTGCGCGTCGATGTCCCTGCCACTCTGTGTATGCTAGTTGCGCGGTAAACTCTTCTTGCGCGATGCAGGATTTTGCATGACGTCAGAATGATACGTAGTTCGCATGTAGCGATAAGATGCCGTCACACACTTATACGACGCTTAATACCTCTGTAATAGACGGTTCAGAATCATGTACCATCACCGAACAAAGGTTGCGCGTCGGTGTCGCTCTCACCAGTGCCACCCTGAAGATTTTTTTTTGATTTTGATAACACGTACCTACTTATTAGGCTGTATGTGACGTTATATCTGAGGAAATATAGCAAGATGTCACCTTCCTATTATTGTTATTCAGAATTTATTGTTGTTCCTTAGTTCTTTTGTCCTTGCCTAGATATAATCCAGGGTATGAAGGATACAGTTTGATAAAAGTTTTTGGTACCGCCTGGCGCCACGTAGTACCTAGGTACTACGTGACACAGGACGTTTGTACAGTCATAAGCACTTACATGTATACACTTAGCAACTTTACAGTTACTAAATGTGATTTTTTTCTATTGTTGGTATCGATCGTGGTTTTATTTTGTTACGAACATTGTCAGTGCGACAATTTTATTGGTTAATAATTAAATTCGCAATACACGTATTCGTTCAAGTATGAAACTGACAGGTATCAAGAACGCATTATCTCGTCGGCCGCTATATATACATATAGTATATTTTTGAAACCATACTATTAACGGTGGCGTGATCGGCGGTGGCGGTGGTGGTGGTGGGTTTTAAATTGGATACGGTTAAGAGAATGATGATGACTATCAAAATAGTGTGGGTCGAAGAATGGTCTTATTTCAAAGTTGCACAAGAAAATCGCTTTTAAATAAAAACTCGCTTCTATCATCATCATCTATCCTCCTCCCCCAACTATTTTTGGGATAGGCTTCCAGTTTAACCAGATGCCGCTAAATACCAGTATTTTACGTAGAGCGACTGCTTAACTCCACAACCCAGTTACTTGGTAACACTATACTCCTTGGTAAGACTGGTTGTCAGACTTTCGGGCTTCTGACGTCCCATAACGACTGTCAAAGATCCACGAATGACAGCCGGGACTAACAACTTAACGTACTTTCCGAGCCACGGAGACGCATCTTGGTATGTGAAGATGATCACCCATCCACGAACCGACCGCGCCAAGCGTAGCTCAAACAGATCGATCGATCGCTTTTAAAAAGTATACAGTTACATATTTGTGCTTGTGACTGTACCTACCACATTCCATATGTAGCGAACTTCGTGGTCGTAATAAATTGAATTAATTATATCACAACCGAACCGTGTCCCGCGCGTTTTACTTGGAACTCTCAAATTATATTAGATACCAACTGGTTAGCCTGTAGTCTATTAGCATGTAGTCTGCAGAGCTATATTACAGTTACACTACCCAAAGGAATAGATGCTATGAATGTCATTCGAAAATCTCCGCTAAAAGTGATGCTATATTTAGATTCCACTTAACGGCCTCGCTCACGCTTAGTTTATTTGGTGAGTAAAACGAGAACAGCCGGGTAATTGCGTAACACACTATCAGAAGCAATGGCTTTCATTTTGACAGTTCAACAACATTCATTGCGTTATATACGTTGTTGAGCAGACAAATTTTACGAACATATGAAACAATGGATCAGCAACATGTCCGTATATGATTCACTCTGGTTAGTTACATGTGCCATCGTATCGTGTTGTTTACTGACACTTAGTTGTAAGGGCAATGTTACTAACCCTATATGAGTCTTCGCTCGAATTCAATGATTATATATCCTTTAAAATGATTCAGATTGAAATTGATAGTGTTACACAATAAGGGTGCAGGAAAACACTAGTGGCATGTTGTATTCCTAAAATAAACTGAGACGAGAAATCCCCATTAAGTCTGTCCCAGCTAGCCTTTCGAGGTCGTTGGACCGTTTTAACAAGGAGCGTCTCACGTTCATTTGTCGGATCGCGGTTTCAACTCAAGGATTGATCTGCTCCAACGGTAATCGGTCCTTTTCCGACAAGGCTTTAGTCCGTTGCCACTTCAGTTTGCTAACTATGCAGGCTATAAGCACTCCCATAGCCTGCATAAGTTAGGTTTGAGCCTTAAGCCGATCACTTATCACCGTTTGTCGCATTAAGTTCGACGCGGTGACGAGTCGCGTCGTCCGAAAACCGAAACGAGGTGAATGGCATCTTTTTTGCTTATAATGCATGGATATAACTCTTTGTGACTGGCTCAAGCCGATTCCGCGTCGGTAAGTGTAGTTAATCCCTATGTCGGTGACTGCAGTTCATTTCCGAAGTATGCCAATTCATGTTTTTTACTCAGTCCCGCGAAAACGGCTGAGCGGATCGTTATGAAATTTGACATATCACCTGCCTTTTAGCCTGGGACCTGGAGAAGGCCATAGGCTACTTTTCATCCTGGATGGTAGACAAAGTCGCGGGCAACAGCTAGGAATAAGATAAACATACCTCTTCAGAGATGAAGTCCAGCATATCATTGAAGGTTTTGGGCACGGAAAGGCCGCAAGCAGCTCGTGTGGCAGTATAAGACCCCAGGCCGTGGTCACGACCTCTTTGGATGTCCGTAGCTCGCAGGTCACCTCCGAAAGTATTGTTGCGCCTTTAGAAATAAAGGTTAGTGTTTAATAAAGGTATTTCTTGAGGTTTCATAAGTACCGGAAATTATATCACCCTGCGACCAAAGAATAAACTGAAAAGTTAATAAGTAACTTCTTAATCTGTAATTAGCTTTAAGCTCAAAATTAGAAGTCATAATTATTTCCTAGAGATAATCCAGAAATCCAGTCGACCTTTTGAATTCTAATTTATTGTACGATCCTCTCAAGACAAACAATAGTGCTTAATACAATTTGAAATGTTCGGTATCTTAGTCTTGTTATTATAATAAACTTGTATAATTAATTAACTAAGGTAAATAGATCTAGGATAACTAATAGGAGCATATATTGAAGGATTATTATTACTTTCAACAAGACGAAAATAACAAAGATTTTTCAAGTCGCAAAACTTGTTTTCATTGTTTAGCATAATTGTTTTGCTATCTTATAGAATTCTAGGCAGTAAAATTGAAAACGAAATAATAAACGCTTTGTATAATCCATAAATATTTATTAATGCATGTTTGGAGGTATGAGGAACAGGGTGTAAAGTTCACTCAACCTCCATAGAAAAGGGAGGATCCTCCGACCAGACGGGTGCTGTGTCTGGCGGGCAATTGCCCAACGATTGATGTTGGGAAATTACACAAGCACACAAGCATTAGGTTGCTTAGCTTGGGACTAGATGGCGCTGTGTGAAATGTCCAGGGATATTATTATTATTATTAATTGTATCTATGCTAAGTGCGCGGTAAACTCTGCTTGCGAGATGCAGGATTTGCGTGACGTCAGTATGACGCGTTGTTCGCATGTGGCGTTGTAGATACCGCTACACATGTATTAAGCGTTGTAAAAGTGTGTGGCGGCATCTACATCGCCACATGCGAACTACGTATCATACTGACATCACGCTAGATCCTGCATCGCGCTAGAAGAGTTTACCACGCAACTAACATATACAGGGTGGCACGGGCATCGACGCGCAACCTGCTACAATGGATTCCCGATAATAATATAATTCTGGACCGAAATGTTGCATAAATTATGATCGCGTAGGCACTTTCGTATAAAACAACAGTTTTTTTTTTTTTCATAACCGATAAAAATTTTGAGGGGGTCAAAGATCATCTGCTGAATTCATGGTTACAGTTTGCGCATCGATATCCCTGCCACCTTGTATATAAAATCCCGACATCAATCTTCGGTCAGGCATAATAGGAGCACAGCCTTTGTAAGTTTATAAATACGCTTGATCTACTTGGGTGTACAACGCAAACACGGATCAAAAGGCTATTGGAAACATTTTGACTGGCCATTCATTAATTATCATCAACAGCTACCTACGCGAACACAGAGCCATTCTCTCACAAACACGCTCCCTTATTTTCAACGAGTAACTTCGTATTTCCTTGAATGAAATCAGCATAAAATTACGTCAACTACGAGACTACTTCCTGGGATTGTGACATCAAAGACATGAGAATAGGAACTTTGAAGTCAGTTATACATCTATCTATGAGTAATTCTGCCACATATGTAAACAACTGAAAACTTTCTAGGCACTGAACTGCCTTTGATGTAATACCTTGATTGCCAAACCAAGCATTATTAGAATAATCTACCTAATCATTATTCACAGGCCTCAAAAGTTCATCCGTGATAGCAACGCCTAACTTCTAGTTTATAGACATACCAATTTGGATACGTAATATCGTCTCAGATTGGTTTTAGTATTAATGAGACAATAAATCTACCATACAGTAAAACTTCAGCATAATTTTGGCGACTGTTTTCATCATAAATCAGCGTCATTTCGACCATCTTTAACCCTTCTTTTCTGATTGTAGAAGCTTATTTTGAATAGTTATTCCGAAAGTTAGCAGCAATTTTGTCTCCTCTGCATCCGATGTGACGTACTTTCGATATTGAATGTCGGATTTTCTCGTTGCATTAGTTTGAAGTCCAAAGTTTTAATTAGTTTTCAAAGTAGGAATGGCTTACTTGAAAAGAAATTGAGTAATTTCCGAGTCCCAGTATTGGTCGCTGAAGTCTTGTTCCTGCGTTGCGAGTCCTCTCGCCAAGTGATCAAAGGCGTTATCAAGTTCTAGCAGTAGAGGTCTGTTGAACCAGTCGCTCATACGTACGGTGCCAGCTACTCGACGGTTCTCTGCGATAAGTCTGTGAAAAATCAAAGAATAATAGTTTTTATTTTCTCACGTATAAAGTAGATAATTACAAAATTCGGTTTTGTCCTGGATAAGGCTCTATATTGTCATTAGAGATAGACAACAACCATGGTGTATAAAAATACTAGTATATTGTGTTAAGTTTGTCCTACATAATGAACCCAAATGGGGTCGGAAGTGCAATTTCCAGATCTCATTAATATTGATAGTCAATAAATGTATGGCATGATTGCACTAGAGCCAATAATAATAATAATAAAGTTTATTGTTCTTCTCTCACATAGAATTTTACAAACAAATATAAAAAAAGCAAACAAAACATTAGCGATAATTGTTGTGATCTATGTGAGAGACTGGTTTCTGTACTAGGAGACCTGTATGACAGATTACCAGCCTCTCCAGACTCCGGACAAAAGTTGACAGCTGTATACAACATCAGTGAGAAGAAATCATTGAGGGAATTAAGCTAGGTGCAGTGAGATTGTTGCTGTTATGGGGGTAGAAAGTGGGTGAGAGGAACTAAATTGAATGAGTGAGTAATTGTGTATGTGTGCGTGAGTATGTGTGCGTGAGTGTGAGTGCGAGTGTGTGGGAGCGTGTATGTGTCTGTGTAAGTGTGTGTGGGAGGGGGTGAGTGTGGGTGTGTGAGTGCGTGTGTGCAAGGTGAAGGAGGTGACAGCATACGCAGTTGGTTAGGATGGTACAGTAAGCAGATTTTCAGTATCATCGTAGTTGAGGGACTTAAGCCAGGCAGTAATAACCCACTTACAATTAGCTCTTGTAAGAGGATAAACAGTTAGCTTCTTATTTATCTTATTATATAGATGTCCACCAAGGAATTTGCGTGAGAAGGCAGTGCTACGATTAGTAAGTGTTGGGCAAACCCTGTGTTTGACTCTCTTGTTTGCATTAAGTAAAGGATCATACCCTATTTGTGAATGTTGTTTTAGAGCTGAGCACAGAATATAAAGTTGTCTTACTGTCAGCACATCAGAGAGCAAGTACAGATCTTTAGTAGGAAAGAAGAAAGGTAACGACAGGCTTACTTTTAGTACCGCTCTTTGAGCTCTTTCAAGTTTTATTAAGTTAGTTTTATAAGTGCCACCCCATACAGTAATACAATAGGTTAGAATGGATTGGCACAGGGCCATGTAAACCATTTTAACGACAATTTTATCTGCAATACGGCTTAAATTTTTAAAAATGAAAATTAGTTTTCGAGTTCTGGAAGATAGTAGGTCCAGGTGGGGTTTGAAGCTAAGAGTACTATCAATCATGACTCCCAGGTACTTTATACTAAAAGCTATTTCTAATAGACTGCAGGAACAGGAGTGGGCAGATGAACAGTAATGGGCTTTGATGTAATAATTTTCGTGAACTGCGGATGAGATGTGTTTAATAGAGAATGGTACAAATTTAGTTTTGCTGACATTGAGAGTAAGGCCGTTGTTATTGAGCCAAGAAGTTACAGTATTGAACCCAGATTGAGCGAGGCTGTAATCCTCATCCCAACTGTCGCCATGGAAGATCAACGCAGTGTCATCCGCAAATGTGACAATTTTGCCATTTTGTAGTAGCAGATCACACAGGTCATTGATGAAGGTGAGGAAAAGTGTGGGCCCAATTACACTACCCTGAGGAACACCGTAGCAAACAGCTAAGTCATCACTAGTGAATTCTCCAATTCTAACTCTCTGTTGCCTGTCAGCAAGGTAATCCCCAAATAGTTTGAGCTGTGAATCACGAATCCCCATAATTTGTAGCTTAGTTAGTAGGAGTGGAACAGAGACTGTGTCAAAAGCTTTAGCTAAATCCAAGAATATCGCTATCACTTTCTTTTTGTGGTCTAGTTTATTAACAACATGATCGATCAATTCGTGAGCCGCATCATTGGTCGAGATTCCAGTTCTAAAACCAAATTGTGATTTTGACAGCAAGGATTTGGTCTCGAGATAGTTAATTAGACGCTTGTTAATAAGTTTTTCAGCTACTTTAGACAGAGTAGAAAGTATAGAGATGGGTCGGTAGTTGTTGACGCAGTCTCTGTCACCACTCTTGTAGATTGGGATTACTTCAGCAAGTTTAAATTCCTTCGGAAAAACACCACTGTGAAACATTAAGTTGAAGATGTACGTTAAGGGCGGGACTAGGATAGTGTGGTATCTTTTAAGAAACGCTCCTGAGATATTGTCTCGTTCAACTGTATTGACTTTTTTTAGATTTAGGATACATTGACGAACCTCATCTTCATCAGTGGGAAGCAAAACGAAAGAGGAAGGACAAGAGTTAGCGCAAATGAGTTAAACATTATGAATTGATATAGAGCAGTGTTGACCCTAATGACAGCTACTACTGTTATAATATATTATGATGAACATATTGTAGTGTCGAATTTAGTGAGAATTTGAAAAACATTACATTACAAGCCTTCAGTTTAGAAACTGGACAGCTGAAGTTTAACCGGTTGTATGCCGTAATTACAGAATCAATTAAAAAAAAACAAATTTATTGGTAGGCCGTAGGGATCTAGCTATGGTCACGGCATCTGTAATTAGCTTTGGCCGACCTTCCCCATTTGACAAATGTTTACAAACAACGCCCCCTATCAGTCCCTAGCCAGTGATATTATTAAAACTAATAATAAAAGAATAAAAAAAAGAATAAAGAATAGTAAGTAAAGAGTAGTAATAGTAGTGTCTGATATAGGAGTAGATAATAATATGGTATACACGCTCCGCAAGTGACATGTTGTTAAAATTTGGTTAATTAGCTAAATTTTTTTCAGCTGGCTCTTTCTCGCTCTAAATATCGTAATTCGAATTCGGTCCTACTTCCACGTGTCTTCTAATAATGTAATATTGTGCCGTTTTTGAAGATCGAATGTTGGGCTAGCCGGCCTTTTTAATTATAATATCGATATCGATCGTTCCATCGAAGGTTATGCTACGCTTGCCACGGTTGGTACCATCTTTACATACCAAGGCCCCTCTCCTCGTAGATCTTTGGCGGTCGTTACTGGTCGTTAGAAGCCCGAAAGTCTGACAACCAGTCTTACTAAGCAGTATCGTATTTCTCAGTAACTAGGTTGTGGTCAAATAGGCAGTCACTTCATGTAAAATACTGGTATTCAGCTGCATCCGATTAGACTGGAAGCCGACCCTAACATAGTTGGGAAAAGGCTAGGCAGATGATGATGATCATTACTTGTAGCTAACTAAACTGCTGTGCCTTTAGAATTCGTGGTTAAGAATGCACAGAAGTAAGGAGACAGTTTATATTTGTGGCTGCAATACGTACTTCAAGTAACCCCTGATCAAGGTGTGGAAGTGTCTGAAGGCCGCTGTGGCATGCTCGTCAAGTATTGAAGGGTCCACTCCGGGATTGTAGTCGTTCACGTAGCCATAAGCATCCGGGTAGATCAGCTTGTTCTTCACCATGTTATCATAGCCTGGATGTGAAAATAATCAAATTAAATAAGGGTCGTAATACTCTGCATTTGAAAGGATTCTTAATGTGGCCAATGATAATGTGGCCAATTCTATGCCTTTGCATTGAGCTTAAGCTCAGCGAGAAGTCACGCACGATAGTGTGCGTCGCGTTAACGCACACGCGTTGTTGCATTTGTTTGTTCCCCAATATAAGCTGTGTAATGGGTTAGTGTAAGGACGCGGTGGCTAACCTAACCTTACAGGAAAACTTTAGCAAAATATTATCAAAGTGGTATATGAAAAGTTTCCCACAATGAGACATAGAGAGAGTATGTTGGAAAGTAGATTCTTAAAACTTTATGGCTCTTGGCGATAACATTCTAACAGATCTTTGTCAACCAGAAAAGTGACTTATTGTTCCTGGAACAGATTGCCATGTAGAAGAGCAACCAAAAAAAGTGGTGTAAAGCCAAAATACTTAACAAATATTATGAAATTCTTCTTCACACTTATCACAAAAAGCTGGCCAAGGTTACGATGGCGATTTTCCCTTTTGTGTATATTTTTAGAGGCAAAAGTCAGAATACCTAATGTTCATAAGTTTTCCGGCATGTAATTTTGCCAATAGAAGATCCGTTCTCTTTGCGTTGGCGTTATAAAGACGTTATTAATGGATTGATTGATTACTGATGATCCCTTTGACTGCCGTGACGATTAATGTAATAGGCCCCCCATGGATCAATTAGTTATTGTAAGATGAATAACTAGCAGATTTTGAATGGTCCGTCTTAACACGAGTAATCAACTAAAAAAAAACAGTAGATACACTTAAAAGTATTTGTCACCATGAGTAGGTTCAAGAATCGTTTTTATTTATTTATTATTCAGAAAGCTTGCAATCTAATATCAAGGTAAGTACAATTATCTAACGCTTACAGTTGCTATTTACAAGCTTTCACAAATTAAAGAAAGAAAACGTATTTATCGGGAATCGCACAGGAATAGCACAAACTAAACACACTAAACAACTAAAAAATAACGAGTCCTGTACGAGACCAAAAGGCCCCGATATCAGCATAATGTTGCGGCATTTAAAAATAGGTAAGAGTCGTGTCGCTGTTATTCTGATAGGGTCCACTGTAAAGTCACGGACAGATACAGTAATAAAATAAAACAAAAATTAGATACGTGGGAAGTAACATATAAACAGAGCAAGAGTATCCAACTAACGTAGCTATTATCACCAGATTATTAAAAAAATATAGATTTCAAAGATTCTTACCTAATAGAATTGGGAGATATTCATAATAGTTGATGTGTTGTATCTCAGCGATGTGGATTCGTCTCGCTTCCTGGTAGATAGTCTCGTCGTTCCAATGAGGGTTGAGTTCAGCCAGCTCGTCGGCGATACGGTTGTGTTCACGCATCAGGATCACTTGCAGGACCGTCAGCTGAGGGTTCTGGTTCACACGGATGTCACCTGTTAGAAGAAAGAATATTTTAAATTCAATAAGTAAATCATTGCCCTTTTAAGGGTTCCGTGCCCAAAGGGTGCCAACGGGTCCCTATTCGAAGCCTTCGCGGTCCGTACATCCGGCCATCCGTTCGTCTGTCCATCAGCGGGCTGTATCTCATGATATGAGGTAGACAGGTGAAATTTTCACAGAGTCCAGAATAACTAATAGTACAAATACAGAGTGTGTATTTCTATTGCCGCTATAACAAATAGTAAAAATAAAATAAACTTAAAAATTAAAGGGAGGCCTTTAACTTTTAACTTTTTTATAACACCATACAAAAAACGTGATTTGTCTTGTGGTACGGAACCCTTCGTGAGCGAGTCCGACAAACACTTGGCCTTTTTTTGTGGTAAGATGGGTTGGCGTTTAATCTTGCTTGAATAGGGTCGCGAACTCTGAAGTAAGTACCTATAGGTACAACTATAAATTAAGATTGTTTTATTACTAACGGAAATTTCCAGATATTTTTTCAGAAATATTATTCAGACTTAGTTGTAATGTTATTTGGTAAATAACATCTGCCAAATCTTCACCTTTTAGATACAAAAATTCGATCACTTTTCATAAAATTTTCGCGTATTTTATTAGGAATCCCACTAACAAATTCGCACATATTCTGCTTTTTACTGAAAACAGTCAAGACGACTGTCGTAATATCCTCAGCGATCAAATTGGTATTCGTTACTCGTAATGTTTTGTTAGAAAAATTAGGTCATTTTTCAATCTCGTTTAAGACTTTCAGGATGAAATTACTGAAAGTATTACTGTGGTCATGGTCTTATAAACTGTGCATAGCGAATTTGTCGTACTTTTATTACTAAACTAGCCTCTGCCCATGACTTCATCCGCGTTAAGCACCAATCTTTTTTTTTTTCGTAAGAACCTTCCACAAAGTATTAGAAAACTTATAAAAAAAAGATGGATGAAATCGGCAAAGTCGTTCTCAAGTTATGACGTGACCAAAGGAAATAAGGATTCATTTTTATATATATAGATAATAGATATTAGTAATAACAGCTGCGCGGGCCTATCGATCAGGTGACCATCTTTACATACGTATTAGTGCCTCCGGCTGTCAATCGTGGATCTTTGGCAGTCGTTACGGGTTGTCAGAAGCCCGAAAGTCTGACAACCAGTCTTACCAAGGAGTATCGTATTACCCAGTAACTAGGTTGTAAAGGTCAGATAGGGAATTGCTTCATGTATTCAGCTATATCTGGTTAGACTGGAAGCCGGCCCAACATAGTTGGGAAATGGCGAGTCAGATGATTATGATGATCAAACAACTGCAAAAATTGCCACCAAATCGCGCTGTCACAAAATAAAATTATAGTAGGTACTATCTTTTCTTGAGTTTATCTTAAAAATCCAGCTAACAATAAACCACTTCAATGCTCTCCCACGATATCACAATTTTGCTGCAAATACCTACAATAAGGCCACTCGCTCTCTGTGAGGCGACACGTGCAAAACAATTTGAAAAGAACACAAAAATCACTCGTGTGCTACTAACTGCCCTGAAATTGGTTTATATGTACGACTAGTTGCGCCCCGTGGTTTCACCCGCATAAGTCTCCACCCCGTGGGAATATCGGACCAAAAAGTATTATATGTCCTGATCCAGGTCTTGGTCTATAATAATAATAATAATAATTTATTTATTTCAGACCATTGATCCATATAGTGTTAGTAAAATCTTAACCTATTGTTAGTACATATGATGCGTACATAAAAATAAAAAAAACTTAAATTAATTAGCGACATGTACGCCAGTACGCACATGCCCATCTATGCACGTGCCAAATTCATTCAAATCAGTTCAGCCGTTTCAGTGTGAAAGCGTGACAAACAAACATACGAAAAATCTAATCTTTTCTCTTTATTATTTACATCCTTCCTGGTACTGCAAACTTCTTGTACTATATTTATGGGAGGCCAACTTTAATTGGAACTACCTCTACAGCGTTACTCGACACTAATTGCCCAAGGGAGTTATAAGCAAAGATCTAGAGGATCATCCCATCGGTATTCAAAGAGGCTTATGGTTGTGTAAGCATTTACTAAGAATTATCTGTTTCTTTAGTGCCTTAAACTCTGTCAATATACTTACAGTGTTATTGCAAACCCGCTTAGCTTAGATAGCCAGTATTTTATGCCTAATATTGGCTTAGCTTCCCGAAGAATATTTCGAGGCGTTAAGTTATTCTCAGTATCAACAAAAAATGATTTAGGTGAGTGGTATCGCAACATTTTGTAATATTCATGTGTGGTTTTGTAATGTAAGCAATATTGGCGAAACTATATCATGGTTACCTTAATTGTTTCCAGTGTTCTGCAATGATAATCTACGCAAAAGGGTCTTATAATACCTCAAAATTATTGAAGCTTGGCCATGTTCCAGAGAAATAAATAAAAGTCCTCCAGACCAAATTTCGGCCATGGCGACCAATCTCAGCGGAGACCAGCCTTCGGTACGGGAGATATTATTGTGCAACAAGTGTATGCGCAGACACAGGTGCACTCTCTCTTCCCCCACTTTCCCAACCCGGAGTTTGGAAGTAGGCGATGTGATACCCCCGTGCCTCGGATAACACGTTAAGCCGTTGGTCCTGCTCCTGATCTCTGTCCGGTCGTGTCGGATTGCTGTCCAGAGAAATAACACCAGTATTGGATACCTCATCCAATATATTCCATTTGATTACGACATCCAATGACATTGAGAATTAAGGAAGAAAAGTTTCCACTTTTAACTTACCAGTCAAGTAGCAAGGTTCATTGGGAGATTGCGCAGATTCGCAGGTAATGGTGACATTGGGGTCTTGTGGGGGCCACTCCCGACCGCTCCTCAGGTTGGTCAGCAGGCGGCCACCTTGACGAGCTCGGAGCGGGTTGGCCTGTCCAAGGCTGCTACCGTAGACCAGCGATAAGTCCATGTAGGCTGTGACTGTTGTTATCTGGTAACAAAAAAAAAGTATTTTACTGGTGAGCTGGGAATAGGACACCTGGATCAGTAGTGCCAGGCCTCGTTCGCACCAAAAGAAGGTATACTCAGCCGACGATTGGGAGCAGGCTTACTGTGAGCCCCAGTGACAGGTAAGTTGAATATTTATGGAAAAAATATAAGCTGCGTAACTCTCGCTCACAGTCGGCGGCTCACAATTTGTTTGGTGTGAACGCAGCCTATTCTGTATTATTTTCGAGGCGCACTCAAGTGACTGTACAAATTCAAGAAGATTCGCACTCATTTGTTATTGAATCATTAGCACACCTTCTCACGATCTCGTTTAGAGAGCATCACTCCAGATTCTAAGCAGAATAATCCTACTTTTTTTGAAGCCAAATTGGCTTATTTGTTCTCAAATACCGAAATAAAAGTCCGTTTAAGTAGCAGGTATTTCCAAGTTTCGGAATCCAATACAAATCAAGTAATTTTCAACCTAACTTACTTATTTGTAAAAGTTTTCATTGCATAGAGTGGACGACCTGCAGCCTCCGGGGTAATAAATCAGTTTACTGTTTATTTGTCTCGGAAAAAATATCATGCGGTAAAAATTTTATGACATTATTTTGGTCTCTTACAATATAAATGAATGCTTTTATTTTATAAAGGCTATTGAAGATATGGAAGCCCATACGCTATATGATAGCCCATAGATGTTTGAATCTTTAAACATTCCAGAGTGATTATTTCAAACATCCATGCAACATGATGTAACCAAGTTCAAACATGTTAATGTCACGTAATCAAATTTGAACGTTAATATGTGGGAAACGTGACGATTTACGGGGTTTGGTCTTATTATGTTTTCTGTTTGTTTAATAAAAAATCAAAATGGCCGCAATAGGTATGCCACGGATCTTGAAAGCCCTGTAATACAGCCCGTGTTATTATAAATACAAGGAGTCTTCAAAATATAATAAATTGCCTGTGAAATACTTGACCTAAAATGACAATTGAGAGAGACGTTATTGAATTTGCTCTAAATAAAGTAAAAGCAATTTTCAAAGAATGTAATACTCAACGTTGACTTTGTAATGAATAATACAAAAAGGTATATCTCTGAGTCTGTCTATCTATTACCTTTTCATGCCTTAACAGCTGAATGGATTTTACACGTGTGCGTGTAAACCATGATCTTGGTTAGGAGATAGGATATTTTTATCTCGGTGGTACGTTCCCGTGAGATAATTACCAACCTCCTCGCGAACGAAAGCAATTTAGTTATATTCGATGCTGACCCTAAAAAGACTAGCTTAGCAAGAATCTGTACGTTTTGCGCATGATAAGAACTCATCCTAAGCCCTATCAAACAAGAATACAAAGAGTATTTTATATTTGGCCTTTATATAATGAGTAAATATTTGCCATCTGACCCTTAGCAAAAAATGGCCAGTCTATATTTTCCCGGGAGTACTGTGAGTGGCTAGTAACAACCACTTTTGTACGTCAACAAAATAATATTACACAAAAGGGCAAAAGAAACGAAGATTTCATACGGAAAAAGAAACAACGAATGAAGCTTGAAATGAAAGATGAAGAATAAATGATCCAATACCTATAGATTGCAATATCTATGTTTTGAGAGCAGTGGTCAGTGGTAACGTTCCCGACTTATGAGTTGTAGGTCGTAGGTTTGAACCCCAACAGGCGCTTTACTTTGTGTAAATAATTTCATCACCACTGCTCCCAAAATGAAACATCGTGAAGAAACCGATTTTACCTAGATTCGAAGACATGTGACATCTACCAACCCGCACTGAGTCCGCGTGGTAGTTTACGGCCCACTGCCTCTCACAGAGAGTAGGCCTGTTTCCCAGCAGTGGGAACATTATAGGCTGATAATGCGAGCTATATCTAAAATTATTGACTTCTGATTGGTTTCTTAACCTTGGAAGGTTGTTAGATATTCATAAAGCAACGCTTTTTTGCACGCCCTGATCTGTTAGCACCGCCGCCATTTGATGTTTACGTTGTGCCTATAATGATGACCCACCTGGTCCTAAGTAATCTTTTTTAGGGTTCCGTAGCCAAATGGCAACGGAACCCTTATGGATTCGCCATGTCTGTCTGTCTGTCTGTCTGTCTGTCCGTCCGTATGTCACAGCCGCTTTTTTCCGAAACTATAAGAGCTATACTGTTGAAACTTGGTAAGTAGATGTATTCTGTGAACCGCATTAAGATTTTCACACAAAAATAGAAAAAAAACAATAAATTTTGGGGGTCCCCATACTTAGAACTGAAACAAAAAATTTTTTTTTTCATCAAACCCATACGTGTGGGGTATCTATGGATAGGTCTTCAAAAATGATATTGAGGTTTCTAATATCATTTTTTTCTAAACTGAATAGTTTGCGCGAGAGACACTTCCAAAGTGGTAAAATGTGTGTCCCCCCCCCTGTAACTTCTAAAATAAGAGAATGATAAAACTAAAAAAAATATATGATGTACATTACCATATAAACTTCCACCGAAAATTGGTTTGAACGAGATCTAGTGAGTAGTTTTTTTTTAATACGTCATAAATCGTAACGTAACGGAACCCTTCATGGGCGAGTCCGACTCGCACTTGGCCGGTTTTTATAAGCTTGCTCAAACATCGGGATTTCTTTATTATGTTTGAGCTTAATATTAATGTACAGACGCCAGCACATCAAGCTACTACAATCTGTCAAATTTCTATAATAGATTTTCAACTTTAGTGCTAAGCTTTAAGGTTCAAGGTTGATTGGGAAAATTGTACAGTTTCGGGTAGCTTGACCTGCAGGCTGGCGTCTGTACTTGGACATAAACCTTCCGGAATAAATGGTCTAAGTGATGGTGAAAATCGCATCAGAATCCGTTGCGCAATTTTAGAAGGGCAATGCGGTCACACAGGAATATAGGAAAAGGGACTTTAATTTATTATATGTATTCCTTACCGGTTCAGCAGGAGCATTTGGAGCCGTGCATCCTCTATCCCTTGTTGTGCCAGTCCTCACAAAGTTCATACATTGGGTTCCTTGTGGGGAGTGGACAGGGTCATTGGGTGGGATCAGCAGGGGCGCACACACAGGGTTCGTGGCCACGTCGGGAGTCAGTCGGCCATTGTCGTCGCAGCACGTCACCAATTCCTTATCTGTGGAAAATAATGTATATATTGAAGTACATGATATGTTGGGAATAGCTAGAGCTTGAATCGGTCGGTACGATTTTCAAGCTTTTTCTACAACCGTGCACTTTTCTTAAGGCACGTTTGATGTTACTTTACAATTTTAATGATGTGTTGCGTTACCACTATAAACAGAAATAAAATACTAAACTAGTAGTAAAACATATACATAGGTTACCCGCCATAAATCATTAGAACCTCTTTTAAAGAAGCATTTATCTTAAATGCAGAAAAATTATTTTAATGCAGCCTCTCGCCTAAAATAACCTCTTGTAAAAATATTTTATTTTGAAGACAAAATAAATCATACGGAATTTTGGCAACGAAAATTCGTCTGAACAAACTGGCTTTCTTTTGGCAAAGGAAATTGTTTGAAATATTTTTGTGAACCATTTTCCTTTCCGGAAATTGTTGATCCACCATTTTCTCTACAATAGATAAGGTTTTACTAAGTTGTCAACACCGTCTATTTGAGCAGTCAATCGTAAAAGACTCGCTATAAGTGATACAGAAAATTGACTCTTAAAGTCGAGGAAATGTCCAAACATTTTCATCGATAATCGAACGGTTTTGATTTTTTGTTTGGCTGTCGTGAGTAGTCGTAACAATAGTTCCTGGTTATTTTTTTGTAGCGATTTCCTTGCTCCTCGATTTCAAAATGATATTGTCATTGCAGTCTTTGAGAATATAAAACTTCAATGAACTACATATTTGTTTACAAATGTTGGTACGGCGTAAACCCTTGACTGTATGACTTACCTATTTATTCAAGTTTAGTCAAACTTATGATTGCAAATCTACACACACAATCTATTCATACCGGCTCAGGCTTTTACATAAGCCAATTATAGGCTATGACATTCTAAAAGTCATGCAACAGTGATCACATATGTTATTATGTACTTACAGTACCCTCCTAAAGTTAGTTGTCATTTTTTCACTTCAACTGAGATGCCACATTATGTTTTGAAATTCTAGTTTCAAATTTTATTTTTTTTAAACTTTGCCCCACACTAGGAATTTCTCCTGTATCGTGGGTGCGTTTACAAACATTTAAACTCATATACACAAACAGCCAGACCCAGAACAACTACTTGTAGGCCATACAAATATTTGTTCCGTGCGGGAATCGAACCGCGACACGCAGCGCAGCAGTCAATCGACTGCGCCAACCGTGCCGTCATCTGTTGTGTGTGTGTGCCGTATAATATTTGAACTATAACGTTTTTATTGACTAGACCTATGAATTAATATAAAAAAAATAATCAAGTAATCCCGTAGGATTACCTGATTATAATTTTATTTAAGTCATAATTTGGCATCACAGCTAAAGTGAAAAAATGTCACCTAACTTTTGGAAAACACTGTAAATAAAATTGTGATACACATAGGTAATGTTAAAGACTGATGAAATTGAACCAAAAAGATGACATTTTTAGTAACACATTTACACACACATTAAACTTACTCTCAGCTTCAGTAGCAAAGGCTGTAGAAAAACAACAATTATTATAGTTAGTGAAGAAAATTAAATATTTGAGAGGTCTACTGGACTATTCCAGTTATTTTAGTTCTCCAAATTCATATAGAAGACTTCTTCTCTAACCCCATTCATATATAGGGTAACCTATATACGAAAATATGAATGGGGCGTTAACAAAAAGCTTAAAGCCTCGTATCCACTAGGCAACATTTGACGCGCGACATGTTGCTCAACATGTTTCGCAAGTTGTTGAATGTTGACGCGGAACATATGTTTAACAACGTTGTCTGTCCACACATTCTCAGTCGTCGACAACATGTCGCCAGAGGAACTTGTGTTGATTTCAGCGGCAGTGGTTATAATTTTATCGAAATCAAAAAGAAGAAAACCACGTTGGTGGGTTAGAAAATACCTACAAAATAAAGAAAAGAACTCTCGCGAGTGAATTGCGATCGAAGAGTATGTACCTTGCAATCAACCTCTTTCACAGACACATCTAGTGTTTTCGCTATTGAATCCCATGCATCTAGTTTTTTTAATTTATTTTTATAGTCTCTGTGAGCAGTATCCCATAAACATTCATAGTTTTGGTACAGTTCGATTAATTTGAGCACTCGTTCGTTACACCACACTACGGACATTGTTGTGCGTCACGTCTCCACTCGACAACAATTGATGCTCAACTAACGATGCACTTTAAACAAACAACAAGCCGCGCGTCGTGTTGCGCAGCAGCTGGCAACGTCGCGCGCTGTTGTGCAGCGTTGCCGTACATGTTGAGATTCACGTGTCGCGCGCCACATGTTGCCTAGTGGATACGAGGCTTCACAGGGACATAGAAGCGCAAACTCTAGCCATGGATTCAACACATGATTCTAGACCCTTTAGCGTAGAAACTTTTCATCAGTTTAGTAAAAAATCTGCTGTTTTAAAGAAATATGCAATACTTACGTGGTCAAAATATATGTAACAGCATTTTTTTTATAACTTTCGAAAAATTTCAACGTTCCTTTGAGAATTATGTACTAAATCCATGATAATAGGTTGCGTGTCGATTTCCCTGCCACCACGTATTCATAATATTCTGAAAGTTTGACAATGTCTTCGATCAAAAAATCTGCGGTCAAATCTTAGGTTAGCTACTTATTGTGATTGCTTGACCGTAATAACATCTTCCATCATCAGTTATAAGTTCTCATAATATTCGACAACAAATTTTACTGAATAGAGATTAAGATCTCTTAAACAAACATAGAAGAAAAATAGTAAGAGCCATTGTATTTTCTTCTCAATACATGAATGACAAAAATATCCACAAAAAGTTCCACTACGTTTGTTATTTATTTCATACAGTTTATTATTAGTTCAGAAACGTTTACTAATGTCACACAAGTTCACGGCAAGAAACAATGTTTGAACAAAATCTGGTAATCCTAGGGTAAATCGACACCTACCCGTTTTGTACGCCCAAATGTACAGTCAACAAAAGAGATAAGTATGCGGGCAGATAGACAATTACAGTGCGGCCATCGAGAAAATGCATTCCTGACACCCGTCAGTGCGACGATTCAAGTAGCTAATAAAGATCAAATTCGCGAAACACGTATTCGTTTGTGTGAAACTAAAAAAATGTTACTAATTGATAACAAATGAGACGAAGGCGAGGTAGGTGAAATTGATCACCCTGGAATTATTCGTACTAGTAATTTTATGCCTTGAAGGAACATTGCCTTCGCCTAATATTGAAAGCAATTATTGGAAGTATTGGAAGCAATGTGCAGTGCACATATGCTTCTTCCTCGCCTGCGTACCAAAGTCTTTCGTCAATTGTACAAAATGGTAACAAAATAACAAACAAAAGTTTTTCTCCCTACGAAACAAAACTTCTAAGAAATTAATGTAAGAACTTACGGGACTGTACTACGCCGGCTGTGAGTGACATGTCGTGGGTTATAATTTGTCCCCACTGTTGTGTGTTGAGGTTCCAAATAGGGTCGACTAGTTGTCGGTCGGGGAACAGCCGAAGACTGATGTCCCGAGCATTCGGAAGTGGACGGCCGGAGATTGATAGGGTCATGGCGCTTACACCTGGAAACGAAAGCTTTATGAAATCTCATGAAAATAAAACTTATACTAACGTAGCAACGGGTTTTTATAAATAAAATTTATTGCGTATTCTCTCATTCTCATATTCCTAGGATTTTCGGATGTTTTATTTTGCTTTGCCAGTCAAAACTTAACCGCCTCAAGATTGATCCTTTGCATATTAATCTGTAAAACATATCACGACTAAACGTTTTTAAAAGATACACACAAATACACGATGAATTGTACACTTTAAGACAACTTTGTGTAGAGAGCATAAATAATAAATTATTATTTTTAATCATGAAACTATATCGCTCTCATAGTTGCAGATAAACAAAACAAAACAGACGAATCAGAATTAGGAATGGAGCTTCTTACGTATCTCCAAAACCGTCAGAAATATCTGCTCAAATAATCCATTACATCTCGCACCATTTGCTACCTTATGGGAATATCTCACACCCATAAATCCGGGTTTGTAGGGATTCACCCTGTTCACATCCTGTGCCATTAGCGCTAAATGAATATAGACATGTACGCGCAATACATTAATTGCTAAGCATCACAACCATTCATCAAAACGTCGCCAACTTTGATCTGCATAAAGCCTCAAACTAGACATGCCTTTGTAAACCGATTCTATGTCTATTTAGGACCCGATTTATATAATAAGCTCAATAGAATACTTAACATTTATAGTGCCAGTTAGAAACATTGTAGTCTGAAGATACACGAATATTTGGGTAAACTTGATTACACAGACACAGAAAGACTTCTAGAAGTACTTCAATAATGATGTAGTTATTAAATTGGTTTTTTTTTTTATTTGTATTTAGTACCTACTATAAGTAGGATATTATTATTTTAAAAAATAACTAACTATGGACAAATAATCAGCTGATCGCTTAGTACCTATAGGGATGACCTGAAACACAGGTTATAACCTAGCTCTATACCTTCTATTCTCTTCTCTATATTTTGATTTAAAAGAGTGTCCTTGGAGTTTCTTGCGCGTTCTTCTCCAAAGACATCTACGTTTTGGAATGGGCAACTAGCTTCACTTTCTGACTAACTGACCGACTATTTAAAATGTTAACAATTCAAAAGTGCCTGAAATGGTTTAATTGAAATAAATGATTTGAGTTTGTGTTTGCTCAGGCAGGTTCGTCACAAGTTATAATGTCATTTATTTATTTATTTATAGTTAATTAAAACGGCACAGGTCCAATTACATTAATTAACATAGAATTATAAAGATTAAAATAAAATAAGCATTCAAATAACATACAATACAAAAATTAAATTCAAATTCAAAGATGTACAATTCGTGGATAAAATTATTAATAATTATTTGCGAAAATGGTTAAATAAATTAGAAACAACATAAAATAACATAAACTATCATGTAACAGTGGACACCCTCGCATACTGTCTCTCACAAAACACCAGACAGGCACGCATTATTTTCTTCCATTCATCAGCAAACACATCACATTCAGGGTCGGCAGTCAGGAGGGCGTTTAGCATCCTTAGGGTTCGACATACCGGGGATTCAGCTCTAGCAACCGATCTAGATAGCGGTAGTGCGAACAGGTTATGACGGCGGCATTGACGGTGCCCAAGGTATTTTTAGGGCACAAATAGGCAGCAGAAAAGTCCGTGGAGCTCAGGGCAGTCAATACGACCGCTTAGGGTTTTACAGGCAATCGTGAGCTGATCAAAGCCCCTTCTTACCTCCAACGAATTGAAGCCCAACACCCCTAGAAGATAGTTCGTTGGGTACATGTATGGAAAGTAATGGTACAGCCTTTGATACAAGAATCTCAGGAAGGTTTTCTGAACATGTCATGTCCAACGCACCTTTCATAGGTAATTAAAATCGTATATATTAAACTAGCTTTTATATTAGTATTTAAGCCAATCTGTTAAGAACTTGGTGCTACTAAGTATTTATAAGTTTGTAATTGTATTACTTTGTAAAAGGACATAAATATATATAAAAAATATTTTATTTTTTTAACTAAACGGAAATAGCGGCAATCCCTTCGACTGAAAGTAAATGATAAATAGAAGGAAGTCATTTTATTAGATATTGAACCAGCGGAAATGATTGATTGTGGACGGCAGGGACTTACAATACTGAGATATCATATAGGTACCCTCTGATACGAGAATATTTGTTTCGAGTGCAAACAAAATGTCCAGACATTAAATTGAGGCAGACATTCAAATAGCTAAAGAACTTCAGAGCACACTTAGAAATCCAATAAAAGATGTCACTAGTCTCCCAAAGATTTTAATCAATTCAAGACACAATCCTCTTTAAAATGGCTCCTGCACTCAATTTGTAGAATAAGTGGGCAAACATCTACAATGCAGCTGCTTCAGTGACCCGTGAAATTGCATGCAAATGCCTGAAACGTGGGCATTTTAGAAATTTGCATAAACCGAGCACCGACCCGGAGCCCGTTCTCGTGCATTCGTAAATCATTTGTTACATTGAGCCGACGTTGAATACAACACTCGCATAGCGAGCCTATTTTCATGTCACAATATTTTAGTGATTGTCTGGGTACATATTATATCGGTGGAAACGATTATTCTTTACCTGTCATCTGAATTTTACAGATATTTTGATACTGTACACGGTTAAATTAAATAAGCTAGCGAAACTCTGAGGACATGATGGATATTGATATCTAAACATGAAAAAAGAAAATACAATGATTTGATGATATTTTTAGGGGTAGGGGTCAACGACCGCTAATGGCGTAGTTACTTGATATATGAGTGGAGAAAATAAGTTTTATCTTGAAAAAGGGTTTAGATTGCGATATCCATCACTTCAATGAAATTTACACAAAAAAAAGAAACAGTTTTTTTTTAAACTGATCAGCTCCACAATGAGAAACTTTTTCTGCCAGGTACTGTACAGGTCAGGAATAACAAACCCGTATAAAAAAATAATTGACGATCTATTACAGTAACCAGCCAAAATTAGTTGTACTTACCATCAGCATAATTATAGGGTGCCAACCGTCCGTAAGGCGTCTGGGGCATTCCCCACGCTGGTCTCTGGAGGTTGTTGCATGAGCCATCGATAGCCCTGTACCGAGACTTGGCACAGAATGGGGGCGAAAGACCACATGTCTGTGCGGCCGGGTCCGCCCCAGATCCTAATGGAGGTGGTGGGTTGCTGAAACTATACAATAAGAAGGATTTTAGTCATTGGTTTGATGTTTGACGAAGCGGCATATTACAGTTAATACGTAAGTAAATAAATAAAAAGTAATTTGCATGCATACTGCTACAGGTGTTATAATAGTAGGTATTGCAATAAAATTATGTAGAGTAAAGAGGTTTTATTGTCGATAGGTAGTTAGAAAACATGCATTTTTCGCGATTCTTAAGAATAAATAGGCAATGTTCACATTAATAAAATATGTATGCACAACCCATACAAGAAAACTTTTGTATAAATAGAACCAGTACCATTTCTCCAATTTATTTATTTTAATATCATGTACAGGTCGCAGCCAACTAGCTTAATTAGTATTTTAGCTTTTTTTTTTATCTCTTCACCACCCTTGGTTGACTGGTAGAGAATGCCTAAGGCATTAAGTCCGCCTTTGTACCTTTTTGTGCGAAAAGTTTAAATAAATAAATAAATAAACTAGCGCTCGCCGACCGCTGCCGCTGCGCTTCGCTCGCTCAACATGCGCGCTGGTTCTCACCTAACCCATTTGTTCGGGGTGCCGTGGCTTAGTGAACAGTTCCAACCTAACCTATAATGAATATCAGTGAGGCTGCTATTTGAACGGCGCCGTTTAGTAAAAAGGCTAGGCTGTTAACTGAATGGTAAAATAAACTAGTAACTAGCTTATTAGCCTTACAGTTAACAGCTGTTGGCTGCGACATACACACACCTACTACAAGTTTATCATGCATTTAACTTTCCACATTCACTTTACCTGGAAAATTTACCGTGCGACATTCACTTGTTTCCAGTTATCCCAACGGGAGTGGTAAAGCAAATTAAAGGTATAGGTATATAGCACACAAATATTAGCACTGCAGCAGATCAGCATCACCTCAACTCCAACTTATTAGTATTCTCTCTATGAAACGCTACGTTTTGCTACGTTCACTTATTAGCATCGTAACGGCATCGTCTCGCTGATAAACGCAGATTACGTCGAGACGTCAGTGACGCCTCGCTAACGTAGAATCATCGCCTCCTTCACCAAGCCATAAGCAAAACCCAGTCAAGCAGCACGACATCGTCATGGCGAAGTGCTAACCGATCCAGTTCCGCGCTTACATCTGGTTGATGACGAGCTGATGAGGTGAGGAGTTGCCGAACAGGTACAGTGTTTATGCGTGTGTGATGTCCTTTTGACGGAGTCAAGTTTGTTCATTTACAACTCTAAAATCGTTCAAACAAAATTCTTTGGGGAATCTTAGCGCTTGTAAATACGTGTGGAAATGCGTGTTATTGGCATCAATTGATTTAGAGCGTGTTTTGTAGCATTAAGGTTTGGGGGTATAATTACCTACTAATATTATAAAAAGGTAAAATTTGTAAGTTTGTATGTAGGGGATAATCTTCAGAACTACTGATCTGATTCTAAAATTCTTTCACTAACGCTACAGCTGCTGTATTGCCGAGTGTCATAGGAGATACCTATTTTACGTTAAAACAGGACATTTCATGCGGACCAAGTCCCGGGCAGAAGCTAGATCATAATATTGTCACATTTAAAGCATGTCGATTAGGACATTTGGAATGCCTGTTACCATGTAAGTAGAAACGTAAGTACCTAATTGGTACGTTACTGCTGGAAAAAAAGGACGGGTTGTGATTTTCTACACAGATATTGGATTTCCGTTCTTTCTTGTGTCAATACTTCTACAATAATTTACAGATGGTCAAGAAGAGACTGCTATTATGAAATGAAATGAAATTGCTTCTGCAAATAGGATACCGGAATCATTTTTGCACGTCATATTATTAAATAATCAACAAGATGGATTCGACATTTCCTATCTGACAATGACTGAATACAATATTAAGGACAGATGGACCACAGTCGTCACGCAATGGTTGCCAGAAAACGGAAGTCGTCGCCGAAGGAGGTCTAGAAACGCTGGCGTGATGAATTAGTTTCGTAAATGGGAGATCGGCCGGAGAAAAAATACACAATGAAGGGTGGAAAAATGGTGGGAAAGACATTTGCCCAGAAGTGGAACAAAACAGGTTAAAAAAAATAAGCGAGACTCAATGATAAGGAGGTGCCTATATATGTCGATATCTTCAGATCATATTAAAACCCGTCACATCGTAGGTACAGACATGTTCGGAGTTTGTCGCCCGGACTCCATTATTCAGCCTTTTAATATAGGACCGTACATGGTTGTAAATGTGCCCATACGACACTGAAAAATGTCTTAACTCTTTCACTTTTCCAAGAGCGAATACTAAATAACACACGTAGACAAGCACCTACTGTACTTCTCAAGACGTGAGAGTAGTTACCGTACCATAAAGTGAAAATTCACATTACTTTATTTGAGGGCTCAGTTGTACATAAAAAGGCATTCATACCCTCAGTTAAGGGGGAAGTGACAGGGTACCCTGCGAAATTAAATGTAATTTACAGGTCAGTGTCAGGTTGTACCATCATCATCATCTGCCTAGCCTTTTATGAGGAACAAAATATGATTCGCGACTGTAACAAGTGTGTATTTACAGAATTATAACTATTAAAATTTATATTTTGTTCAACATATAACCTGACCACTCAGCTGCAAATTGTAAGGAAGACATAAGAAAATTAGAATTTCGTGGTATGGCGCTTCCCACTCAAAGGATTCATACGTAAGCATTAAATATTTATGATATGAAAATAGTGTGGAAATAAAAAGGGCTGTTTAAACAGAGTGATGTATGAAAACAATTTTCCCTCACAGGCAATCATTTTTATATAGCCGATTTTTTAGCTCTAGCAATATTACTAAATCGCGACATAATTTATTTTGTGTGAGGTTTACACGTGTCACGGTAAAATGAATGTAGGTTTAAAGCCTATAAAATAAATGTACCTAGTATTTTTTTCTGAAACCTTATTTAAATCAATGGTGCATAAAATTAGGTTAGATAAATTATACCTTACTTTATTTTGTTATATGTACTCGTACATTATACATAAATGCGAAAGTGTGTTTGTTGGTTTGACATATTTCTTGTAGCAACAGAGCAACGAATTCACGTGATTTTTTGCCTAGAGTATAGTATAATTTATGGTCTAAAATATTTACCTACTATCTTAAAACGATATAAGTATTAGCAAGAACTGTGATCTTATTTATTTATTAGTCTCGTTAATGATTAGTTTGGTTAACAAAGGTTAAACTAACTAATGTAATAATATAGTTAATTAATCGTTATTTAGTTAATGGTGTTAGTCAAACACATGAAGAACAAGTAACCTTATCGTGGGTCCAAGGTGGGCGGGGTCAATCGTCGGGCTGTAGACAGAATCAGTGCATTTTAGAACAGGTACATGCGGCACAGAGACAAATTAGCAACCAGTGCATAATGTGCGGACAGAGAATTGCAGGTACAAATTTCGGACATCCGATCCGAATCCGAGAAATGACGGTCCGAGTACTATTTTTATGAGGGGTTGCGCACCACATCCGAACTCAGTCCGTCCGAATTTAGAACATTCCCAATTCAGATTGAACTCGGATCGTGAATTCGGATTCCGATTGGACGTAGTGCGAAACCGCTCTGACGTCTGTCAGAAATTTCGGACAAGCGTCTGCTTGTTCGAAATCTGTACCTGTTATAGTCGAATGAAAATTATTCACATTTACTACTAGGTGCATAAATAGTGCAGATGATAAACAGAACAGGGTATTGGAATACGAAGTATGTGAAATACGCAGGACGAATATAACGCACCGTTAAGTTAATTTAAACACTTAACTCGTTATATCTTCGACCACACACTCAATGTCATGAATGAAAAAGACAGTTTGACAGTTTGTCCACATATTTCGTTACACGACTATACCATAGGTGTACAATTTAATTGCTTGGTTGCATAAAAATATCAGAAAGTAACAATGCAAGAATCCTGCATTATATTGGGAATGAAAATCATAAACACATATTCCGTATTCTCATACCGCATATTTAGAACAGTGAATTTCAATTACACTATACAAGAGAATAATTTAACACATTTCACGTTTCACTTTAATTTGTGTTTCAAAAGCAACATTCAAATAGTTTATTTAGTACTAACACGGTGAAATTCTAGCAAGTGCTTGTAAGTTAGTAACAATTTCTAAGCAACTGTTGTACCTTCACACTCTAATTTACATTGCGAAAACTGTAACAAATCAAAAAAGTTTTCATAATTGATATCTTTGAAAATCTTGATTTTTTTTTTTCTCACCCAAATCCATTCACAGGTAATCTGGCAGGTGTGGCTGTAAAAGCTGTAACTCTTGCAAAAGCAGCTCCAGGGCCAGAGAGATGCAGACTTGGGTTGTCCAGGAAATATCGCGATGGACTCGTTCGGTAGTTGAGGTGAATGGCCTCTATGGCACAACACAATGCCAACGCCAGGTATATTGTCGCCGTGGCCATTGTATCTGCAAAGAAAGAGAATTGCGTAAGTTTAATAACTCTTTAAAGTACCTACATGATACTTCGATTATTGTGTCGGAACCATAAGAAATGATGGGAAATCCGCAAGATAAGGTATGTTGGGGGTAAGTTCGACACTGGGATAAGTCCGCACGAATCGAATACTACGTCATTTTGTTATGTTCATTAAAATGGCGAAGAACACAATGCTCTCAGCATAAAAAAATATTGCCAAATAAGCCAGGAGTTAAATTCATAAGTACCCCACCAAATTAAAATTAATAATTATTCCCTCTTAAATCCACTCTTTTCCAGAAAAAAAACAGCAGGTTTCATTGGCTATTATAAAAGTAAAGATCATTATCAAGCTCAGCATTCCGATTAACATCCAAACACATTATCATAATACTAAACTCCTACGGTTTCCCGGAAGGCGTTCCAATGTTTATTTTCCTACATTATGGATAATTAAGGAAATGCGTTCATTTTAGTCCCAAATCGAATTCTACTAAATAAAATAAATGAGGCGAACGCAGAGAGGCAATTACATGCTGAGGGTCCTCACGAACATCGAGGACTTAATCATTATTACAGGACGTGATGGTGATTTCTAAAAGATGGGCAAATTCTTAGGTTGTTATCATTTGACAACTGGGTACCAATAATTTTGTTGGAATTTTTAATAAATCCTACTAATATTATAAACGTGAAAGTTTGTATGGATGGATGGATGGATGTTTGTTACTCTTTCACACAAAAACTAAGTACTGAACGGATTTTGATGAAATTTGGCAAACAAATTGTTTATAACCAGGATTAACATATAGGATACTTTTGATCCCATGGGAATATGCCCATGGGATCAAAACTTATGCGGATGAAACCGCAGGGCGCAGCTAGTATTTTTATAAAAACTTTAAACGAAGCCAAATTAATTGTAAGAGATTTTTTTTATAAGTAGCGTGCAGTTTAGAACTTTCAACAATGACTTGCACGAGACTTTTACACCTACATATCGTTTCGTGTTGAATTACAATTACTATAGAGACTTTTTGATATTCCCTGTTTGATTGGATTTTCCTTTGACAGTTCGATAGGTCTCATAACGCAATTCACCAATAGATTATATTGGCGATATGAGACATATTGCTACGATATCCATGTCAGGCACTCATGTTTTAACTAAGCTTCTTAGCTTCGTGGGGCTTTTTATGGTCGGCGAGGACGGTCGTAGCCACTTTCTGCTGCATTTAAAATAACTGTAAGGTAGATGGAAGCTGCAAAGAGGAATTAAGAGATAGTTTATCCTACTCAGGGATAAAACCGAAGAGACAACTATTAACAATGATAATGATGGGATCATTATAACCGCATTTCAGAAGGCCAATTTCCGTAATTAAAAACGTTCAAATCTAGTCGCATCTCATCTCAGTAACAACCAATGTCAAAAACTTTAAAAAAATGTAGAGAAGTTAAAGGTATTTCTGACAGATGACAGATGACTGAGAGAGATAGACTAACAATAGACTGTGGACGTTCTTAAAATTACGGGAAATGCCCCTCAAACTGTTCATAACAAACTTTGTAAAAGTAATAAACTTGATATTATCTATTACGTTAACTTAGTTCTGACTTGAAATTACCAACTTATCATTTTTCCACCCTGGTAATTTTAGCATAATAAGGAATAACAGCGATATTTACTGACTGCTTATATAATTATTACCTACGATAATAATTATATAATTATTATGAACAGATATTAATTTAATCAAATACTTTAATGTTGGTAATATAAATGATTAAATAACTCTTAAGAAGACTACATAATAAATGTTTGGTAGAAACAGCTAATTGAAACCACACACTACATTATAATAATCTATAGTAATAATAAAGTTGTAGAGTTTGTTTGTTTGAAAGCGCTAATCTCTGGAACTACCTTTACTACCTTTTTGCAATTGATAGCCCAATTATTTAGAAAGGCTATCCTACTAATATTATAAACGTGAAAGTTTATATGGATGGATGGACGGATGTTTGTTACTCTTTCACACAAAAACTACTAAATAGATTTGGATGAAATTTTGCACACCGATGGTTTATAACCAGGATTAACATATAGGATACTTTTTATCCCGATATTCCTAAAGGATCGAAATTTATGCGGGTGAAACCGCGGGGCGCAGCTAGTGATGTTATAAAACATCCTGACAATGTTGTTTACATAGCAAGTAGCAGTATGCGGGTGAAACCGCGGGGCGCAGCTAGTAGGCTATATATGAACCTCACGCTATGAACAATAGGAGCCGAGCGAAAAGAACGCTAAGTGAAAACGAAGTGATAGAACGGGCAGGTGATGCAATGCGACGGGGTGGGTCGGGAGAGCAAGAAAATTTTCACCATAGAGCAAGAAATTTTACACTATAGAGCAAGGAATTTTACACTATAGACCAAGAAATTTTACACTATAGACCAAGAAATTTTACACTATAGCGCAAATAATTTTACACTATAGACCAAGAAATTTTACACTACAGAGCAATAAATTTTAGAATATATATATGTTTGTGAATATTCTGCTCTTAATTTGTAACAGAACTGTGTTACATTTTCAGAGCAGAATCTTTTACATAACTGTTTACATATATTTAATCCTCTCTGTTATTCATCATGAGATTAGTAGTGCAATTAATTTGTTGAAAACGTTTAACAAAACTGAAAATATTAATTTCGTACCTAAGTATGAACACTCTCGCACAGCTGTTGTTGCCAGAATGAAGCTCATAAAGTTTGACGTACAGTAAATAAATAATAAAAAAAATACCAGCTTATCATTGTATCACTGCAGGGTAAATGCTTCTTCTTATAAAAAGAAGGCACGAACATTGAACACCACACTTGCTAAAGACGGGTTAGCGAGTTAACTGGACTACTACAAGTCCAGGTTTCCTCACTAGCCCGATGTCAGTAATGTCCAAGATAAACTCAGAAAGTACTTATAAATTTAAAACAGAAATTCCTGGAAAACAGGAGAAATTCCTAGCGTGGGGCAACGTTTTCTTTAAAACAAAAAAAAGTCACATTGGTAAGGCTTTCAACACTGGTCCATCATCATGACATAGGCGCCGATTCCCTTGTTCACAAACTAAATTAAGTTTTAGTTTAGTGCATCTTTTTCTTTCTATTTCATTAAGAAAAAGACAGAAGATAAATATTAGTTTAGTCCTGTCAAATTAAGATACTTCATAGACATGTTTTAACGTGATTAAAAAATTGGCCACTAAAAAACGTCAATTTACGTCAGGCGCTGACTAATTTGACAGGACTAAACTAATATTTATGTTCTGTCCTTTTCTTAATGAAATAGAAATAAAAAAGATGCACTGAACTATAGTTTAGTTTGTCAACATGGGAATCGGCGCCATTATTTGACTTAAACATTTTAAAACCTTCAAATATGTTTGCCATGCATTGCAAGCTCATTTTTCTTCTCTATTGCAGAAGACTCCTTTACGCTACAGAGAGCGATTTATAAAACGCAGATAAAAAAAATTAACAGCCCTATTTCTTTTTACGTCCATAAGTTCTGTCCATTCCAGGTCATCAATTAATTATTGGACACCCCCTATACACAAAGTGGTAAAGACGATGAACCGAAACCAAATTTAATTTGATCCATTATTTCGAGCTTAGTCGTTCCGGAAATTTCCGAATTTTCTGTCGTTTTTTTAATGAAATTATGCTCACCAATCAAAGTCAGTTTCAACGCTCTGCCAGTTTAATTATAGGTATTTCCTAGAATATCCTGATTCCATTGTTTTACGACCGATCATTTGGTCCTGGATTTTTCTTCAAGATTTTCTAAAGTACCAAATTAATATTTCTCATATTATTTTGGCAACAACTGCCCCCTTTATCTACCGGTCGCAAGCGCTACTGATAAACATGAGGTCCTGGGTTCGATTCAGGTCGAGCAAAGTGTTTTTGAGTTTTTCCAGCAGAAATTTCTCAGAGTCTGGATACGTGGCCGGTTGTTGGTAATAGGCTCACCCCCAATTGAAATGTGGGTATGTAAATGTAAATGTGGGTGTGTGGGTATGTGGGTGTGTGGGTATGTGGGTGTGTGGGTATGTGGGTGTGTGGGTATGTGGGTGGTGGTATAGGTACACCTCCACCTTACCCTTCGGTGAAAACCGGCGTGATGTTATTTATGTTATGTAACTAATCATAACTAGTTAGTCGTCATAAAGTTAAGTTCAAAACATAATGGTCCAATGAAAGTGTTTTAAATTAGGAAACGATGTTATTTCGAAACAAAAGAACACCCAAAATGATTTGTTTTTCATTTCCTTTGACGAAAATGTAACCTTCGGTGTTAATATACAGATTGATACAGCTTTTTTGTTTAGCCCCAATTATTATGGACAAAAGAAATGACTGGTACTTAACACGCGAGGTAATAAAGTATTTGAATGTAGGAGAATTCATAGGAATGTCGGTAGGTACAAATGTAACTGCCCCATTGGCTAATTGGTAATTGACAACGACTGCCAAACACGAATTCCTTGGTAATTCTTTGTCGGAAAATTTTCAGTAGCCCTGTTTTTATTCGGTTAGGTTTCTTGAGTGGCGTTAGTCAAGGTCAAGTTTTCTTTTATCCCAAGGGACAAAAATATAACTGAAGGCCAATTCCCGTAGTTAAAAACGTTCAAAATCTAGTCGCAATCTCATCTCAGCGACAATCAATGTCAAAAATTTTACAGGTATTTTTGACAGATTGGGACTGAGATCAGAGGGGCAATTCTCATAATTTTAAGACCGTTCACAGTCTGATCTCAGTCTCAATCTGTCAAAAAATACTTCTAATTTCCCTACATTTTGACAAGTTTTTGAAATTTGTTTGTCGCTGAGATGAGACTGCGACTAGATTTTGAACATTTTAAATTACGAGAATTGGCCTTCAGACTGTGAACATTCTTAAAATTACGAGAATTGCCCCTCTGGAGACATTTCAGCATCATATTCCGATCTCCACATGCTTACATTTTGATGTCAACCAATAACGGTGGTGATGACCATACGATAACAATGTAGCCTATCAGAATACTAGCGCTGCGACATTTATTTTTTAAATGTCGCAGCATTATGCTGAGATAGTAGCCATTTGGCCTCGTAGGACTTTCTGTTTCTTTTTTTTTGCTAGTTTTTTTTATAAAACTGTGTTTAGTTTAGTTTGTGATCTTCCTGTACGAGTCGCAATAAATACTTTTTCTTTCTTTCTTTTATTTCAATGAAAACTTAGATGCAGCTGAGTATACGCGATTCAGCGTCATCAACCGACTGGAGCCGAGTATACCCGATTCAGCATCATCGAACTGCACCCTAATTGCGTAACACACGATCAATCGGAATCGGTTTCATTTTGACAGTTCTACAACATTCATTGCGTTATTTACGTGTTGAGCTGACAAATTTTTCGAACTTATGAAGCGATGGATTAGCAATTTGCTTCAAAATGATTCAGATTAATCGTGTGCTTGTTACGCAATTAGGGTGCCAAGCGTGACAATTCAATTTGGTTCACAGTTCAGAAAGAGCGCTAAGTATTTAAATAAATAAGTTTTCAATTCAAAAGTATCTCAGCTTTTAGATCTATCTATCAATGTTAGAATAGCGTGACGGAAATGAGTAGATACTTGACACGCAACGCATGTAATAAAATATTTCACAGCACATAGTCGCCTAATAAACTATGCTGCTAGTTCATACTCCATAATTACATGCAATCTAACTATGTGCTAAGCGTGTACAGCTGACACGACAATTAGTTATAGCATTATATTTGATTGATGTTTGACTGTCGAAATTAATCATGTTTTGTTTTGTATATAATATAAAGTCTAGCCTAGTAAGGTCAGGGAAATGAATTGTTGAGCAAAATTGACTCAATCAAGTAATAAACTCAGCCTGTTGCAGTCCACTGCTGGACAAAGGCCTCTCCCCCAAGCCCCCACGGTTTAGCCCCCCAGACTGTTGTATGAACTGGTAATATTTAATATGAAAAATTAGCGTAGGGTGTCAATTTGCTTAACAATTAAATCCCTTGACTGTATCTATAGTAGGTAAGTATTTATTAACAACGTGCAAAGCAAGCAGCCGGTTACAACAGTCGGACGGTTGGGTGAGGCATTTAAAATCACGCTACGACCCATAGGAACCAAACAAACAACCAGAAAAAAAACGAAGTACTAGCACGGGAGGGCGATGCGATGCGACGCGTCGAGGGCCGAGGGAGTTTTATAAAAACGTGGCTGTTATTTTAGTATATTGTGTATCTTACGACTTCCACGCGACCGAAGTCGCGGATAGAAGATAGTATTAGTTATAATGGTTGGGCTTACAATACTGAGGGGCTTATGGCTAAGTAATAACAGCCGCACGGGTCGATCGATCAGGTTAAGCTACGCTTGCCGCCGTTGGTCGTAACGACTGTCAAGGATCCACGAATGACAGCCGGGACCAACGGCTTAACGTGCTTTCCGAACAGGGAGGAGTCATGGTATGAAAAGATGGTCACGTGGATGGGTGACCATCTTTTCATACCATGACCACTCCCTGTTCGGAATAACGACCTTAATACATGAATGAAGTACAATTATTATTATATATATCATTATATCAATTAAAATAGTGCAAACGAATAAACAATTACAATAGTGAACGATTGCGTTTAAAAGGTGATATCAAATAAAAAAACTTGCAACGCTCTAAAGATTTTCGCACCCAGTTAAAAAGGAATTCAAATTCTAAAATCAGTGTTGATTGCAATTATTTTCTATTCCTTGTTTGTTTTTTTTCAATTAAAACCGGCCAGTTTTCAGTGAACCAGTGGGTTAGAAAAATTAGTAAACATCTATACAAATAAATCAAATTGAAGTGTCTGTTTGAAATAGTTTTACGGTACTTATAACAATTTTTTTTTTTTGTTAAAAGTACCTTAAATTGTCTGTCTATCCTTTTGTTCCGGCTAATCTCCGAAACGGCTGGACCGATATTGATGAAATTAGGTATATACTTTGAACCCTGTGAAAGGACCTTTTTTATCGACATACCACGCGGGTGGAGCTGCGGGCGGTAGATAGTTGTAAAAATGTTTTTTAATGATAATAACTGACTGAACCAAATAAAATGTATGGTTAGCTAGCAATTGTACGTTGATTCAGAGCGTGCGAACGTATTATAATTAATGGCTACCTGTAAAATGTTCACACGTGTTTAAATAATGGTTAATTAGAGAAATAATTATGCATTATATAGTTATCGAATATCATAAACAAGCACCAACTTTTAATGATGATTACAATCACTAGGATTTATTATATTATTTTTACAATAGGTATTATATAGTATCTAATGACTCTCAAAACGGTGAAGGAAAACATCGTGAGGAAACCGGCATGTCCTAAAACTAAAAATTTGAAGGCATGCGTCATCTACCAATCCGCACTGGGCCCGCGTGGTAGATTAAAGTCCACTCCCTCTCACAGAGAGGAGGGCTGTGTCCCAGCAGTGGGAACATTATAGGCCTGATTATGCTTTAATACAATGATAATAATTTAATATTAGTGTCAGCAACAAAAGATCATCACAATAATAATTATAACAGGCATTAATTTATGCACAGAGCTCGGGACGCCTCGGTGGCTGAAGCCGGCGCGACAGCGGCGCGACAGCGGCGCGGCCTTTCCGTATTGTGCGAATTAATGCATTAATTTCCGGCCAATATTATTAAACACTACCTTTAAATTAGTCAATATTATTAAACACTACCTTTTGTACGCGGTTTTGCCAGTGTCGAAAATTATCTCACGGGAACGTCCTACCAAGATATCTTCTTTTAGTGTCGATGGTACAACCGGGATTAAACGTATCCTATGTGTTAATCCAGGATATAAACTATCTGTGTGTCATATTTCATCCAAATCCGTTTCCGTCCGTATCCGTGCTATATCATCTCCAATACTTGTTGAAGAAGTAAATAGCAGTGATAACAAAGTTTTAATTTGTAGCCAAAAATAAGTAATCATTTTCAAAAGAATATTTCAGGTCTCTTAGAACACATTACAGCGATGAAGTAATTCGAGCATGACGCACCAAGAAATGGCCTGGAAGACGGTTGGGATCAGTCCAATATGAAGTAAATGGGATGTTATTTAATACAACAAGTACATGGATGTTTTGCAGAATAAAGTGCACACAGCCGGGATCAATATTCCCGTAAGATAGAAGTTGATATAAAATACTCTTAACTTCTTTAATTTACGCTCGAGTAGTGGCCAATAACTGTGAGAGTTCTGAAAGTTCGAGTTTCTTGGCTTGTGAACTTAAAAGCTACATCGGTTTCATTTTGAATGTGGTTTTTAGGGTTTCGTACCTTGAAAGGAAAAACGGAACCCTTATAGGATCACTTTGTTGTCCGTCCGTCTGACTGTCAAGACCCTTTTTCTCAGGAACGCGAGGAAATATCCAGCTGAAATTTATATCAAATACTCAAGTCTACTGACCCTTAAAGCTGTGAAAAAATCAAACTTCTAAGCCAACGCAATCAAAAGATACAGCCGTTTATGCCGCAAATTTTCGAAACTCGCAAGGGAATCAAAACCTACAGGGTACTTCCCGTGAACACAGAATCATGACATTTGGTACGAAGCAACGTTTTATAGCACAGATATAGGAAAAATTGCGAAAAGCGTAAAATTTTAGTTACATCAGGTAATAAAAATATTTTTAATAATTTTAAAGTGTACGGAACCCTCGGTGCACTATTCCGACTCGCACTTGGCCGGTTTTTTTTCTTAAATCTTTCGATTACATACATTTTCACGTATTTTCGAAATTAATCTGATGTGGTTTACTTAATATATTTAACATGAATAACTTACAAGGAACTACTAATATATCTGTCTGTCTGTTTGTTGCAATATAATTATGTAGGTACTGGAAGGTTCCACTAACCCGCACTGGGCCCACGTGATTAATTATGGCCCACTCACTCTCACAGAGAGGAGGCCCGTTTCCCAGCAGTTGGAAACATTACAGGCTGATTATGCAACTAGAAGGTTAACGATTTGCTAATCTTGTTTTCAAAGGCCCAGCAAACCTAATTCACTAAATTTTTCAAGCATCTACGGTAAACTCAGCGACCGTTAAACTGTTTACGCCTTGCAATAAATATGATGTAAACACACAAGCAACGTGTTTAATAGCCCCATAAGCTGGAAAATAGTGGCAGGACGCAATAGGTACCTACCCACTTACATAAGGTGCTTTTCACCCCACAGAACTGGGTTATAGACGGTTTCAGGGATACTCCATAAATTCTGAGCAGTAGCGAGGAGGAACATTAACACCACTAGATTTATAGAACCTAGTCCATAAATCTAGGAACTGGTACGGTAGGTGGTGGATTTCAGCCATTCACGATGCACCTAACCAACGCGTGTGGCTAGGTAAAGGAACCCCTTTACCTAGCCACACACGTTAGTTAGGTGTTTCGTGTTTCCCTACAATGTTATCCTAAAAGCCTAGAGTGGATTTATAGGTTTTAGGTTATTATAGCCGTCTATTAATTTATATATTTATTAATAGACGGCTTCTTTTAAAAGTATGTAAGTACACCCTCATCAATTAATACTAGTATTATATTATGCGGGTAAACCCGCATAAGTTTCGATGCCGTAGAAATATCGGGATAAAAAGTATCCTATGTGTCAATCCTGGTTATAAACTATCTGTGTGCCAAAGGACAATGTCCAAATTGGCCCTGTGCAATAATGAGTATCAGATTAAACGATAATTAATCGCCTATTTTATTATTTAAGTTGCAAATACTTCTGTATCACGGACTAGCTGTATTCCAAAATGTAGTTTTAATAGAATTTAACGTGACTAATAACATAAGATCGCCATCTTCGCCTAATGTCATGTCGTGTCTGAAGTGAAATAGGGATGTCCAATCAATTATAATCGATTGATTGAATTATTATTCGATCGATTGTGTTTTCTTTTCTAAAGTGTATTTTTAAAATCCTAATAAGAATACTTTATGTATGCAGTCATACTCCAATTTAAATAGGTAGTAAGAATAATATTATACAGTAATCAAAACTTTTTATTTTGATTATCTAATTCATTTTTACGACAATTAATACAAAAATAACATTTCTCTTTCGGCGTAAAATAAACCATTGTCATACATAGGTACTTGTAATGTTTATATGACAAAGGTGATGTAACAGACAGTTTGAAATAATTTAAGAACACAGTAAATCTTAATCGAAAAAATCGATTATTGGTGTGGTGTCGTACTACATCCCTAGTTTTGCTGTGAACGTCACGTCGCGTCGTTAGTTTAAATACATTTTAATTTTGCACTTGCATCCACTTTTTAGAAAAACAACTGCATAGGTACCTAATTATCTAGGTAGGTATTATGATATTACCTACTTTTCAGTTTCTTAAAAATCACTCAGAGCTATGAAAAATCGTAGGTACCTACATTTAATATTCGTTGTTATGGTTAGATTATAACCTCAAAATCTGATACTTTTTTTGAAATATACCTTTTTTGCAGCTAGTCCGCTACAAATACAAGATCTTTTAAGAATCTACTAATGATAGAGAATACAATACATAATTATCCGATGCTCTTGGCTCCAGGGCCAACAATGTATGGACGCAGAGCAATGTCCTTTCATCCAAATCCGTTCAGTAGTTCTTGCGTGAAAGAGTAACAAACATCCATTCATCCATCTACCCATCCATCTATACAAAGTTTCGCGTTTATAATATTAGTAGGATACATTATTCTAAATTTAAAGTTGATTTTCGTGTCTGTCTGAGTGACCGAGATGTTCTTCTGAACTACGCAACTGATTTTGATGCAGTTTTTACTATAATTTATGGATTTTTTTTTCTAAAGGTTTATGTGTTTAGTTAATTCAACTTGGATGTTAACACAAATATTAGGGATTAAAGTATGAAATTGCTGATTTGTACTGAAAAATTGAAATTCGTTTTTTTTTTTAATTTAACCCATTATTATCTATACATTGCTGCCATCTAATAAGAAGGTCATTTATGCCTTTGCGATAGAACTCTCGTGATCTAGATTCGACAAACTGTGTGAAAGCATTTTGTACTGCCTCCTGAGAAGAAAACTTTTTATCACTTAGAAAATTGTCCAAATCACGAAAAAAAATGGTAGTCCGTTGGAGCAAGGTCTGGCGAATACGGAGGGTTACGAATGGTTTCTAATTGCAGTTCCTGTAGAGTTAAAACGGTTTCTCGTGCTGTATGAGGTCTCGCGTTATCATGGAGCAATAATGGTGAAGATCGATTCATGAGTCGGGGCTGTTTCACTGCTAGTTTTGCTATCATTGTTCGGAGTTTGGCACAGTAGACATCTGCCGTTATTGCTTGACCAGATCAGAGAAAGCTATAGTGAATAACACCATGCTGAGAACACCAAACAGTTACCATTACCTTTTTATTGGTAAGCTTTGCTTTAGGACACTGTTGCGGCGTTTGACCTGGGGTCAGCCATTGCATTTTTCGCTTACGGTTATCGTAAAGAATCCAGTTTTCATCACGTCACAATTTGATCCAATATTCTTTAATTTCTGTATCGATTCAACAAGGCAACACAAGCTTCAACACGCGTTTCTTTCTGCAGATCAGTCAAATCATGAGGCACCCATTTCTCATATTTTTTTATTTTATTGATTTGACGCAAATGAGTCAATATTGTTGGTAAGGTAAAGTTAAACCATGCTGCTAATTCCTGGGTAGTTTGGCTCGGATCGGCTTCCACCGTCTCTTTCAATTCATTGTTATTCACCTGTGTGGGTGGTCTTCCACGTGGTTCGCTCTTCAAATTAAATTTTCCAGAGCTGTTTCTGCCGCGTTAGTTCCGCGTCGGAACTCGTATTCAAAAACTAGCTTCTGCCCGCGGCTTCGCCCGCGTGGATGTCGGAAATTATCCCACGGGAACGTGCTAACAGGATAAAAAGTATGTGCTTCCCCAGGGTGCCATTTATATCTATGCCAAATCAGAAGTTCAGTGGTTTAGGCGTGAAAATGTAACATACAGTTTCAAGTTCAAATCCTCCCCTTAAAAACCGAATTACCCGTTTTTGACCCGTCAGTGGTAAATTTTCGACAACTTTACATATTTATTATTAATTATTTTCTGTCAAAAGTATCAATACTGAGTTTCGAGTTACTCAGACCGCACATTCAATTTCTTCGACATAAACTTAACACCCCTATATGCCCCTTTGAGGGGTAGTTTTGAAAAACATAATATAATGATAAACTTTATTACTTACTTAGGCAAATTTCAAGTTTATTAAGCAAATGAGTAAGATTTTTCACACCACATTTTTTCCCCCACAGGGGTGGAAACGGAAAAAAAATCGTTTGGGATGTATTCATAACTTGACTCAAAGATTATTTATACTAATTTTCGAGTTAATAAAGCCATGCAGTAAAATCCTCCCCTGAAAAATTGACTACCCCATTTCAGCCCGTCAGGGGTAGATTTAAAAAAAAACCCTGATACACATTATTCTTTACTTTCAATATTAGGTATAAATACTGAGTTTCAAGTCAACCGGACTGCGCGCTAAAATTCTTCCATACAAACTTCGAAACCCCCCAATCCCTTATTAGGGGATAGTTTAGAAGAAAAAAAAAAAACTGACAATCTTCATAATTTATTTAGATAAGTATTCGTGCTAAGTTTCAAGTTTATCAACTCAAGGAATAAGATTTTTCATACAAACTTTCATCCCCTATTTCATCCCCTTGGGGGTAGAATTTATCAAAATCCTTTCTTAGCGGATGCCTTCGTCATAACATCTACCTGCATGCCAAATTTCAGCCCGATCCCTCCAGTGGTTTGGGCTGTGCGTTGATAGATCACTATGTCAGTCAGTCAGTCAGTCACCTTTGAGTTTTATATTATTTAGAAGATACTTTTCCGATATAAAAAGTACCCAGTGTGGTGCCCAGGATGTTAAAGAATAATTATACCAAGTTTCATCGTAATCGAACCGGTAGTTTTTGCGTGATGCCTGAACAAACAGACAGACAGACAGACAGACAGACCGACAGACAGACAGACAGACAAAAATTTTTTTAATCACATTTTTGGGTTCGGTGTCGGTCTAGTAACATCCCCTGCCATTTATTTTTTTGATATTTTCAATGTACAGAATTTTCACTTCTACAGATTTATTATAAGTAGTATAGATAACTCGAATTTTCGAAGTATCCATCTTTCTTGTCTAAGCTGAATAAAAAAAACAACTGAAAGTCGATAATCGAATGTTGCACATTTTCTAAAAGAAGAACTTCATAGGTATTAGGTACCATGTGAAAAAAGTTTCACTCAAAAATCTCAAACCATAAAGGTTCTATGTCAATTCGAAGTACCTATTACAATAAAACGGCAATTTCATACTTTAACCCCTATTACAATAACAAAATCCTGATGAATGGCCGAGACCTAATGTAGATAACAATAGAATGTTTGCGTTGTTGTTGGCTTAACTATTTTACTTAGGGTGTATTCCACCAAACTTTTACATCTTCCTAGGAATAAATTTTGAAATTTTGACAGTTTTTTCCGTAGTAGAAAAGTCAAACGTCTATTTTATTCTAAGATTAAGACTATGGTAAAATCAGCCCTTAGAGTTCAAAAAAGCTTTTTTAAAGTAAAGAAACGCATGTCTTTGACGCGAAGGATGGAATGGGTTATTGATGCGAAAGGTAGATGGAAAAAGTTCTTTTTAGCCAAATCTATCATCTTGAATGACAAGCATTAGGTACATCTGTGTGGATTAATGTGGATCGTCTATCGATAAGTAGCTTAACATCTGTGACAACCTTTCTAGTCGAAAAGTAGATAAAAGACATCAATAATGTGACGTCATGTTTTTCTTTACTCAGTCTGTTTCTTCTAAAAGGGTCTTCTCTAATTATGTAGGTACATGTCAGTGTCATTCATTGATTGGATCATTGATTTCCATGACAGTGTTTTATATAAGAAACCGATAGTTTCATTTACTACTTTGACGTTGGCAGAATCTTAGAATTATATATTTTTTTTTTATTAAAATAAAGACAGGGAAAATTGTTAAGCAAATTTACTACCTACCAACTTGAATTGTCCGTATACACACACATCAAATGCGTCTAGTGATCGAGTATGTACGTTTTAGAGTATCGCCGCAATTGAGGATTATTCTTTTAACTATTTTGGATCGTTATTGATTCTTTTTAGTGAATTTCACTATTTGAATAAAGAATTTTCTTAAAATTTTGATTAAAAATAGAAAATCAACTGTCAATCAGAATTCCTGTAAAAGTGTGCAATAGCGTTTTTACAAAACCATTACAATTTCTGCATCGGAACTGAAAAAAAATTGCATTAATATGGAGCGACGACATCATTTGACACAAGAAGAGGTGATGAGAGCCGTCGGAATGTTGCAAGCTGGTTCCAGTGGTTCCAGTTCCAAACGTTCTGTGGCTGTCGCTCTTGGCACTACACAGAGCGTCATAAGCCGCCTCTGAACACGCTATTGTATCACGGGCAGCGTGGCCGAGCGACATGGAAGACGATCTCGCAACACCACTCGCAGACAGGACCGCTACATTCAAAATACTGCTCGACGGAATCATACCATGACAGCTAAGATGTTGGCTATGAGGCTCCACAGCTTTTCAGACTTGGTGATAAGCGATCAAACCATCCGAAATCGTTTGCGTGAAGTGGGTCTGTGTTCCCGAAGGCCGCTGCTCAGACTGAAGAGAATGAAGGATTGTTTCAGACGTGATCATCCCTTTGCGAAGCCGGTTGGGTGATTCGTTTCGCCTAATGCACGACAATGCACGTCCACACACGGCTAGAGTCGTAACACGCACTCTTGCCGATGCTCGCATCAATGTTCAGCCGTGGCCTGCTCAATCGCTAGACCTCAACCCAATTGAGCATGCATGGGATATGCTCCAAAGAAAAGCTCTGCCGTGCATACCCTACAATAACTTTTTGACTTGTTAGAAAGAACGTGGGCGGCCATTCCTCAAAGTGATTTTGATGAACTGATTTTAAGCATGCCAAATGGCTGTGATTGTGTGATTCGTGTCAATGGTTCCACCATTGATTTGGTTGAATGGTTCACCAGAGATTATATTTTTTTTTATCTTTACAATAAAAATGTAAAAAATCCTCAGTTTTGCCTTTTTTGCCAATTAATTAACGACATTAACTTAGGTTAATTTCCCATAATTTGCAAAAATTGCAATTTTTCTTTATTTTTACAAAATGTAGAGATAAGTTGTTAACTTAAACATAGGAATTAAAGTTAGAAGCCAGTCTAGAAGACTAGATTTAGTAAATATAATTTGGATAATTTTTTATAATTAAAAATGTACTTGATCCCTAGACACTTTTGATATGTGTACAAACATACACCTATCATTCTTTGACAGTTGTATAAAATGGCTATTACACGGCAATTTGACGAAGAGTATCAATTTTCTTAGAAAATAATTTCCATGACCGTACCTTACGGTTCTGCAGACACAAGTTAGAAAATCGATGAGTGGCATTTTAAGTTCACGTTCAGCGAATAATGCCCATTTTCACTAACGCGACACTACATTTTCCACGCTCGATTCAGCGCCGAGAGTTAAAAATCCAACAGCACGCTTTTGATTAGGCATTAAGTTAGGCAATACTGCGTCATTCAATCTTCTTCCCACCGTTCTTAATTCTCTATCCTACATAGCTTTCGCTCATTAACAATACCAAAGCAAGTGACTTCAATAATGATTAGATTTTTTTACATTTAGACGATTATATATGTACCTACATGCCAACGCAAACTGCGTGTGCGTGTCTAAAATATGTTTTTATGAAAATGGTCGGCCGCAGCTTGTTGAGTCTATTAGCGAGCTCTCACAGTCGCATTTCGCATAGTGTGCACCATGTCTTACAGTTTTTTTTTTCTTAATACCGCAATGCGTAAAGTACTTCTCTTATACTGATAAGTAGGTAGCACTTATTTTTACGATCATTTCATTTTTGTCGTTATTGTTAAGAGTGGGTTTTTTTATCGGCGACCCCAAAAACTTTCCAAACCAATATTTTAACGACGGCTTCACTGTTTACGTAAAATCTAGACCTCGTAAACACTCTTATTTTATTATGTTCTAAAGGGACGTACAAATTGGTCAGACCGAAGTAAAGTTAAGCCCACATGCTCGAATATGGTCTTACAAAAACTAAATTAGTGTGCTTAGTTAGGTGCCGTCTGTGTGTTTTATTTTATTTTAATGGCATCTCGCAGTTCAACCTATGAGGTAGTCATCTGCTTAACTGGGCTTGCCTCAATAAATTAAGGCCTCCAGCCAGGGCTTAAAATCTTAAAAACTACGCGCCTACACGTTAAGGGCACCCCTATGGGGTACGGACCTCGGCTTAGGGCGTCGCTGGGAGAGGGCAGCAAGGGACAGGCTGAATCGGAATTAGCTGTCTGTGTATTTGAGTACAGTGCTCAAATACACGAGCGGCATATTGTCGACAGCTGTCGATACTCGGCGATGGCTGCAGTCGCCTCTGCCGCGTGTAGCTCATGTGTGTGAGCACTTACAGCCTCATTTGCTAAATAAAACGAAGTTAATTAAAATCGAAATTTTACCAAAAGACCAATCAAACATGGCTAATAAAATATCATCATTCATCATGGATGAAAAAATATCTTAACGTATTTATCCAACTTTTGTCCCAGCGTAATTTTTCTCCATCACCGCCCACGTCCTCTAACGGGCTACCATAAAATTTAAATTACTTTGTCGTCCTCTGAAATATCACGGCCCATGTTCAGTTTATACGGGAATTTCGTAAAGCAATAAGATCGGACCGAAATAGCCCGAAGCTAACAAGAAATTTCCCCAACCTGGCGCCAGGTGTGCTTAATTGTCAACAATTTAACTTTGGCAACGGACTTTTTATCTACAATAGGGGTCTGGTTTGAGTCTACGCTATAACACATTTCTGAGTTATGTAAAGTCAGGGAAATTCATTAAGCAAATGCAAATCTGAACTGTCCCTTTTTGACTGTTGTATAAGGGTGGCAGGGACATTGATGCGACCACAACCTGTTACCATGGATCACCATCATTACATGATTCTAAGCCCGTTGCGCTGCGTTGAAATGTCTGGTCGGTTATTAATAAAAAAATTAGCTGTTCCATAGATTTTGACCGTGTAGGTATAGCAATTGTCTATGAAACAGCAGAATTATTTTTTGATAAAAAAAATGTATACGCGTCTGGCGTAGAAATTTTTCGTCCGCCATCAAACACCTCGTCGGTCAAGCTCTGGAACTACGCCTAGAATCATATGCTGAATTCATAGTTACAGTTTGCGCGTCAATTTCCATGCCACCCTGTATACACAGCTTGTCCCATTCATGTTAAAGACGCCCATTGCTGGACATAGGCCTCCCCCGAGCATCGCCACTTCGACCATGATCTTATATAACAGCGAAAAAACAGCCATTACCTAGACATTGTTAAAAAAAACTGAAAGCAAACTAGTTGGAACGAATTAATTAAAGAATAAAACCTAATGACAACAATAACCCAGGACAGAGGTAAAAAAACAACGACTCGTTGTCTACCATCGTTGTTGCGTACTTCCTCGGATCAACAATGAATAATACATTTATATAAGTGCTCTATTTCCAGTGCTTTTATTCATCGTTAAGAACTTTTACCGAGCTCAGAAAGCAACAGGAAAAACTATCTTCGCAGCTACCATAAAACCATTCAAAACTTTGGACAAGGGACAACAGCCCAACAGATAGAAAACAGAATTCAAATTTTCTTTATAGTCCCCTTTTTAAACACGCATCTGTGACTTAAGTAGTCCATTTTTACGTTACGTTTAAGTGCGCGTTTACGTCACACGGGCTACAAAATAGTTTACGCTACGTGTGACTTAAGTAGTTTTACTGCACGATGTACATATATATATATTTACCTTATTTACTGAATTTTGGGGTTTCTTTTATCCCAGTTTAGCTAGTAAAATTTATTGCCCATTCAAGGCTTAACATTCATTGCGGTATTTACGTTGTTGAGCAGACAAATTTTTCGAACATATGCAGCAATGGATTAGCAATATCCTTCAAGATGATTCAGATTGTGATTGAAAGTGTGTTACGCAATTAGGGTGCAGGTTCAATGCACACAGTAACACATTAATTGTTTCCCTACTATTGAGTACAGTACAGACAGTACAGTACAGGCAGTACAGTACAGACAGTACAGTACAGACAGTACAGTACAGACAGTACAGTACAGACAGTATAGTACAGACAGTACAGTACAGACAGTACAGTACAGTACAGACAGTACAGACAGTACAGTACAGTACATAGTACCTACAGTATTCTCAGTGTTTTCGCAGATCTGTGGGATTCCCCGATGTTGCGGAGGAGGATGCAGCTCTTCTCTGAATTGTAATTGTATATGTATGTTAATATGTGGCTGTAACCTACTATCACTAATAGTTGAGTAAAATTGTTACTATAGACTCCTGTCTAAAAGAAAAGTCATCTAAGTATTCTATTCTAAGCTCTAGCCACAGTGAAGCAAATCGCGAGCGCGAGATGCAGGTCTGTTTTAATGATAAGAAGTCACGTCACCAGTTTATACACCTCCATACAAGTTAGTTGACACAATCGGCGTGTGTGGATTTCATCCCGCATCCCGCACGGATCCAATTTGGCCAGAACTTTATATCGAGATAATTTTGTCGACTCTATATCCTTCTATCCCACTGTGGGAAAATTCCCATTACATCGAATTCTATTTTTACTTTTAACTGTCTCATTTTGTCGACTACAATTTCTAACAACCAATAATTAAAGTACCCATCCCCATAAGACTTACAACTATTAACGGCATTAAAGACACTTGCTCATAAATGCCGTTAATAACCCGCCATCTGCCATTCGTAAGTGATTTCAATCCATTTATAGTTCAAGTTCACGATACAACTGTTTTAGGCATTATTCTATTATACACACATTTCGAGTATTTAGTGTATAAAATATCAGTAGGTTTTAATAGGTTTTTATATTTTATTTTTTATTCATCCTTCTAATAGATTATTTTATATTTTGTAAACGTGAGGACTTTGTAGGCCATAGAGACCCTTTTTTATTTTATTTTATCAAGTACCTGGTACCTACTTGTTGACAGGCCTACGCTGTCCTCCCATACCTACTGTAATTTGAAAACATTGTAAAAGTCAATTATTTTTAAAAGAGTAACCGTGGGGTTTCTTGCCAGCTGTTCTTCATAGGAAACGACCAATTGGAACCGTGCACCTAGCTTCTGACATTTCATAAGTGCCCATGTAGGTTTATGTGAAATAAAATATTTTGATTTTGAAGAACCGTATAGAAATTATTTTTGAAGAATTTTTTTTAGGCTTCTCCAACAATTTTTAATATACTGGGTCAAATTGGATTAGGCTGCGGGGTTCCACTAGCTAATTTAATTTGGCCCTATATACATATTTTTTTAAAACGTTGCCCCACACTAGGAATTACTCCTGTATCGTGGGTGCGTTAGCAAACGTTTAAACTCACATACACAAACAGCCAGACCCAGAACAACTACGGGAATCGAACCCGCGACACGCAACGCAGCAGTCGATCGTTCAGCCACTGCGCCAACCGTGTCGCTAAATTTATAAATTGTCAATATTATAACCTGTTTAGACAAGTTTGTCCTAAATTAATTGTAATGCTTCTAATTTTGTTTGGTTAGTATTCAGAGCGTCTAACTTCATACTTGTAGATAAAAAAAAAGCAATGATTTGAAGCGATCCGCTTGTTACCTACTTTTCCATGGACGAAGGCAACTCAACAACCTTCATTTTTATTCAGCTTTCAATAATCTTAATTTACGTATCGTCAGATGGCCATATCGTATGGTTGTCACGTACATACATGAAGGGCCTGTCTATAATACATATTTTCCTTTTAGCGAGCCTCATTGTTCACGCTCGCCCTTTTTATTATTATCGTTTCCCGTTAACGCCACCCCTTGTACTCAATGCGCACTCGACCCTCATCACTTTCAATTTTTCATAATACCGGTAGAACATTGTCTCCTCAGTAAACACGCTCGTAAATGTCATACGTCGGTGTTGCCAGTTATTCGATATCAATCAATAATAATAACTAGAGCTATTTTCTGTTAGATGTTTATCAGTCACTAACTTCTGCCCGACTTCGTCTGCGTGAAATTATCACTCGCCCAAACTACTAATTCGTTTTCGCATAGGGTTCTTTCTGACTTTTTTTTCTTTTTGTTTGTCTCCTAAGGATGGTAGCATGATATCAAATATGCCTTAACCTTCCTCAAGAATTACAAGGCTATCAAATGCAAAAATATTATCTCAAATCCGACTAGTAGTTCCAGAAACCAGTGCGTTCAAAAAAACAAACTCTTCAGCTTTATTACATGTACTAGCTCCGCGGTTTCACCCGCATAAGTTTCGATCCCGTGTGAATATCGGGATAAAAAGTATCCTATGTTATAAATTATCTGTGTGCCAAAGTTCATCCAAATCCTTTCATTAGGGACTGCCAAACTATTGCAGTTTTCAAAAGAAGAGTGAAAGAACACTATCTGTCCACTTCATCATAGTTGTGTATGTATTTATTTTATTTTAGAAGTATTTATGTATGTTTATTTGTATGTATATATTCTCGTAATATTTGTTTAGTTTTTAAGTGAATTGTTTGTTTTTGATTCTATGTATTATTGTTTGTCTCCTTTGCTCTATCACACGCTGTCTACATCTCTGTATTTATTGTCCTATCTCAGGTATGCTGGAAGAGATTTCTTATGAAATAAGCATCACCTCTGTACCTATTTTTTCTGTTCTGTCTTTCAATGTCTGTTTATATATGTGTGTACATAAATGGTTAAATAAATAAATAAATAAATAGTTTTGGCGTGAAAAAGTAACAAACGTCCATCCATCCATCCCTACAAACTTTTACGTTTATAATATTAGTAGGATTAATTGATTATACAGTATCGATTTTCTATAGATTATATAGCTTACAATTTCTAACAAGCAATCCCGATTATTAATTCAGTTTACTGATTGAACATGGAGATTGGTATTATGGACAAATTGGTATTATAGTAATTAGTAGCGCGTGGGGTTGGTCTGGTGGACCATACTAACGTAGTTTGAAACTAATTTAATACAATATGTTGTTTGCAGTTGAGAAGCAGTTCCAGGAACCGATACATACACGTGCAATTAATGGCGACTCTGTTGGCAAATATGCAACTCAAACTAATTAACATTCAGCGTAATTTTCACTTTAAGAGCTGCTCGAGGCGTTTTTCCTTTTTTTTTCAGTCTGCTACATGGATGCTAGCCATATTAATATAAGTAGGTACTCTTTAAACTTTAAATGATTTTATTTCTGTAAACTTTTGCGCCTAGAATAAGTCTTAATCAGGTTAAAACTTATGAATAAATTTTGAAATTTTGACAGTTTTTCTATACAAAAACTGTCAGACGTTAATTTGATTCCACGGATAAAGGTTTTACACGTCAGTCATATTTTTAAAACACTATTACACGTCAGTCATATTTTTAAAACTAGATGAGGTCAGCATTTCCATCCGACTACTCTGAGAAGAAAGGCCGAAACAACTCTTTCTCCTTTCTCTAGAAGACTCGTCGCGTCGTCTTTTATATAGTGTAGAATAGGCACGAGCACAAAATAACTTTTTAATAGGGAATTAGGTGCTGGTGATGGCTGCAGGAAACCGCTGGATGCGGGGAGCACAGAACCGGTCAAAGTGACGGTGCTTGGACATAAGCCCCCTGAGTCTAGCATTGGACGTTTTCCGACTGAAATTATGATGACGATTTATTGATACGAGGTAATTAGGCACAAATTAAAATTTCTCATTAGCCTCCTTCATGCCTGATTTGCTGACAGAAGGATATGAACAAACTTTTAAATCGGCATCGATATAGTTACTGAGGTAGAATTCCCTCACGACAAATTGACCACACGAACTGTTAAAACGTAACCGCAACAACTCAAATATTATTTAACGATCAGCAGATTGCTAGGCCATACTTTTTGTTGTGTTGACTGGATGCGCTTGAATGCATCATTCATCATCAGTTAAGCTTTTTTTCTTTGAACAGAAGATGCTCTGTTCTTTTGCGCTTGGCAGTTTTTCTATGTAATACTTATTTATTTTATTATATTTCTTACTCTAAGCTAGAGGTAGATATTGTAAATATACTTTTTAATCAACATTATTTGTTACCCAGCTGCCGCACAATAAATAATATTGTATTATTCTCTACATTTTCTAGGAAAACTTCCGAAAAAGTTAACATCTTCGGAGTAATGGCGTAACACATTAACAGTAACGATGGCTTTCATTTTGACAGTTCAACAACATACAACGCGTTGTTTTCGTTGTCGAGCAAATAAATTTTTCGAAGATATTATGAAGCAACGGATTAACGGTGTTTAAAACGCAGCGTTTCGAACGCCAGTCTGCATCGTCAAACGTCAGTAGGGCATGAAACTATGTGGAACAGCCTTGAAGTTGTGTCACAGCACAATTACTGCACAAACAAACAGATATAGTACGGTATACTGTTATAAAATACACTATTGTGACCATATTGTGACACCGAGCACAAAAAGTTTAATAATGGAATGCCAATGTGAAGTTACTCGAAATAGATCTATTGTTATAGGTATTAAAGAAAAGGTTGCTTTTATTATTATCAACTATTTTATCAGGAAATAGGGCTCACAATTACTCATTGTGATGAGGTAAGGGTAGACAATGGATAGATACAACTGTAGTAATACTTAGGTCAGTTGGTTTCAAATGTCACTTAGCTAAACTTTTTGATTATGTAAATGCATTGCATGGAAGGTAAACCTACAGAGCGACAGACGAGAGAATACATTCTTGACACCTGTCAGTTTCATACAAGCGAATACGTGTTTAGAGAATTTGACAGATCTCAGGAACGCATTCTCTAGACGGACTGAAATATGAAAAACTTTGCCTCTGAAAATTTTTACCACCTGTAACTGCACAATAAAACCATTTTATCACGCTAAAGAACCAGATAAAATTTTAACAACATTATCTTTCAAGAACAACTGAACCTGAGTCGCGGGTTTACGATTCCGTTATCGTAATCGAAAGGAAATGTGAACTTTATGTAGGGGTATATCTTATTGTTGTTTCCGAAGTAGCAGAGTACGGAAATCGTAAAAAAAGTACTTAAGCTGTCTCGTAACGAAACATGTATGGTAGGTATGTTGTATATGTCCAGTATTTGGACCAAACCTTTCAAGACTCCCGCAGACAGGCGGGACGCGATGATGCGACGTTATTCTAGTAGAACAATTTCCATGAAGTCTTCATAGAGATTGTTCAACTAGAGTCGTGTCACGCTGTCTCGTCGTGGCTGTCTGTGGAAGCCTTAAAACGATTTATAGCTTTTAATAGTGTTGGTTAAGATTCCGAACATTTAGTACCACAGTCTTAATTACAGATCGCCGTCCGATTACCGGAAAGGTTTCGACGTTATCCTTTTAAGTGTTGTACCGAACATTCTCCGATATTCTCGTTGGATGACCTCGTTAAAATATCTGGGGCTTGTTTTGTAAGCGAATGCTGAGTGCGGCGTTGTTCATACATAATACAAGTGAGATAACACAACTAGGGGGAAAAACTATCGATACCGAAAGTTTTGTCGCAGAAACGTCGATAAAATTTTCTGATACATACCTAGTTAACGATATTTTCAGCCTACCCCAAGGGCCTAGATAAAGTAATATTGTATTAGCGATAGCGATGATGAAAAAGTCAAAAATGTATTGGGTTGACATTAGCGACCGAAAATCTTATATCAATCCTGTTGATAGTCATTGTAGAGATACGAAACGCTTTCAAAACGATTATCACTTGTCTCTTAGTAATTATAGCGACGCTACCAGAAAAACAGAAAGAAGCGAGACTTGAGTACATCCATATTTCTTTATTGCTAAATGGGCCAGCTCTTGACCTCGATCTCGCCTGGTGGAAAGCGATGGATGAGGTATATGATGGAACCAGCGTGCCCAGAAAATGCCTGTTCACTTTTGTTTTGAAAGCTGACGGTTTATACGCGAAAGAGAAAACAGACGCTGGCAAACAGTGCCACTCTTTGGCCGTAACATTTCATCCAATTCTCAATACCATAAATTAATATCCGTGATTTTTCTGATGTAACAAGGCGGTCTGTTTACTCCAAAAAACCTTTTAAATGCTAATAAAAATTAAATTTAATAAAAGAATATTTTACTGAATTCGACTGAGCCACAATAATCATGAATAAGGTGACTTTAAATATGTAAAACTATCATAAGTCACCTTGCGAACTTAATGAAGGTTTACCGGTTAACCAACCCTGTACATACTACAACATAGCTATATTAAAGTTCATCGACCTAACATATGATTCTATAAGAGTAGCATGTGTGACTATACTAAGAAACTACATTAATAAACATATATTCGTAATGGTACATTAATTATCACACCTCTCAGAATCAAGAATTTAATAAGATATTGATTCATGACACACTAATTCATACTGATTCATGTTGTTACGAGTTTGAATCAATGAACTCTACTTCAACATTAAATACTTAATCAAATCAATTAAGATGTAGCTTAATTGATTTGATTAAGTATTTAATGTCTGATTTATAAGCAGTTGACTCCCAATTTCCAAACGCCTTTGTTTATGATCGACATACCTAAACTTATACGTATCTACATATTCGAATGTCATTCTCAACCACACCGGTTCAGCTACAGTACATTTATCTCACGAACCGACACGCGCTTTACTTGTGGTTACCAAGTGTACAAACACGCTGTGAATGTGTGCGTGAACATGAGTAGCGTCAGGACATAACACACACACTTCCGACTTCCTCATTGTATCGGATGGTACCGAGAGCTCCGCGCTTACACACATTCACAGCGTGTTTGTACACTTGATAACCACAAGTAAAGCGCGCGTCGCTTCGTGAGACAAAAATACTATACTAATACATCGTACTAAGGACACGGTGGAGCATACGGTGGAGGTCTGCCCCGCTTGGGCGGAACACCGCCGTGTCCTCGTGGAGGCAATCGGCAACGGCGGCGACCTCTCGCGTCCGGCCCTGGTTCAAGCCATGGTCCGGAGTGAGAGGGAGTGGGAGGCAGTCACCTCCTTCTGCGAAGCAGTCATGCTAGCGAAGGAGGTGGCGGCTTGGATGAGGGAGAGAACCTCACGCCTCAGCCGCTGCGGGAGACGCTCCGGGCGTCGGGAGCCGCGTGACGACTCCGGCCACCGTAGGCGCGGACTTGCGGGCGGAGAGTAATGGGCAGCTCACCGTCCGATCAGGACCAGGCCCGTGCCGGACGGCGCGTATGTGTTCCACGCGCGCCTCAAAGAGTCGTCAGCACGAATGACGGGGCCCGATAGGACCGAAGCCTGCCAGGGTAGCGGGATCGTCCGAAAGGGTTACCGCTGCCCTGGAACATAAAGGGCTAAGGAAGGAACACGGGTGGGTTTTAGTCAGTAAGAGTCTGACACTCCCTTCCGCTCCACCCAGAGCGGGAGGGGTCATTTGATGATTTCCCATCCTCAAAAAAAAAAATACATCGTACTATCATTTACCAGACGTAGGTACTTTTTGTGCTTTCATTAACTTAGGTCGATTTTCTCTCATTAATTGGCAGGTCAATTAATTTATGGGAGAACGATCGTTTCCCGCAGTTCGAACGCCGCTTTACGTCCGTTCAACTTGTCAACAAACGTTCTAACTTCCCACGGACCTATAACTGCAATCCACACTTCAATTTTCACACAATATAATTGTTTGCAATGTAATTACGACAATGCTTGTAACCTTACAGTATATGTTGCCTCATATGCGTAGGTATGCAAGTTCACGCACACTAATGAAAAACTGCGCACAAAAACAAATGAATACGACTACGTACGAATATTACGAGTAAGAGCAAATTATGTTTGTATATATGAAATAAAAATGGCCTGTAACAAAAGTATTGTGTTTCAAGGGAAAAAAAATGTCTCACATTTCCTTATTTCATATGCGGAATAGCCCTTAATGGACAATCGATACCCGCAGTGTGAGGTATCACTTGTTTAGACAATGACCTTTCGAATAAGTCATTTTGACATTTCGGTATCAGTCAAGTATAGGAAATGTAAAACCTCGAGATGCAACTTTCTTAACAGTCAGATACCATTAATATACCCTACCTTATGCAAAGGGTACGTATCAAACCTTACATCTAATACATCCATCCATCTCCTAGCCTTTTCCCAACTATGTTAGGGTCGGTTTCCAGTCCAACCAGATGCAGCTGAGTACTAGTATTTTACATGAACCTGCCTATCTCACCTCCACAACCCTGGTTGTCAGACTTTCGGGCTTTTGACGACCCGTAACGACTGTCAAAGATCCACGAATGACAGCAGCCGGAACTTAATGTGCTTTCAGAAGCACGGAGGGGTCTTGTTACATAAAGATGGTCACCCATACATGGACCAACCGCGGCAAGCGTAGGCTGAACTTGGTGCGGCCGTTTTTACTTAGCCACAAGCTCCTCTAATACATCTGTAGGGAGATAGAAGTAGGTAGCTCTACCCTTGCATTATAAGGTAAAAATAAAAGAATAAATTTTTGAGCATTGAACTTCAGTCAATTTTCTATAACATAAATATTGAGCAATAGAAAATATTTCGTCCCGAAACCATTCAGTTGTCATTTTGAAATGCGATACGGCTGGAAGATAAAGCCTATTTACTTTAATAAATATTTTATAAGGCCTATATATACATAGTCTAAAAATAAAGAAAAGCTCTCCTATCACTTACTTTACTAACATTTTTGTAAAGACAAAACACATTCTTTCACCCGAGAGAATTCTTGTAAAAATAAAGTCAAAGATTGAGATACTCAGACGCCTAAAAAGTATTCGCAACAAGTCGGTGCCATACAAAAGAAATTTGAGGTTTGAAGGTTCCTTTTCTAACTTTTATTCTCGGTTTTTGTAAGATATGTACACTATCTTCGGAATTGACTGCCGCGTTGGTCTCGTGATTGCAAGCGCGACTGCTGAGCGTCCTGGGTTCGATTCCCAGGTCGGACAAAGTGTTATTAGGTTTACCATTAGGAATTTCTTAGTAACAGTCCGGACTTTGGAAGTTGACGGTTTAATACCTCGCCTCAGAAAGCCCATAAAGCCGTTGGTCCTGCGCCTGATCTCTCCCCGGTCGTGTCTGATTGCCTTCCCATCGGACTATGAGAGTAAAGGAACAGAGAGTGCATCTGTGATTACGCACACACTTTTGCACTATAATATCTCCTGCGTACCTGGCTAATCTCCGTTAAGTAAGATTAGCCTACGTGACCGAAATCGGTCGGGAGGCTATTATCTTCTGAAATAACTTTTACAAATTAAATGAACTGACAGACGACATTCCGGAATGATAGATAACAAAGATAGATCAGACAGTAACTATATGAACACGTTTTTGTACACAGGGTGGCAGGGACATCGATGCGCAACCTGTTACCATGGATTCTGTGATGATATACATGATTCTGGACCCCCTGTGTTGAAATTTTTCATCAGCTATTTTAAGAAAAATTGCTTCTCCATACATTTTGAGAAGCCGCGTAGGTATTGCACTTTTCTTTGAAACAGTTTGTTTTTTGATAACCAACGAAAAATTTCTACGCTAGGGTGTTTAAAATCATGTGCTGAATTCATGGTTATAGTTTGCGCGGCGATGTCCCTGCCAACTTGTATACCTTCTGGTTTTAAAAATTTGCTGGTGGCCCACCAGACTTTGTTAAGTGGTCATCACCACAGATGGCATCGAAATATCAGAGGCATCGCAGATATTTGTCTTATTACTATTATTACTTAGTAACGTTAGTTCCAAGACGGTGTAGGAAAACATCGTGAGAAAACCGGCATGTCCTCGAACCATGAATTCGAAGAGATGTGACATCTACGAACCCGCACTGGGCCCGCGTGGTAGATTACAGCCCACTCCCTCTCACAGAGACGAAGCTTATTCGGGGAAAACATACGTAGGTAGTACAAATTGTAAGAAATAATTATAAGTCCGAAGTTTGTAATTTCTTTTGACCAAATTCTTAAGAAATATGAGATGAATATTATTTCATCCCTTAAATCTAAACATTTCACAAGAAGACTTATTAAGTGGAATTGTTTTATCAAAGTTTATTGTTCGTAGGAAGAAGTTTGCGTAGGAAGATATTTCTATCTCTTTTATACAAGAACTCTTCGTAGTTTTGTGTCTTCACCTTAAAAAAACCACCCGTTTGAGTGTGGGATTCTCACAAATCCATACTAAATCAATTAGACCCGAATCACTTTAGCGTGGGAATATCGGTCGTTGCCGTTTCATTAATATCTATACGTAGGAACTCAAATAATAAACTATGTATGGCTTTTCGTTTTTGGTATATCTTGAAGATATTATCTTTATCACAGTTTTTAAATAAAGACTGCTAGAAAATGTAGCAAAATATAGGTGGGTCAATGACCGCTATTACCACGCTAAAGTGATTCGGATATAGCTAGAACATTTATTGACAAAAAGCTTTGGTAGTCGGTAGGATAAAAGGTCAGGTATATATAACAATCCGTATAGCGAAAAGGTAACAGGAAAAAAGTCGAATACGCAATTGTAAACCGTTTTATTTAGTTTCAAACACCTGGCTGACAACTGACTGTGGATTTAGGTGATCGATTTTTCACTCTTAATACTCGATTAAGTTTGGAGTTTGTACAGTTCATTCTGATGATAATAATGGTCGATACAATATCATCATCTGCCTGGCCTTTCCCCAACTATGTTGGGGTCGGCTCCAGTCTAACCGGATGCAGCTGAATACCAGTATTATATCTCTACTTGTTGGCTATTTTTAAGTGTTTATTATTGGAGGGGTTGGGCGCTGATAGCCGAAATACAGGCTTTCGCCTAGTTCGGCTACAGATGTCTAATTCGTTTGTAACAAGAAATTATAGCCTATAATATATTTTGTATCATTGTTAACAATTATTGAATAAACGTATTATTATATTATAGTATTTTACATGGAGAGATTGTCTATATAGGCGGGAACTTTTCAGTATCATTTTACCCTATTCGTCTTTCTTACATCATCGATTCATCTGGCTTAAACACATCTATCATAAACAACACTATTTACCAATTCCCATATTGACGCGCAGATTTATACCAATTCATTAATATCCAGTTTTAAAGCGTCCCTTTCCAATTTTCGATAAACATTTATTGACACACTTCGTTGCCATTTTGACACATTTCCAATAAAATATCATCAGAAAGATTCGCAAATATGGAACAACATTAATTTGCATGTAATTTCCCTGCGAAAGGGAACATGATCATAGATTCGTATCTTGGTGAAACTTGTATTGCAAACTGTGTCGGTGCTGACAAGTCGGGCATTGCGAAAGAGCCGCAAGAACTGACGAATATTTCAGGTAGGAACGTATTTGGTTGTAGTATATGGGAAAATGGAATGAATGTAGTTTATGTGGATAGGGGACACTTGTACACACAAAAAATGATAAGTAATATGGTACCCTAAATTGTCACGTTTCCGATATATTTGGAGGTAAATATCGCCATGTGTAAACTATGAAAATCATTACAAACTTTGAAAAGAAATCAAAATAGCGGCGGGTCGGATATTTCAGAAAGGTTCGAACCCCTTTATGGAACATATATACATATACCCTTTCAAACAAAAGAAGCATTATTCAAATCGTTTTATAAATGACGAAGTTCCGATGTAACAAACATTAAAAAAAAATACAACGGAATTGAGAACCTCTTTCTTTTTTTGAAGTCGATTAAAAACGAAATTGTCATGTAACATTTTCGTTTAGATAATTAGCAGACGGTAAATAGTATTACGAAAAATAAAAACAGTTAAGTAGGTAGGTACTGAGAAATCACGTTGGAATTTTTTGTAAACTTTTATGCAATAAAATCTAGTTATTTTCTTGCAACTATTTCAGACTGTGTAGTCGTAACGCACCGGTATACTATCTCTAGATTGTGTTCTATGTATAAACAAGGTAATTTAATTTTATGCATTTATTATTATTGGTGCAATATCTTACGTTTACTGAACAGCTGTACTTTGCCTGTTATGAAACTTTATGTGTATACATTTGTTTTGTAATATATAGAAACGTGTACGAACTACTTCCGTATTAGGGACCAATTGTGGTTTCAAAACCAATTTTAGACACTGATTTAATTTTGCATTTAATACCAACAAGACATTGTTTATTCCGTCAATGTCAATGGCAATGCTGCCAGTCTTCAAGGCACGTTTCCGGATGACAGGATATGAACGAGTACTTCGACGCCTAAGTGTCCTTTTGTTTATGTGTTTGTATTTGTTAGTTAGTCATTTAATAAGCACCTAGTGTTATTATTTAGTCATGTAATCCATTACACAACTAAATAATAACACTAGGTGCTTATCAAATGACATACTAACAAATAAATACAAACACACTAATATTATAAATTCGAAAGTAACTGTCTGTGTATTACCTTTTCACGCCTAAACTACTGAACGGATATTTAATAAAATTTTAGAGAGGAGATAAATGGCACCCTGGAGAATGACGTAGGCTACATTTTATCCCGGTAGCACATTTCCGTGGGAAAATTTCCGACTTCCACGCGGGGAGAAACTAGTAATTATATATAAGTACCTAAGCAATTTAATGTAACTAAATAATAAAAATTCCTTAGGTACTACATAATAAATTCCTTATCGTATGCGGTGTCGCCCTTTTCCCAACTATGTTATAGTGGAATTGCAAAATTAATAATGATACACTATTCAAATGTAACTCTAAAATTAATTAAGTTCTACACTGAATTATTTAACTCTACATCGCGTAATGAAATTTAAAACAAAGTGTAGTTCTGTTTAGTTTTGTAATATCATTTTATTTTACAGGGTAACTTGTAATGCGAGTACGTGTTCTCAATGTATCTACCAGAGGTAAACGAGCTCCAAATGAGCTTTAAGATAGCTGCGTTGGAGACAACATATTATATATATCTAGTAGTAAGATAAGACGCATACATTACCGGGAGATGGATAGATGTGTGTCGTATTTTGTGAGAAGATGAATGAAGGATAATAATTAGATAAGTCATCATCATTTGCCTAGCCTTTTCCCAGCTAAATTGGGGTCGGCTTCTAGTCCAACCGGATGCAGCTAAACAGGGTGGCGGCAGGGACATCAACGCGCAAACTGTAACCATGGATTCAGCACATGAGTTTAGACCCCATAGCGTCGAAATTTTTCGTCGGTTATTAAAAAGAAATATTGCTGTTCCATAGGTTTTGACCGCGTAGGTATTGCACTTTTTTATGAAACAGAAGATTTTTTTTTTTGATGACCGACGAAATATTTCTACGCTATGAGGTCTAAATTCATGTGCTGAATTCATGGTTACAGTTTGCGCGTCGATGTCCCTGCCACCCTGTATACCAGTATTTTATGCCTTGGAATTTTATTATGTACTGTCGTGCATGTAAACGTAAATAAATAAAGCACAACGTTGTATTGTTTGTTTTTTTATATCTTTTTTTATTGCGAAATGGGCCAGTTCTTGACCCCGAGCTCGCCTGGTGGAAAGCGATTATAAGTATCGATGATATTTGTGTTGAAGATATTGTCAACCGCTCTGAGTGAAAGTGTTATTGAAAACAAAGGGTACTCGGATCGTAGGACCACTTTATACATAGCTAGCTAATCTAACCAGTCCTTTTTAAATTCCAAATTGACGTAATCTACGACTCTGAACAATTTATCAGGGCTAGTCTATTTACCGATCGCTTAAGGCAAACATTTTACCAAACGTATAACAAGTAGGACATGCGTTGAATAAATTTAAAATTGTAGACAGAAAAGTTATTTATTATAACGTAACCTAACGTTCATATCTTCTTCATAACCACAAACCCTCATGGCCGCCCATTGTACATTTTTTTTTGTTTTGTTACATTTTTTAAAAGTATTTCCAAATAAATAAACCCTTAGAAAGTCACTTGAACTGAGAGCCATCAAAATTTACATCCACAAGGAAGTGTGAAAGATTAACGACAGACGATCATGTGAGGGACGTCCCTCGTATAAAAGTACTTTAGCATTTAAGGCGCAAGCGCCAGGTTCGTCCGCAAAATTCAAATCTTCCTAGTTTTTCACAATTTACATTTTATGAACACACGGGTAATTCGCGTAATTCTAAGAACGTTCACAATCTGATCTGTCTCAAACTGTCAAAAATACCTCTAATTTCCCTACATTTTTGAATAGTTTTTGACATTTATGCTGAGATAAGATTGCGACTAGATTTTGAACGTTATTGATTACGGGAATTAGCTTCTGGTTATATGTTGATAAAAATATAATTCGTGACTGTAAAAAATATGTATAAACAGACTTTCAATATACATCAACACACCTATAAGTTCAAATTACCCAATTAAATGACTTTTACATATAGCCAATTATAACTTAGAGAGTTGTATTGATGATTCTAATGATTATAATCTACGGTCACCAATCATATTTTGATCAACACTACAACTTGACACTGACCTCCCAATTGCATAACAACGTAAGAAAATTTGAATCTCGCGGACTAGCCTAGCACATCCCCCTTAACATCAAAGCAGATATCTTTTATTTGAAGGTCCAGTAGTTAAATAGCAATGAGATACTCTGATTGCAAAGGCTGACTTCATGACGTCACACGTCTTACGTCGAAAACTTCTTACAGGCTTCGCTAAACTGCTTAGCTCTTGTAGACAAAGACATATCGCTTCACATTGTGTTCCACAAGGACTGCAGTTACATCCTGACACATCTCCCTTGCAGACCCATGCTTCGCTGCACAACTTTACCTCGCACATTGCTACGCTACCTCGCCTGCCTATGTATTATGCCTAGAGAGCCAAAACCCTTACAGAATTATGTTAAGCCTATTTGTTGGTCCTTCGTCATATGAATACGTAGATATTCGTGTGTCAAAAGGACCAAGAAAACGCTGAGCTAAACTAAAAATATTGTAACCTCCATTTATTCAACTTAGAAAACAATTCCACTTGGCAGTATAGTTACTAGAACGCCACCCTAAGTGGTCATACACACAAGCGACACGCGTCTACGGCAGACGCAACTGCAGCCCCGTGGGGCTGCCGTCGACAATATGCCGCTCGTGTATTTGAGCACTGTATACGTATATGGCGATCGTCAACACTCGTCGACGGCCGCAGTTTCCTCTACCGTTGACGCGTGTCGCTCGTGTGTATGCACACTAACATAATACGAGAAAATACCTGAGTGTTCGAAGCTAAAATAGAAATATTCAAATAGGTTTATTCATCGAGAGCAAGCCTAGGTTCTGCGTTGAAGGTTAAGCCTTCTCCGTTTTCACTCTTTGATTTCCACTGGGACTCATTTCAAGGTATTAGTCATTTAAGCTTTATTACTTCATAAAATAAAAATTTAATGAAACAAAAGTACCAACCTACTTGTTTAAGAGCCTATTAATAATTTAGCTGTGTCTAAATATAAAAAATTAAGCCGTAACCCAATTAAATATCTGTTAGACACAGTCCCGTTGAACCTAATTCTATATAAATCATGTGATATAGTTACCAAGTCAATATGTCACCGTGGTATTTCCCACAGTATATCAAAGGTCAAAATGATTGAATCACCTTATATAACCCCATGTTCTAGTACTGTCGTAGTAGATCTACTACGACAATACTAGAACCTGGGGTTATAAACATTTCTTTTTAAGTAATGATTTGCGACTGTTTAACCATACTTTTCTGACGTTTTTTTTTTTTTTTATTCATATGCCCGTTTTTTTCTGAATTGTTTTTTCTCTGTTGTGTGTGTATTTCAGCATGCCCCTGGCAAAGGCGTCCTCTAGCCTGTTTCCAATGAATTCTATTACGAGCCACTCTCCTCCAGTTGGGGCCCGCTGTAAGTTTTATCTCGCCCTCCCATCTCCTTTGTTGTTTTCCGTTTTCTATTTCTGGGATAACAATCTGTATTATCTAATTTACAACATTTTTCCTGTTTGCTGTCATTATGTGTCTAGGGCACCTCCATTATTGCTGGTCAATTTTGGTCATGATATCTGTTCCTTTTGTTTTGTCCCTTAGATGTTTATTTCTTATTCGATCCATTTTACTTATTCCTGTCATACTTCGTTCCTTAGATCTTTGGCAGCATTGTAGTTTTTTTCTGTGATGTTTTGTATGTGTTCCCAAGTTTCGCATATGGACGTTTAAAGGTCTTTTAACTTTTTTTGGTAACCTATACTGTCTCACAGCTGGGCAAAGGCCTCCCGACAATCCTTCCAGGACAGTCTAGGATTTCTAGGGTCTAGTAGGACTAGTTTACTTACTTTAAGCAATATTTATAAAATAAAGGGGTACTTGTTCATTAAGGGCCGGTTTTTTTCCGTAGTTGAACTCAACCATCAAAAATTCAGATCAAAAAACACATTTTGCAAAAATTTTACCATTGCTTACTATTTTTAACAATTGGTTGAGTTTTTGTACGGATCAAAAAACCGGCCCTAAGGGCTGATTTTTCAATTGATAGATAGTTTTTATTCGTGCAATAAAATTGACGTCTAACAGTTTTTATATGGAAGAACTGTCAAAAATTCAAAATTATTCCTCCGATAAAATTATCTGGCGTTGGACAAATCAGCCCTTAGTAAATAATAAGCCCTACGTTGGCACTTTGTATAACGGGCAAACCCGTTATACAATGTGGATACAACAATACTAGAATAATTGAAAACACGTGCAATACTAATGCACAAGAGTATTTTGAAACTATCAAATTAACTCCGAGCATCGAAATAAAATGTGATTTTTTCAAACAAACAAACAAAAAAAAAAACAAAAAAAAGTTTTGCCAATGTTTGACTAGCTATAGTAACTAAACTTATCGATATATTTGATTAAATTTTCGTATGTAGACCGGAAACGGCATTTCATATACCTACGCAGTTTTAGGTTTAGATTTAATGAAAATTTATTCTCCATGAAAACATAACATGCCACGTACTTGAGAACAATACTAATCATAATTAAAATTTACAAAAAGTTCGACATCACCAGTTACAGACTAATCAATGTATGGTTTAATTATTATTGTCGTCTCCACCTTATATATCACGGCAAGTTAATTACAGTACCAATACAGCCGAATGAATCATGACCGGTCTGAACATAGGCTCTCCAAACTTTCGCGCATGTTCTCTCACTTACACTCGCCTCATGTCATCATTTGGTTCCTAAAAGATGTTATTGCGCAGCCGTCTACGCAAAGTTCGGACCGGCCATAATTCATCGGCCGTGTACACGAAATAATAATTAAAACAATCTTCTATTTTAACATTGATGAAGTTTGATGGTCGTAACGTTACAATAGTTTTAATCTCAAGTTTTTAAGCGATTGAGATCAAGGCTGGTCGATGGCAATCAGTGTTTTTATTTGAAAAGTCAATCTTTAATAGTAAAAAGTGACTCGGTAACAACTGTAACATAGAATTGACGAAGACTTTGACTAATTAATTTATAGCTAATGCGACGCCTTTACATCAATTTATGCATAAGAAATGAATTAATGATCGAAATTCATGACATTTAGAACTCAATTAACTTTTTACTCAAACTATAAATGGGGATTAACCTAAGTAATTGAAACAATAAACTGTACTCTGGAAAATTAATTCTCACTCACTGAAATCTTAATAAGGTTTCTTAAGTACAAGGCTTTCGAGACAAAAAGCGGGTTTAATGTTCAATGAGTCGCTTTAATTAATTACAACAAAAACCAACCATTAGGGGCATTAGGGCATGTGCACACTGGTGGCACGGCACGGCAAGGGATTTTTATGCGACGAATAGAAATATTACTTATAGTATGACAATAAAATTGAAATTTCAATGATAATCATCGTAGGTACAAAAGCAAATCAGCGGTATTCATTGGAATGTCTTGTCATTGAAATTTAAATTTAAGTCATCAACACCCGCCTAGCCTTTTCCCAACTATATTGGGGTCGGCTTCCAGCCTAACCAGGTGCAGCTGAATATATGGAACGACCGCCTATCTGACCTCCACAATCTAGTAACTGGGTAATACGATACTCCTTGGTAAGACTGGTTGTCAGACTTTCGGGCTTCTGACGACTTGCAACGACTGTCAATGATCCACTAATGACAGCCCAGACCAGCTGCTTAACGTGCTTTCCGAGGCACGGAGGGCGTCGTGGTAGTCGCCCATCCACGGACCAACCGCGGGAAGCTTAACCTGATCGATCATGCAGCTGCTATTACTTGTACCTATAACTTATTGAAATATATGAAATTTCAATGACAAGGCATGCCTAAAAATAATACCGCAGCTTTGTTTTTGTACCTATGATGATTATCATTGAAACTTAAATTTTATTAACATACTATTAAGTAATATTCTTGTTCGTCGTTTAAAAATCCCTTGCCATACCGTGCCAGTGACGCAGGCCCTTAGAATGGAGACGCTCAAACCTCGCGCTGTTAAGTTCCATTTATCACGTCACTTATGGTACCGAGAATCTTATACACGCGGGGAAAATAATTAACACACTACGTCAATATGCCGTATACAGCTATTTCATACAGCTGTTAAAGAATGACCTTTGTACCTTTTTATTTTCTTTCCTTCTCTAAAATAAAAGTAGCCTAAATTACTCCTTATAATATCAGTTATCTGCCAGTGAAAGTTCCGTCATATCGGTCCAGCCGTTTCTGAGATAGAGGTGGTACAAACAGATAGACAGACAGTAAAAATTAAAAAAAAGATTTTTTTTTAATAATACCGTATATAACGTCATACACATTTAGTAAAAAGCTGCTTTTTGACATTACAACCAAAAACTTCTATTTTATTTATTTATTTGTGTAAGCTGTAACTTCCATAATAGCGTTATTGTACCTAACGAATACATAAGGAACCACGTGATAAATCGACATCTGCCAATTATTTGGAGTTCAAAGAAACCATTTATTATCATCTTTTAGGGTAAATGTTGAGGAAAATGTGGCTAAGTATAATTTATTCAACACCAGTTTGGCTTTTGCCTTTAACTTTTATTCAAAATTATTTTGAACTGAGTTGAAAACCGAAAAAATATGACTAAGTATAATGTAGTGGCTCAATAAATCAGTGTAGTCTAAATTGAAAGCTCGGCTGAGTCTAAACTTTTAAAGAAAAAATTAAAGAAAATACATTAATTTAGCACAGGCTGAAAGGTACTCCATGTTTTATATTTTGCAGAAAAAAGAAACAAAAAAAGTGTGTTCCGTTGTAAAAAAAAAAGAGAAATATGTTTGCCTGCTGGACCGATTTCTATGATCTTTGATTTTTTTGATTTTTCTTCGCTACGAATAGCAGAATAACTATTTAAACATGGAAAGTATTGACGAAAAAGCAAAAATGAAGATAATTCACTCATACATTCGTTCTTATTGATTCTGAGGCGATCAGCTAGTATATAAAAAATAGTGTCAAGTATAGTTGAATTCGATTTATTTTGTTTTAATATATAGGGCTATTTATAAAACACCAACAACCTCTTATCAACATTGTACTCATCATTATGAACAACATTTACTATAGGACCAAACCTGAAATCGCGAAAAAAAAATCAGCTGCTCCCTATATTTTGACGAGTTATGCGAACACAAATGTAGGGAACACCTGGTTTTTTTTTGCGATAGTAAAAGTTGTTCATAATGATGAGTACAATGACCTCTTAAGAGGTTGCTGTTGTTTTACAAATAACCCTGTATAATAATCTAGAATGGCAAATATTTGAGTGCTAATATCAAATGATGACATCATCATCATCTACCTAGCCTTTTCCCGACTATGTTGGGGTCGGCTTCCAGTCTGTCTGTCTGAGTCTGAGTACCAGTATTTTACATGGTGCGATTGCATATCAAATGACGACATATGATTAAAAATATGTAATTAAGACATCGCGAAGATTAGAAGGTCTTATGTAAGTATATTATATAAAATAATAATAAAAACAAATATATACATAATAATGTTAATATTACAATTAAAAAAAAAAACAAATAAAACTGTTCAAAATCAAAATATTTTATTTCACATAAACCAACATGGGCACTTATGAAACGTCAGAAGCTAAGTACTTACACAGTTCCAATTGGTGGTTTCCTATGGAGAAGAGCCGGCAAGAAACTCCACGGTTAGGTACTCTTTTAAAAACCGGACAAGTGCGAGTCGGACTCGCCCATGAAGGGTTCCGTTACGTTACGATTTATGACGTATTAAAAAAAAACTACTCACTAGATCTCGTTCAAACCAATTTTCGGTGGAAGTTTATATGGTAATGTACATCATATATTTTTTTTAGTTTTATCATTCTCTTATTTTAGAAGTTACAGGGGGGGGGGGTCACACATTTTACCACTTTGGAAGTGTCTCTCGCGCAAACTATTCAGTTTAGAAAAAAATGATATTAGAAACCTCAATATCATTTTTGAAGACCTATCCATAGATACCCCACACGTATGGGTTTGACGAAAAAAAAAATTTTGAGTTTCAGTTCTAAGTATGGGGACCCCCAAAATTTATTGTTTTTTTTTTCTATTTTTGTGAGAAAATCTTAATGCGGTTCACAGAATACATCTACTTACCAAGTTTCAACAGTATAGCTCTTATAGTTTCGGAAAAAAGCGGCTGTGACATACGGACGGACAGACAGACAGACAGACAGACAGACATGACGAATCCATAAGGGTTCCGTTGCCATTTGGCTACGGAACCCTAAAAACTGTTGTAACTGATAGTCTCATCTGCCACATCCCGTCTACCCTAGCTGACAGGTCATTGATCCTTAATTCTGATGAATTGGTCCACATTACGTTTGCCGATTTGCGGGAGAAAACCATACGGGTACCTATGCCTCAATGGCCATCCGTATTATTGCAAGCACGATCATTACTATGATTAAGTAGTCAGAGTAATAACATCTTGTTAGCGTTCGTACCTACTTAATATTATGTCTGTTATCTATATCTATACTACTTAATAATAAAGCTGAAGAGTTTGTTTGTTCGTTTATTTGTTTGCATGCGCGTAATATCTGGAACTACCAGTCGGATTTGAAACATTGTTTTGCATTTGATAGCCTAATTCTTGAGGGAGCTATTATAATGTAATAATAAAGTTGAAAAGTAGTTCGATTATTTGTTTGCACGCCCTAATCTCTGGAACTACCAGTCGGATTTGAAACAATTTTTTTTTTTCATTTGATAGTCTAATTCTTGAGGAAGCTATTCTAATCTAATAATAAAGCTGAACAGTATGTTTGTTTATTTGTTCGAACGCCCTAATCTCTGGGACTACCAGTCGGATTTGAAACATTTTTTTTTCCATTTGATAGCCTAATTCTTGAGGAAGCTATTCTAATCTAATAATAAAGTTGAAGAGTAGTTCGTTTATTTGTTTGCACGCGCTGAACTACCAGTCGGATTTGAAACATTTTATTTGCATTTGATAGCCTATTTCTTGAGGAAGCTATTCTAGTCTAATAATAAAGCTAAAGCTGAAGAGTTTGTTCGTTTATTTGTTTGCACGCGCTAATCTCTTGAACTACCAGTCGTATTTGAAAAAATCTTTTTGCATTTGATAGCCTAATTCTTGAGGAAGCTATTCTAATCTAATAATAAAGTTGAATAGTAGTTCGTTTATTTGTTTGCACGCGCTAATCTCTTGAACTACCAGTCGGATTTGAAAAATGATTTTCCCATTCTTGAGGCAGGTAACAGGCTATTAGATCACGCTACGACACTTGGGAGCCGAGCAAAATGAAAAAAATGTCAGAACACTAAAAGAAAACGAATTAATGGCGCGGACGGGTGATGCGATGCGACGGGAGACGAGGAGGTTTTATAAAAACGTGGTGGTGGTATCTTGTGGTGTCTCACGATTTCCACGTAAATTCGCGGGCATAGCTACTTATAGTAATATAAAAACATTAAATTATCTATCGTTAACTTGATTACACCTTGGCTTCCTAGAATATCGGCATGCTAATTTTGACTTACATTCACTTTCTAACTGATCTATTGAGTCGAGTAATCTACAGTCGACATCAAAAGTACTACCCACAAAGCATTTCTGAAACCAATGACTGATTGCTTTGAAATGTCTCAAAATAACTCCTTAATAGGAAGCTTCGCTCTTTTGATTAATTAATTGAATGTCCTATTAATTTTGAAACTAGTAATTCAATAGCTAAGAAACGGATGGTTAACAGCCTTATCACAAAATTTGCTTATAAATGGTCAAGTTCTTTTTTATTTAGTACAATAGTACCAGCCTGTTATTGTCCCACTGACACATGCCTCTTCTAGTACAGAGAAGGCGCGTGCATTGATCACCTCTCTCGCATCAAGCAACTACAATCTGTCAAATTTCTTTAATTTATTTTCAACTTTATCACTAAAGCATTAAGGTTCAAGCTTGATTGGGAAAATTTGATAGTTTCGGGTAGCTTGACCTGCTAGCGTCTGTACATTACTATAAGTTCAGGTTTTCTTAGGATGTTTTCCTTCGCCGTTGTCAGTCATGTCCAAGAAAAAGTCAGAAAGTATATACGAATCGAAAAAGTCACATTGCTACTTGCCCGGAGTTGAATCCACAACCTAGTGCATGAGAGGTGAGGCATTAACCACTGGGCACACTTTCATAAACAAAGTATTGTTTCTTTTACAACAACTACAGTCGGGCCGTTGAGAGAATGCGTTCCTGACAGCTGTCAGTGCGACAATTCTAGAAGCTAATAAAGATCAAATTCGCAAAACATGTATTCGTTTGTATAAAACTGACAGGCGTCAAGAACACATTCTCTCGTCGGCCGCACTATACTTCTAATTTTATCCTAATCATTTTTCAACAACTTTTATCGCCGCCTGTACTACGTGATTGGTTCAAATATTATGCAAGATCTTTACAATAATCATGCTCGTTGTACACTGGGTCTGATTGAATGCAATGCAGTGTAACTAGCCCTACACGCATACAGAGCAATTACACATATTGCATAATTATGCACCATAATGTATTCGAGTAATCGATTAATAGCATTATGTGCTGAAATGATGTGCAACTATTAGATGTGCCTCGGTTATCGACATAACGACCATAAGCATGATTCTTAAAAAATACGTTAATAAGTCTGATTTTCTTTTTATTGCTTTTGTAGATTTGATTTTAGTTATTTAGAGATGTACAATATTTGCCAAGGGCTCCAATTTAGGTCGACCGATGACCTTGTAAAAGCCGCAGGAATCCGCTAGATGTGAAAAGCACAGAACCGGTCTAAGTGGCTATGTTTAGGGGAGGCCTATGTCGAGCAGTGGACGTCGTCTGAAGTGATAATGATAATGATCCTCCAATATACCAACTCCAATAAAATAACTCTGATTTTCAAAATGATTACTTTCACAAATTGCTTTGTACCTACATAACGGCGGCACGGTTGGCGCAGTGGTTAAGCGATTGACTGCTGCGCTGCGTGTCGCGGGTTCGATTCCCGCACGGAACAAATATTTGTATGACCTACATGTATTTGTTCCGAGTCTGGGTGTTTTTCTATCTATAATATGTATGTATTTACAAAAAAAAAATGTATATAAGTAGTTTATCAGCCATCTTGTTACCATAACACAAGCATTAGGTTGCTTAGCTTGGGACTAGATGGCGCTGTGTGAAATGTCCAGGGATATTATTATTATTATAATACTGTTTAACGAGTTTGAAAGTCAATCATTTGAATAATAACTAGAACCTATTTAAAGCTTTCAACCAATTAAATAACCAATCACCAATGTTGAAAACAGCATGACAGTTCATTCTCGCAATTTTAATTAATTAATTGATACGGGAGCTTAATTGAAATAAAATATACACATAAGTATTACGTTACAAGGCAAGCATTTTATTAATCAGTGGGACTTGTATAACTATTAACAGCCGCACAGGTCGATCGCTCAGATTATAGATAGATAGATAGATAGGTTGACCTATGCTTGCCGCAGTCGGTCTGTGGATGGGTGACCATCGTTACATAACAAGACCGAGGAGTCTGCCTAACCTTTTTCCAGCTACGTTGGGGCCGGCTTCCAATCTATCAGATGCAGTCGAATACCAGTATTTTGCATGGAGCGACTGTCTCCATACCTCGCAGTGGGTATTGCGATAACCCTTGGTAAGACTGGTTGTCAGACTTTCGAGCTTCTTACGAGCCGTAACGAATGGCATGGGACCAACTGCTAAGCGTGCTTTCTGAGGCACAGAGGGTGATATATAAAGTTGGTCACCCATCCACCGCCCAACCGCGGCAAGCGTAGCTTAACCTGATCGATCGACATGTGCGGCTGTTACCACTTAGTCACAAGCAATTTGAACAGTGTTTGATACCTACAAAATATAGCTCTCATATTGAAGATACTCAAACTGTCCAAAGGATGGACTAAAACAGTAAGTAATGTTACAAAAATAGCACATTACTCTTAGTTACAGCCACTCCTCTTTACTGTCACACAAAGTAAGAATAAAAAATCCATTTAGAGGACATTTTTCTTTTTTCAGTTTTTTTTTCAGTTTACGTCAGAGTTTTTTCTCCGCAGTCTCCGAGCAAAATTAATATGATTTTTTTATCGTTTAATTTTTTGCTTTCCTTTTTCATGGCCTATTAGGAAATTCGTATTGCTTTGATAAATGGAAAACAAAAACCGAAATCGTGGTTCAAAGGAATCACTTCTAACACATTGGAGGCATGGAAGATACGCATGATTGGCACTTCGAAGCGGGCTATGATCGGAGTTTTTTTAAGGATAAAATCAGGAATGAAATTATCCGGAAAAGAACCGGAGTTACCGACATAGCTTGCAGAGTAAGCAAGCTGAGGTGGCAGTGGGCTGGCCATGTTTGTCGAAGGACCGATGGCCGGTGGAGTAGACGAGACCCCTCAACTAGATGGACCGACGACCTAAAGAGGGCTAGGCTGGCTGGGATGGACTGGATGCGAAAGGTGTTGTAGCGTAGCCTGTACAAGGCCTATATCCAGCTGTGGACTGTGATAGGATGAGTTGGTATTTCAATAATTTACTATTTTATAAGATGAAACCATGAAACTAAATTCAGTTATTTTAAAGTATAGTTGAATAAACAATCAGAAAGAGATGCTTAAGGTAGATTTGGTAACAGCGCTTGGGTATGTACAGTCAACAAAAGAGATAAGTATCGGATATAGTTGAAATTTAGTAAGAAACGGATTGATGTTTTCGGTAGAAATTTTATTTAAATAATAGAAAACAAACAGTTCATTTATCAAACTAAATTTCATTCGAAAACATCCATCGGTTTCTTACTAAACTTCAACTATATCCGATGACCCTGCATAGTTATCTCTTTGTTGATTGTATAAAGGGTTCAGTAAGCGGCGACCTTTGTTTGGTTTCTTCACATTAAGTATTTTATAATTAGTACCTAAAAGTTGAACAAAATCTTCTGAAAATAATGATTCACGAATAACATAACGTCACGCCTTATTTTCATGAAGGGTTGGGCAAAGGTATACCTATATTATAGTCATTAACGAATAAATATGTGGACCGATGACCTTGTGATCGCCGCAGGAATTCGCTGGATGCGGGAAGCACAGAACCGGTCGAAGTGGCGGTACTGGGGGACCTATGTCCAGCAGTGGACGTCTTTCAGCTGAAATGATGACGAATAAGTATACATAATCAGCCTATAATGTTCCCACTGCTGGGACACAGGCCTCCTCTCTGTGGAGTGGGAGTGGGCCATAATCCTCGACGTGGGCCTAGTGCGAGTTGGTGGATGTCACATGTTTTCCAATTGGTTTTTCTAGTACATGCCGGTTTCCTCACCTTCGCCGTTTTGAGAGTAGTGGTGATGAAATAATTTACACAAAGTAAAGTTACCTGCCTGGGTTCGAACTCACGAACTACAACTCGTAAGTCGGGTCCATTGCCTCTGCGCCACCACTGCTCCCACTGTATATTTATATGCTAACATTAAACAATTACTGCTATCAACTTTTTTAAAATTGCTTCTGAATGTCACATAGGACAGAAAACGATTAGTGAAGTCATTGCAATGACCTACATAATAATTAACCCCTCGTTAAAGTAGCATTTACCATACCTATTAGATATGGATCTACTCCATCTCAACGAAAACTAACCAAGGTAAATACCATAACATAACCATAAAAAATAAACATTGGGTCACCTTGGCAGTTCAATAACGCCTGTCTCTTTTATTGTATTTTAAAAAATAATACAAAAAGTGGCCAAATACGAGTCGGACTTGCACACGAAGAATTCCGTACCAACGTAGAATATTTAACACTACTAATGTTTTTTATTCTTTGTTGTTATAGCGGCCATATGATAGTAATACGTAGGTAGTTACGGTCCAAAAGATGTGTACAGCCCAGTGATGAACGCACAGACGGATAGCGGAGCCTCGCAGTAATAGAATCCCGTTGGCACTCTTTGGGTACGGAACCCTAAAAAAATTAAAGATAAAACATATGTTCTCACAAACGAGAATACGGGGAAGTAATGGAGAATGAAGATAGCGGACAAAAGGTTTATTTTATAGGTATAATACGGTGGGAATAACAAAACTTTTCGAAAGCATATCCTTCGAAGGAATCATATCAGAACCTGCGAATAAATTTTATTTCTCGGCAGAATATGGAGGTGCTGAGTTCTTTTGAGCGTAAATCTTGAAAGCATAAACGAGTTCGTGTTCTTGTAGTTCTCTTGTCTCAGATATGAATGCGGGCTATGAACTTAAACATTCAGTTTCTAAGTATGTAGTTTGAAGGCGAAAACTTGTTAGAGAAATCCTGCCAGCAAGCATGCTCTGTCTCACATATATCGACGAAGTTTACGTACATTTAAGTATTATACTATTAGTACAGCAGGGACATTGCGTGAGTTTCATTTTGACAGTTCAACAACATTCATTGCGTCATACGTTGTTGAGCAGACAAATGTTTTGAACATATGAAGCAATGGATTAGCAATATCCATCATCTGCTTAACCTTTTTCCAACTATGTTGGGGTCGACTTCCAGTCTAACCGGATGCAGATGAATACCTGCAGTGCGATTCTGTAACCATCTCACCGTGAAAACTTAGGTAAAGTGAGCGTGGAGTGAGCTGTCATTCCAACTAATGCTAGGGATTGACACTATTGACAGCTCACTCTAAGCTCACTTCACCTAACTTTTCACGGTGAGATTTTTACAGAATCGATCGGCTGTATTTTACATGGAGCGACTGCCTATCTAACCTCCACAACCCAGTTACTGGGTAACACGATAACCATATTGGTAAGATTGGTTGTCAAACTGTTGGCTGTTGACTACCTGTAATGACTGATAAAGATCAACGAATGACAGCCGGCGGGTCTTGGTATGTAAAGATGGTAACCCATATACGGACCAACCGCGGCAAGCGTGGCTTAACCTGATCGCCCGTGCGGCTGTTACAGCTTAGCCGCAAGCCCCTCATGATAGCCTATTATACTATAATTATAATAGGTATTCGGAGTAAATAAGGAACTGATTGTTTCATAATCACAGCCCATACATAAGTTTGTCGCGCACAAAGTAGGGCGTGCCGGATCATTGTCGTGACAAACAAAGGTCTCACTGAACCCTTTGTCTATATCCAAGCTTTGTTACGACAGAATCTACCTAAAAACTCCTAACAACTGTCTCAGTTTTAATTAAGTCAAAAAGAGTACTTAAAAACCGTATTTTTATTCGTCAAAGGGTTATTGTTTTGACGGACACACCTACATAGTTTGTTCTTGGAGAAATGAAATTTTGCTTACAAAAAAGTTTGTGTGGGTATTATTGTGCTTATTTTTTGCAAAGTGGTAACAATGAGATGCCTGGAATATTGTTAATTAATGGAGAACGGCTTCAAAGAAAGTACTTGAAATTTAAAAAAGACCGGGTTCTGTTCCGGTCACAGGATGTTTTTACTTTCCGTGCTTACACTGAAGCAAAGAGAGAAAGGTTAGCTGTAGTTCGTCTATCAGGAAAAATAAATATTAAAATACCTATATTTTATTTTTTAACACATTCCTTAATACACAAAAAGTTAGATTGGATATGCATAGTTTCAAATCATGTTTCTCCTTTATCGGGGATGCACCAGGGGTAGCTCGTGAAATTCAAAATTTTATTACGTTTTTTGCAATTTGCAGGTCAGTGTCAAGTTTTATGTTGAGCAAAATATGATTCGTGACCGTAACAAGTTTGTATTTACAGAATTATACGCCGTGAGTTCACGTCGACGCGTCGTCGCCGAGTGGCGCACGCGGCGCGCCGTCGCGCGTCGTCGCGACGAGTCGCAACTAGCTTTCCCGCACCCACGCGCGGCCCGCCCGCATTAGTTCGTCTAGTCGCCTCGCCACACTCGTCGCTCACTTAGTTGAGTCGAATATTTCACCGAGTGAACGTGTGTTGTTGTTTAGTTTTAACAATGGCAGCAACTTCGACTACTATTGATGTTTATAAAACGAAAATAACTGCGGTGGAGACGTTCTACAGTACTGCAAAGGCAGGAAAACTTCTATGCCTGCACTGTATGCTCTTACATGCCCAATTTTGAATATACCAGCCAACAGCAGCACGCCCCGTGCGAGAGTCTTTTCCACAGCTGAACTCGTGATAACCTCGAAACGTTCACGACTAAATCCTTTGAGGCTAACTAAGATAGTATTTATTTATCCATGAAAGCTATGTATTTTGCTTTTTGGTGTAAGTATGTAGGAATAAAGTTACGTCCGTCATATCTTATTATAATTACCTATGTGCTGTTGTTATTGAAATTTTGATATTTTATTTTTTCTATATCAAGAGCCAGCAATACCTACTCACTTAGATGATACTACTTTAATTACTTATATATGATTGTTTTATGTTCTTAGTTTTATAGAATTTACTTAATTATACATATTTAACAGTTGTGTTGATAAATATTTTCTTTTTAGTTTTTATTATATGTATAGATAGATAGTGATGTGATTAAAAATTAAAAACGCTCAGTGTCTCTTCAACTGAAAATAATGAAATGATTAATTTTCACTAAACGTGATCTCCAATTATTTAGAAGACTGTTAAATTGTATTTAACAAATACGTTCCTTTATCAAAAAAATATAAATCTCTCCCTGGTAAAACAATATCTAAGGCCCACAGCCGGCCACGCCGCGCCGCCGTGACGCCGCCGCCGCCGTGGAAGTTTTCAGGCCACGCCGCCGCCGTGGAATTGGCCATCGGCGCTCATATCTACTAGGCATACGCCAGCCTGCACATCAAGCTACCCGAAACTGTCTTTCCCAATCAACCTTGAACCTAATGCTTTAGCGATAAAGTTGAAAATCTATTCAAGAAATTTGACAGATTGTAGTAGCTTGATGTGCTGGCGTCTGTACAACGCAGTAGGTATTGTTTACAAACATTTCGAACGCCAACCTTCATGTCAGACGGGAAGGCGTTCAATTCGACGCGGCTTTTGTGTAGGTACACCGTTCAAAAAAGTCTTGATCGAACTATTGAATGATCCAATTACACAGTATCTTTTTTGGTCGCGTTAGACCGTTTTTAACAACGTCATTGTTTAATTATATGGTACCAAAATAATAACAGCTGCGTTATTTGTTTGTAGCTGCTCTATAATTAAATGAGACCTACTCATTATGAAAGATGTAAGTTAAATTAATAATTAAATTACACAATTAATGAAAAAGTAGTGTGGTATCTTACGCAAGTCATCAATTGACGGAAGTTGGCAAATGCGATGTCGAGGCTGTAATTATGTCATTTGTCACAAGAGGTGCCTTTAATATAACCGTAGTTGTACAACAGAATGTATTGGGAGTTACTATTTGTAACACCAAGAAACTAGTTTTGAGTACGTGCGCGGTAAGTATATCGTTCCGTGAAATGTGTTGAATCCTACCGGCCTACCGAACCGCTGAGTCGACCCTAATATTTCTTCAGTTTCTCGATATTTGGAATGACGTCACATCGTCAGCCGCCAACTCAGCGCGAACAGAGGGGCAATTCTCGTAATTTAAAGAACGTTCACAGTCTGATCTCAGTCTCAATCTGTCAAAAATACGTCTAATTTCCCTACATTTTGACAAGTTTTTGACATTTTTTTAGTCGCCGAGATGAGACTGCGACTGTCGACTAGATTTTGATCGTTTTGAATTACGAGAATTGGCCTTCAGGTTGTATCTTTCTGGCGATTTTTCACGAGCTAGTAACAAATTCGCGCTGTATTTGACAGAGGTTATGAAAACAGCGAGCAGAATCTTGCACCTTTAATTTTTATAGCTTTGACAATCGATATTCAATACTTAGGTACTCGATATCTAGGGGCTCCAAGGTACCAACAAAAAGTAGTAGGCAAGGTACCCCTACCTTGCCTACTACTTTTCCGTACCAAGGTACGGTCACGGGCATATATGTATACCTTACAAAATTTGAAAGTGATTTTCCCCCTACAGTACTGATAGAAATATTAGTAGTGTTCGAACATAATATTTCAAAGACCATAGGTACTAAGTATTATGAAATAGGCCTTTTCTCAAGTTGCCTTCTTTTATTCAAAAGAAAATCACTTTTAATTTTGAGTGTCATTATACTCGTAAAGCCTCCTGCGTGTGCATGTTTTTTCAAAAGATTGTCCATTATTTTCCTCATCGTACACATGTCGAGTCTATCAGCGTCGAGCTACCTACATCAAAAAAGTTTAACACATAGTTATAAGTAACTTTTACCTACTACGCAGTTTATTTTTCATCAGCCTCTGTATTGGCCAGGTTCACATTTTTAAAGTCAAAAATAAGGCTTCATTAAGCGGATAATCTGGCAACTTGTTAAAAGGGAGCCAGATTTAATGATCACAATATAATTGGAGAGAAAGTTATGAAATTTTATTAATCGCTATTTTAATGACATGAAAAACGACAAAAAAATTTTTTCGTTTGTAATTTCAAAGGAATTTTATAGGATGTCCTAGAAAAGTGTTTTATATTCGTGAGTGAATATTCTGTAATTATATAACAAACAACACTGCTGGGTTTTATTTTCATGAATAGGTACCATTCTGAGCACTATATTTTGGCATAGAATATTATGTATATAACTATTATGTATAAATATAGGAATCGGGAATTGAATTCGAAGTTGCTGTTCTACGGACTAAAACTACATGTTTGTTCTTAGCAGTCAGCACATAAGGAGGTCCTGCTGGAAAATGTAGATTACTTAGGTAGCATTATGCAAAACTCCTTCAAATTAAATCATTATCAATGTCATAATAAGAACAAACAAGGCCTTGCTAACATCACCAGAACAGCCGTTACGTTCAAAATTAGCATTACGCAGACCGGCGCACGCGACTCTAGTTACGACAACACGATCACTACTGATCGACGCTGTAATGAGATAATTTATGCAACATAACTGGAATGAGGTGAGTTCCGTTATTGTAATGCAGTGTAATGAAGGGTGATGATAATAAAATAAATTGTAATAAATTAAAGTTGTAATAAAACCCACGCTTTGCCAATTAAGGCAAACATTTGCAATCTCTTTGCTGTACTTAAATAGCTGTATTAAAAGTGTTGCACAAAGTTATAAAATAGGCGGGAGAATTTGTGTGATCGAGTCTGTGGCGTACAAAAAAGTCTGCGGTGGTACACACTTTATGTGTCAAACTACTGCCTGTCATGTTCATTGATTATATTTCATGTTGTCCATTGATTTTGAAGAGCAAAATGGCGAACCGCGTTTTGTGTGTCTGCCAAAGTAAGATGTACCTAAAAGGTATCTGAGAGCATGAAAATGAGCAGCTTTTGAAAAACAGATACACCCCCAAGAGTACCATTCTGTTCAGGTGAACCTGGTTAATAATTTAAACATAAACCCCGAACATATCAAATTAAAAGGTTGCAGTGGTGACCCAGTGGTAACAGCTGCGCCTTACGAGTTGTAGGTAATAGGTTCGAATCCAGACAGGCGCTTAACTTTGTGTTCATTATTTCATCACCACTGCTCTCAAAACGGTGAAAGAAAACATCGTGAGGAAGCTGTCCTAGAACCAAAAATTCGGAGAAATATGACATTTACCAACCCGCACTGGGCCCGCGTGGTAGATAACCACTCACTATCACCGAGAGGAGGCCTGTGTCCCAGCAGTGGGAACATTATAGGCTGATTAGGTTAGGTAGGGATAAAAAATAATACTGCCTAGATACTGTAAACGTAACAAATACAAGATGAAAGACCATTTATCTTTTAATGATAAACTAATACAACAAAACTGTTCTAAGAAGGTGGGTATGTGAAATGAATCTATGCATGAAGGAAACTAATGAATACTAAACAAGAAAAACTTTTTTTGCAAAAAAATACAACCGACTTCCAAAAACGACACTACAAAGTGAAAAATAACTTTAATTTCGGAAGTCGGTGTCGTTGGGTTCGCATTTTCGTTGTTTGCCACCGACTTCCGAAATTAAAGTTATTTTTCACTTTGTAGTGTCGTTTTTGGAAGTCGGTTGTATTTTTTTGCAAAAAAAGTTTTTATTTTTCACTTTTAAGTTGTAATTTTTGCCAGTAATTTTGGTTTAAAAACCAAACTACTGAACCGTTTTTGATGAAATTTCTATGGGACTATTTGGGAAGTATACCCTTTCCAACAAAAAAAGAATTTTTCAAATCGGTTGGCAAGCGACGGAGTTATGCGCGAACAAACATAAAAAAAAAAATACAAACATCCGAATTGAGAACCTCCTCCTTTTTTAGAAGTCGGTTAAAAAGGAAAACACTCCCAACCTTCCCATCTTTGCCTTCACTTAATAACCTTGTTAAAAGCTGTGGTTATAGGTTTTTACTTTCGAAATTGAAATTGAAACATTACTTCCACCAAAATTACCGCGTTATTAGATAATTATAACAGGAAATTAGGCTACGTTGTGCCTTCGCTTAGGTAATTAAAATACCGTACTCAATCAATCAAAATACTTATTTCATGAACAATTACGTTGTGAAATGCACTAACTACTCATACAGCCTTATTAAACGAAATAAAAATCTGAAAATAATTAACAATCCGAATATACGTGTCAAAAGCAGTAATTAAACAAAACCTACAAAACATATCGTAAAAATACTCCACTTAAAACGCTCCATATAAAAATAACCCTACAACTCAAATATGTTCAACACCCCGGTTACAAAGTAGAGCTAATTTCTCTTTATCTGTGCTTCGCAGCTGTTGTAGGGGGAAGCAATCGCCCAAGTCAAAGTCACGCCCTCCCTTTTGACCTTGAAGCACTTGCATCCCGCTTGTCTGCCTTAAACTCCTCTCGCCCGTGGACACAATCATGGCCTCAGATATTTAGCCTCCTTTCGAAAAATCTGTGCAATTTTGTCGCGTTTTAATTAGTTTTTATTGAAAGCATTTTGTAGTACTTTAATTAGCAAATGCTTAAGAAATAGTCTTTAGTTTTTTACTGTTCTGAAGAATTTCGTTTTATTTCTCGATGCAATATTTCACAATTATATAATTACAAATGAAGTGTAAACCACTTTGTAAAGCAGTTACCTGCAGAGAGGCGTTTCAATATGAGAGATCAAACTAACCTGTTTTCAGATGTCCGCTTTTGGTGTAACCTGAAAAATAAAAATAAAATAATTAAAGGACAATGACCAAAAGTCGTACCAAAAAGTCTCATGCATCAAGATATTATAGTAATATAATATAATAATAATATATTATGTATTATAGTAATTATTTTCATATGTTTTATTTATGGTATTTGATATTTGAACAGGGAATTTAATTTAAAGTAAAAAAGTGTTGATATTGTTGCATTCCCTTTACATGACGTTCCGTTTCAAATAATATATTAATATAACCTTGAATTTTGAAAGTGTCATGTCACGTCTCTCAAAAAACATGTAAAAAATTATACTTTGCCGATTCTACATTAATTAAAAATAACTAGAATAAAATAGAATAGAATTTTTATTTAAACGATTATCATTTTTTAGAGCAATAATGGCCGTTCGTGTATGACATGTCAAACAAAATAAAGCACCTAGTTTTCAGGTTATTTTGTTTTTTTTTTTAATCTCCGAAACCTGGGTTTTTTTTACCAAAAATAACTTTTGTAGGAGTTAATATGCTAAGAGTAGTCTATAAAAAACAAGGTTTGACTTTGATGCAGCATGGTACGGGATTCCATACATCCTGAGCATTGTCCTTTTTGTACTAACTCAGAGATCATATTGTCCCTGTGGTAGGAAAAATTCGGTAGGAGTACTTTTTTTTTAGATAAAGTCGAGACTTGAGAATGTCTCCATTAAATCTAGAACTTTCTAAGTTATTCAAATTAGTTTTAAAGATCGCCAAATCAAAAAAAAAGGCCAAAGCTTTTCAGTCTTTTTAAGTCTTCAGGGATTTTTCATTTTGGTCGTTTGATGGTAAAGGTAATCAGAAAAAGAAAATTTAATCTGCTCGAAAACAAAACCAAATAAAAACAAACGTAAAAACTTTATGCTTCTATTGTTAGCCATTTTAATACACTGCCGAGTAATGAAAAAGTTCCACCCACAAAATGCCGACAAACACCTTAATATCTCCTAAGACATATTATTTAAAATTTAAACACAATCTTTACGTTTTTAGTTGGTAATATTCTGAATGTACTTCAAATATTGCAGACGGCGTCATAAAGCTAGCCTTTCCCGTTTAGGAGTAATTTGGTGCTATGTCACTGGAACTTTTTCATTGCTCGCGAGTGTATTTATTATTTTCCATTTTTTTATGGCAATCTTGAAAGAAATCTTTCTGAAAAGGTAGAGGATCATAAATTTCACGACTGTACAAAGATGAATAGAATTTTCAAGGAGCGAGCATCGATGTTTGTTAGGAATACCGATCGGATTCGCTGCAGCATTTCATCGATAAAATCTCGATTAAATTGTTCATTGAATGAAGGAAACGAGTACCCTTTCCACATAACATAAAATACGGATTCTCCTTCTAACAAAACATTAAACTAAATAGAATTTTCTGAGGATAACCTTACTGTTTCGTTAGTTTCAAGAATAACTAGAAAAGACACGACATATTTATTGAATTCTAGGTCACACGTAGAAAAACCTCTCCCACTAATATGATCTGTTACATTACAGCGACACATATTTTTTATGATTTTAGGTTTCAAGTAAATGGGCCACGTTCCGCCAGTATCATAGACGGATCTCACGATCGTAATAAAAAGGTAGGAGGGTAGATATTTTTCAGGCGAATGATTCTGAATTCTGATGTTACGTGACTTGATTCAGATTTCTGTAATTCCAGGTACGTCGTCAAGGTGCTCTGAGCCCAAATAAAGAGTATTCGAACATGACGGATTTACCTAGCAACGGAGACATGACAAGCGAATTTTCCGAGGAAGAATTTAATCGTGGACATTCATCCGCTATGCATCGTCATCATATATCTAGGCAAGCTTGCTACACTACACTACCTACTACCTACTTAGCAGTCTACACTATTCTAAATCTAGGTAGCCTTGATGACGAATGGAACGGATGATTTTTTAACAGATGGGTCGTTCGACGTTTTTATTTATAGGTACATATTTTTACTTGATGTGTACTGTATTTGTGTATTTATTATTGTTGACATAATAAATATATAAGTAAGGTCATAAAATTAGAATGGTCATTTTTTCATGAACCAAAGGTTGCCTAACAAAAATGTAGTAGATTTTTATTCCACCTCTGTACCTAAATCGTGTTTAAGAGATAATAAATAAATAAAACTACAGTGAAATATGTGCCAAAATACTACAATATTTTTACAAACTGCAGCATTGGCAAATGCTACATTATAATTTTATCACGACCAACCTTCTTTTATAACAAATCCTACCTTATTTGTAACCAGAAAGGTTTTTTCTTCATTTTAGTTTTGAATTTTGAATCATAAAGTTTCATGTCTTTTCTCTTACCGTGATTTTTCATTTGAAGTTTTTTTTGGACACAGGACGGAATCCATAATATTATTTTTTCCGCTTGACCAAGCAGTAATAATTTGCCACGATATTAAAGGTATCGATATAACGGTTTGAACGACCGAGTTCGTTCGTTGTTCGACTGGGTCAAAGTGTCAAAGGGCAGTGTTCCCGAAATTAAACGAACAGCATCAAAGACTTGTCTCGGCGAGTCAGGTTACTTCATTCAGACTTGGTATGTAATTTAACTTGTTTTCAGCTCTTTTGCTATAAAAGATTCTGCCTGCGTCTCGGTTTATCATTTTTCATTATTTTCTGTAGATTTGTCCGAAGACTGTAGGTGGATCTTGAATTCGCCCCACCGCTAGCCTGGGACCAGGCAACTGCATGTTTCCTGTTGGGATTCGAACCCAACGCTGGTGGATTCTGATACCAGCCAGCCAGGAGCCTTCCGACTGCCAGCCTGGAGTGTAAGATTGGATTTACGTATATTTAGTAGTTTTTTTCATTTTTAGTAGTTAATATTGTCTCATTTTATTTAAAACAGTCATATAAATTGTTGCTTCGCTACCTGATAACAGATTGACTTGGTGCGTTGTTACCCATTTAGGATTATTAGATATTTATTAATTGCGGGAGTCAGTAGAGAGATTAAATTTTGCAAACGTTCCTATATAGGAACGTTTGCAAACGTATCATGACCGACGCGTAATAGTGAAATTTATAGGGCTCTAACACCAGAGACGTCGCCTCAGAGTTATAACTTAATCTTTTGAAATATTAATTGAACCGTGCTGTGTCCTTTATTAAGTTTTTGTTTACAATATTTTCTTATTTTACTAAATTAAACGTGTACAAGTGAAGTTTAGTTTTTATTTCGCTACAAAACTCTCTAATTTCTAACAAAATATAGGAAACTTACATATCTGAAGCGGCAAAACAGGCACATAGTAAACTGCTTTCACAATATTTCTATAAGGCAAACTACTTGAAATTCAAGAGGTGAAGCTAAAATAAATTCAACAATTCTTCGATGTTTTAGTTAAATATACCTGCTAAGAATTATCATACCATGAATTTTAAAAGACACAAAAAAATGTTATTTTCAAAGAAATTTCGGCGCCCTAATTGAGTTTCAATAATACTTAATCTGAACCATTTTGAAGGGTATTGCTAATCTACAACGTAAATAACGTAATTAATGTTATTGAGCTGTCAAAATGAAAGCCATTGCTACTGTTGGCGTGTTACACAATTACCCCGCAGGTAGTGACTCCCCATCCTTTTCCCAAATATTTTGGGGTCGGCTTCAAATCGGCTAGATTTGAAGCCGACCGGATGCAGTATTTTACATGGAGTCATTGCCTATCTGACCACCACAACTCTAACTGAGTTGTGGTGGTAACTCTAATTGTTGTCAGACATTTGGGCTTCTGACTACCCGTAACGACTGTCAAACGAATGATTTCAGGTAGTACGGTATACATTTTTAATATTTGCGTTTTCTGTATTGTTGAGCAACAAAAATGTTAGATTCTTACCTTTCTCCGGAAAAGTATTAAAAGGAGTTATAAGTACTTATTGGAAAAGTCTATTCGTGAAGCACGTTCCGGCTTATGATTGAGAAAGGTGCTCTTTCAATAGTCATTTATGTCTTTTATGAAGGCACGTTTCAATGAGCTTAGGAACACGTGGAGCGGAGTATGTTTTCCTCTTTTAGGCACATACGTACGTGTCATGTATTTTGATAATATGGTAGGTAGATCCGAATTTTCTATTATCATGACAATAGAGACAACTAAGTAAATTCTAAAAAATAATGAGAATTAAATCAAATTAATGAATGAATAATTTGAACTTTAGGGGAATTAAACAAACTTAAGTTAAAATATTTCATAAAAGTAATACGGGATTCTTATTCCTTATTATATCCTGTGTAAGCAAACCTCAAACTGTCTACTTTATAAGTTGTATAGCTTTTATCAAGATAAAGTAGATTTATAAAATAACTTGACATTATTAACGTTTACTTTTCAATGTCACCATTCCACTATTTGCATGTCTATATAAAAGAATAGTTATTCATTTATGTTTATTTGCACATGGGTCTCTCCCAGGGCCTAAACCTAGCTATACTTACATACGTTACTACAACTTTGTTGATTGTCTGGACAGTCGATAATAAAGACGCTCAGGCATGCATGCTGTATATTATGTGTGAGTTACATTAACAGACCAACGTACTTCGCTTTATTAAAGTAACGCTATTCAACTATTTTTTAATCTTACCCCTAAAGAGCTCTTCAAGTAGGTCGTCACACATGACCAGTTGATTAGGCACTTTACCTGCTTGGTTTTTCAGCAAAACAAACTATGCCGACTAGAAGTTATAATTTTTTTCTTTTTTACTGTAACCTCTAAACTGCTTTTGTTTTCAATGAGGTCGTCACACATGATTAGTTGGTCACGCGTGTGTGGCACCCTTACAATCTGGTAAATTCAAAGCTGTAATGGCTCTGTTTTCAAAACGCCGCCAGACATAGTCCTGCATTGTTTGGTAGACTCACATAAAATTCTAATAATATAATGTTCAGACTTTAAAAGAGACCATGACCTCTGATTTTGTGTCGGCATTTTTTCTCAGGGATGAGTCAGCTAGGAAAGGTTGAAAAAAATATTGACGTGTAAAAGTGTCTTAAAAGATCTACTCACATAAACAACCATTTATTTCCTTAAAAAAAATTACTGTAAACCCTAAACAGCTCTTCACAAATGCCCAGTTGTTAAGGCGTGGTGCCTTGCCGGCCAAGTTTTTCAGCAAATCAAACTAAGTCACTAGGTGTTACAAGTGACAAAATAATGACGTGTAAAAGTGTCTTAAAAGATCTACTACAACAAACATTTCATTTCATTTTAATTTTTTTTTACTGTATAGCTCTTCAAAGAAGTCGTCACACATGACCAGATAGATGGTAAGGTGTGGTGCCTTGCCGGCTAAGTTTTTCAGCAAATCAAACTAAGCCACTGTGACAAAAATAAATATTGACGTGAAAAAGTGTCTTAAAAGATCTACTTACATAAATAAACATTTCATTTCAACAATTTTTCACTGTAACCCCTAAACAGCTCTTCAAAGAGGTAGTCACCCATGACCAGGTAAGGCGTGGTGGTGCCTTGCCGGCTAAGTTTTTCAGCAAATCAAACTAAGTCACTCGGTGTTACAAGTGACAAAATAATGACGTGTAAAAGAGTCTTAAAAGATCTACTACAACAATCATTCATTTCATTTTAATTTTTTTTTACTGTATAGCTCTTCAAAGAGGTCGTCACACATGACCAGATAGATTGTAAGGTGTGGTGCCTTGCCGGCTAAGTTTTTCAGCAATCAAACTAAGCCACTGAGTGTAACAAGTGACTACTTACGTCAAGTTTTTGCGCTATTGTAGTGTAGAATACGAGGCCAACGGTGAGGCAATGTGATTCAATGGATAATAGAGCATTTTTAGTTTTGTTCCTCGTTTTTCCTGGTGTTAGGCAAGTTGTTAGCTGTACCGTGCTGTGGTTATGACTGTGACTAATTTTGAGAACTAATTTGAAATGTTTACTGTGTTGTGGCTAATCTTAAGACCTCATTTAAAGTGTATTAAGTAAAAGCTTTAATAGGTTTTTATTGTCAGTTAGGTAATTTCATTTACATAATCTCCACGAATTCCGTAGCGGTACGGAGTACCTAGTTATAGCCAGCCTATAATGTTCCCACTGCTCGGACACAGGCCTCCTCTCTGTGAGAAAGAGTGTGCTATAATCCACCACGCGCGCCGGTTCCCTCACGATGTTTTCCTTCACCGTTTTGAGCGTGGTAATGAAATAATTCACACAAAGTATAGTGCCTGTCTGGGTTCGAACCCACGACTTACAACTCGTAATTTGGGGCCGTTAACACTGATCCACCACAGCTCACGGAATAATTAACTCCGTAATAAGTACTCTTTGTTTTTTTTCCGAAATATAGTTTATTCTGAAATATCAATATACTTAGATATGTTACTACTTTACCTAAAAACAAATTATGCAAACACGTGTGTCACTCAAATCATAACAGGACTCAGTTGAAGCAAATAATTGCCTATGTAATAAGGAAAATATTGCAATCACAAGGACTTTACTATTCATTGAAAAAGTAATTACCTAAAGTAAATGTAGCTATTAATTTTCCTCGTGATTTATTTTACCATTACGCTTTTAATTCCGATGTGCACTAAAATGCTGTAAAACTAGTGAGAGGCGATGAAAGGGGAAATTAAAGTGCAGCGATGAAAGCGCTTTAAAAAAACTTGTGTGTTGGGTGTTTGAGCGCTGCAAAAGAAAAAAGACATGTGTGTAAAAAGATACTTTTAGTACTTGTTTCTGAAATACTAGCTGGATTTTTTTGAGACGGGGTAATAAGGGCAGAACTACACGGGCAATAACTGGATGAGGCTGGCACAGGAGCGTAGGGATTGACACAAGCAAAGAGAGGCAGTGGGTGAAGTTGGACTGTGGGTGACGATGAGTAAAGGCAGATCCCATTACCGTTGTACTTAGCTACAGAAAAACGTTCTTAAGAGAATGCTAACCCTAACCTTAACGTTTTGATTAATTGCTAACTGCATTTATTTTGCAATAGATTTTGGAAAAATGGTACCTACATATCAACAGCCAGGAAGAAAAATATAAATTCTCACGTCCTATTTTATGTTACCTACCCTTACTGCTCCGTCTCAAACACCCACCCTACACATCATGTAGCAAAAATTGTGTAAAATTATTGTAAGGTGGGGGTTATTATTAGTTAACCACGAAAGTGAAACTCTTTTACTTTTGGAACAACTCCGAAATTTCGATGCCTAACTTGTTCTAAACATAGTCCATAATATACTAAAGTTTTATAAGTAAACCCTCCTCCCCTTTTAACTTTCGGCAAGTATACAAAGAACATTAATATATTCTATTACGGTACAAAACTGTGCAATACATAAATCTTGTGAAGAGAATCCTAAAACGTGTATCTACGCTGAGACTGCCTGGCCACTGTAATTTATGTAAATGCTACAGATTTTGCTCTTACAGCCCTGAAATATTTCAGCATTACTGGCTGGCTATATTTTATTTTTCATGAAAGAAAACTTAGTTTCATTTGATAATTGTAAATTCACTTAGTAAAGCATAAATACAGGGGGCAGGGACATCGACTCGCAACCTGTTATCATGGATTCAGTAGATGATTCTGAAGCCCCCTGCGAAGAAATTTTTAGCCGGTTATTTAAAAAAAAAATGTAGGTTCCATACATTTTGACCGCGTAGGTATTACACTTTTCTATAAAACAGCAGATTTTTTTTATAATCCTCGCAATTTTTTTACTCTCTAGTATCATGTACTGGTTTAATGGTTACAGTTTGCACGTCGATGTTACTGCCACACTGCATAGTAACACTACCTGACCTGCAGTGTGATTCTGTAACCATCTCACCGTGAAAACTTAGGTGAAGTGAGCGTGAAGTGAGCTGTCATTCCAACTAATGCTAGGGATTGACACTATTGACAGCTCACTCTAAGCTCACTTCACCTAACTTTTCACGGTGAAATTTTTACAGAATCGATCGGCTGGGGTCGAACTTAGGACCGGACTTACGAAGCAGCCATAATTGCAAAGGCCAATAACCACCATACGGACAAAATAAAATAAAGCTGAAAGTATCGAACCTACATATTATGTAACGTTTGTCGTATCATTACAGCATTATTAATTAATACTAACACATTGATGAGCGTGGGAACGTATCGTGCGATCTCTCCAACTTCCTCTTCCGATGTTACTATTTATCTAGCAGATAATTATCTACTCAATAAAACTCCAAGACACGCTGACTGACTATAATTCATAATACCACGGTAGGCTGCGCTTCGTCCGGTATTGAATAACGACGTTAAATAATACGTAGTAAATATTTATTGTATGATAATTGATCTAGTTAGATCATTAATAATTGTACAGACAGCTGCTTTGATTGGATGCCACTCAAGTATTTCATGCTTCAATATCGCCATTAAGGCTCCTGCAGAAAGGCGCGACGCGATGCTAGTAGAACAATTTCTATAACAACTTCGTGGAAATTGTTCTATCAAAATTGTTCTATTGTCCACACATCTCTATTAGTCGTCATCTCAGTAGTCACCCCCTTTCTAGTCCACCTTTCATACAATCCATCCATCGTTTCTTTTGTTTATTAAATGCCTCAATAATTACAATACCAGGAATTGAAGCTAATAGATTCTCTGAAAATGAAACTTTACAAACATAACCAATGAAGCTTGCTCAAAACATGATATACATTAATTTTCATGAAAAACATGATATACAATATTTATGAATATAAATATGGAACGATCTGCTTCTGCGAAAATAAGAACCACAATCATGGTACACCGAAAGTTGTCCGTTTAGTTTGTGTCCGTGTAAACTAGAGAACCTTCAAATGAAAATACATTTAAAGGGATAATCCCTTTTAGTGTATTTTCGTTTCATTCCCAAAGAAATTATACTGAATGGTAAAATTTATTAATAGAAATGTATATACGAGTATATTCTATTAATAAAGTTATTATAGGTCTGCGTACTTTATTGGAACGAAGTTCCTTATTTTTAATACCAATTCGCATTATCGCGGTACCATTGAGGGAGGGTAGGGTTGAGGGTTGGTACTTAAGTATTATTATAAGCACCTAAATTAAATAAAAGGTAATTATGAGCGAAGTTTTGCTTTAACGATCAAATAATCATATCAATGAGAACGTATTACGTAAACTGAAGTATTTTATTGATAAAATTAATTTGCTCTTTTCATGGTTCCTGCTGTAAAAGTTTGTTTTATCACTTTTTTTACATAGCTTCCCCATATATGAAGTGTTTAAAACAGTAAAGTTTTACGAAGTCCGTTTACAGGTGGCAGGGACATCGACGCGCAAACTGTAGCCATGAGTTCAGCACACGATTCTAGATGCCATAGCGTAGACAGATTTTACGGTTATCAAAAAAAAAACTGCTGAGTCATAGAAAATTGCAGTATCTATACGGTCAAAATGTATGGAACCGCAATTTTTGTTTTAATAACCGTCGAAAAATTTCAACGCAGGGGGTTCAAAATACTTAATCCATGGTAACAGGTTGCCTTTCGATGTCCCTGCCACCTTGTATAATAGGTATAATTTAATAGATATTTTAGTTTCCTTCCTAACATTAAAAGAAACAAATCGACCCTCCAAAGGTTGCGTAAGCAATTTACTTAATGTTACTTTAACTTCACTAAGTTTGAGTTTATGGCACTTATCTTTGTTTAGTTCGAAGTTTTGGATTCGAAATGTTTAATGCAAATTCGTTTGTTTGTGAAGTTGAAGATTTGTGGTTATTGTTTAATTTTTAGGTAACAACATACTTTGTGCTGCTGCTGCTAGGGAGTCTGTTGCACCACTTCTTCCCAGCGAAAGCACTAGGAAGTGAAGTGGTGAAGGGCGGACGTTTTGAGGGACTTTCTTTTGTAATTTTAGGTTCGAAAAGTGCTGATTCTCAGCCTAATTTAAATAAATACGAGTAACGTATGATTTTTTATTTTGTGTCCTTCAGCGATTTAAGCGAGTCAACTTCAATTAATACCTGCCTTGCCATTCAACGTGGCAATGCTGCGTCTTCTGGGCACGTTTGGTTCAGTATACGATTCTGAACCCCTTTTTTTTTTCAGGATGGGATATCATCAAATGGCTCCTCCCGCTCTGGGTGGAGCAGAAGGGAGTGTCAGACTCTTACTGACTAAAACCCACCCGTGCTCCTTCCTTAGCCCTTTATGTTCCAGGGCAGCGGTAACCCTTTCGGACGATTCCGCTACCCATTCTGAACCCCTCTGGTTCAGAATCATGTGCTGAACCCATGGTAATAATAGTTGCGCGTCGAGGTCACTATCACCCTGTATATTTCACGGCGCAGAAAGTGGCACCGTCTAGATTGGTTATTAAGTTATTGAAATCACAGAAAAGGAATCTGTCTTTCATAACAGATGAAGTCACGGGAGCCACTGCGGTACCAAGTCCACGAGGAACTGCTATATTTGAATAAATGACTTTTGATTTTGATTTTATACTCCAGCACAATCCTGATGAAATCTATGCTGATGAACCACTAATACGATGACCACTTCTGGTGAAGGCGCGCCGTTATATTTTTTTTACCAAAATCCGATATAAAGCTTATTTTGCATTCGTTACAAGTACGACCCAAATTTCAACCTCGATTTGGGTCTAATTTGGTAAAATAGAGCACGCCAAGAATAGGTAGGTAAAGTTTAGCCGGAATGGCTGCTCATTCGCTTGAGAATTCCAGGAATATAGCATTCTGGAAATACTAAAAGAAAGTACTACTTCTATTAACAAAACTCATCTTCACGAACACAGTTATGCTGAAAAACTTTTGCAGTAGGTACACACAATTTTTTTACATTATTTAGCGAAACTTCATAGACATGATGATAACGATATTTGAAATTTCAAACATAAACAAAATTAAATACATATCATCACGCCTGTATTACCCGAAGGATGAGGCAGAGGTGTACCTTATAGTACACCCACATTTTCCACTTACGTTTAAATCCCATGTAATGGGGGCGAGCCAAAACCCAAAAAAATTGCACGACCTGGGAATCTAACCTAGACTCTAATAGCAGTAGCGCTTACGACCACTAGACTACAAGGCAGTCAAAATTAAATAAGATAATTACCAATGATAGGAATAGGTAGTGCCTATTTGCCTAAACTTCGAAGAACAGAGACAAGAAACGGAGACTTCCTGAGGACTAAATTTTTTCCGGGACATCTGTCCCGAAATTCGGGACAACACTTTTAAATACATTAAAAAAATATATTATGTTATTTGGAATAAGTAATTCGTCTATATTTACCTAAAGTTTGCGACTAGACATAACATTTATAATTTATAACTCCATAATAATAACTTATCCTCTAAAGGAAAAATAAAAAACATAGAATATTGTTGTAAGTTACAACAATATTCTATGTGTTTTTTTCGGGACAGGTGTCCCGGAAAAAATTTAGTCCTAAGGAAGTCTCCGTTTCTTGTCTCTGTTCTTCGAAGTTTAGGCAAATAGGCACTACCTATTCCTATCACTGATGATTACATTACAATTAGATAGGTATCGATTTTAGACCAGACTTATGAGCGTGGATGAATCAAAAGGAGTAAGTAAGGATCGTAGCAGATAGCTGTCTACCCTCAAGAGAAAAGGGGCTAGTTTGTGTGTATGTATTTAAGTATGTATCTCGTCTGTGAAGTTTGCCAACCAATTAAAAAACGTTATGCATACCTTCATCCCATAGATACTCTGCGGTCAGCTTTTGAACACTAAATAATGCAAGCTTTTCAGTCATGCAACGGACACACGTTATGAAAACATGTGATAAAAGGGATTTTTAACAGGAACCGCGGCGGCAACAAAACAATTTTTGGAGCGCAGACATAAAAAAAGGCTTGTTTCAAGTAGGTATATGGCAAAAATGCTTCCAGATTTAAGTGTGAGTTTTATTATCTTTACACTTTTTTTTAAAAAATATCTTCATCGTATTAAGCCAGAAGAACCATGAAATTATTTTTGTTTCCAACCAGATAAGGTATTTAACATTTATTTTAACATTATAACAATTTCTTTATTTAACTTTCAGGCAAAGCTCTGGTTAAACACTTAAAAAATAGTAGGAGGTTCTCAATGCGGTTATTTTTTTTTTGTATTTGTTAACTCAGAACTCCGTTATTTATAAACCGATTTGCAAATATTTTTTTTTTATGTGATATGCTTTCAGATTGATCCCATAAAAATTTCATCAAAATGGGTTCAGTAGTTTGGTTTTTAAACCAAACGAAATTGCGTCGTTTGCTGTCCACAACTAAAAAGTGTCGCGTATAGTCGCGTGAGTTCATAATAATTAAATTACAAAAAAAAAAAAAAATACAAAAAAAAAAACAACTGACTTCCAAAAAGACACTACAAAGTGCAATATCAGTGGCATAAAACGTAAACACAAAATCAAAGACACCTCCCGACTCCCGAAATTAAAGTTATTTTTCAATTTGTACTGTTTTTTTTTTTTGGAAATCGGTTGTTTTTTTTTTTTTGTAAAAAGTTTTAATTTTGATGATTATGAAGTCACGCGATTTTTCGCGCCAGTTTGAACACAAGTTAGTTGACATAATCAGGGCCCTAATTCACTATGACCACTTAATGATTTTTCTTACTTAGCTTAATGACTTTGAAACCACATCAATTCTTTAACTAATCACAACATCTGGCTAATAACGTATGTATTCTCTATGACACATTGAACGAAATCGCGCGAAATGAACGCGAAGTTGGCGTTTTTTGAACTGTCAAAATGCCACGCTTGACAACCGTACGTGGTTTGCACGTGGTAACATTACGCAAGAAATAATAATTACCATACAGACTTGGGACCCATTGCGAGTAAACTTCGTCCCACATGTAGCGTAGGATTCGCTTCAGTTTGACCAGAACTTAAAAGCTCTCATCACAGGCTATTGCGGGTACTGACCATGACGCCATGACTTACTTAGTCATGGTCAGTACTGCAATAGCCTGGCTAAATGGCTAATTTCCCTGAATTTACTATTTATCATATTTTTTATTGAATATTTTAAAACGTCAATTCGTTGCGAAGAGAAAGTTAAAAACTTGTTTAACTTTTAGGTGCAGTCAAGTTGAAAACTAAAGCTCTGTACAGACTGCCGAGGTAAAACTTCTTAATCACTTATAACAGATGTTCAGACTGCTATACTTTCACTGAACCTTGTTTAGCACAAGTGACTAATTAAGCGAATGCCAAGTGGAAAATAATAACGAAAATGTTTTGATGCTAGATCTGCCAGTGTTTTCGATTTAAAGTTTTTGTTGCTTATTTTGAAACTCTTTCATTGACTTTGTTATTTTTATTAAAACACTCAATCAATACAGGAAAAAATCTTTTTGTATACGGGTTCCAATTAAATTAAGTAGCGAAACTCCGCAGTCGTAATGGGTACCGATATTTTAACACGATAAAGAGGAAAAAAAATGATGTTTTTTTTAGGGATCAACTATTTGTGTTTCGAGTTTAGAAAATAAGTTTTTGTTGTGTTAACTTTACATAAATGATGGGTATCAATATAAAAAAAAGCAAAAAAAAATCCCAATAAACCAAAAAAAAGACTGATTTCCTAAACTCATTCTTCTCACACTACCAGCGTTTCCCAAAATAATCATCAAATCATATTTTTTCAATTTTCAATTTCAAGTTCTACCTACCCATCACATCTGCGGAGTTTCACTAGCTAATTTAATTTAACCCTGTATAATTTTAGGTAAGTATAAACTACTTACATTAGGTAAGGTTGTCTTTAAAAGATCGCTCTTAGCGATAAGACCGCCCATTGTGTCACCCTTTATAAAATTTTATATATTTATGTTCTGTAATTTGTATGGTGTACAATAAAGAGTATTCTATTCTATTCTATTCTATTCTACATGATTGATTGGTGAGTCTTATTGCTTGTTGCCAATCATTCGTTAAAAAGGGCAAACCTAAACAATAATATTTCATGCAAACTTGTTTAACATTAAGAATTTACTGAATTGACATTGACACGCATTTTATCATTGTAAAAGTTGCTGTTATTTTTAAAGTCTTTCTTTACGTAATTATTAACATGCGGTGTTAATTATTACCAAATATGTTATGTAGTTGAGAGCAGTGGTGGCCGAGTGGTATTTAACTGCCGCGACTTACGAGTTGTCGACCCAGACAGGCGGTTTCATCATCTACAGCCCCACTTTACCCACTGCTGAGCATACAACTCTCTTTTCAAGTGCTATTCCTCACGTCCCTATGCCAGGCTCATCCAGGTTCTACCCGCGATGGTAACAAACAATGCACAGGCGGTTTATTTTATGTACAGACGCCAGCAGGTCAACCTAACCGAAACTGTCAAATTTTTGAACGAACAAGTTGTCGGAAGCGGAGCGTGGCGGTATTGGCGAACACAGCGCTGTCACTGCGCCTTCAACGTGATCACACGGTACTCTCATAAAATTACTGCACATATTGCGTAACAACGTCGTGCGTTGAACGTAATATGTAATTTTGTAAGTTATTCTTTGACGAAAAATATTTGTATTGTGTTCAACATGGAGTGCATCCACAAAAAGTTTTCATTTTACTTAACACTTTCAAGGACTGCGTACTACACAATATGGCTATAGCCGTCAGAACAATAAAACTTCTATTGTGTCTCGTTTACCGCGCCGGAACAAAAACAAATAAAATTGACCAAGCGTATGACTGTGGGGAAAGGGAGGAAAATATTTATGCCTATTAAACTTGCCAATAAAAACGAATTAAAACAAATTCTAAATATAGTAAAACACTAATAAAACACGTGTTGTTCTAATTAATTCAGTGTCTGTGTCTGTATTTACTTTGGCATAGTGACGCTAAAATCGACCGTTTGGCTGCTATTAATTACAATTATGTTAGCTTAAACTCCGTATAGCAGACATTATTAGCAGACATTTTGTCTGTCAACAGACATAATTAACATGCTGATTGATTGAGTGATTGCTGTTTGCAGACAACAGGCTTATCTTGTAAGGTATTCGTGCTGAATTGATTAAGGCTAACTAGTATGTTAATCTGATTGAGAATTTCCCGATTCCTAAAATAGGTTCTTTCACAGCTCTCCACCCACGCTCTATTACTGGAAATACTAATGCATGGGAATACTTAGGAACTATAAAATAAATCCTGATATTAATATGAAAAAAGTTTTTTTGTTTCTATTATACTAAAAAGAAGGGATATGCCGACTATGGATTTTGACAATCTTTAACTATTTATAGTGACTACTTAATTAAATTTTTGTATGCAAATATATTATTTTTTCCAGAAAAACAACTTTTACGGTTCACAAAAACAATTTTCCAAGTAAAAATGGACCATTCCAGAAATAAGTGTATCGTTGGTATCTGTACTGATGAAAAAATAATTGTATCAAAGACTGGGAACGTTATTACATATTCGAAGTTTTATTTATTTTCGTCTCCATCTTGTATGAATAAAATGATACAAAACACAGCGTATAAAATACAATGTATGTCCTTGAGACATATTTAAGCAATTCAGAATATTTGTTACTGTACTAGAGAAAGCTTGATTAAAATTGAACCATTTTAGTCACATCGACCAAACTGTCGAAAATAGCTACATATATTCATATACTTTTCAATTACTTAACGTGCATGTTATATTTTTTTGTTGTGCACTTTTTAGAGTCAACCTTGAATGTTATTTCTAAAATTGTAGTTATTGTATTGCATTATTATGCCGTACCAGCTGCAGTAAAAACCATCACATTACCGATGTCAAATAAAATACAGGTTCTTATTAAAAATAATTGAACCGACAACTTGTTGTTTTCCAATGGACAGTGAAGTTTTATTGTATCGTTTTGACCTCTACGTAAACACGTGTCTTGTTGGTACGATGTTTATCTGTTTGCGACTGTACACAATTCCCTTAATTAAAAACTTTAAAAACCTAATCGATAAAATAATGTCAACGACTTGTCAAAAATGTAGAGATTATTGACATATTGAGACAGATCAGAAGGCCAGTTCTCGTAAAATTGTCTCATCTCAGCGATAAACAAATGTCAAAAACTTGTCAAAATGTAGGGAAATTTGAGGGTTTTTTGACAGATTGAGACTGAGATCAGACTGTGAACATTCTTAAAATTACGAGAATTGCCCCTCTGACTGTGAACGTTTTTAAAATTATGGTACTAAGATTGTCACTTAAAAAAAAATTGGACAAGCCTTTTTGCTCGCGAATTCCTAAGATTTTCTTTATTATTATTATTATGGGAGAATACACACATTATAATTTTGGAAGACGCTGAAGGAGAAGCCACAATAATAATTATAGTCATAGGCTAAAACTGCCAAAGGATAAAAATAATTTAAAGAATAAATATATTAGGTATCGTTCTTCATCATTATTTCAGCCGAAAAACGTCCACTGTTGGACCTAGGCCTCCCTCAAACACCGCCACATCCACCGGTTCTGTGCTTCTCACATCCAGCGGATTCTTGCGGCCTTCACCAGGCTATCGGTCCACTTATGGGACGCCTTCCAATGCTACGTCTTCCGGTACGTGGTCGCTACACCAGAACATTTTGGCCCCATCGGCCATCTGTACTGCGAGCAATACACTAAAGTCTGTAGAACAATCACTTATATTTGAGTTTTCTCTCTCCCTAATCATTTCCTATGCATGTTCAAGCAAATTTTGGTCAGATCGCTTTCCCAGTACTCGGACGGAAATAGTAACACAAATAGTCTAAAACGGGTAGATAAACCGATTCATACGATTCATTCAAGTGGAATAAATATTGAACTTTATTCTGACAGTGGGCGTTCTACAAACTTGCCAAGTGAATACATGAACCTAACCTAGTATTTGTATTGATCTTGATAATAGTGAAAATTTATTTATTTATATATACTTTATTGTACACCACAAAAATACATAGCATAAAAAATACATAAAACACTACAAAATATACAATGGGCGGCCTTATCGCATCATAATATTCAAAATCAAAATATTATATCAAAATATTTTCCAACTAAATATTGTCAATCGTTCGCCGCATGTCGAATGTGTCATGGGCCAAATCTACCACAATTTGGGTCCCAGAAAACGTCCGGTGACATCGAGGCACGTCCGGAAAAGATGGCGGGACAAGCTTGACGCCTACAGACAGGATTGGTCCACACTAACTCAAGACAGAGAGGAGTGGTAATGAGAAAGGGACGCATTTGCCCTACTGTGGAACAACATAGAATAAAAATAATAAATAACATTGTGAAAACAATGCACGTCTACTTCTAAAACATTACACGTAGCTTTGCAATTACACACATTTCTAAGCCGAAGAAAACAATATTTTTATTTCTACGTTAGATTATTTATTTTTTTATTGGTATTTCAATGAAAATATGTGTCCAGTCCATGTCCAATAAATTGTGGAAACAAGTTATTGCTTTCATGAGGCTATTAATCTTGAGAGGATAGCTACTTTATAATAAAGTCGATACTATAATATTTATTGGATTTACGCTTGGTCACATAAAGTCCAAAGAGGGTTACATTTTTTTATGACTGTGATTGCCCGTGACATCACAGCGGGCCATATCAGAATACTAGCGCTGCGACATTTATTTTTTAAATGTCAAAGCATCATGCTGAGATAGGAGCCTTTTGGCCTTGTATAGGACTTTCTGGTTCATTTTTCCTTTTGTTACTTTTTCTTAAATATAATTTTTATTTGTTTTAACTGTGTTTAGTTCAGTTTAGTTTATGATCCCGTACAAGTCGCAATAAATACTTTTTCTTTATTACATTACCATAGAATCCTATATCTGTGTACAGACGCCAGCAGGTCAAGCTACCCGAAACTGTCAAATTTTCCCAATCAACCTTGAACCTTAATATTTAGCGATAAAGTTTAAAATCTATTAAAGAAATTTGACAGATTGTAGTAGCTTGATGTGCTGGCGTCTGTACATTACTAACTTTTGAGATGGATAAAAATAATCTCCTCTGGCGTTGTATATCCTAAAATAACTAGAATGAACATTCATGTTATTTTTTGCTCTACAAACTAAACGAACTTTTTTACCCTAACTTTGCAAAACTAGGAACATCACGACGAAAGTTTTACGACAAACCTTGGTTATTTCTGTCTAGGTTTAAATATCAGAATATTTACAGGAATCTCCCATAAAAGATAGAAGTTAGCGGTAGGTAGTAGTAGGAAAGTATCTACCAATATGATTAGGATGCGTCCTAGCGAAAATTGTTAAGATAGTAACACAGTTAAGACTGAGATACAGATCTCAATGTAATTATCACGCACAAGTAATGAACTTGTTCTCAGATTCTCGAACCCCGTACACAATACAATAAATCGTCGCGACTAAAACGCTTTCATTAGTCCATTAGCAATACATTGAACGATACACAAGACTACTGTACGTCTTCACTTTTCAAAGGTCGATGGAACTGTTACAATTACTTGTGCTCGGTTCAATCACAGCGATTTGTAGCGATGTTTGTAGCAGGCTGTAAAGATTTCAATCACGTGCTTTACATTAAGCCAGATCGTAAATCAAGTTCTAATGAAGTAAACAGTCTGTGTTATAGTCCCTAGTGTTTCAAGAAGTAGGTATTAAAACCTACTGTTTTAATGGTACCTATTTACTTAGATTCAGGTGGGACAGACCTTAGTATCCTAACTAATAATATAAATGCTTGTTTGTTTGTTATGCTTTCACGCTAAAACAGCTGAAAGGATTTGAATGAAATTTTGCACACAGATAAACCATGACCTGAGTAAAGGTCATAGGCTACTTTTCATCCTAGATCGTAGACTAAGTCGCGGGCGACAGGTAGTTCCTGATAAACGGATCTATGTCAACGAATATATTTGATGAGCTTTTAGGTTCCCATCCATCCCACCACAGAACATTTAGGTATCTCAAACAGAATATAAGGAAAATTGTCAGTTGATTTGGCACCTATAACGTCTTAGAAAAAGCTCAAGGATTCGACTATCTTTGACACACAAACGCGATACTCCAGGGGACAACGGAAGGCGGGGCGTGGGACTGTTATAAGGTAGTGAGACTCCTAGTAATGTATTGGAGGAAGGGTCAACCATGTTGTATGGGTCACATGGCATATAACCTTTGATAGTCGAAACATCGCCGAAATTAATATAATCAAACAGAGATACTACCATACACAGTCGCTTAACGTAAAATACTGGTATTCAGCTGCACGCGGTTAGACTAGAGCCGACCCCAAAAATGGTCGTGTATGGCAGTATCATCATCATCTGCTTAGCAAACTGCTAGTAAGATGGTGATGATACTGCCATACACGAAACACACTTGGCAGATGGATGGTGATCGTCGCGACTTACGGTTACGAGTAGTTAGGTCGTAGGTCCGAAGCCATTCAGGTGCTTTAATCTGTATAAATGTTTTCGTCACAACTGCTCTCAAAACGGTAAAGGAAAACATCGTGAGGAAACCGGCATGTCCTAGAACTAAAAATTCGAAGACATGTTACAGCTACCTCTCACTGAGAGAAAGCCTGTGTCCCAGCAGTGGGAACATTATAACAACATCGCTGTAATTAATATATTGAAACAGATACTGCCATACATATCACACTTGGTAGATGGTGATCGATTGGTGATCGGTTTTTATTAGGCCTGTTGTACCACGGTGACGTTGTAAGCACGGTTTCTTTGCGGTACGGCGTATAAACCGCGCAGTAGAAAAAAGGTGTCCGTCAACAAGCTTCCATAGTGATCCATACAACACTGACAACCGTGCTACACATGGCGAATGCACTGTAATTTTTCACGGCAAGAAAAACGTGTGTTTGCAAAGGGCCTTACCTAGACAAACAGGGCAAAGGATGATGATGCGTGAATTGGTCGCCTTATACAAAAACTTGGGGAAGACCGGGAAAACAGTAAGAATTTCGTTCATAGCGGGGTCACGACTCTGGTCCCGAAATTGGTAGGTTATAATTAACTAAGTTTAGCTCCGGTGAACGCATTTCAATTTGCTGATGCAAAAAGTGTTACCCCTCCAATTTGTTACGTATTTTTATGCTCGTAGGTTTTGAATGAAATTAAAATATACCTTTGCGTTAGGAATAATAACGATATAAGTTATAGAAAAATTAGACCGGTGAAAGAAAAATCTGGAAAAAGAAATTGTAAATTATTGTACAGACAATAAATAGGCATCTTACAAACTTCAAGGAACGTTATTCATTAGCCTTAACATTGCTAATTACGGTTTCAGGAAGTAATTTGTTTCTTAGGGCTGATTTTTCCAATGCCAGATAATTTTATCCGAGGAATAATTTTGAATTTTTGACAGTTCTTCTATACTAAATCTCTTCTATACAAAAGTCAAACGTCAACTTTATTTCACGAAAAAAATAATCTGTCTATTGAAAAACCAGCCCTAAATCAAGTTAACTTATTTATTTATGACCAGGAACTTTGGATTGGATTATCTTAAAAGCCGAGGATGCGTTACTTGGTCACCACGCAGTCCTACTGAACCAAGTCCAGTGACAACGCATGTCAATAATACAGCTCAATCATTTCAGTTTTTATATATAAATACGCATCAAAATGCCTTCTTGTGTATTTAATTAGTGTTCTAATCACTCTAGAAAGAAAAATAAGATACATATTTTCACGCTTAAGTACAGCCAAAAATGTTAATTTGTTTAAAATTATAACTAAATTATTACTAATTATTTATTGCTTGCTAACGCGATTGCACTCCAATGACTGTGTGGGGTCCTATCTCTATCCTTGTCTATCGGTAACTGTAAGTATACAACTGTGATCACAAATGTGTGTTTTGTGCATATTGTGTACCGAGTCCAAGTATATTGCGATCTTTGAGCGTAACATATCTTCCCCTTTTAAGTTTATCTAAGCCAGTAACAATTGAATTTTGCCTGTGTTCCTAAAATCTTTCGTCTTCACAAAGAAAACGTGATGAGATGACATCAAATCGATTTAGGATTTATTTCTGTAACTCTCCTGGGAATAAGAGAAAGTAAGGTATCTCTCCTCGATCGCGTCTAAATTAGGAATAGGCAGAGTTGTAAGGTTATTTTAACCTAAAATAATACCAGTGGCAGTGTTAACACTGATTTTATTTTTGAAAATTTTCATAATATGTTTTCAAATACCTAGTACGTACGCCTTCCAAAGGTCCGGGGTCCAGGGTCCCGAGATATGTCAAAGACGTTTATAAGCAATACTAGCTTGCGCCAGTGGCTTCACCCGCGTTGTATGTGGACAAAACGTAACCTTCCCCAGGGTTTAAAGTATCCCCACATCAAATATCATCAAAATCGGTTCAGCCGTTTAGCCGTAAAAGCGAATCAAACAAACAAACTCACATTCGCATTTATATAATATATTATTCAGGATAAGCTTTTTAATTGCTGAGAAATAATATTGCGAATAACATTTAGAAAATAATTTGAATAGATCATCGTTTGCTGACGTTTTCCTGTGGGCTGGACAGACACGTGTAAGTTAAAAATACGTAACGTTTTTTTCAAAAAATAAAGGAAGGGATCTTAATTTTTTTTTTTGTTCATTAATAAAAAAAATAACATTAAATAAAGATGAATATTAGGTGATTTCTTTCTAAAGTAACTGCTTTCTAAAATTGAAAAAACGTTGGAATAATTTATTCAGGAATATAATTTCGTTTTCCTTACTAATTATTTTGAAGTATAAAAGTGACGTGTTTTATTTCATTCAAGTATATCGCGTGGTAGATTACAGCCCACTGCCTTTCAAAGAGCGGAGGCCTGGGTCCCAGCAGTGGGGGGGACATTTTAGGCTGAATATGCTTAAGCTATATTATGCAAAACAGTTTATTCCACACAGGAGTTTTTACCAACCTCTAACCAAAAGTTGACCGAAACATCCCAGCGGTGATGTGATGGATTCGTCTCCTCTAAAGATCGTTATTTCTCCTGACAAAACTTTATTTTGTTTATATGTACATAGTATGTATGTATTTAGTTATTTCCGAGCTATCTATCCCGTATGTTGCACGTACCTACCATGTCTTGTCTCCGCAGCACCCTAATGTTGACTGGTAGAAAATGCTTCTGGCATTAAGACCGAATTTGTACACTATTTTCACTTGTGCACAATTTTTTTTTTAAATAATAAGTTTATAAACTCAACTGCTAAACATTATAAAATCACAATTTAAAAAAAACAGTGTGTACAGCAATACTTGCATAGTTAGTCCGATACTAAAATTTCCTTTTTCACGTGCATTTAATAAATTGTCTGTCAGACGTAATGGTAGGTTTGCTCAGCAGTGTGCTTCAGCAAGACAATGAGGGTCAATAACTGTAGGTCAATAACTTTACCGATGCCTAAAATCAGACATTTTGTGTTCCGCGTTTAAAAGTTTTTATGAAAAAGTCACCTCTTATATTATATGAATTTCTTGCAAAAATATATGAATTTCCCATGTGGGAACATGGAAAATTCTTAGTTATGTATTTGTTTATTATGTAAGGCACACCAAAGACATATTTACAAGGATAGTCACAATAGGTAATCACGACTCTTTAATACTGTGTAATATTCGATACATTTTTTAAATCATTGATAAAATAAAAATAATAAAAAATTCGTCACATTGCAGAACTATATACAATAAAATATTCGTACATAAGGTAACAACTGAATATGGAATAAAATGAAATAAAGATAAGTATTTAAATGACGTGCCAAAAATTTAAACAGAAAAAAATAAAATAAAAAGCAAATGTCCTAAGACTGATTAAACTAAATTAAAAAGAAAGTATATGGATATTACAAGTCGGACTCCAGACGGAAGATGCATGTTCTACGAGGCTGCGCAAATATTACAGGAAGTACCTACTGTCCCTTCTGCGGGCAGGAAACCCAGAAAGGCTTTTATATAAGTTATAAGCTACGAAATTCAAATACAAATTTATTTATTTGTACACATAGCAGGTGTAATGTAGTGGTACATGATGGTATAAAATAAAAATAAATATGTTGTGTCACTATGTGTTGCCTTGCAAGGCGTGCAAATATTACTTACTCACCCATTAGGTAATGGGTGTACAGTAAAGCCTATATAATTATAAAAATACTGCTAAATAACATTTTTAAATATTTAGCAAAATATAAACAAAGAAACTTTACACAAAACAAACAAAACAATAGTATAGAATTATAAAACAAGTATTACACAAAAAGTATTAAATCTTCGCTCAGATTTAATAAAAAAGGACGCCGGAACTCCCTAATTAAAGAGCCCGTATTTTTGTGTCCTCTGCCTGTGGTATGTCGGTCCTGCTAATTAAAACTTTGCTCTCAAAGTACCTACTAACTATGCATGAACCGCCGCTCGCCCGCCGCAGCAAACTACAGTTGTCACAAGTAGGTATATACAGGATATTTTTTCAACCAGTGCCCAAACTGTAACCATGAATTCAGCACATGATTCAAAACCCTCTAGCGTAGGAATTTTTCGTCGGTTATCAAAAGAAAAATCAGCTGTTGCATAGATAAGTGAAGTACCTACGAGCTCAAAATGTATGGCAGAGCATTTTTTTTTTTAATAACCGAAAAAAATTCAACGTAGGTTTCATAACCATGTACTGAATTTTTCGCACTGGTTTAAAATTTATCCTGTATAGTAAAGTTAAACATTATTCTGCCCTTACTAATATTCTAGAGGTGAGTTTAGAATAGTTTAGACATTGCTTTGTTGTAAGTTTGTAACTCAATTTATATATATATATAACGGATGAATGAATTTCGGCGAAATCTTGCGTGGGGGTAAAGTGGATTTCGGATGGAAACATGGTGTACAAAAAGGACCGCTGGCACTGTTAACACCTACGTAATAAATAGACCATTAATTACTACGCAATCTGCTTAAATACTTATGTATAAAGTTGTGATATAACACCTTTAATGTACAGGTGTTTAAACTAAATAAATTAATAACCAAGTAGGTACATAACATATTATGTGTTGACGTTATACAAAACCATTAAAATGTAAATTTTACGATTAAAATCATAGCATTAACTAACTTAAGTACGGTCATAAACACCGACATTACTTACAGAACATGTATTATAGAACCTATAATTTTGACGTAATCAACATAACATGTTCAAGCTAATTTGCAATGTCAATCCTTGTACCTATACAGGATTATTTTTTATTCAGTGCGTAAATTTTTACAGGGTGTTCTACCCATGAATATGAACAACATTCACTATGGGACCATCTCTGAAATCACGAAAAAAAAATCAGCAGTTTCATACATTTTGGTCGAATAGGTATTGAACTTTTATAAGAAACAGCTGATTTTTTTTTGTGATTTCAGAGATGGTCCCATAGTGAAAGTTGTTCATATTCATGGGTAGAATACCCTGTGAAAATTTACGCACTGAATAAAAAATTATCCTGTATATATGGATTAATTGATGACTCTATTATCACCGTTCAAACTACATACCTTTGGGGTCACTATATTCGCCCTTCATTATTCAACGTAACGAGCAGTGGTGGCCCAGTGGTAATGGTCGCGACTTGCTAGTCGTAGGTTCGAACCCTGACCGGCGCTTTACTTTGTGTAAATTATTTCATCACCACTGCTCTCAAAACGGTGAAGGAAAACATCGTGAGGAAACCGAACCGAACATGTCGTAGAACCAGAAATTTAAACACATGTGAAATCTACCAACCCGCAATGGGCCTGCGTGGTGGATTATGGCTCACTCCCTCTCACTGAGAAGAGGCCTGTGTCCCAGCTGTGGGAACATTATAGGCTGATTATGCATATGCTATTCAACGTAAGGTATGTTACTTGGTAACTCAAAATCAAACACCAAAAAATAACGGCCAAACACTAAGAACATTTAATTTATTTCTCATATACTTGCCGGTCCTGGAAATAGGTAGATACAGATTCTTCCAGAAAAGCCATTTAAATTAGAAATAAGAGAAATAAATGTCTGGGAAAACAATGTTTAAAGAAAACTACGAAATAAAAAAGGTAACAGTGTTTTATGTTTCTGAATTAGAACTGTTCGAAGAAGGGGTACCGTAGAACTCAGAGGAGCAATTCTCTTAATTTTAAGAACGTTCACAGTCTGATCTCAGTCGCAATCTGTCAAAAATATCTCTGATTTCCCTACATTTTTGACAAGATTTTGACATTGATTGTCGCTGAGATGAGATTACGACTAGATTGTAAACCTTTTTAAATACGGGAATTGGTCTTCAGTGCAAATTTCAATAATGTTTGGCTCTATTATTATCTTGATGGCAAGGAAGTGTTGGTCCAAGGTTTGTTCCGAAAAATTCCTTGTTTTGCAATTCTTACACAAATTTCAATACCTAATGTTTGGCTCTATTATTATCTTGATGGCAAGGAAGTATTTATTGGTCCAAGGTTTGTTCAGAGAAATTCCTTGTTTTGCAATTCGTATTCAACGGTGGTTTTCTAGTGCAACTTTTACCAAGTGGGTATTTATGTTCTTTCTAAGATCGCTTTACTTGCTTATTTATAAACCTATGATGTTTTAAATCTAATTCTATTTTCAATGAATCTTAGTGTAGATGTTGTGAGCTTTTTATTCAAAATCAAAATCAAAAGTCATTTATTCAAATTAGGCTGAGAATCAGCACTTTTCGAACGTCAAAATTACAAAAGACAGTCCCCCAAAAACGCCCGCCCTTCACCACTTCCTAGTGCTATCGCTGGGAAGAAGAAATGGCGCAACAAACTCCCCAGCAGCACAGCTGTCTGTTATGCTATTATTGTTCCTACTTGTTTTTTTGCTATTAAGTACTGCTTTTGCATACTATCTATGTGTCAGGGACATCAACATCTAGGTTTACTAAGTAATTCGACAGTTCCGAACTAAACTAGTAGTTTATTAGGGTTTATTTATCGAGATTTTGAATAGGGGATCTGATTGATTTTTCGCGGTGAACTTAAAATATCGTAAATATTATGAGTAAACATTTTTCATTGATAAATCTGACACATGTTTGACCACAATCCTATCTGATATTAAATGATTTATGGTAGCGTACACCTGCCTATAAAAAGCCTAATCACTATCTATTTGAAAACCAACCTGTAATGGTCCTGAAAATGTCAGAAACACATAAAAAATGCAAGAAATTTCAGTGTTTAGCTGTGCGCATGAGGAAAATAGAAGCGACACTTCTAATCCACAGAAAGAATCTTAAATAGTTCCATTGAAAATAATTATACAGTTAATAAGACACATTGCGCAAGAAAGACATCGTGTAAGAGTATTTATGAGCGTTACAAAGTTAAATACAATTTCCTTTAAAAACATCAAGCTAGAGATAGTGAACGGAAATCGTAAAATATCCTAGTGCGTAATACAATTTGTATGCACACATTGCAAAACTCGACTTTCCACGATCCATTGCACAACTGACTGCTCAGCACGTGGGTGTTAGAAAAAGAAACAGTTTATCTTGTATAAACTGTTTCTTTTTCTAACACCCACGTGCTACACCTGTATTTTTTTAGGCCTTATCAATTTTCATACAAGGTCGTTTTCCAAATCCGTTTCTTTAGGTACCTAGGTACTTTTATAATAATATAGAGTTTTGTTAGTGTAAACTATAGAAAAAACATGTAAGTTAGTATCCTGATTACGAGCAGTAGTGGCCCAGTGGCAACGGCCTCGACTTACGAGTCGTAGGTCATGGGTTCAAACCCAGACAGGCGTTTTACTTTGTGTAAATAGTTTCATTATCACTGAAACAAAAATTCGAACACATGAGACATCTACCAACCCGCAGTGAGCCCGCGTGGTAGATTACAACCCACACCCTCTCGAAGAGAGGAGGCCTGTGTCCCAGCAGCGGGAACATTATAGGCTGATTATGTACTCTGATTACTAAGTTACTGCTTTCAATCACAATTCGAGAGTCCTGGAGGATATTTCTATTCCATTGCTTCATATGTTACCTAAATTCGTCTGCTCAACAACGTAAATAACGCAATGAACGTGGCTGAACTGTCAAAATGAAAGAAATTGCGATTAATTGTCAATTTATTTGTGTTAATAGCAATTACCCCGCGGGATTGGGCCCGAGCCTGTCACCCAATAAACCTTTTCGTGTCAGAAAAGGTTTTATTTCGCACACCTCAAGACAGGTAAAGTTGCCATTGTAATGAAATAGAAAATATTTATTTTCCAGGTAATACAGTAAGCAGGTTCACTGGTTAACAACAAGTTAAGACGACATGAGTAGCTTAAAATATTACCTACAGCTAGCTTACTATATAGTATTTGCTAGTGAGCCCCAAACTAGACAGTTAGTCTGTATCTTTGGGCGCGGTGATGAATTATTAAACAAATTGTTTATTGAACATAAACCAACAAGGAACGTGAATGCCTACTTTATTATACGTATGATAAATCATACCTATCATCAGAATTGACTACTTGATTTATGGACTTAACAAGTCAGTGTCGTAATTATTATTGACGACTATTAATAGGCCTAAAAGTCGATTGTTGAACATCCAAGGACAGATAATTTGGAGTATGATCGAAAGTAAAGCACGTGACTGAACATGTGGTGCCAAGGTAAAGTGCGGTCAAAGAAAGAGGTACCCAATCACCTGAGTACCTACCTACTCATGTGACTAAGAGCCCTCACATACCGACTGTTAACTTGCGTCAGATCAGTTTATATGACGTACAGTCACGAGCACTAATATGTCAACACTTGGAAACTTTCAATAGCGATTTTTGTGTAAAATAAAGAAATCAACAATGAAATACGACACATTGCGAAAACCAATGGGTTCGAAAATACTATGTTCGTAGCAACATAAGATCTCATTAAAAAATAAAGTAGTAACTCGCTTTTGAATAAAGCCAAGTGTATACATACATACTTTTGCTCGTGACTGTACAAGGCCAATTGCTAGTGTTTTGTTTTAAACGCCTACCGTTTATGCAACCCTGGTACATGATTAATAAAATTTGACAGATAATTAGTAAGCACGCACGATACAATTTGTTATAAGGAGTATTTATTTATGATGCTATGTAATTATTTACGAGGTATATTAATGTGTTATGTATTTAAATAGATTAAACATTTGTTAAAAGATCACACGGGTGATCTATAACTCAGGACCCTCCTCATCTCAGGCACCTTTCTCTGTTTAAGAATGCACAGTGCATTCTATTTATCAATGCCTGTAATATGGATGTTGAGATAAATAAAGATTTATGATTATAATTACTTTTTATGCAGTTGAATTATAGAATACTTCTCTATAGATGACCCATTAGGTATAATACCTATTGGTCAAATATAATTATGAATTTCCTATAAACAGACTAAAACAACTTCAAGATCGAACTTTCTCAGATAGCGTGTTACATGAAAGATATTTAAAAAAAAAAAAATCGCAGTTTGTTAAAGTTAAAAAGCTTTTCTTTTGAATTACCCGTGCAATTTTCAATAAATAAGCTGAACTGAAACAGATCAACGACTGAAAGCATGTACTTTACAAAATATCTGCCACTAATTATGAATGGTGCGGAGAGTGTAATTAACTCTCCTATTGACGAGGCTTTTAATGTAAATAGTGTTGCACATTTTATGTTGATTACCTATACATGGCGCTTCCAGTGGTTCTGAATACTTTCAGGCCAGTATTCATGATCGACGCTCTAGAATAATCTCGATTTTGATCCCTATAGACTCAAAGTTTCTTTCATTCTGTACTACAGTCAAATGTCGAGATTCATACTTCTACAATAAAGACCTCAGATATGTATAATTAGAGCAAAGGTGGTCCAGTGGCAACGGCCCCAACTTACGAGTGGTAGGCCGTGGGTTCAAACCCAGGCGAGTACTTTACTTTGTGTAATTTATAACATCACCACTGCTCTCAAAACGGTGAAAGAAAACATCATGATGTAACCGGCATGTCCTAGAACAAAACATTCGAAGACATGTGACATCTACCAACCCGCACTGGACCCGCGTGTTGGATTATGGCCCACTCCTTCTCACAGAGAGAGGGCCTGTGTCCCAGCCGTGGGAATGACACAGACTGAACACGCTATGCTTAGGCATTATTACGAAACACAACCAGCAGCTATTAACAACTGCTAAATAAAACGAAAAAAAGGAACGGTTTCATCCCCCAAAACAAACTTGCCTACAAACTCGTTAAACTACCCGGTTAACGAGTTTACACAGAATAATACAACTTTATGTTTGCTACTACTGAACTTTTTATTTTATACTTTGGTACAAAACCTTTCCGTGATTGACATACTGAAAGAAACATGAAATTCAAAAGCAGTTCATTAGAAATAATTAATTTGTGCAACTCTAGTCTAGTGTTCTAATTTATATATTCACAAAACAACTACAACTGGTAACAATCATAGAATGTAGTAAACCTATAAAATGTGAACTTAGTGAACGTTCACAATCTTATAGGTTTCGTTCCGATTATAACCCTATGCGTAATTTCACAATTAACGCTTTTCTAAAGAACACACCCTGTAAAGACCTCTAGAGGATGCACTAAACATGAATTTTCAATCCCAACCCTGAACGTGGTTTAACGGGACCGAGGTTAGTCATATTAGTATGCAAACGACGCGGTGGGAATCAACAAGTCTACACTAATATAATAAAGAGGACAAGTTTGTAGGCTTGTATGTAGCAGGTAATGACCGAAAAACTCATCCGATTTCAAAAGTTGTTTCACTGATAGAAAACTATACTATTGAGAGTGCCATAGGATATGTTTGTTGGTATAGCTGGCTTCCATGCGGACGGAGTCGCGTACAGAAGCTAGTTATTAATATTCGGACGGAAACCGTAGTCTACAAGTACCTTATGTTGCGCTTACTCGACTTAATCGAATCGTTGCATAACTGACCGCATTTCAGCACATAGCAGGTTCACATAAGGTCCGAGACTGAGAATATTTCAATGGTATTAAAAGTAAATAAAAGCAATCAATGGCGTCGATATATAAACATTAAACTCGTTTCAGGTTAAACTTGTTCGCTTTCATCATTGCAGGGGCTTTTTTTTCAATAATTTGGACACGGATCCGGGTGGATGTCACATGAGTTTGGTTAAACTCGACTAGAGAGAACTTTATTGAAGTCACGTACGGAAAGTTTTATTCATTTGGTGTTATTCAAAAGCGATTTTCTCGTACATATCATCTAAATTTTTTCTATATATATAAAATACATTTATAAGACGCCTTGTTTTCCCAAAGGCGGCAGAGGCTGGGCAGAAGTGTAACTATAGTACACATAAAAAAGAAAAAAAATTGGTGTATTTTTCACAACTTTATGCTATAACTTAAATTCAATCACTATATTATTAATTGATTCCCTAATATTCGCGCCATACTCTGTCTCGGCATAGCGCCTAAGGCCTCAAATCTTCGCAGACATTTAAAAGAAAATCTATGTATGCATCAGGTAAGAAAAGCAATCTAGTTTATACGGGTTCATTGATGTTGCAGTATCTATAACGTATTAGAGTCACGTATTTAATTTCCACAGTAATAAGTTTCTATTAATAGTTAATAGTATTGAACTGGATTTCAAAGAACATGTTATTAATATCCTTTCAATGAAATTATTAATATTCTTTCAATTAAATTACGAGAAAACTTGATTGATTCATAAAAAAAGCTATGATCAGAAATGTGTGTATGATTTAAACATAGCATTCCTGTTAGAACAGATTGCATCGTATCGTTTTTACATACTCGTAGTTCTTAAAATAAGTACTTATGAATACAATTTCTACACAAAAAAAATTGCGCGTGATGCACCGTACTAGTGATAGAAGTGAAACTTCTTAAAAAATAAGAGAGATTTAGTGTGAACGATAGAGAGAGTTATATCTTTCTTCTCCCTCGTGTAACGTAATGTGCCTAAACGTGACGCGTCCTTGAAATGTCACTCTCAATTCTCGTTCAATATCGCATCGCCTAAGAAGTTTAAAGTTGAACACAAGAGTCAAAAAATAAAATAAGTATTCAGAATGCTCCAATAATTGAAATATCTGAACCTTTGAATATTTAAGTATCCATTTGAAAGTTTCGAACGATAATTTGAATTCTTCAATTGACATTCTGAATTTCATTTGTTTCAGCAGAACGCGTCTTCTAAAAAATGATAATGACGAAACTATCTCTCGAATCGGTAACAAGACTTTATTTCAGCTATCCGACGGGAACAGAAATATTATAATTTTTTGTTTTTGTCATGTCAGCGGCAAAAACCTTGGCCTGCTCCAAGAATTGTTGATTTCTGAAAGCGAATTGCAAAATGGAGTGGCGCAGTTATTTTAATTGTGATTAATATCATACCTACACGTTCGAGAATACAAAATGAAAAGTTGGTTCTAGTTAGTAAAAAGTTTAAACATTATTTATTACACAAAGTAGGTACATGTTTTTTAGGTGTTGCTTTAAGAGCAAAATGGATTTATTATTGTATAACAATAATAAATTGAGCTAGCCCAAAATATACTGGAAGACTATACAATGAGTCTATTGAAAATATTTTATTTAACGTATGTACGTATGTGTAAGGTTGTCTTTAAAAGATCGCTCTTAGCGATAAGACCGCCCATTGTGTCATCCTTTGTAAAATTTTATACATTCATGTTCTGTAATTTGTTTGGTGTACAGACGACAGCAGGTCAAGCTACCCGAAACTGTCAAATTTTCCCAATCAACCTTGAACCTTAATACTTTAGCGATAAAGTTGAAAATCTATTAAAGAAATTTGACAGATTGTAGTAGCTTGATGTGCTGGCGTCTGTACATAATTAAGACTATTCTATTCTATTCTATAAATTTTTGTTTCATATTAATTCTCAGACATGAAGAAAAAAATGCTAAATAATGTTAAAATAAATAATAATAATAATAATGTTTATTTTCTTCCACAAATAATATCCATCAACCTAAACTTAAAAATGAAAATATAATAATTACGATATTACAGTGTTTATTTGTGGGAGACTGGTGTAGTGGTGCCTAAACTAAGCCGTAGCCTGTATTTCAGGACACCAGTAACTCCCCCCTACAGAAAAAATAGCATCATAACAATATTATCACCAGTATAGATATGATATATAAATGTATAGCGCTACAAGGTTCCTTTGGCGCGTGACCGAATTCGGAACTAACGCCGCCATCTTGGTTTTTCAAAAGCTTTTCACAAAACAATAATAATAATTGCGTAAATGTTTACCTACAACGAAAATGTTTATCAACGTCATTCGAGCGCCAAAAGATCCGTGCATGTAATTCTGTAGCTGTAAGTACATGAGTTAACAAAAATACGTAGTAAAACAAACTATAGACTATGGATAAACACCATAAACTACAGTGTCTATGGTAGTTTTCCATAATCAACAGTGTACTCTGTTAAACCAGCAAGAAGTTACGCTATTTTCATAACAAACCATTAAAATAAACAATCGGTTGACCCTGAAAGACCCTTAGTGGTATATTGACCAACTGATGGTCAAGTTAACGCTTGGAGCTATTAAACAATAACGCTAGCCCTTATTGTCCATAAACAGTTAAGTTGGTGAACAGACCCTGCAGGCTACATAACATAGAATCGATTTACTTAATTGGATGTTTTGTGTGATGTCAAACTTCAAACCTCCTATTCAATTCTTACATTACTCCACGTTTCGCATGCAAACTGTATTCTTTGCATTATAAAATAAATCATAATAATATATTCAGCCAAATGTAACAGTCTTTTAAAAACGCCCACTGCTGAATTTTTTTCTAAATAAAGGCAGCATAGTAACGAGAAACTCGAAGAATTTGACGGCCCAGTTGGCGCAGTGGTTAAGCGATTGACTGCTGCACTGCGTATCGCGGGTTCGATTCCCGCACGGAACAAATATTTGTACCTACAAGTAGTTGTTCCGGGTCCTGGCTGCTTGTGTATGTGAGTTCAAATGTTTGTAAACGCACCCACGATTCAGGAAAAAATCCTAGTGTGGGGCGACGTTTTATTTAAATAATAAAAAAATAGTTTAAAAATATAGCCCCATCATTATCATTAGCATGCTTTGCAATAGGGTGTGATTAGTCGAGTTGATAGCAATTTATCGTGACTGTGATGTGATGTTCTCTTTCCATGTTTTCGACACACATAGATAGACAAAATGAATGCTTAGTTTGAAAACTATAAAGCCGAAATTCGATCCATGCATGATCATCATTCTCCTGCCCGTCTTTAAATTGCTTTGGGGTCGGTGCAACATGTCTTTATCTTTCATACTTCTCTATTAGTCGCCATCTTAGTAGCCTTTCTATCCATATCACCTTTCATACAGTCAGTCCATCGCGTCCTCCCCTTCTACTATAGCCATCGACATTTATACTGAAAACTTTCTTCACGATATTTTTCTGATTCCTCCGCATCACATGCCCCATACCATCACAAACCTATTTCCATACAACTTTTCACTTTCAGACTTCCTCTTATGTAGGTACTTACTCATTTCTTATTCTATCCATTTGCGTAAGATCGTGTTTAAAAATTGATGAAATCAGTGAGTACGCTCTTTGCCTTTTATTCAATTAATCTTCATATATTATGATGGCCCATACAAAAAGATCATGCAAAATAAATGGCCACAAAAAGTGCTCAAGCGGTTGTGAAACTAAACAAATAGAAACAGCTCGAATGATTGATTGAAGCATTATCTATCGCGTTCAGTCAGTCGTTAGTGCGTTTGAACCGTTCATACGTGTGTTAATGGCAGTGTCGAATTTAACTAGGTAGGTAGGTACTTAGATTTACATTTTAATTTGACAATATGCTAGGGGTGGTTTGCGATTCTACAATGGCGCAATTGCAATCTATATTAGATTGCAATTGAGCCTATATAATGTCTACAAGTGATGAGAACTGATGGCGATCATCATCTTCATCATGAATGGCAATGCTGCCAGTCTTCTGGGCACGATTCCGGATGACAGCGATGCGGATGATTACTTCGACGGCTAGTTGTCCTTTGTTTTTGTATAGTTAGTTATTTAATTGAGTACCTAGTGTAAATAGTTAGTTATGTATACATACAATAAAGAGTTTTATACACTCATCATCATCATCATCTTCCTGCCTTTGTCCCATGTTACTTGGAGTCGATGCAACACGTTTTCTTCTTCTATCTCTCCCCTGTCAACCGTCACGCTATCATTCACTCCCTTCTCTTTAATAGCGCCTCACACAATCCATCCATCTTTTCTTTGGCCTCTCTCTCTCCATCCATCAACATTTATATTCACTCTTTTAGTCACATTCCTTTCTCCAATCTATATACTAATAATAAAGCTGAAGAGTGTGTTTTGTTGTTTGTTTGTTTGAACGCGCTAATCTTTGGATCTACCGATCGGGTTAGAAGTAATATTTTTGGATTTGATAGCCTAATTCCAATATTTAACATCAAACGATGGGTCGGTACAAGAAATTTCACGGGTATGGAGTCGCGGGCAGACGCTAGTGGATAATAAAAGCTTCTTGTTTTTCATGTCACCTCGTACTATTCTGTAAAATCGGTTTTTCTCTGTGTGTATTATATAAGGAGCTTTTACTATTTCTATTATATTGTTGTCCGAAACAGATTTCCGTAAATGTCTATTATAAATCATAATAGAATCTGGCCATAAGCGTAACTGCTAAGAATATCTGATAGCTATAAAAGTATATTTATAAACATTTCTCGTAACATAAATAATAGAAATTACCCATGTGACAATATTACACCATAGTATAAGATTTAAACGATGAAATAGACACCATAGTATAAGATTGGGCTCGTGGCTAAATAATAACAGCCTCACGGGACGAACGAATGTTAAGCTACGCTTGCCAAGGTCGGTCCGTGGATGGGTGAACTTTTATAAGATATCGAGACCCCTCCGTGCCTTCATTGCTCCCGGCTGGCATTTATAAGATCTTTGGCAGTCATTACGGATAGTCAGAAACCCGAAAGTCTAACGAACGGCTTAACGAGCTTTCCGAGGCACGCAGGGGTCTTGGTATGTAAAGATGGTCACCCATCCACGGACCAACCGCGGCAAGCGTAGCTTAACCTGATCGATCGACCCGTGCGGCTTTTATTGCTTAGCCACAAGCTCCCTAATTGCCAGACTGTATACCATCAAATAGACAGTTACAACAGAGCTAGACATAATGGAAGGTGCGACACATACCTACTCAATCGTAAGACAGATACAATTTGTCGCTGCAGTTTGTTTCACGAAGATACGACGATCAACTACGATACTTTATTGTATCGCTTACACAGGTCTAGACTATTGCATAACGCTTTAAAGCGTAGCTAAAGTATCAAAAAAGCGTAACACTCACAATATAGGCGACACGCGTCGGATACGATTAAAGGTCGATAGCGGTTTACGGAAACATGATTGTATTGTACTGTAGAATACAGGTTTACTTGTAATTTGATGTATTCCTTCCAGGACGTGTAGGTGAGACCCATTTGCAATAATTAAGCACCCCATAAGGCTTGCGCGAAAATTCATGGGATTCGATAAAACTCAATTTTGTTGTATTTTTGAAAAAATCCCATAATTCGTCAGTAAATATAACTCTTTTCTCTAAAATCTGAAATTGAATGGCCTTCATTAATATTAAAATCAAACCATCAAACTGAATAACTTTATCCATAGGACAAACATAGTAATTGCAAAGATATAATCAACCGTCAATACAAACATTTGGGTCGAGTTGGTATTGAACTTTTGTATGGGATAGTTGACCCTATGGAGAAAGTTGTTCAGTTTTATGGTCTGTATCACACCGTTAAATAAAACCACATCTTTCTGATTCATGAAGTATACAGTTATTCAGCTCGAAGGACTAATATTTTAATGACATATTACATAAGCCTCTGGAGTCTAATTGTTAGGTTATAGTGATATACTTAGGGGCTTCGATGATTACAAGAAAAGCTAATTGGTGTATTGTTGATGTCAACAATATCAAAGTAAATGTACACATTTACTTTAATAGTGTACACACATAATGTAGTAATAATCTATACAAATAAATAAAATTCAAGTGTCTGCTTATAATGTCAAAATAACAGCCTTTTTCCAAATGCATAGGAAAGTAGTTCTTACGGTACTCATACGGTACTTATCTCATGCAGCACTAGCAGGCCTTACATGCACCCGTATATCGGGCTTGGGGCAGGTAAAAATTTTTAAAATCATTTCCCATATCATTTTAATATTTTGACATTTTTATAATATTCCACGATTTGATAATTTAGTATTTGACATTTTATTTTTAAATTATTTTGACATTTTTATATTTTTTTTTTTTGACAATTTTAATTATTATTATTTATGAATATTTTAATTTAATTAGTCACAATTTCATTTTGGGTTTTTATCTGTTTATAATTTTAAATAGTTTATAAGTAATTTTAATGTATGAGTGTAAAGTATGGACTACAGGTTGTCTGAGATAAATAAATTATTATTATTATTAAAAAGTAAATAAAAGCTGTCCGTTGAATTTTTTGAGCCTTACCTACCTACCTTTAAATTGTATTATTTTATAACCATTCCTTCAAATAAAATGTACCTACATTTTCAAGCCTTTGTAGGTCGAATTCCAGTTCTACCTTTTTCAGAAACGGTAAAAACATATCGTCGCCCTCAAAGGCATTTTTTTATAAAAAAGGCAAGATTACCGTTAAGCAAGTCCTCTGTGTTCAACGGTCGGTGTCACCACCAAAAATTACTGCTATAAAGCCGGAGATACATGCGGTAATTTCCTTTTACTCGCAAAAAACCGGACAAGTTACTCGTATGCACGGTTTGATAATATCGCGTGCGTCTGATTTCGTACGTAATTTGTGCATCAATTTGAATACCGATGGACTGAGAGAATAAATTTGTTTCTTTTTATGTGTGTACTTACCCGTTACCGGTAATTTAATTACTTTCAATACGTAAAGAAAATAAAATTGGTACCGCTTACAAAAAAAGCAAGTGGAGAGTGACAGGTACAGACAATCGAAAACGGCAATATTTGTTTCTGAATTTTAAAATTAATTGCAATTTTGGCAGGATTCAATTATTTTACCTGTAACGCTAATTACTTTTAGGGTAAATAAATTTATTTTAAGTATATAAAAATAGCTAGGTACCTACTTTACTTCGTTTACACTAAACATGACTCAACAAGTGCAGTCGACACGTAACTTATAAACTTCACAGTCATTACAAGACTTGTTTATGACTACACAAAAAGGAAAAACCAAAACATTAACACAAAATAAACTAATAAAGAGATCTGCGTAAATAGGATACAATCCAAATTGTCACATGCTTGTCATTTCACTCTCGCAAACGACTCGACAAAGTAAGTGAAGACGCTTCTTGCAAATTTTCACATAATCTGCATAAAGAGTTTTACTGCCTGGCTGTCTTATTTAATTAATGAGTTCTCCAACTCGATCGGGTGCGAAATCGTGGGAAATATGTAACGTGCGTGTTGCATGATATTTTATTCACAAACGAATGCCTCGTTGATCTAGTGGTTGTGAGCGCGACTGCAGACCATGGAGTTCGTGGGTTTTTTCATCGGGATATTTTCAGTAGCAGACCAGAGCCTGAATATTTGATGGCAAGAGGCTCGAGTTTCGATCCCGTGGGGATATCGGTATATAAAGTATCCTATTTTATTTTATTTTTTAACTTTATCCCGCACTAGGTATTTCTCCTGTATCGTGGGTGCGTTTACAAACATTTAAACTCACATACACAAACAGCCAGACCCGGAACAACTACTTGTAGGTCATACAAATATTTGTACCGTGCGGGTATCGAACCCGCGACGCGCAGCGCAGCAGTCAATCGCTTAACCACTGCGCCATTCATGCCGTCGCCTATGTGTTAATCCTGGTTATCTGTGTGCCAAATTTCATCCAAATCAGGTCAGTAGTTTTGGCGTGAAAGAGTAACAAACTTCCATCCATCCATCCATACAAACTTTCGCATTTATAATATTATTAAGTAGTAGGACTTACTTTCAACTTTCTATATTAATAGGGGTAGGAAACTTTTTCCCATTTCTATTGAAAATGAAACTTAACAAAAAACAGAATTCTTGAGGAAACGACTTTGCGTAGATACTTCATGTAAAAATAATCACCCCGTTTCTGAGAAATCAAATCTTCGGGGATAACAGTAACTAACTCGCTTGCTCACAAAGAATTCCCCTGAATTTCAACAACATCTATCACCCGGTTCTTGAAGCGAGAAAAGACTTAAAGTTAAGGAGACAAGAACACGGTATTTTATATATCTCCATGGTTAAGCAGAAACGTATAAAATATCAATGTTAATAAAAGAAAGATGTAAATTTTACAAAGAAATTTTCTACTAAATGTGTAGGAAATATTATTTCGTACACATACATATACATATACTCACGCGTTCTTCCCATGGGGGTAGGCAAAAACTACACAACGCCACCTACTGCGATCCTTACATAAGTACTCTTTTTGCGTTTGCTATTTTTGTTTTAATTATTAGAAGAAAGAAAGAAAGAAAAAGTATTTATTGCGACTCGTACAGGATCATAAACTAGACTAAACACAGTTAAAAATAAAACAAATTGTATAAAAAAGTAACAAAAGGAAAAAAATGAAACAAAGTCCTATACAAGGCCAAAAGGCTCCTATCTCAGCATGATGCTTCAATATTTTAAAAATAAATGTCGCAGCGCTGGTATTCTGATAGGGCCCGCATTAGATATGTAATACCTATTATTTAATATTACATCAAATAGAAAAGCGGAAACAATGATAAAACAGCATAATTTCATACATTATTATAAATAACACGCAACTTTTCAATTTATGGCACTTATAAGTTATGATGACTATGACAAATGTTAAGTTATATCATAATCGTTAAATTACTTAAATGATCATCATTTCCTAACCTGCAAACACTTTCATTTGACCATCATGTATGGAATTTATTCTCATTAATTTTATGTAACTTACCGACTAACTACAAATTATTACTTACTTATCTCTCTCGCAAGTTTAGGCATTCTAAAATGTTATAATCCATATTTAATAACATAAACGGCACTCTAACACACTATAAATCTCCATCTGAATCACTTTGAAGGATATTGCTAATCCATTGCTTCATATGTTCGAAGAATGTGTCTGCTCACCAACGTAAATAACGCAATGAATGTTGTTGAACCGTCAAAATGAAAGCCAAGCTACGGATAGTTTGGTATGCAATTACTCCGCAGGTAAATAACTCTATCTGTCTGTTATCTGTTATGAAATTTGAAGGATAGGTAGCCTAACCTGGAAATCTCATCCTGGATAATAAATGTATAAAAAAAAAAACGCCGACGAAGACACGGGCTACAGCTAGTATTAAATGTTTATTTTAGGTATGTTGTTATTCTATTAGAAAGAGAGTAGGGAGGCTTTTGCCCAGCAGTGGAATATTAACGGCAATAAAGACAAAGAAATATTATTATTATTATTCACTGTTGTATTAATAAAATGGTTCCACAACAGCTGACAGCATAAACAACATAAAGCTAAGTTCTATTATAATCACTGAAATACGTACGTAGACAGTGATATAAATATCCAGTTGTTAAACAGACAATATAAAAATAATTTATTGAATTGAATGCAGTAAATTATTTATCTCTTATTGTTCATTAATTTATAAACAATAAGAGACAAATAATTTACTGTCCTTGAATGCAGGCTTTATGTAATTTATGTTATCTTACTGACGACTTTTAGATTTATGCTATTTCGAAACAGTATAATTTGCATTTTGTCACACTCTGGCCTGTGTCAACTTTAGCAACGGTTCGGTACTTATACGGTATTATAAAACAAAAACTTGACATCTACAGTCATTGGTTTACTTTCATTTTGTCTAATTCGATTTTGTGCACAAATATTTACTTAGGATACGCAGGTACCATCGCTTGCCGCGGTTGGTCTGTGGATGGGTGACCATCTTTACATACCGAGACCCCTCCGTGCCTCGGAAAGCACGTTAAGCCGTTGGTCCCGGCTGTCATTCGTGGATCTTTGACAGTCGTTACGGGTAGTCGGACGCCCGAAAGTCTGACAACCAGTCTTACCAAGGGGTATCGTATTACCCAGTAACTGGGTTATGGAGGTCAGATAGACAGTCGCTCCATGTAAAATACTGGTATTCAGCTGCATCCGGTTAGACTGGAAGCCGACCCCAACATAGTTGGGAAAAGGCTAGGCAGATGATGACGCAGGTACCGTGTGAGACAAACACCCAAGTTACCTATTAAGACCATACTAAATCACTTTACACAATATTTAATATAAATTCAAGCAGTTTAAATATCGTTTTTTTTTTCTGTAAAAGGCATTTTCAAGTCCTTCGCCTTCACCCGTTAATTAAAACCAAGATTAAAATAAAATGATCAAAGAGTAAAAAAAACTGCACCTTCATTTTTTACGTAACCTCGACTATTACTAACTGAAAATCCTAAGATTACCTAAACAGAACCAATCGATTTTTATTAATACACTTTTTATATCTAAATCGATAATGAAAATCGAATCCATGAAAATCGTACCTCTCTATATCTAGGGTAGGTAAGTAGTGTACTATGTTTAAGTCTATTCTGTAAATATTTCACCATGAAAACTTGGATGAAGTGAGGTTAAACTGCGCTGTCATTCCAGCTGATTGTAGGAATTGAAATTATCGACAGCTCACCTAACCAAAATGTTCACGGTGACTTTTTTTACAGAATAGATCGGCTGTACCTAGACACCGTCTTTCACAACAGTCAGTTGTTTTTAACCGTAACCAACCGCGTCGAGGAAAAACGTGCGATAGAGGAAAATAATAAGTCATTGTAACCGGCGAATAATAGAGGTATCTTAATGACATTGTCTTTGTCGGTAAGTGAACAAACTGAACAATTTACAACTACCATTTTAATTGTTTCACTGATTTACTTCGCGTGCTATTATAATCACATTAAGATCTCGTATTGTTTCGGACGCAATACGCAACTGCGTTACATTGCCCATGCGCATTGCTCATACCAAAACCGGTGCAGTTTGGACCAGTCTTTATAGTCTTATTATGTTTCATAATACGCTAATTATGGTGTTACAATCACTGATTTAAGCTGATTATCATTAAAGAAAGGGGACCAATTCTGATATAATAACTTAAACACGATATCTTGTATGCATAACTACTAATAATTTAATCGCAATGTATTGATCTAATAATTAAGTTTCATTTATTTATTTGTACACAAAATAATATGTAAGTAAAATAAAAATAAAAAACTAATACCTAATTAATTAAAATACCATAATGATATTCTAACTTAACTAAAACGTTAATTATACAAACATATCGATGACTATCGATCTAATAAGGATTCTATAGCAATTATTTTATCATCAACTGAAAAAATTTATCAATCAAAGCGAGATATAATTGCTTTTGCAAACAAAGTGTAATTAATACCTACACTACTTACGAGGTATTTAGTTATTTTTCCCACACTCGGATAAATACCACAGACAACACTATTGAAGAATTAATTATAGCGTGCAATATTTATGTGTAAGCCATAACTACTTATTTCTCTCTTATTCTTAGGTTAAATTAATTAATTAGGATTTAATTAAAATTATCTCTACATACGGCTGCAGATGGTACCTACTTATTTAGTACCTCGAGCATGATTAATTCCCTATGTACCTACTAATCTTTTAGTTAAATTTAAACAATAATTTGTAAATTAATTTTAAAATAAAAATATTAAATTTTCCAAATACGCAATTTTTTTTATATTCATAAAACTCACCTGTTCACATAAATCAACGTATCTCCAAAACACTCCACTTTACACTTACGTACGATTTAATTGTAACAGCTTTCCGAACGTGAAACTCTTTCGCGCGTGCTCACGCGCAGGCAGTCGACGGTGCTGCCAATGCGCCAACCTCAAACAACTAAACCGCGGGAAGGGCGCACTTGCAAATATATACAGCCAACAAGCGGGGATACAATATTAAAATCGTATTGAAATCTGCAAAGTCAGTTTACTTTAAAATTAGCTGTTCATTTTGGGGAGGTAAGAAAGTAACAACGATGGATTTTTTCTCCACTGTTTTTTTTCGTGTTGCCTTCGTTATTTTTGCTGGATTTAGTCATTTTTAACACACAATTTAAGAAGTGAATCAGTTTCGAGAATCGGCTCTAGTTTTTAAGTTATTGAAGTATGTATTGGGTACGTTCAGTATATGTGTTGGGTATATAATATGAATGTAAGAGAGATGAGCTCTTTGCCCAGCAGTGGGATACTACAGGCTAGGTTGATAAGATTAGATTTGTATTTGTACTTATATCTCTAAAATAAGGTTCAAAATTGTAATTTTAAATCTTCTTCATACTCACAATTGATTGAGAGCACGCGATACTTACCTATTTTTTTTTTGTCTTTTTATTTTTGTATAAGTATTCTAAATAATTTGGTAAATAAGCTGGTACCAATTTGTACCGCTTGTGGTACACATGTGTACGGTCGTCCTAATAAAGTTAAAAAAGTCTCTCATATATAAATAACTACAGTTCTATTTCATTGAAATATGATAACACCAATTAAAAAAAACGAGCCAATTTCTAAAAACTACTTATAGTTTAATAGGCGTGGGTATAATGGCAACCCAGAACCACTCACAACAAGAGCAACAATTTCACTTTTAACTAAATTATCTTTAATCATTTTTGACCACTTCCATAAGAAATTATATTGTTAATTCATGTAATCAATATTGTAAAATATAGCTAAAAGTATCATTTAGACGAGATACTAAGTAAATATAAATTAGGATTACATAAAATAAGTATAATTTAGAAGCATTTTTTTAAATTTTGTAAATGTAAGAACCATGGATTCGTTTCATTTTTTTACGATATTTTGATGTTGACTTGACAGAGCATGGCAGTTAAGAATATGTCATGCTCACTTAAATGTCTCACTGGTGGTGGCGCGTGTGTTGGATCATTCGGTTCCCTACGAAATGGTTGAGCTGGATGGTGCTGATCCACGCGTCATGTTCGTGAACGGGCGCCGTCGGTTGAGACTGGTCATCTCTTAACTGCCAGGGCTTATTTTTGAATTTTATATTTTAAATTGTTTAGTTTTTTTACATTGTTCTCACATATAGAAGCAATAAAAATAATGTACCCAGGATTTTGTAATAATATCTTGATTTAAAAGAGTGTCCGTGGAGTTTCTTGCCCGTTCTTCTCCACAGAGATCTACGTTTTGGAATGGGCAACTAGCTTCAATTTTCTGACTAACTGACCGACAATTTAATTTTGACAATTCAAAAGTGCCTGAAAGGGTTTAATTGAAATAAATGATTTGAGTTTGAGTTTGAGTATTGAAACGTTTCTTAAAATAGAATTAAAAGATAGGTTTGACGACGCGGCTGCCGTAGTGGCTGAGCGATCGACTGCTGCGCTGCATGTCGCGGGTTCGATTCCCGCACGGAACAAATATTTGTATTGCCTACAGGTAGTTGTTCCGGGTCTGGCTGTTTGTGTATGTGAGTTTAAATATTTGTAAACGCACCAACGATACAGCATTGCAATTCTGTAACCATCTTAACGTGAAAACTTAGGCGAAGTGAGCGTGGAGTGAGCTGTCATTCCAACGAATGCTAGGGATTGACACTATTGATAGCTCACTCTAACCTCACTTCACCTAACTTTTCACGGTGAGATTTTCACAGAATCGATCGGCAGGAGTAACTCCTAGTGTGGGGCAACGTTTCAAAAAACAATGCAAGATCTAATCTTCTTCTAATATATAAAATTCTCGTGTCACAGTTTTCGTTGCCATACTCCTCCGAAACGGCTTGACCGATTTTGATGAATTTTTTTGTGCTTATCCGGTATCTATGAGAATCGGCCAACATCTATTTTTCATCCCCCTAAATAAGAAAAAAAAAAATTATTAGGAAATTATTTATATGGCAAAACAACGTTTGCCGGGTCAGCTAGTTAAAATATATTATTATTCACGAGAAAACGCGACATGTTTTATAATGATTTAAACCGGTGGGGTAATTGTGTAACACATTATCAGTAGGAATGGCTTTAATTTTGACAGTTCAACAACATTCATTGCCTTATTTACGTTGTTGAGTAGATTTTTTTTTTCAAACATATGAAGCAATGAATGGATAGATAGCAGTGTCCTTCAAAATGATTTAGATTGAGATTGATAGTGTATTACGCAATTAGAGTGCTGGTGATGTAAAAAATACAAACAACCGAATTGAGAACCTCCTCCTTTTTTAGAAGTCGGTTAAAAACGTTTTTCATGAAATGAGAAGTTATTGGTCATTGTCACTATGGTTACATAAAGCTTTATGTTCCAGTTGATAGCAATAGTCTCGTCGTTTATTACATTGGACTTAAACATAACTTACGAAATATAGGAGTACTATAGGTACCTCTGCCTTACCCTTTGGGGATTATGACGTACAGACGCCAGCAGGTCAAGCTACCCGAAACTGTCAAATTTTCCCAATCAAACCTGAACCTTAATGCTTTAGCGATAAAGTTGAAAACCTATCAAAGAAATTTGACAGATTGTAGTAGCTTGATGTGCTGGCGTCTGTACATACCATATGTAACATTTTTTTCTTATCCCAATTAGAAACCCAATTAAAAAGCGATAAATCTAACAAGATATAAACCGTTCCGGGAATGAGATCATCAATGTTTATCCTCTCATTAAGAAACAGCTTGTTTAGGAGAGTCCGCACATCAAATCTTCTACTTTTAATAAAGCAGAAGAGTTTATTTGTTTGTTTGAACACGATAATCTCTGGAGATGTCAGTCGGATTTGAAGAATTATTTTTGCATCTAATAGTACTCTTACGGTTTGAGACAATTTATTTCGTTTAAAAAGAATTCAATTATTCACTCATACGAGGAAAAATATGATGATCAAGATAAGCGACCGTGTCACGGGGCTATAAACAAAAATTAAGTTAAGGTAAGCCAATAAAAAAAAATCTTGAGAAGGGTTATACGTAAGTATTTAAAATCACGCTGCGACCAGGGGGGCGATTCTCGTAATTTTAAGAACGTTCACAGTCTGATCTCAGTCTCAATCTGTCAAAAATACGTCTAATTTCCCTACATTTGGACAAGTTTTTGACATTTGTTTGTCGCCGAGATGAGACTGCGACTAGATTTTGAACGTATTAAATTACGAGAATTGGCCTTCTGAAGTGGGTACGTAGGTATGGGATTCGAATCATAGATGATATTTTCATTTACATGGTTAAATGAGCCAAAGTCCACCTACGTAAAAACACATATAAAATATGAAAGAACGGAAGGTGAAAGTCTACACAAGGAATAGATATAGTTAACTCTAATATTCATGCGATATAAATAAGTAAGGAAAAATATATTTCCATTCGCATGAAAAAACCAACTGACATTTGGTTGACATGACAGGTGACCACAGAGCACCAACGCTACAACCTTTCGAAGCTGAGCAAAAAGAAAAAAGACAGAAATAACGCTAAGCGTAATGAAGCAACTGGGCACAGCTATAGGATATATTATTGTTTGTATTATTATATATATTATTTTATGTTCTTCTTCTTCGTGTGCTGGCACAACTGTATTTTAAATTTTGTTTTCCAAAAACTTTGCCACTTCCACGGCGTTGTCGGTGGCAACCTATGTTATGATTTTATGTTTTATAAAATAAGAAATATAAAAAAACCTAGTTGTGAATAACCGGAATATACCCGGAGTCATAGCTCCGTTGTTTCTACAAATTGTGATGACAATACAAACATAATCGCGAGAATGAGGCTATGTTAATAAAGACGACATTATTTTCTGAGTATGTATTATGTAATGAATAATTAACGTGTTCTTCTATCCTACTGTTTGGTTAGCAGGCTAACAGTAACCAGTAGTGGCTCACGTATAATTATTATTTACTTACATAACTTTATCAATATTGAACATATGTAACTAAATATTTACACTAGGTACAGACGCCAGCAGGTCAAGCTACCCGAAACTGTCAAATTTTCCCAATCAACCTTGAAACTTAATGCTTTAGCGATAAAGTTGAAAATCTTTTAAAGAAATTTGACAGATTGAAGTAGCTTGATGTGCTGGCGTATGTACTAAATTAAATAACTAATTACTATGAAAATAAATACAAAAACAAAAGGACACTTAGGCGTTGAAGTAAGCCATTCAACGTGGCAACGTTGAATGGCTTTGTAAATTTCTTGGCCAAAGAACGTCGTAAGATTAATGTTTAGTCTAGATATTGAGGCACAGAGATGTCAGCAGAAGTCACGGGGCCCGATAGGGCCGAAGCCTGCCAGGGTAGCGGGATCGTCCGAAAGGGTTACCGCTGCCCTGGAACATAAAGGGCTAAGGAAGGAACACGGGTGGGTTTTAGTCAGTAAGAGTCTGACACTCCCTCCTGCTCCACCCAGAGCGGGAGGAGTCATTTGATGATTTCCCATCCTGATAAAAAAAAAAAAACTAATATTAAGGCACCAAAATAGACATTCACCGTTAATCTGCATTCAATTAGCCTGAAATTATTATTCAATATAACTATAAATAATATCGTATAACTCAGTAACTGGGCTGTGGAGTTCAGATAGGCAGTCGCTTCATGTAAAATACTGGTATTCAGCAACACCAGGTTAGACTGGAAGCTGACCCCAACATATTTGGGATAATGTCATATCATCTGTCTAGACAGATGATGATGAAGATTATTATTCAATAATCATAACAAAGCTTGGAAACTTTTACTGCTAATCACATCGGATTATTAGTCAATAAATAATTGATTGCTGAACTTTCCCCGATTTATCGTTTTATTTGATATCTTGTTATTTCTTATTTCAGCTTTATTATTAGTATAGATAACTATGACCACCCATTACCTCATCAAAATCCTTGTTTTTATGCTAAATATCGTTATGTGGTATTAGCAATTTAGTCCGACATAAAATAAACATTTTATTAGGAATCTCAGAAACTATAACTAACACTAGTTACATAAGTAATCGTATCGACACTTTTTATTACTTTTGTTGATTTATTTATCACTACTTAATTATTATTTATTATTATTTTATCTATTCTATTAATTTAGTCCACTTAATTATTTCTCCGTATTTATAAGTTTTGCATCATATAAGTTAGGTAAGTTTCCGTCTTTGAATATGGAGTTTATTATAATTATATTGCTTAACTCTTGAATGGCAGTGTGCAGTGACGCACGTGTTAGCGAAATATTGCTCATTATTCTAAATATTGCAAATCTCTGTTAGTGCATCTAGGACATCTCAGAGTGACCTGGAGCTGCAACAAGATGTGTCTGTCACCAATGTAAGTCTCACCAGTTTTGAAATATTACGACCGTCTGGGTTCAAATGACTTTAGAATGGAATAGAATAAAATACTTATTCTTTATTTATTTTATTTATTTATATATATAATATAATATATACCAGTAACATCATCTGCCTAGCCTTTTCCCAACTATGTTGGGGTCGGCTTCCAGTCTAACCGGATGCAGCTGAATATCAGTATTTTACATGGAGCGACTGCCTATCTGACCTCCACAACCCTATTACTGGGTAATAACGATACACCTTGGTAAGACTGACGACCCGTAGCGACTGTCAAAGATCCATAAATGACAGCCGGGACCAACGGCTTAACGTGTTTTCCGAGGCACGGAGGGGTCTTGGTATGTGTGGATGGTCACCCATCTACCGACAAACCGCGGCAAGCGTAGCTTAACCTGATCGTTAGACCCGTGCGGCTGTTATTACTTAGCCACAAGCCCCTTTAATATACAAGTAACAATGGACTCTTTGTTAGTAACAATACCTCTTATCAACTATGTATGTTAGTAAACTTAACTACACACTTGACCTAACACTGCCACACAGTTAAATGACTTTTATTATGTACACCATATAAATTATAGATATAAATGTAGAAATTTTACAAAGGGTGACACAATGGGCGGTCTTGTCGCTAAGAGCGATCTTTTAAAGACAACCTATGGGTGGATTAAAAAGGGAAACGAGAGACAATCTTATCATATCATATCTTTGTCGTGACTTTTAAGATTTTGGTCTACAATTACGTTTATAAGTTTTTTTTTTTTTTATTGAATGTCTGTATGTCTTACTATATTTATAATTTATAGGTTCAATTACAAAACAAAGTAGTCATAGGGAGCTGAAATTTCGATAAAAACCGTAATAATTCGCTCTTTTAGAGGGTAATGCCCAGTTAGTCAGATTAACTTGTATGTAAAAAGGGTCATTATAAAAAAAAATATAAACGGTTTAAATTCATTTATTTCTAAAGATTACAAATCACTTGTACAGAAATAAATGCTAAAAATTTCTTGATTTATTACATTTTTTGTTGTCCAAGAGTAGTAAGAGCTTGTAGTGTTAACATTACGAATATAAGAAGGTAATTGTTAAACGTATTTAAAAGTTTTGTGTTGTCTACCGCCCCGTACGGCGCGCTGATGCGATCGTCGTGCGGTGACTCGTTATCTTTGTTTTGCGTTTGAAACCTAAAGATTCGTTTACACTAGAAGCAAATTAATTATATTAGTTAAATTAGTTAAGTTTTGTATTAAATTAGTTATTTTATTTTATTTTATGACACTTTAAGATGTGGCATTTTAGTAGTTTTGTCTAAAATGCCCATCTTAAAGGGTCATAAAATAACGGCCGCCATGGCCCACGCACAATGGTCCATCTGAAGGACTAAGTGCGGAAACCAAACCCATAACATAGGGTCATAAAATAAAATAAAATAACTAATTTAACACAAAACTTACACGGAGCTACGTCTGCCAACAAACTGCTTTGCAGTTTGGCAGAGGTAATAAATATCTGGTTAAAATTATTTATGTGAATAAACACTTTTTCATTTTTTATTTTTTCATTTTAGTTTGATGGTGACGACACCGAAAGTGAAGTGGGGCTATAAAAGCGAAGATGACGTGTTGAGTTATTTGGAAGATACTTTCATAGAGGCGCCTGTACCTACCTAAAAAACGAACTTCTTTAAGTACATATTGCCTCTCCAAAATAAGAACAAGGCGTACAAATGCATCATGCAGTATAGAAGAAAAGAGAGCATGATACCGACTTGTGCCAAAGCGGCTTCATTAAATTACATTAGGTATTTCTATTAAAAAGAGAAACACGGAACCGGTCGAAGTGGAGGTGAGGGGAGGGGAGGCCTATGTCCAGCAGTGGACGTCTTTCGGCTGAAATGATGTGATGATTAAAAAGTGGAAAGAAGTTTTTTCTAAAATTAATCAGTCATTTTTATACACATGATGAACCTAACCTAACTTAACCATATAGGCTTAAAATAAAATGAATAATAAATCACGTCTATAAAAATTATTGACTAGGTTTATATGTTTTAAAAGTTTACGGTTTTAGATCGTGTTTACGTTTATACATAACATAACAAAACAAATTAAATCGTGCGTCATTTTTACGCATGATTAGGTACCTATTTTTAACGTACATCTCAATATGATTATCTTTCTAGGGTTAATGTACTGTAGGCTGTACTTAGATATATTGGAAATTTACATAATTCAATTACCAAGTTGGTATGTTATTATTGCGTACCTACTGGAAATACTCCTTATAAAGTCCTTGTGTACACTGAAGGCACATAATATTTTAAGCTATTCTAAAAGGATTAAGGAGGTGTTTTCATTCTGAATAGACCTTCTATTCAGAATCTTGCACTGAAATTATCAAAGATTTTAGAAAGAAAAATGTGTTTTTTTGGCACACGCACAGGAAATGTACCTATTCCTGTACGCATAATGCTGCGTAATTTAAAAAATAAATACCGCAGCGCTGGGATCACAACACCACTGTGATGCCACGGACACGCCTACGGACATCTATAAATCCCACAGGGTATTTAAAAAAATAAGAAACTAAAACAATAAAATATAGTTTAAAAAAAAACAAAAATAAATAAAAACCATAATTAAATACAATGATTACCTATTAATTTTTCAAGACCTAACAAGTGAATCTTTGGTACGCTTTTAAAGCGATTCACTTCAAGAACTACAAAAATAGACCTACTTGAGATTCCTCAGAGTATTAAATCGCGTTTCACGAAAATCTGCTCCACATCCATTATCATTAACGAAGTTTCCTGGCCATAACATCTAATGAAATCACAGTATGCATAATTTTTTTCCGCATTTAGTTTAAACTTTTTAAGTGAAGCTCTTTTGGTAGAGTAACGGAGAACCACTCTTGAATCAATCTTCATTAGTTCATAGTTACACCAAAAAATATTCTTAAGAACGTAAAGTATCTTAGTTCTTCTAATAATAATTTGGAGACAAGATAAAGTTTATGTTGTTCCTGTCGTTCTCTCCACGACAGGTGTTATCCCCAACCATCTCCTCCGTAGCCTGAAATTAATAGATCTAGAAGAATCCCTTTACATCAATCTGCAGAAAGCAGCTATCCTAAACACATGCAGAATCGTTAGGAAATTCATGCAGTTAGACGAAAGTATACTATCACCATAAATTCACCACACGCTGCATTTACTTGGCTTTGGCCCGTAAATGTGGCTAAAACCAGCCTTAGTGCTGAGAAAAAGAACACCCCCGATAATAATAATATCCCTGGACATTTCACACAGCGCCATCTAGTCCCAAGCTAAGCAACCTAATGCTTGTGTTATGGTAACAAGATGGCTGATAAACTACTTATATACATTTTTTTTTTTTTGTAAATACATACATATTATAGATAGAAAAACACAAAACAGAAAATAACAGAAAATTAAATACCTACCTACCTAAATAAACCTATTTCTGATGATAACTAATCTAAACTCAATAAATAAGCAAAATCCCTAAAAACTAATATCTATACGAATGACTAATCCTACCTAACAGTATTATAAAATAACCTACGGTCACTACGTACACTATCAGATATACTACCTATACTTTAAAATTAAAATCTATACCTACAACTTATATAAAAATAAACCTAAATAACTCTAAAAACTAAAAGGAATAAAAATGAACTCCATTGCGGGTGACTTAACCTACGACAAACTAATTATTTGCGGTTGGTGCAGTAATCGGGTCTAGGGATCGAACCGCAAAATTAAGTTTGTTTTTTATTGTATATACTTTTCCGGGATAAAAAGTACCCAGTGTGGTGCCCAGGATATTAAAGAATAATTATACCAAGTTTCAACGTAATCGAACCGGTAGTTTTTGCGTGATGCCTGAACAAACAGACAGACAGACAGACAGACCGACAGACAGACAGACAAAAATTTTTTTAATCACATTTTTGGGTTCGGTGTCGGTCTAGTAACACCCCCTGCCATTTATTTTTTTGATATTTTCAATGTACAGAATTTTCACTTCTACAGATTTATTATAAGTATAGATATAGATTATCCCACAAAGCAGGAACTGCGGATGAGCAGTTTTATTTTATTTTCTAAACTAGCACAACTTTTAAGATTTATGCACTCTCATTTCTATTGAGCCTGTATAAAACGCCTTACAATTCAGCTGCAAAACGTTTTACGGTCTACTGCTGTACCCTAGTGCAATTCTGTAAAAATATCACCGTGGAAACTTAGATGAATAAAGTGTGCTGTCAACCCCTAGATTCCCAGCGTCAGGTAGGATAACAGCCTATTCCGTAAAAATCTCACAGTGAAAACTTTGGTCAAGTAAGCTGTCAATAGTTTCAATCCTTAGCATCAGATGGAATGACAGCTTGCTTGAAGCTCACTTCACCTAAGTTTTTAATGAGATTTTTACAGAATAGATCAGCTGATGCTATAATTATATTAAATTATTAAAGTATTGCCAGCTCACTTCACCTAAGTTTCCACGGTGAGATACAGAAAGACCAGCTGTTCACTTCAAGCTTACTTCATTTTTTTCAGGGTAAGGTGTTTTTGCAGAATATACGGTAGGTGTCTGACTTCACACATGCACAAAAATTATAAGGTTTTAAGGCACATTGTATCCCGTAAACAAAGATAAAAAAATGTTTTATTACAAGTATATTGGTGCTTTCTTTCAGTAAAAATTATTTTCAAGAAACGAAGGTTTAGAATTTAGAACCCTTATTGGTGTAATCGATCTAAATCCCATTGAAACAAACGGTATTTGTTTAAAGCAAAGTTCATTGATCCCTATGTATTTACCTGTAAAAATTTCTCGTATCTTTTGTGCACTCATACAAGGGGTATGAGTGCACAAAAAATACGAGAAATCTTAGTAGTTGCCGAGAAATCATGAGGTGAATAACATCAGCCCCTAGACAAGAAACTAAATGAGGACCACGACCGCTCTGACAAGAGTGATATCCCCTACTCTTATAGCCATCGACATTCATACTCAAAATTTCCTCTCGACATTTTCCTCATTCCTCCGTAACACATGCACATACCATTACAACCGGTTTCCACACAACTTTTCAGTTACCGGTGCCACTTTCAGACTTCCTCTTATATGCTTATTTCTTATTCTATCCATTCGTGTAACACCACACATCCCTTTCAGCATTCTCATCTCGGCTGCATGCAATTGCCTTTCATTGATCCCTTTTGTGGCCCAACATTCTGATCCATACAAAACAGCAGGTCTAACCATGGTTTTGTATATCTTCCCCTTAAGTTTAAGGGGAATACGGGAGTCGCAGATTGTTCCCGTGACCTGTCGCCATTTCATCCACCCAGTGTTAATTCTGAGCTTAACCGTCCGATTTGCACGAGTGAACCGAGATACCGAAAGTCGGAGCAGACTAGGAGAAGCGCACCATCAAGCGCTATGGCTCTAGAACTGGAGAGACCACCGAAATCGCAGAACATATGTTCAGTTTAGGCTCTGTTGATTTTCAAACCAACATCCTCCAGCTTCTGTTGAAATTTCTCCAATCTGCTCTGGATCTCAGATCCATCTTCACCGACAAGAACAATGTCATCGGCAAACAGCATGCATCAGCGTGCCTCCTCGTGTATGTCCGCCGTCAGAGCGTCCATACGTACTACACTTCTTCATTATCTTGCACATCCATCCTCACACAATCCAAGTCCTTCCAGAACTTCTCTTTTACACTATCCTCACACCCTGACTGGGGTGCATACACACTAACTATATTAACCACCAAACTCACTACAATCACTTTAACAACTATCACTCTATCACTCACTCTTTTAACGTCCACTACACATTCTTTCAGCTAACTATCCAAAACTATACCCACACCATTCCGCTTGCAATCGCGTCCACAGTAATCAAACATAGATCCTTCTCCTATCTCTCAGCCTTCGCACCCTTCCACTTCGTCTCCTGCAGACACGAAATGTTCAGTCGTCACCTTTTAAAACATCTGCTAGTTTCCTTCCTCTTCCAGTCATAGTACCTACATTCCAGCTCGCACACCGCAATCTAGCTTCTCTCACACTCCGAGATTGCATCTTACATCGCACCCACCCGTTCTGATGCAACAACCCTTGTCCATTTCCCACAGAAGCCGGGTGCTGCCCCTGCGCGTTGCCTGTGCGGTATGCCCTAGTCCTATGGCGCATCATATCTTTTCTAGTCAAGTTGCTATAGGTTTTGGCAAAGATTAACAGTCGGCCGCCAGCCTGACACCAATCCTCCTTGGGAATGCTTTTGTGGTGGTTTACCCGCCACCGCGCAGAATTAAATGGAAATCCCACCATTGGTCGGTGAAGTTGACGTTTGGGGAGTCTGGTTGTTGTGCGCTCCCCCTTGCACTCCAATGTTAAATATAAAATGTTAGTATATAACCTTCCTCAAGAATTTGGCTTACAAATACAAAACAGATTTTACAAATCTGTTAGTTCCAGCAATTAGCGCGTTCAAAGAAACAAACTCTTCAGCTTCATTATTTATTCATTAGTATAGTTAGGGGCGCTGTCCCAATAGATTCGAGTTAACTAAGTCCGTCCAAGTAATGAGTCGAACCTTAGTTTACTTTCAATTATTTTCTTCCTTTTGAAAACGTTAAAGGGTGAATAATAAAAAATATCCTCCATCTGTAGGGATCCCTAGTTATTTTTTCATTGTGATTGCAAAAGAAAAATAATGAAGGTGTAATATGCTAATAATATTATGTTCTTTAATGTTCCATCAAAATGTAACACGCTTTTATTTATAAAAAAATTGGGTCTGTGATAATAACGCAAAGATTTAAAAAACAAGATGTAAAGTTTTACGTTTTAATAAAAATATATAATTAGGTAATGTACGATATGAGATTATTGTGGCGTATACGAAGAAGGTTAATTATCGCTAAACGTTGCAATGAAGGTATATAATGGTATTTTTCTGACCAGGTTTAGATTATTTTTAACTTTTTAGTTCTTTTTATTAACAAGTAATAAAAGCTTTTGTTTTAAGTTTTCTATTTAAAAACTGCAGTTACTTCCCCAGCCTTCAATAACCTGCTTACAGTGTTAGTTAGGAGGACTATGACAAAGATAAAAAACAGCCTGTTTCTATTTCGAAATAAGACTTTGTGTTGCGTGTAAAAGCAGCTAATAAACCTTAATCCGTGACTGCCAGCAGTTAGTTTAGACACAGTATAATAAAATAAGCAGTATTACGTCTTCATACAAATCGCCCGAAACGACGCGCTTCGAAATCTCGGTGTATACCATTGTTCGACAGTCGCACTTGCGCCGCAGTTGCCGCACTCGAGACTCTCCCGCAAGTTTATTTTTGTGAAATATGGCACGAAGTTATTGCCTGTTTTCATTCAAATGATGTGGTGTAAAATGCAATTTTTATCTACATACAATTTCCCTGAAGATAAGCATATTACGATAGAGATTTAACATTTCCCTACTTAAATTACCCTAGACCAATATTAACATAATTATTTGTTTTACTTATACACATATTTTATCATTTTGTGAATTAACTTAAGCATTTAGATACTTAATTAACTCTTTACTTTTCTGTAGAAAAAATAAATCGATAATATCAATTGTTTCAATAAGATTATCGGAATGGCTTCAGCTGATATGCCGAGATGATTTAGCAAACAAAACTTACTCCACAAGCTACCGGATTTGTTTTTGTTGTTTCTTGTATCTACCGAGCGGCTGTAGGTGGAAAATTATTTAAAGGACACTGACGAGACGTAATACTGCTGACTTTATTATACTGTGGCTCAGATATAAGAACCTACTATTAATTGAAATGTCCTTCCTAAGTACTCTACGTACTAAATTCCAAAATGTATACCCTTTTTCTCTAAGACTAGACTTGACTAGGCGATAAATATTATTGCACTGTTGGATTTTCAACTCTCTGTCACTGAGCCTATTCAAGCTTTCGTGTAGGTTTCGCAGCATTAGTCTAAGACCATCTTTTATAGGTCAGTCTAGCCACGTTGTTTTAGTTCGACCGACTATGGGTTATCGTTGTTATCAATGAATAGGTGTACGAAACGTTATATCCTTATGACTCCGGGAGTTTTGAATAGCTTTCCCACGGAGTACGATGGTTTAAATAACCAGAACAATCCTTACGCAAATGCAAGTATGATCTTTGTAGTTTCAACGAATGAAATTCTGCATTTGCTGACAGGGTAGCTTTAGTTGCACAATTTGCACGATTTCATCAACTAGAATAGAAAACTTTGAGGGTTATTAGTTTATGTTGAAGTTTTTCTGAGACGAAACATATATACCTTAAAACTAATCTAACTTACTAACTTCCACTTAGAACTCCTTGAAACGTCTCCGGACATGGGAAGATGTAACTCCAACCTGGTAAAGTGGGGTACCTTGACGGAACGGCAGTAGGGCGTGGTTGTGGTGCTATGTCGCAATCCATACTCCACCTCATATCCTGCCCTCTGTGTCCCAAAACATGCAGTCAAAGTGACCTCTGCGCTGCCACCGACGACGCCGTGGCAGTGGCGAAGTTTTGGGCCAACAAGATCTAAAATACTGTCGTGCCAGCGACACGGAGAAGAAGAAGACCTTAACTAATAATATTACTTTCTACAGCAGGTACAGACGCCAGCACATCAAGCTACTATAATCTGTCTTTCTTTAATAGATTTTCAAAGCATTAGGTTCAAGGTTCATTGGGAAAATTTTACAGTTTCGGGTAGCTTGATGTACTGGCGTCTGTACCTAGATATACTTATCTAAATCTGAAAATAAATATAATCCAGTAATATTTGAGTAATCTTCAATTAGTAAAGAATACTCCAGACGCCAACAGCTAGCTTAATTTATGTTAATAAGGTAGTGGATTACCTTATTAACATAAATTAAGTTAGCTGTAAATATCAAGATATTTTTAGTTATTCAGCGCGTGCTCTGATAAAAACCGGTCAAGTGCGAGTCGGACTCGCGCACCGAGGGTTCCGTACAAATTTGTAGGTATGTAACTAAAAATGTACAGTTTTCGCAATTTTTCCTTTATCTGTGCTATAAGACGTTGCTTCGTACCAAATTTCAAGATTCTGAGTTCACGGGAAGTACCCTGTAGATTTTGATTCCCTTGCGAGTGTCGAAAATTTGCGGCATAAACGGCTGTATCTTTTGATTGCGTTGGTTTAGAAGTTTGATTTTTTCACAGCTTTAAGGGTCAGTAGACCTGAGTATTTGGTATAAATTTCAGCTTGATACCTTCACGCGTTCCTGAGAAAAAGGGTCTTGACAGACAAACGGACGGACAACAGTGATCCTATAAGGGTTCCGTTTTTTCCTTTCGAGGTACGGAACCCTAAAAATGAATCTTTCGTTTACTTCACGAACTGAGCTATAAACCCTTGGAAGGCCAAGAGATAAACATAAAAAAACCATCACATCGCTTCCAAGCCTGTAATGTCCAATAAAGTATGAAAAAACAGGAAGTTACGAGAAGAATCCTAACATTAAGCCCTCGTTCGCACGGAGGAGGTACGACGGATCCTGTGACACAGGGTATCCTAGTGCGGGATCCAGTGTCATATCTAAATATTTTAACACATTAAAACGTACAAATATCGCGGCGGGATTTTATCGCGCACTGAATTTTCAACTCCCGGTGTTGAGCCCAGCGTTGAGAATCCAACAAAGCGCATCCCAGCGCGTTAAAAAACACACTGTTGGATTTCCAACTCTGGGCGCTAAGCAGTGCGTCGAAAATCCAGTACGCCAAATAAAATCGCCGCGGGAAAAACGCGCCCGTGTGTACCTGGGATAAAAGAAGCAGAGGGTAACGTTATGTTACCCTTTTCATGTTTATGTACAAGCATTGTCACTACACGAAGTTAGGGTGATTTTCTTGTCAATATGCAGTCTCCATAAATAAATTTATATTAGGACATGAATAAAATAAGATACTATCAGCTCACCTCGGTTCAAATAAGGTTTAAAATAAGACGTAGGTACAGTCAACGAAAGAGATAAGTATGCAGGGTCATCGGATATAGTTGAAGTTTAGTAAGAAACCAATGGATATTTTCGAATGAAATTTAGTTTGATAAATGAACTGTTTGTTTTCTATTAATTAAATTAAATTTCTCCGAAAACATCCATCGGTTTCTTGCTAAACTTCAACTATATCCGACGACCCTGCATACTTATCTCTTTTGTTGACTGTACCTGCGTTGATCCAGGCCTTAGTAAGACTTTAACAAACTTTAACAGACTTTAAGGCTAAGTTTGATAATTGATTGAAAATAATAAAAGGAACCTAGAACCTTTTCCAAGTTCATAACATAATTCTAAAGGCTGATTTTTCCAACGCCACGTAATTTTATTCGAGGAATAATTTTGAATTTTTGTCAGTTCTTCTATACAAAATCTGTCAGACGTCAATATTATTCCATGAACAAAAACTTTCTGTCGATTGAAAAATCTGCCCATAAAAAGAAAAATAACACAAATACATAAACAACATAACATCACGCCTGTGTTCCGCGAAGGGTTGAGCAGAGGTGTACCTACACCCACATTTCAGAACGCAAATTCAGTCCAGACCCTAACTGCTACGGAGAAATTTCTAATGGAAGAACCCAATAACAATTTGCCTGACTCCGGAATCGAATCCAGGACCTCATGCTCAGCAGTAGCGTGTGCGAAGACTAGATCAACGGGACAGTAAAAAAATGCAAAGGAAAATCTTCCTGAAGGGATTCTGCAATAAATTTATATTTTTTTATAAATGTAGTGCAGAATCCCTTTAGACTACAATTACGTAACACACTAACAGTAGGAATGGCTTTCATTTTGACAGTTCAACAACATTCATTGCGTTATTTACTTTGTTAAACAGACAAATGGTTTGTCATGTGAAGCAATGGATTAACAATATCCTACAGATGCAGATTATGATTGATAGTGTATTACGCAATGAAGGTCTATAGTATTTAGACCCAGTGTTGCCTGGTAAACATCAGCCACTTTAGTACCTTTGTCATGATTACCAGACCACACCTAACTACAAACTTCCTAATACCTACCTATCGACTATATATTCATCGGTCGCCAATAGACCACAAAGCCGATTGAATTCTACCCGGCGGCTCTATCTACTAAAGGAAATTAGTTTCTACGTTTATCTTCACATCAACTATGCATAGGATGATATATCTTTATGGAAATTGTTGTAGAACTCCACATACGTTATCTACTACCGTCTTGATTGCATTGTTCTTTTATTCCCGACTAGCTTCTTCTTCTTCTTCGCCCCGTCGCATTGCTATGTACAGACGCCAGCAGGTCAAGCTACCCGAAACTGTCAAATTTTCCCAATCAATCTTGAACCTTAATGCTTTAGCGATAAAGTTGAAAAACTATTATAGAAATTTGACAGATTGTAGTAGCTTGATGTGCTGGCGTCTGTACTTCGTTTGCACTTAGCGTTCTTTGTGGCTTGTTTTGTTTTTGTGTCTTGTGATGTTAAATAGCCTACCTATAGCCTGCCTCAAGAATTGGGCTATCAAATACAAAATCATTTTTTCAAATCCGATTGGCACTGTGTGCATAGTCGCAGCGAAAAATCTAATTTCTTAATTTCAGCTTAGCAGATATTTAGTGTGACGTAGTCTAATTGTGTATGGTAAGTACAAATTTGTGCATCCAACCATTGGGGAGCTATACAAGAGATTAACGCGTTCATACAAATAAACAAACAAATTCTTCAGCTTTATTATTAGTATAGACAGATTATTTGCGCTTGCCGCAGTTGGTCCGTGAATGGGTGACCATCTTCACATGCCGAGACCCCTCCGTGCCTCGGAAGGTCCCGGCTGTCATTCGTGGATCTTTGGCAGTCGTTACGGGTCGTCAGAAGCCCAAAAGTCTGACAACCAGTCTTACTAAGCAGTATCGTATTTCTCAGTAACTAGGTTAAGGTCAAATAGGCAGTCGCTTCATGTAAAATACTGGTATTCAGCTGCATCCGGTTAGACTGGAAGCCGACCCTAACATAGTTGGGAAAAGGCTAGGCAGATGATGATGATCATTACTTGTAGCAAACTAAACTGCTGTGCCTTTAGAATTCGTGGTTTGTGGCTGCAATACGTACTTCAAGTAACCCCTGATCAAGGTGTGGAAGTGTCTGAAGGCCGCTGTGGCATGCTCGTCAAGTATTGAAGGGTCCACTCCGGGATTGTAGTCGTTCACGTAGCCATAAGCATGGGTCGTCAGAAGCCCAAAAGTCTGACAACTAGTCTTACCAAGGATTATCGTATTACCCAGTAACTGGGTTGTGGAGGTCAGATAGGCAGTAGCTCCATGTAAAATACTGGTATTCAGCTGCATCTGGTTAGACTGGAAGCCGACCCCAACATAGTTGCGACATGGCTAGGCAGTGGATGATGAGACAGATTATTTGCAAAGGATACACCACACTAATATGATAATCGTGAAATGATATTGATTTGACGACACGGTTGGCGCAGTGGCTGAGCGATTGACTGCTGCGCTGCGTGTCGCGGGTTCGATTCCCGCAAATATTTGTATTGCCTACAGGTAGTTGTTCCGGGTCTGGCTGATTGTATATGTGAGTTTAAATGTTTGTAAACGCACCCACGATACAGGAGTATTCCTAGTGGGGGGCGACATCTTTTTTTTATAAAAAATAGAATAAATAAAAAATAAATAGAGAAAACTGGTGAGACAATTTTACTGAAAGGTAGAATATTACTTCGGTACATGTATAAAGAATAATAAAGGCAATTTTTTATCCCAGACAATCGAAAACTCAAGTAGCAGGTGCAGTCAAGAACATGTCAATAAACTTATGAATAATTTATGTTTGTGAGAAATAACGACAAATTCTCGGTAGCAATCTTAATCCGATCCTTCATAATATAACGGTTTTGGAGTATTTGCTCGTATTTTATGTCTGCCTCGTCTAAAATGGACTTTAAAAACGAAAGGACATCATTTATTTCGTAAAAAATTCAAGTGCCGGCTGGTTCTTTCAAACCCAAATCAGTCAGTTGTAGATCTATATCTATAAGTTTCGATCCCGTGGGAATATCGGGATAAAAAGTATCCTATATGTTAATCCTGGTTATAAACCATCTGTGTGCTAAATTTCATCCAAATTCGTTCAGTAGTTTTTGCGTGAAAGAGTAACAAACAAACATCCATCCATCGATCCAACCATCCATCCATCCATCTATCCATACAAACTTTGACGTTTATAACATTAGTAGGATTAAAAGTTGATAGTTTTTTTTTTTAATGATATAAACTAGTGCTTGACTGCGATCCCGCCTGATGGAAAGCAGTTTTTAAATGTTATGTTACGAGTATGTTACACCTGTTATAAAATATAACAGTCGACATTTTCATAGTAAATGCTATGCCCAAGATGTCAGGGGGTCTACTCCGAAGTGGTATTGGCCGAATGTTCGGCCGTTTCCGGCTACAAAGTTACTATTTGGTTCGGTCGGTTCCGATCCTACACTCCTACACTTTGACTATGGTCCCGACCCAACTGATCCGATCCGAACTTTTTCGCATTTTTCAATAATTTTCGGTTCGGCCATGTGTCGGTCCGATCCGAACATTCGCACTTTGCACTTCGGAGTAGGCCCCCAGTACTTTTTTTCTGGCCGGCTTTAGACTTTAGTTTTTGGGTACAAAATGTTCGACGCTTGAATGATGTCCTTTATCATTGGAATTTAGTGGACTGAACATTGGTGGCCCAGTGGTAACGGCCGCGAATTACAAGTTGTGGATCGTAGGTTCGAACCCAGAAAGGTGCTTTACTTTGTCGTTGCCTTTATTTCAGCACCACTGCTCTCAAAACGGCGAAGGAAAACATCGTGAGGAAACCGGCATGTCCAAGAACCAAAAATTTCGAAGACATGTGACATGTGTACGTGTACCAACCCGCACTGGTCCCGCATGGTAGATTACAGGCCACTCACTTTCGAAGAGAGGACGCCTTTATCCCAGCAGAGGGTACATAATAGGCTGATTATGTAACCACCTTTAGTATTCATCTAATGATATATTACATAGTAGGTATCATTATTAAAGTTCTTCAAAGATTTTGGTATTTAGAGTAAGAGGATGCAATTAAATGCATTTGCTCATTATGTCTTTGAACTGTGCAAGACGGTAAATGATTTTATCTGTGTTGCGAACGACAGGAAATAGCGTTTTTATTGTAGTAGATACACTTTATGCGACAGTAATTATTTAGAACGTCTAAGAATTCAAATGATTTTCTTGATTAAAAAAAAACTTCTATATTCTAAGCTGGATGATATTTTTCTAATTTTATTAGATTCAAATTATTACCAACCCGCACTGGGCCCTCGTGGTGGCCTGCTCCCTCTCATAGACAGGAGGCTTGTGTTCCAGCAATGGGTACATTATAGGCTGGTTATTCTATTATTACGTATTATGCATATTATAAGTACTTTTTAGGTGGGTCCTCAATATCTGGCATCATGAACAAACATCAAATCAGAAGCTACATGAGAATTAATACCGACTGATATCGACAAGCTATATGAGTAACTGTGAGTAGTATTATGTGTGAGTATATTATCATCGTGGAGTATATAGTTACCTCATATATGTAGTTGATGAAAATTCGGACAACCAATCTTTTTTCAGCAGGTTCGCTGGTACTTTAATAGAAATTTCTTTTATAATGTGTAATAGAAAACCTGATTTATAAAGACGTGTATGAAATACAAATTCTCCAAGTTAAATTAATCTACAATACACGTATTGAGCAAAAATTTTTATTTTTCAGTTTTCTGAATCCTAATTTTACTTATTACAGATAAATAACTATTTACACGATGTCCTAAATTAAATAACTAACTATAAAAATAAATACAAAATAAGGACACCTATTATAAACAAAGATAAGTACCATAAACTCAAACTTAGTGAAGTTAAAGTAAACATTAAGTAAATTGCTGACGCAACCTTTGAAGGGTTGGTTTGTTTATTTTAATGTTAGGGAGGAAAACTAGAATACCTATTTTTTTTTTTTTAAATCAACATCAGAATGTTTTATTTACAAGATAACCCTAAAATAACAAAATCATATCCTAAATTAATTAAAACTATTTACAAACTAAAATATAGCGTCGAAAAATTCATCGCCATCGCTGGACTGACTAAGAGACTGGTAATGTACCCAAGACACTGGCGGCATACCTATTAAATTATACCGTTGCTCGTCGATGTCTCTGCCACCTTGTATATTAACAAGGTGGCAGAGACATCGACGAGCAACCTGTTACCATGGATTCAGTGCATGATTCTGAACCCCCCTGCGTTGAAATTTCTCGTCGGTTATTTTTTTTTAAATAGCTGTCCATACATTATGACCGCGCAGGTCCGCGTAGGAACTACGCGGTTGCACTTGTCTATGAAACATCAGCCGATCGATTCTGTAAAAATCTAAGAGGCTACAGAATGGCACTGCAGGTATTTTTTTGATGCCCTTGCCACCCTGTATAATAATACTGCTGGTATTACTGTCCCACTACAGGATAAAGGCCTCTTCTCATACACAGAAGGCACACGAGCATTCATCACCACGGTTGCTCAAGACAGGTTGGCGATTTCAGACTAAGGTCTAATAACTATACTCTGTCCACCAGTATAACCGTTTTTTGACAGATCGAACTAGTGAGCAATTATATGTTTTTTGTCAAAACTGATACATGTACGGTATTATAATGTCTGTAAAAGTTATAAATAAGATAATTCAATAAGATTAAGCAGTTTATATATATATTTTATTACGCATTTTAACGTTAACTTTTACGTAATCTGGAATAGTTAGTTCTAAGGCAGCTGTCAAAAAACGGTTAACCTTATGGACAGAGTTTATAATTTAAGGTTTCCTCACAATGTTTTCTTTGACCGATGTCAGTAACGTCCAAGATAAACTCGGAAATTATATATGAATTTAAAAAGTCACATTGGTTAAACGTTAAATATATCAACCACTTATCTTGTGAACAAATCGTCGAGAAAATGTTGCGAAGGTGCTCGTGGAAGATATATGGCTTTCGTGAGTTCAAATGACGATGGAATATACGACCTGTTTTAACGTTTTGTGAAGGTGTAAGCTAAAAGTAGGTACCACTAAGTGAGATATAGTGGATGTCAAATGATATTTCTTATCCATAAATATATATCATGTCATTCTCACAACAAAGTGTGATCAATAAATTGAAATAGTCTATATTTTATTAAAGTTAGGGATATTAATTGGTAAGCAAATTAACTTACATGACATACTGCGTAATTTTTTCTTGTTATATTTCGTGCAATTTTCAAAGAATAACAGTTGTGTGGAAGTCGGTTGTCATGGTATGGGCATTTGATACGGAGGAATGAGGAAAATGTCGTGAGGATAGTTTTGAGTATGAATGTCGATGGCTATAAGAGTAGGGGAAGACCAAAGAAACGATGGATGGACTGTGTGATTGATAATATGGTTAGAAAGGGGGTGACTACCGAGATGACGACTAATAGAGAAGTATGGAAGAAAAAGACATGTTGCGCCGATAAAGGCAGGAAAATGATGATATTGATAGTTGCAAGTTAAAGATAGTGAATACGGATAATTTAAGTTGATAGTCAATTTAATTAATTATTAATTTACCTTACTTTAACCAAATACTACACAACATCATCGCTTGTGTGATAAGACTATCATACGTACAGACTCTTGGCACTTCACAATCATGGCAAATGTAAAAAAATATTGAAATCCACATACTTAATGAAAAAACTCCAGTCGATACGACTAATACATTCACTGAACCGCACACAGAAACGATAAAGATTTCACGATGGAATGATAATTTGGAAACATATTCGAGGCAGTTCAAAGGAAATAAAAGAAAAAAAACTTCGAAAAACGGAAACCAAATTCCGTGGAAGTAACAAACTTTACGTTTATTAATACAAAGAAACTCGCTTTCTAGGTGCTGATTTTGAAATTGGATTTTATCGTTTCTACATTTCTAGGAAATTACATCCAACCTAAAGGAATAAAATTTCCATCTTTATAGGCTGGATTTTAAACTCGTGAAGCTTCCTGTAATTTGGTTTTAGCTAAATTGTAGGTCTGCGCCTGTCTTTTGTTTCCGAACCTTTTTTTTCGTGATTTTGAAATTGATTGTTAAACTTGATTGACTTGGTCCATATGTCCATACGTCCTTTTCAGGTAACCAATGAAAATCAGCGCTGTGAGTCCTATAGCACAGCATCATGCTGAGTGGAAACCATAGTTCCTATATCTATGGTGGAAACCTTCTTGTGACAGTCGTGACGTGCAGCTGTCGACTATCTCTGATTTGTGCTCGTAAATTTAGATCTATTTTGTTTTCATTTTTCTTTATTATTAGAGTTAATTATCTTTTTGTATGCACATGTTTCGGTGACAAAAAAAAACCTATTTTTCTCTTTTTCTCTTGTACAGACGCCAGCACATCAAGCTACTACAATCTGTCAAATTTCTCTAATAGAATTTCAACCTTATCGCTATAGCATTAAGGTTCAAGGTTGATTTGGAAAATTTGACAGTTTCGGGTAGCTTGACTTGCTGGCGTCTGTACCTAATGAATAGGTGACTTTGATGGACTACAAAAAATTATATAAGTATGGGGCAGCACCATCTCTTCACATTCAAATAACAAATGAACTGCGATCTTCAATTCGTCTGCACATCACGTTGATTACAGTCATTTTCATCAAAAGCATTCAATTTGGCAGTCATTGAGGCCATGCTGAGCAGTAGACATTCACTGGCTGATATTATGACATGTTTCCAACGAAAATATAGGGTGACTGTGACTGATACTTAAACACATGATTGTACTATTCATAAAAACAACTTTCCCAAAGAAATGATTTCTTATAATTTATTTACCAAACGCATGACCCCAATCACCCCAATAGAACTGCGTGCGCGGTCCGATGAATGAAAAAGTAAAAAAATGACGTTATATTTTGACGGAAACGCTTTCCTAAGATTCCTAAGAAACCTAAGCATTAGCATTGCCTACTGGCTGATGCCGAGGCAATGCCGATGCAGTTACGATGCTTAGATGTAAGTGTGAGTTGCAGTTTGGAGTTTAGAAAGAATCCTAAACAGCTCGAGTTAAGACGATCCTGATCCCGTGCAATGCTTATAAGTGTGCGTTGGCCTTAAAAAGGTCCGTATGTATATAATAATAATAACTTTTATTTACCAAAAAAGATTGTACAAAAAAAACTTAAAAACTACATAGTAAGCTATTATAAATACAATACAAAATGGGAGTATCTGCAACCGAACTCCTGAACTGACACCTGTATCTCGGCGACAGCGCCAAACCTCTCAGTATGTTATTTGTGTAAGAAATTAAACTAACGAGTACAGCCTTATGTAGATTAAAGAAAAACAAGTAAAAATAAAATAAACTAAGCTAAAAACTAAGTGAGTTGGTGTGTCGGTATGTATGGAGAGGGGTAAGTGATCGTGTAAGGGGCGGTGAGTGTTAGAATGTGTGTGGGTGTGTGGTGATGTGTGTGTGTGTGTGTTTGAGTGATATGTAGATGAAGAGTAATAAATACATTAAAAGTTGCACAAAGTTTACTCTGGGTATATAGGGTATCATATTACTTTTATTAACTGCATACATTTCATATTAGCAGAATGTATAACTTTTATAATACTTAATAGGAATAATATTACATGAAATACCTCTGGGATATTGTTGGATATCAAAAGCATTATAGTAATAATTTTTCTTCGACGGCACGGTTGGCGCAGTGGTTAAGCAATTGACTGCTGCGCTGCGTGTCGCGGGTTCGATTCCCGCACGGAACAAATATTTGTATGACCTACATGTATTTGTTCCGAGTCTGGGTGTTTTTCTATCTATAATATGTATGTATTTACAAAAAAAAAAAATGTATATAAGTAGTTTATCAGCCATCTTGTTACCATAACACAAGCATTTGGTTGCTTAGCTTGGGACTAGATGGCGCTGTGTGAAGTGTCCAGGGATATTATATATATTATATTTATATATCTATTATTTGATGGTCTACTCTAGTTCATAAATTTTGTTTCTATTAGTAGTCTCTTATCAAATTACTTACACAGACCTAAACAGCGCTATCATATCTTTTTTACTTGACGATATAACTTGTAGGTACTTACCTTATTGTCTAAGTATTTAAGGGAGATTAACCATTCATTTATTTATTTATTATGATTCCTTTTTCCTTCTATTATGATTAATTTTATTATGATTCCTTTCCTCCATTCAGATTCCAATAGGGAAAAGTGTTCAGTAATGCTTGTTTATATTAACGTTATACTACTACTTCTAACCTAACTATAAAATGCTACGACCTTCATTGCAACACATGCAAGCAATGTGGTAATACCCAGTGGACCAATCGTTTAGAATAAGGAAACGTTTTTTTCTTACCCCACTGCGCGACATCAAAGACAGGGTTATGTTTATCACTCGTTTTTATGTTCCTTTGTTTGTGGCATTCTTTACACCCTCGAAGTATCCAAACTGCATATTGCATGCTAATTGATGGACACATCATGCATTCAATTAAATGTCAATTTATAATAATATGTACAAGTTTTGAACAAGTGGACGTAAGTCAGAAATTCAGAGCTCTGAACAATCTAAAGGCCACTAGCGCCGATTCCCTTGTTCACAAACTAAACTAAATTTAAGTTCAGTGCATCTTTTTCTTTCTATTTTATTAAGAAAAGGACAGAAGATAAATATTAGTTTAGTTCTGTCAAATTAAGATACTCCATAGACAGTTTAGACGTGATTAAAAACATGGCGACTAAAATTACGTCAATTTACGTCAGGCGCTGACTAATTTGGCAGGACTAAACTAATATTTATCTTTTGTCCTTTTCTTAATGAAATAGAAAGAAAAAGATACACTGCACCTAAATTTAGTTTAGTTTGTGAACAAGGGAATCGACGCCACTGTCATTGTTATCGCCGTCTGCTCTACAAGAACTTAATTTAGATAATAACAGCCCATCGCAGCTCGTCAATCCGAATTTCTGCCAACATGGCGTCATGTCTGAGGCAATGCGGTCTCAAAGCGTATATCCTTTAGACATACAGCCAACAATAACTCGTAAGCAGAGACAAGGTTATTAACATTAAGTAAGTACTTCCTAGCGTTTATACTAGTGTAGTCTAAGAGTAATGATCTGCTCACAATTATTGTTTTAATGCAACATGAGATTATATAGGACTGCAAATGTGACTGTTTGTCTGTCGCAGTTTGCATTGTAGGAAGATAAATAGTTGTATGTTAGAGATGGTAGATCTACATTGTTAATCAGTAACTGCAATTTAGAATACAGCACCCCAATTACGTAACACACTTTCTATTACAATCCGAAGGATTTTGGAGGAAATTCATAATCCTTTGCTTCATACATGTTTGAAAAATTTGTTTGCTGACAACACAAACTATGCAGTGAATATTATTGTTAAAATGAGAAGCATTGACATTGTAATTGTGTTACGCAATTACCTGGTGAAGGCCGCAGTAATCCGCTGGATGCGAGAAGTAAAGAGCCAGTTGAAGTGGCAATGCTTGAGAGAGGCCTAAGGCCAGCATTGGACGTCTCTCGACTGAGATGATGATGATTATGATGAATTACCCCGCTGGATTCTTTAGTCGTTAAAAGCAAAGAAATTTCGCTATCTGCAATTATCTGGGTTCAAACTTATCTGAATCATGGAATTTCCTGGTTTTTTTTTTTCAAATAAAAAGGGTCTCATGATGCTCTTGATTTAAATGAAATCAAAATCAAAAGAAAAGACTTGACGGCACGGTTGGCGCAGTGGTTAAGCAATTGACTGCTGCGCTGCGTGTCGCGGGTTCGATTCCCGTACGGAACAAATATTTTTATGGCCTACGAGTTGTTCCGGGTCCTGGCTGTTTGTGTATGTGAGTTTAAATATTTATAAACGCACCCACAATACAGGGGAAATTCCTATTGATTAATCATAAAGTAGTTCTTCAAACGAATTGTGCCGAACTTTGCTGTATGAATATTATAATTTCTAGCTCTATGGAGCTGATGAATAATTTTTAATTACTATCCTGTAGGTACCTATAGTTGCAGTGTTGTTATTTTTCTAGATATCTCTTTGGAAAAGTGTAATGCCTATGGAAAAAAAGAAATTACACAACTTCCAATTCCCAAAAAATTTACGACATTGCTTGCGGTCAACCTTGCACCTCGGACGAGGCTATGACGTCAAACAGACATTGGAAAATCAAGAGCAAGGTCCAATAAGGTACCTGTGACGTGTGCAGTCATGCCTAGCCTAGTGACTAAACCTCTTTCAGAGAGTAAAGGCATTGCATACCAGGTACACTCTATAAAAGAGGTTTTTTCCAGGGAAAGACTTAGCCAACTTCAAATGACTCTTCTATTTTATGATTATAACACTAGAAATTTCCATTTATACACATTGTGATTTCCTAATGTGGTTACATGCTGCAGCTGTGACGCAGCATCTACGTAGTCAACTGTTTCACAATATTATAATACCTACTGCAGTTGCATATACCATAATAAATGCTAATAGTAAACCGCATCCGTTTATATCTGACCCTAAACCTAATAAAAATTTAGGCAGACGATGATAACTACCACCATCATCTGCCAAGTCTTTTCCCAAATCTATTGGAGTCGGCTTCCAGTCTAACCGGATGCAGCTGAATACCAGTATTTTACATGGACGAATGCCTAACTGACCTCCACAACCCAGTTACTGGGTAATACGATACTCCTTGGCAAGACTGGTGACCTTCGGGCTTCTGACAACCCGTAACGACTGTCAAAGATCCAAGAATGACAGCCGGGACCAACGGCATAATGTGCTTCCCGAGGCACGGAGAGACTTTCGATATGTAAAGGTATCCACGGAACGATCGCGGCAAGCGTGGCTTAAACTTATCGATGGACCCGTGCGGCTATTACCTACTACTTAGCCCCGAAACGATGATTGACTAAGATTCCGAATTACACCCTTTTCAATTAGAATATCTACCGTTTTTAGTTGCTTATTAAAATGTTACATTATTAGCTAAGTATTATATTAGAGCTGTATATATTCAGCTTAATTATAACGTTAATTTGTGTTACGCGTGTTTTAGGAGTCACGTGTAGGAATTCTTAATAAAGTTACACGAGGAGCAACACCTACCTACATACACATTAACTAAGAATAGGAGAATTGGCGAAGTCGTAAGAAACCATGCAAATCTTAAAGGAAAGGTGAAAGGTCTTATGGTTAACATAAGAACATACGGATAGGTAAAAGCTATTTTGTGCAGACATAACCGCATTTCTCAAAACTGTGAAGGAAAACATCGTGAGGAAACCGGCATGTCCTAGAACCAAAAATTCTAAGACATCTGACATCTACCAACTCGCACTGCGCCCGCATGGTAGATTACAGCCCGCTCCCTCTCGAAGAGCGGAGGCCTGTGTCCCAGCTGTGGGAACATTATTGGTTGATTATGCTTAACCGAATTTTTATAAGTCAGTTCATGACACGACTGAAGGTCTACAAGACAGCAACTGATTTAGTGTCAACACTCGTGAACATTATGCCCTTTGACGGACATGGCCATATTACCGACACAGGCTTGATAAATCCGCTATGAGGTAAGCACAGTAGGCTGCATGTCAGTGGGAACAAAACCAGTAAAAGCTGGCCTCGTATTCTTTTGAAACTCTACTACTACGCTAGGCCAGCATCAGCGGGGTAATTGCGTACCTAAGACACTAGCAGTATAATGGGTTTCATTTTGAAAGTTCAACAACATAGATTGCGTTGTTTACGTTGTTGAGCAGACACATTTTTGGAACATATGAAGCAATTGATTAGTAATATCCTTCAAAATGATTCAGATTAAGATTGGTAGTGTGTTACGCAATTAGGGCGCAGGTCAAAGTGTTACCAGTAACGTGCGGTTTACTGTACAACGATAAGCGAACACACAGTGGATTAAATAAGATTTGATTGAAACATTGAACATTGAAAACCTTGAAACATGCTGCCTCAATTAAATCATTTCAACACAATCATAAATCGATAGAAACGGAAGTCATGCCATTACATTATAGGCACATAACCCCCGAGTCTATGGCGATTGTGAAGCATAAATTCTTTTGTTTCGCCTCGTTTCGAGCTTGCCATAAAATCTCGCCTTGAACAAATCGTGTATTGGCCCGGGGGCGACCTTACTTATGTTGCGTAAGTCGACCAATTTATTGGTACAAGTGCGTAAGTTAACGTAACGAAACTGCGAGATTTAATTTCGTAACTCGTTAAGTCGTGACTAAGCGTGAGATCGTCCCGAAGTTTACCTAATAATTCATTGGTGTTTTAGGATATCTTGATCTTTGCGCCTTTGACGACAATGGCTTCTGCTATAAAAGTAAGTGAAAAACCGTTTTTAAAAGGAAAAACGGAACCTGTATAAGATCAGTTCGTGGTCCGTCTGTCAAGACCCTTTTTCTCAAGAACGCGTGAAGTTGAAATTAATATCAAATCCTCACGCACCTCCTTCCTCCTCCTTTGAAGCAGTGAAAAAATTAAACTTCTAAGGGCCGTAAGATCAAAAGCAGTTTAAACTATGGATGACGGAATCTACGATAAAATATAATCGATGGTTTAATCTATTGTCTTAAAATCTAATGGAAAAATTAACAGATTAGTTAAATTTCGATTATTCTTTTACACATGGCAACATTCTCTACTTTATTCGAAGTCCATTCATCCGTTCATTAAAATAATGGCCACAAATGGGTCTATTTGATATTGACACTTACATTTTTACGTCTATATGACGTTTTATTATTATTCATGTCTTCATGAGGTACGGTATTTAATTTCTTCGAAGCCTTAGAGGCACGAAAACGACCGACGCATAAATTCTATGCCATCCCATTGATTCTTGATATTTTCTTGGTCTAACAACATACGGTCTACGTACCTACTATAATAACTAGTTATATCGTTAGTCGTGTATTATTTCGATATCTGAATCCGAATTACTGTTATAACTTTCCGTTTTAATAACCACAAAACACAGCTTCAATGAATAGATACATAGAAATGTTTGAAACAGGTATTTTTGTAGTTTTTTTTAAAGGTCGTCACGACAAATTATGCCATCTAGTCAGTTTACGGTCAGTTTAATCTATTCAAAGGAGTTTAACCGACCCCTTTTTTTTTTTTTGAGGATGGGAAATCATCAAATGACCCCTCCCGCTCTGGGTGGAGCAGAAGGAAGTGTCAGACTCTTACTGACTAAAACCCACCCGTGTTCCTTCCTTAGCCCTTTATGTTCCAGGGCAGCGGTAACCCTTTCGTAACCCTTTAAATCTAAGCAGAACTTTTTCGTTTAAAGTAAAAAATATTGTAAGTAGGTGCCGTTGTAAAATGAGCTTTAGGAATTTAATGAAAGCGAGAAGCTAACTACGCGTGAAATTTTGATAAAGGTACCCAGGTCGATGAAACAGCTAAAAGGAATTGGATTAAATGTTAAAGATGTACTAAATTAGCATTTTGCCCTTTGGATACCGAAAATCTTTCCACTTCTATGCTCGCGCGTGTATGGTGATATATTTCGACATAATAATATCTGTGGTATCTGGTAAACAGAGTGGTAGGGTCATCGATGCGCAACCTGTTACCATGGAATCAGCACATGATTCTGAAAACCAGTGCCTTGACGTTAATCGTCGGTTATCAAAAAAAAAATTTGCTGTTCCATACATTTTTACCGCGTAGGTATTGCACTTTTCTATGAAACAGCAGATTCTTTTTTATTACCGACGATACATTTCTACGCTAGGGGATTTCGAACCATGTGCTGAATTCTTGGTTCATCATCATCGGGTCGGCGCAACATGTCTTTACTGAATTCTTGGTTACAATTTGCAAGTCGTCTTTACCATTCCGTATATCCATTCTAATCTAGGATGGATAGCGTCACGTCAGGCCAGATACGAAGGTAGGAGCAAGCTGAGATGTCCTATAGATATAGCTACATGAGGATGATTTTGGGTATAAGTATGATATAATAATTATACTTAACTATGAGTCTATGTTATAAGTAGGTGAACTTTTAGCAAACGCCTGTCAGCATTGTATTGCAATTATTTCTATCAAAGAGACAAAGTAGTAAGCGTTTGGCAGAATTTTCTACAGAGGGTATCGGAAAGTTATGGTCAAATTTAAGGATGTGATACAGTTTGATGGTCTTTATCACACCCTTGAATTTGACCACACCTTTCTGATACACCCTATATAGGGTTGTTGTAGGAGATCAATGCTTGCGTTTGCCACCATGATAAAGCTAAAATGCTCTAATAACGTGTGAAGAAAACCAGTAGACAAGATATATCCCAGAACTAAAAATACCTACCTACTGTAAAGTGTTAAAACTATCGGAGAATCTTAGCGTGGAGCACAAAAAATGCATTGTCTTCGAAACTGAAGCAACAACGTGTAAAACTTCAACGGATAAGAGGAAGTGGTTTAAATTCTGCCAGCAAGATTTGACCCATACATACTGACTAATAAGGCAAGTTAAATAAAAGCTTGTAAAAATAGAACACAATCCAATGATTGTGTTCTATTTACAAGCTTTTATTTACCTAAGTGTCTCAATAGATACTTAGGTACCTACGGGAACCGACCTAAATACTAATATCAAAATAATTAGGAAAAACGAATATTTTATCAGCCTAGGGAAATTAGGAACAGTCACATGTGGTTGTCATGTGACCTAAACCTACCTAGGTCGGTTAGGTCGGTTCCCCCTTCTGCTAAACAAACAGTGCCTAGAGTTTGCGCTGTGACGTTGGGCCGTGGGCAAGCGGTGTTACATTTCGTTGCGAGTGTCGTTAACTCCTACGTATACGCACGAACCATTGTTTGTGAGATGCAAGGTGATTCAAGTGGTGAAGATGTGAGCGATTCAGAGATTTTAAAAACCATATAAAAAACTGTCATACGTAACTTGTCAAAAATGGACCAACTTTCTGTAGTTTTTCAATACATCTCGATAATAGAAAATGATAATAATGTATCTAAAGAATTAAAAATCTGTGAGTCCTTTTTGGGGTTTATAGCAGTATCCGATTGCAGGGCAGAAGGACTTAAAACTGAAATTTTTCATTTGGGCCCCCCCAACTAATTTTGATACAGGGCCCCCGCAAGGCACGCTACGCCACTTGATTTGTGTCTACTAATACAAATATAATTACGTCGCATGCTTAATGGAACATTGACCCATTATTACTTAGATAGGTCAGAAATGATTTCCGTTTTTTTTACGCAGATCTCATCAATAGTAAAGTTAATCATAGACGTTCAAAATACAAGCATTCATAATGAATATAAATCAGTTTTATTTATAAGCATCAACAAGTAGGATAAGTCCTCATAGCAAGATCTTCTTTTGCGGTTTCCCAAAAATCGTCTTTTTTGAGTTAAGTCAGTATTCCATTAAGCATGCGACGTATGTGGTTGTAAATACCTGTGTACGTTATGCGGTTGTTTGAGCTTAAATTCACACTCACCTCCGTACTAGTGAAAACTGTATCACGGCAGGTCAGTTTTCCTCGTTCACAAACACTCACACACTTCCACACAATTACCGATAATTTGACTGTTAAATGAAACACTGATTTATGAGTATCTATGGTACATAGTAAGAATGGTTATAAGAAAACAGACACTTAGTAGGTATTATTTAATCCTTTTTGATTTGATGACATCAATAACGAGGGTAATTATAAAATAAGAAGAATATAAAAAAGATCTGATAAAAAAGTTTGGATCTTATGAGTTACGGTTGAGAACTTATAACAACAAAATATCAAGATAAAAATAAAAGTTGTGTCAATAATGATGACTAATAAATACTACAAAAACAACCAAAACAGTAAATTATAAACATGTAGAAAAAATGGTCTATGTGTGTGAAATGTAGGTTAGTGAATGCGTGTGTAGATGTGTGTTGCATGGAATAAGAATGTGTAGGTATGTATTTCTGTAAAATGTATTTATGTAGCTTTTCTGTGTTATTATAGTTCATTTCGATATTTTTTTTTTCGCAAACAGAGAGCTTCTGATCGCGTAAATTGATGGTCTTCGACGGTTATATAAATGTGGCCCGAGATGGTCCAAAATTAGGTATCGGTAACTTGGAGTGTTAAAGTAATATAGCATTGTTTATAAATATTTGTCTTACTGTGAGGAAAGATAAGGAAATTTAGATATCCCACGCACCTATTATTAGATGCGTGGGATATCTTTTCCTGAAGCTCATTACTTTAAATATTGCCGCTGAGCTGTTTCGAGACTTATCACAGTTGTTTTTGATACCTACACCTCCCTAAACAGTGATACAATGTGATAATACTGATTGGCATAAAGAAAAATAAATAGTTCTAAGTAGTTTGAGGTCATATATATTACCAAGATTTTTAAATACATGGATCATTTTCCTAGCCCGATTTATTACGGTACCGATATGTTCCCCCCAGTTAAAATTATGGTCTACTATCAAACCGGTGAAAGGTGCGGTGAACTTCCAGTAAGTTCAGATTAGTCTTAACAAAATTTAACGAATTTTACAATTTTTTTTTTTTTACCGTTACAAAGGCCCAGGTGGCCTACCGCGAGTTCTTAACGCGATTCAATTTACGCTCTGGGATCGAGATGGCGCTAGACGACTTGTATAGCTCTGTCTCTTTCCAACAGCCTAAACTGGATCGCGTTAAGAGCTCGTGGTAAGGCCGCTGATCTATAAACGTAATACTACGGCTACATTATCGCGATAAGGCGAACTACACTTATCTCTCACACACCGCTCGATGTATCGCTGTAAACAGCAAGCGCGCGAATTGTAGTTCGCTTTAGCGCGACAATGTGGCCGTAGCATTATGTTTATAGATCTCGGCTTTAGTGACTGTAGGTGTAAAAGGTAAATTTAAAAAAGCGAACATAACTTGTAGCATTACATAGCACGTCCTTTGACTTAGACATGTTCCCGTCTCTATCTTGCACTTTTAGTTTAACAGTACCTAGTGCGACAGTCACGGGAATAACGCTTAGCCAAAGTACCTATCTACGTGCTAAATAACTTTTATAAATCTCGGCCTAAGAACGAGGCCTTTACTTTTTTTTTATTTAAATTCACATACCCACCAAGCAATGAACAAAATAAAAAGCAACCTTTTCCTGACAGATCTTGTTTACAGCCAAAATATTACCTGTCCACAGTTCCACACTTAAGATGTTAAAATGTGATAGGAACAGTGCAATTTTAAGTTGTTTGTGAAACTTGATTTATTACTTGATAAAGCACATCCTGTCCACCCAATTATGGTAGGTAGGTATAATATATATTTTTCATTTACTTAAATTGAACATTACGGTACTTACTTAATTTATTTAATTTGTCTCTCAACATGAAGGTCCTTGTCAATAAATATGATCAGAAGACCAGAGGCCTTACCACGAGCTCTTAACGCGATTCAATTTACGCTCAGGGATCGAGATGGCGCTAGACGACATGTATAGCTCTGTCTCTTTCCAACAGCCTAAACTGGATCGCGTTAAGAGCTCGTGGTAAGGCCTCTGTTCCCGTAATTAAAAACGTTCAACATCTAGACGCAATCTCATCTCCGCGACAGACAGTGGCGCCGATTCCCTTGTTCACAAACTAAATTTAAGTTTAGTGCATCTTTTTCTTCCTACTTCATTAAGAAAAGAACAGAAGATAAATATTAGTTTAGTCCCGTCAAATGTAGATACTTCATAGCAAGTTTAGACGTGATTAAAAACATGGCCACTAAGAATACGTCAATTTACGTCAGGCGCTGACTAATTTGACAGGACTAACTAATATTTACCCATCTTTCTCAAAGAAATAGAAACAAAAAAATCCACTGAACTTAAATTTGGAATCGGCATCAAATTTTTGACAGATTGAGGCTTAGATTATTTATTTTATTTACTTAAACTTTATGCACAAGTAAAAAATACTGTACAAAGGTGGAATTTACGGCTGAGGCATTTTCTACCATTCAACCTTAGGGTGATGCAGGGACAAAACATGGCAGAAGCAACATACGGGATAGATAGCTCGGAAATAACTAAAAAATATAAGAATAAATATTAATACATAGATACTCGTACATACATATAAACCAAATAAACTTTATCAGGAGAAATAACAATCGGCAGAGGAGAAAACGAATCCAGCAAATCAGCGCTGAGATGTTTCTGCGGTTCTGCCAACTGACGAATATGTTCACGTGTCTTCACTTTAAAAGATAACCGACTGATTTTAATGCGGACGTTCTTAAGAATACGGGAATCATAAGGCCAAATCCTGTAAACGTTTGAAATGTACTCGTAATCTCATCTCAGCGATAATCAATGTCAAAAACTTGTCAAAAATGTGGGGGAATTAGAGGTATTTTTGACAGATTGAGACTGAGATCAGACTGTGAACGTTGTTAAAATTACAAGTATTGCCCCTCAGATACCTACTTACTTACAATCTACATTGTGAAGTGTTTTGGGTAACATTGCAAGAAATAAACAAATGAGTTACAGCGGTAGTAAACTACACCCCAGGTAAACGTTAGCATAACAGGTGTAGCATATTGTTCCAAAAAATAATAAAACGGCATTGTTGCTTACAATGCCGTTTTATATATTTATTACTAAAATTCTTAATCCTTTAGGGGTTAATTTATAAACGTAGCTTAAAGTTAAGTAATAATAAGTGACTGTTAAACCGTACACTTTCGACGTTTAACGTGTAGTATGCCGAAACGTAAACGCGTTATTAACGCACTCTCGCGTTTACCATATTCCGCGGCAGACAGCGCTTTATACACGCGGTGTGGCCCATACGAAAGGTTAAACGAGGCAAACGTGCAATAAATAGACAGGCAGCTACTTTTTTTTTGCGTATGGGAAAACATCAAATGACCCCTCCCGCTCTGGGTGGAGCGGAAGGGAGTGTCAGACTCTTACTGACTAAAACCTAATAATATAATAGTAAAATATAATATACTTTTTTCTTTATGTAACTAAACTGTGGTTTCTTGTTGAGTATAGATTTTAATACTTTTTGTTTCACTATGATTAACAACACCCCTTATGGAACCCGTTACCTACCCTGAAGCTCATAAATCGTAATTCAAACTTGCTAATAGGTATCATGTCACCGCTGAACCTATGTTACAAAAGGAAGCATCGACGAAACATCATCAAATAAAACACATACATACATAGTAAATAGATTTATTGAAATATAAAAAGAACTTAGGGATAAGAATAAGTAATTCTGATTTAAAAATTAAATTAATTTCAATACAATTTGTTCGTAGAAGTCAATTAAATTAACAATAAATCCTTTAACATAGTAACATCATATTAAATACAAAAACGCAGGCATGCTATGATATTGTTTTGGCAGTCTTATAAATGTGAATATTTTTTCTAACAAAAACATGTTTTATCCAGCTGATTCTAATACATATTTATACCAAACGCAAAACGCTTTGTGCTAGATCAGTGTGCAATAAATTATTTCGAAAAATATTAGTCAAATCCAAAAAGATCGATCGATTCGTCATTGACATTTTGTATGATGTCTCTTGAGCAGAAAATAAATTTAACAAAAGAAGCAGGATTATAGGGCATAATGATTTCGAGAAATAATCAAGACTAAAATTAATAAAAAATTAAATTAGAGAGATTAAAATTAAAAATATAATTAACGAATTTATTGGCATGCTTTTGCATTATACTCAACAGTTTCTAAACTTTGTAAAGTAATAAAATCGCCGTCAGTGAAGCTAGCATTCACAATAATATATAATCACTTAGATAATGTCGAATTAAGTTTAACAAAAAATTATCAAAAATTATAAATCGCTAGCCGCTTTCAGTTGCTGTCCAATCTTTGGCATAAATTTTCGCCATCGTTTCTAAACTTCGTAGTCAATAAGAAAAAAAAAACCTATTTAAAAAAATTACACGCACGTAAACTTAAAACTATCAACATAAAGAATTCATAAGAGAAAAGAAAGAACTCGAAAACAAGACGAGGTAACAACTGGATACAGTAAAAAGAAAAAGCTAAGATGCAAAAAAATACTAGGACATGATATTTGAGTTTCTACATCTAGACAGTCCTCACTTGGATGCACCATAAGTTATTACATACGATTACGATCAAAATAATGACCATCTTGACTTGATAAATTTCAGTGAAAACTGGTTAGCCTCGTTATGTCAGCAAAAGCCAGAATCCTTATTTGGATCGCATCGTGTGTAACGCGAAAGAAATCTCTTGTCACCCTCACGAGTATTTCCTAATCAGTGTACAGTTTACATGATGGTCCATAGGATGTTTTTCAACTCTAGAGTATACATTTAAAACTGTGTTGCTTTTATAAAACCACAACCCACTAACAACCCTTCGCCAGGGAAGGCTAGATACTTTTTATTATGTAATATATTCAATCTTTTTTCTTCCAATGGAAAATAGCCTGGCTTTGCAGTGTAAGTACGTTATTACGTTGTCAAATTCCTCTTAATACATTGAGTTATCTAGAAGTTGTTTTTGTTATTTTAAACAACTCTCGGATCTTTTAACATATGGATCACAAGAATCATAAACTCACATCCCGAACTCGAGACTTTTCTCTCAATACAGTGGACTTATCGTCCACATATCACAGCCACTGTACGACACGGTACAATCACACGACATGGAGATACGACCAAACTTGTCTTCTTCAAAATTCTCAGAAGACATTCGAATGGTCTACACACTAAAGTCGTACGACTTAAAGTTCACTTTCGCTTAAGCATCGAGGAACGTGGTTTCAACTACGACTAACTAAATAAGCACACTTTCACAATCAAACAAAATACTGAATCTCTCGACTACAATTATTAACTTAACGTCTACAATGCAAGCTGGAGCAGTCTTATTACATTCTCTATTACTTAACTACGTAGGTGTTCAGTTTCATACTTAGAACTTCGTGATATAGTAACTACAAGTAAGTTCAATACATCGTGTTTTTTTTAAGTACTCGATGGTCCGAAATAACGTAAAAACTAACACTAAAAACTAATTACATGGGCCTAACTTGCACTGCAGATTTACTAGTTTAGTAGTACTAGTCTAGTAGATTTACTAGAAGATATGCTAAGGGCGAGAATCTACTTAGTGGAGTTCCCCGAGCTGCCGACTTTGTTTTTGAGCCAGTTGTTGGTGCGGGTCAGAATGTCAGGCTGTTCTGCTGAAGCCTGCCACGCTTCCAAATTCACCTTCTTGATTTCCTCGCACGGTACGATAGGATTGCTGCAACAACAAAACATATTAAGTCAATTATATTGAATGCAAATGCCATTTAATAAAGGCAAATCTATACTTATAATAAATCTGTAGAAGTGAAAATTCTGTACATTGAAAATATCAAAAAAATAAATGGCAGGGGGTGTTACTAGACCGACACCGAACCCAAAAATGTGATTAAAAAATTTTTTGTCTGTCTGTCTGTCTGTCTGTCTGTCTGTCTGTCTGTCTGTCTGTTTGTTCAGGCATCACGCAAAAACTACCGGTTCGATTACGATGAAACTTGGTATAATTATTCTTTAATATCCTGGGCACCACACTGGGTACTTTTTATCCCGAAAAAGTATATACAATAAAAAACAAACTTAATTTTGCGGTTCGATCCCTAGACCCGATTACTGTACCAACCGCAAATAATAAGTTTGTCGTAGGCTACGTTAGCCGCAGTGGAGTTCACTAAAGTTATGCTCTAAATGTAGTGCTGAAGGTTGAATTTGGCTTGCACCGTTCGCAGCACACGCGTGGCGCGCGGCCGCCACGGATCGCTACCGTATATAAGGATATTTTTTGAACTTTGATTTGAACGGACGTGTTGAGTGGCGAGCGTTCGTTCTTATTTTAACTGCTACTTGCAATTCTAAACCGTGTTTTTCAGTGCGACCTTTTTTATTTCTATTAGTTTTTAGAGTTATTTAGGTTTATTTTTATAAGTCGTAGGTATAGATTTTAATTTTAAAGTATAGGTAGTATATTTGATAGTGTACGTAGTGACCGTAGGTTATTTTATAATACTGTTAGGTAAGATTAGTCATTCGTATAGATATTAGTTTTTAGGGATTTTGCTTATTTATTGAGTTTAGTTATCATCAAAAATAGGTTTATTTAGGTAGGTAGGTATTTTATTTTCTGTTGAGTTTTTTTTTTTATTATGTAGGTACTTAGGTAAGGATATCATATAGGTACCCTCTTAATCGCCACTAATGAGACACAATTGGTTTTCTATTGTAATTAGCCACAAAGGGCCCGCGAGATAGATGGCATCCTGGGGAAGCACATACATTTTATCCTGTTAGCACGTTCCCGTGGGATAATTTCCGACATCCACGCGGGCGAAGCCGCGGGCAGAAGCTAGTGTCATAAATAAGAAGGAAAACCACTTTCAATAAAGTGATGATGAAATTATTTACAAATACACAACTGGAGCAGGAAGCGTTACAACGATGGCCTTTATCGTCTGTAATGATTCTGCGCCCATCTGTATCCTACTTTCCATCAGGAATTGAATCATTAAGACTAAAATGTCAATGTTGTCATCCACCACAAAAACCACAACCTTCAGTGACTGCCGTAAACAATGGTCAAGCATATTTTAGTTCGCAAATAATTTCATATCAAATAATATCACAGATCACATTTCACTTTACATTACGCCATGGCTCTTGAGCTAAATATATAGATGAAGGAATGCTACAAAGTACACTCAATTTATTTAAATAACATGGGAGACTTACAGCAAGTTACTTAGTTTAAGCATAAATCCTACAAAGATACGATAAATCTTCTTTCAAACTAATTAAGACTTGATTGTATTCTGTAACAGTACATTTTGAAACAGTGGTCTATGATACGTGTGTATAATGGACGTGCTTTGTATTTTGAACATATGTCAATTAAATGCTTATGTGGCGACCGTTTAGTATTGAGACCAGCTTCGTCGTACTTAAAATGAAGGTAATTATGATAAATATGCTGTGAAACAATGAAATGAAAGTCGAAGACATGTGATATCTAGATTTTTTTTTATACATCGTGGTTGATTATTAGCTCCTCTCGAAGAGAGAAAGCCTGTGTCCCAGCAGTGGGAACATTATAGGCTGATTATGTTATATATGCTGTCAAACTACAATTTACCTTTCAGAAGCTGGCTGGAACACATCCTTCTGTATTCTGTCGAAGGATGTGTTGTCACACAGCAGTCTCGCGACGGATGAACGTCTTATTTCAGCGAGCTGCCTCTTGGTAAATTTGCCAGACTCGTCCTGATGGCTGTAGAAGTACCTGTCGCCTGCCTTTGTGCGCCATAGTTGTTCCTCTGTGGGTAGGAAGAGAAAAACATTATTTTTAATTGATATACATAGGTGCATGTTTCTTAAAGATATTTAACTAAAAATTCTGCTGCTCTTGTAAGATTAGGAGCAATAATATAGATGAAATGATTTCACCGGTGTGATGAAACTGTGGTTGCCAATCTGAATAGTTTTCAACGCGCATTATCTCAAGAATTGGTATTTTTTATTTAGACAATCTTTATAATAATTAATTCCAAAGTCAATGCCTCCAGGTCATTGTATTCTCTATGTACTGTTTGATACTCACTAATAACGCAAATAGCCGTGGGTCCAAGCAGTGATCCGGGGACAGGTGTCTCCGCCATCAGGCCGATCACCAGGTCGATGTCACCAGGCTGCTCGTACAGTTTTGATAATTTCGCAACCATCTGTGAATAAAATAAAATTGTTTGTAAAATTCTTTATATCGTAATGAAAATGTAGGTTGGATGTTATTGAAATTGGCTTGCAGAAGCCTGGAGCAATATAAACATTACTGTCATGTTATGGCTCTAAGTCTTTCTCCAGTTCTTTTTGTGAGTTCTCCGAGTGCGATTTAATTTGATTTCTAACAAAGCCTAAAAGAATTTGAGCAAACAAAACTGCTTTTTCGGGAATTTCGAAAACATTTTTATGTGTCCGTAAGGACTACTTGCGCGTTTATGAGTTATCCTAAGTAACTCGGAGTTAACAGCTAATTTAGAGTTAACCAAATAATCCATCTTGCGGCCACCAAGAGTTAGAGGTAAACCTAGAGTTAAACTTTTAAATATTTAACCTACCGATGTAGGAGAATTCAATTTCGAAATAGACACATACCTCTTCCGGAATAACATCAGTAAGTTGTTGGAAGCCGGTAGCAGCAGGCAGACCACACAGAGTACGATACTGGGTGTATCCAGGCAGACCATGGTCACGACCACGCTGAATATCCACTGCCAGCACGTCAAGACCACCCAGCCATTGATTACGCAGCTGTTGAAGGAAATTAGATTTTAGCAATCGAGTGATAAATCATAAAATTAAACATTACGGATAGTTGATACTGGAAGTACTATTCATACTATAATGTAGGGTGAGAATCAAATCAATCTGCTGCTGTAGTTGACGCAACTGATGAATATGTATGATCAGCGCTAATTGTGTATCACACTTTCAATCACAATGTCAAGTCATTCCAAAGGATATTTCTAATCCAGTGCTTCATATGTTAGAAAATTTTGTCTGCTCAACAACGTAAATACTGCAATGATTGTTGTTGAACTCAAAATGTCATTATGAAAGTCAATGCTCCTGTTAGTGTGTTACGCTACCCCGCAGTTACAAATTGAAAGCGGAAACTGATTTAATTGCCATGTAAATATTTTAATTTGCATAAAGGAACTCGATAGAATAATTAGTGTCTACGCATCGAACGAACCACTGGACGTCACGAATGTAGTTCCGAATTCCTCCACGCGCCGCGCCTCGGTCATTCAAAAAAACTCGCTCGAATAACACGCATGTGACATACGTAGGAATATAAGGAAACCCTGTAATTCTTGATTATACGCCTTAATACTATCGAAGAGGATTTTCATTCATCTCCAAAACATATTTTGGACCTTCAACGCCGGATACAGTAAAAGAAATCGTTGCGACCAGCATAAATCGGACGCACGAGGCCATCAGCGAAGTCATCCACGGTACCAGCATAAAACGGTCAGGTCAATCATCATTCTTTATCCTTATCCCTTTTTTCTTATTCAGTGCTTCATTTGTGTTGATATTGTGTGAAATCCTAGTGTTTTATTCCCGTGAAATAGTTAAAAACTCGTAAAGATTTTCGTTTTGTCGCTACCCTCAACTTAAAAATATAAATCTTTTGCTAATTTCAAATTCAAACTAACTATTAACTTTAACTATTTTCCATTGTCTTCCACAATCTTTAAAATGTCTAAAACTCCATCAAAAGAAAGTCGTAGCAGTGGTGAGGATATATTTCGAGATTTAAATAAAAGAAGAGGTGTTGTTCGCGGTAAATTTCGACTATTCATGAAGTATGTAGACTCTGTGGAAATAATGCCTATTACTGAAATCATAAAAACAGAATTACAAACGCGTTTACAAAAGGCAGACTTATTGTTGCAGCAGTTTTCAGACATTCAGGATGAAATAGACTTAAAAATACCTGATAGTCAAATAGAAAAGGAATTGTCTGAGAGGGACTCCTTTGAAACCCACTATTATGCTTATGTGACTAAAGCTAAGTGTATTATTAACGTAGATAATGCTCAAAATTGTTCTAAGGTTTTTAGTAAAGTTCAATTACCTACAATTTCACTTCCTTCCTTTGACGGTTCTTATGATCATTGGTTGGAGTACCGCGATACTTACATATCTCTCGTCCATAACTCTAAAGAAATAGATAATGTGCAAAAATTCCATTATTTACGGTCTTCTCTTACTGGCAGTGCATTATTGGTTATTAAGTCATTAGAATTCTCTTCTGAGAATTACAACATAGCATGGGAGCTATTGGAAAACAGATTCAATAATAACCGTATACTTGTGCAAAACCATGTCAAGGCTTTATTTTCTATTACGTCACTTAATAAGGAATCATCCAATCAAATTCGTAAACTTATAGATACCGTTCTCAAAAACCTACGTTCCCTGAAAAACCTTGGCGAACCGACCGAGTCTTGGGACACATTGATTATTTACTTAATTACATCTAAACTTGATTCAGTTACCGAAAGAGAATGGGAGACTCATAAAAGTTCAATTATAAATGGTCATAATCAGTCAAATTCACGTACATCTCTTGATTATTTGATTACTTTTCTTAAAAATAGGGCTGACGTACTAGAAACTATTTATTTAGCACATAGTAGGTCTCCCACAGATAATAACGCAAAGAAACCATCGCAATCACAACAACAAAACAAATCACATAGTTACACATCATCACAAAATAAACAAAATAATAATAAAAGTTCTAAACGTCCTCGTATTTGCACTATGTGTCAAGCTAACCATCCGCTTTATTCTTGCGATTCATTCTTAAAATTAACTGTTAACGATAAAATTAAATTCATTAATGAAAAGAAGTTATGTTGTAATTGTTTACGTGCTAATCATTCGGTAGATGAGTGTTGGTTCGGTCCTTGTAAGCAATGCAACAAGAAACACAACAATTTAATTCATGATAAATGTGACGATAGTGTGAATGTATCCACATCGTCAGCTGTTGCTCTTAATTCACAGGCATCGTCGGAGGATACAAAGAGTGGTAAGTCTTCAAATACTACCACATTACATTCTGCATCTCACACAACACATCAAAGTACTACTCATTCATTATTAGAGACTGTACTGCTGTCTACAGCTTTAGTTGAGGTTGCAGATAAAAGCAATAATTATCACACTACCCGTGCTTTATTAGATAACGGAAGTCAGCATTGCTTTATTGCAGAATCTTTATGCAAACGACTTAATCTTAAATTAATACAGTCCACTGTGCAAGTCTCCGGAGTAGGTAACTCGGTGACTAATTCCACACAATCATGCGAAGTTAATTTGAGGTCTAAAACTACACAATATAGTGCACGCTTTAAATGTTTAGTTTTAAATCAAATAACAGCTCAGTTGCCATCTTTAGGTATAACATCACACATAAATATCCCTGATCATATACAGTTAGCAGATCCCAAATTTCATTCGCCATCAGGAATCGAATTATTAATTGGGGCAGATAAGTTCTGGGAACTATTAAACGACGGACTAATTCGACTAAGTAATGGTCCATATCTTCAGAATACTAAGTTGGGATGGGTAATATCTGGCTCATTGTTGAATAATAAAACTTCACGCAACAATCGAGTACAATGCAATTACTCACAATCATTAGACGCTCAACTTAGGAAATTCTGGGAGTTAGAAGAAATAGTTCCGCAAAATAAATTAACTAATGACGAGTCTTTATGTGAAAACTTGTTTATGCAAACTACGTACCGCGATAACACGGGTCGGTTTTTTGTGCGCATTCCATTAGCAGAGTCCAGTGACACACTAGGAGATACGTATACACTCGCGCTAAATCGCTTTCACGCACTTGAACGTAAATTAGATAAATCTACACCTGAATATAAAAATTTATATTGCAATTTTATGAATGAGTATTTGAGTTTAGGACACATGAGTCGAGTCAATCACTATCCATCACCAAATTATTTTCTGCCGCATCACGGTGTTTTAAGAGTTCATAGTAGTACTACCAAACTTAGGGTAGTTTTTGATGGAAGTGCGAAATCAACATCGGGCAAATCGCTTAACGAAATTCAGTATATTGGCCCTAGTTTACATAATGACGTTTTCTCAATTTTATTACGCTTTCGACAATTTAGATTTGTTGCATGCGCTGACGTCGAAAAAATGTATCGACAAATTAATATTCAACCAGATCAAAGAAATCTTCAGTTAATTCTATGGCGTGAAAATAAATCGGACGAACTAGGTGTGTACCAACTTAATACCGTGACATACGGTACCGCGTCCGCTCCTTATCTAAGTATTCGCTGCATCAAACAGCTGGCATCTGAGTGTAAGGATGACGTCATAAAGCAAGTAATAGACGAAGATCTGTTTGTAGATGACTTAATTACTGGTCATGATGATAAACAATGTTTATTAGACATTTGTACCAAAGTAAATGATGTTTTAAAATCTGGTTGCTTCCATTTACGTAAATGGTTGTTTAATTCGGACATTTCTACAGCAGATCAACCAAAGGAATTGACTTTAGGCGAAAGTTGTTTAACTAAAACTCTCGGTCTTGGTTGGTTGAATTATTCAGATTTATTATATTTTACTACGAAAATTGATCAAACCTCCACTCATGTGACTAAGCGGGTTATCTTGTCTGTTGTCTCACAGGTGTACGACCCATTAGGCTTGTTATCACCCTCAATTATAATTGCAAAAATACTTTTACAAAAATTATGGCTTTGTAAGTTAAGTTGGGACGATCCAGTACCTAACGAGATTTTGGTTATGTGGAAAAAATTTATTGACACGCTTCAACACTTACAAAACATAAAAATTCCTCGTCATGTCAGACAAGTAAACACAAAATACACAGATTTACATATTTTCACGGATGCATCACAGGATGCATATGGTGCATGCGCATACATAAGAACATACAACGACAATACACCAGTCACTGTTGGGCTGCTTTGTGCAAAGACCAAAGTCGCACCAATTAAACCAGTTACAATACCGCGACTTGAGCTGTGCGGAGCCTTGGTTGGTGCCAAGTTGTATCAAAAAATAATTCAGTCATGGAGATTAACTTTTGATAACATATATTTTTGGTCTGACTCCACGATAGTCATAAATTGGATTAAAATGTCACCTAACTTGTTAAAATCATTTGTCCAGAACAGAGTAGGGCAAATCAATGAATTGACTGGTGAGTTGCCGTGGTTACATGTTGCTGGTAAAAACAATCCGGCTGATCTTTTATCTCGCGGGCTCACGCTCGACGCGCTTCAAAATTCAGATATTTGGTGGCACGGGCCAGCATTTTTAACCGAAATTAACACCAATTTTAAACAAGATAATCACGATGAAATGATTAAACCGCACGATTTACCAGAAATGAAATCAAATTCTTTATTTACACAATCAACTTTTACTAGCATTTTTACCTTTGAACGATTTTCAAATTTTAATCGCATGAGACGTGCAGCCGCTTATTTGTTACGATTCATTCATAATGCACGAATCAAAGTCAAAACAGAACGTAGCACTGGTCCGATTACGTCTGATGAGTTAAATAAATCAACTTTAGTTCTCGTACGCTTAGCACAACAAACTTCACTTCCAGACATTTATACTGCAGTCACAAAAAACATACCTGTTAAGTCGATGAGAAACATATCTAGTCTTGATGTGTTCCTGGATTCTGATCGCGTTATAAGAGTAGGAGGTAGACTAGTAAATTCACACACCTTTTCCTATAGTAAAAAACATCCTGTATTATTATGTTCGAAACATACTTTCACGCGACTTCTTTTTCAATTTGAACATAAACGTCTACTCCATGCTGGTCCACAATTGCTCTTGGCTACTATCAGAGAAAGTTGGTGGCCACTCAAGGGCCGTGATTTAGCCAAGCAGACAGTACATAAGTGCATTACATGTACCCGCCAGAAAGGGAAGGCACTGTCAGTAAAGATGGGTAACTTGCCTCCTGAAAGATTGGAACCGGGTTATCCTTTCATGCGCTGCGGTGTAGATTATGCGGGACCTATGTTCATATTGAATCGCAAAGGAAGGGGTTCAAAACTTGAAAAATGTTATGTTTGCCTATTCATATGCTTTACTACTCGTGCGATACACTTAGAATTAGTCACAAGTTTAAGTTCTGAAGCGTACTTATTGACTTTGAGAAGGTTTTTATCTCGTCGTGGAAAACCCGCACAAATATTTTCCGACAACGGAAAAACGTTTGTAGGCGCACTAAAGGAATTCTCTAATTTTTTAAATACTAGTGAAAACGATATTTTAAATTTCGCTGCAGACGAAAATATTAAGTTTAGCTTTATTCCTCCGTACTCACCACATTTTGGGGGTTTGTGGGAGGCAGGGGTCAAATCCTTTAAATATCATCTCCGGCGTGTAGGAAACGTAAACCTCACGTATGAGGAATTTTCCACCTTATTAACACAAATAGAAGCTCTCCTAAACTCCAGACCTATGTATCCCATGTCTTCAAACCCAAACGACCTACTCCCTCTTACACCAGCCCATTTCCTGATTGGCCGGCCGCTCGTTGCACCTACCTACGAAGACATCACAGCTGCAAATACATCACGCTTGGTCCGCTACGAGCGCATCGAACAGATGAGGCAGAACTTCTGGAAACGCTGGTCGCAGGAGTACGTTTCGGAGCTGCAGACAAGAAGTAAATGGCAGTCCAACACCGACACAATAGCACCCAATACCTTGGTGCTCATTAAAGAAGACAACCTGCCACCTTTAAAATGGCGTCTTGGACGAGTCATAAGCACTTCACCTGGGAAGGATGGACTAGCACGTGTAGCTGACATTAAAACAGCTAACGGAGTGATACGAAGATCATACCCCAGATTATGTCCGCTGCTAAAGGAGGAAGAACCCTAATCTCTCTCTACTTCTTCGTTGGAGGTTGTTACTCCAAGGCGGGCGGCATGTCTACGCATCGAACGAACCACTGGACGTCACGAATGTAGTTCCGAATTCCTCCACGCGCCGCGCCTCGGTCATTCAAAAAAACTCGCTCGAATAACACGCATGTGACATACGTAGGAATATAAGGAAACCCTGTAATTCTTGATTATACGCCTTAATACTATCGAAGAGGATTTTCATTCATCTCCAAAACAATTAGATATAGCTAATGAAGTTAAAATGCAGAGAGCGATACTAAGCATAAACAATATGCATTAATATGCAATTATTATTGGTTCTATTGACTTTGCTAATATGTTTACATAATTAATTCGTGCTGATAATCTAACGCAAATGGCACGTTATTGATGATAAGGCTAATAATAGACATGTATACTTCTAAATCAATATTAAATCCGGTTTAATAATTTCATTACGGACGCTTTTAACGTTCTGCATCGTTCTAGCATGCATAATTTCAACATGAATAATGTACCAATATTTTGTTACCACATTATTTTGATTTAAAAGAGTGTCTGTGGATTTTCTTGTCTGTTCTTCTTCATAGGTACCTGCTACGCTTTGGAATAGGCAACTAGCTTCATCTTTCTGACTGACCGACCCCTTGATAATTTAAAAGTGCCTGTAATTGGTTTGTTTGAAATTAACGGTTTGGGTTGAATTTTCAAGAAGTCACCTTAACACGCAATTTATTATCTGCAGTCATTGTCAATGTTACAAAGTATTGCTAGGTCATTCAGTACATAGACAAACAAAGCGATATGTTCAGGTGGTTAAGTTAATACAAAAGAATCAATTAGTGTTAATGAGTTACCACAGAATAAATTGAACAAAATGTTTAGTTGTGTTTAGAAGTCTTATAGGACACTTTGTCGCCATTCAAAAGTGCTTAAAGAAGCCATCTTTGCCCTTAAATTAGTAGACTAGAAAAATAGAAGAGAAAATCGGAATGCAGCAGGTGTTTTAGATTGTTACACCAACCGTGAATTATAAAAATATGTTTTTTTTTTTTTAAGATGACGATCGCTGGCTGTGTAGGTACTTGAAGTTTGAGTTGAGAAAATCTGGGTTTTTTTTTTGACATCGATACAGTTCACTTCGGTGAAGTATCAAAAAAATAAAAATTCATTTTATAAATTTATATTTACCTAAGATCGTTGACTAAAAAAGAAATAATCATTTATTTATGTTTTGTCACGTTTAGATTCATTACCTCCATCACGCCTGCAGAGTTTCGCTAGCTAGTTAAATTTGACCCCATACATATATATCGTGCCATAATGAGAACAGATATACTTAATTTGATTTGTATCTGGATATAGAATCAGCACGATTATAACACTGCTCAACCCTTTCATTATCAATGTTATAAGTATGCTCATCAGCCATCACATCACATGATGTAAATATATATATGTGTCTGCGTTTATGCAGTGCTATACTTTATTTACTTAAGGCAAACACGTTCAATGTGACATTCAACCATTGTTCAAGGCGAGAACAAACGTTGGATGAAAATTCATAACATATAACTCTTCGCTTTGTTATTTTTCTCAGCTACACTTGAGCATACCTACTCGGGAAGTCATTTGAAATTCATTTCCAAATATTATATTGGATTATTGTTTTTATATGCGAGTGCTGTTAGAAACCATATATTATTTTAACATTCGAATATATAAAAAATGCTTTATGCTATACACACCCTACGTACATAACTACTTTGCCAATAGACTATGGTATCTTATCAAGGTGAAGCGCCTGCAACGGTTAGGAAGAGTAAATATTTTGATCACTCAGATCGTTAGGTACGAGTTTTGTTAGCATACCTGTGCGAATTGTATAGGTATAAGTACTTCATTTATCAACGTTACCATATTACACGTACCTTTTGGACTCCTTACTGGAAATTCCAGTCAACAAGATCTACCTACAAACATTGACATTTCGACATTTATATGTTATTTGACATTGACTCATACTTATAATATCTTCAGCCTACCGACTAAAGTCTGCTAACGTCACTACTACGTACTTGAAACCTTCCGACATTTAAGTATAAACATTTTCATTCAAAGATTAATCTGATAAGAAAGATCTGTTCGTCATTCATTCATCATCCGGGACACTGCTATCTTGTACTGAAATTCGACTGACTTTTGTCTTATTGACGTTGGGTTTCACCTCAAAGTTTTTCTTCTAACTACACTCTCTACATTTTAGTATTTCCTTTTCCTCTGCTATAAAAGAAATCTCAAACAAAAACTTACATCATCATCATAGTTGAAGTCCAATCCCTGGCTCTTCTGGCTGATCATTCCTCTCAATATCTTTTCCAATCCTCCCTTCTGTGATACCAGCTCAGGTTTGAAGTAGTTGTCCATGAGACGGTGTGACGCCAGTTTTTTGTTCTCATCAACCAGCTCGATGTCTTGGTCCAAGAGACTGTTGACGAAGTGGAAGCCGGCTGTGGCGAAGGAGTTCGTGATGGTGGGGTCAACGTCTGGGTTGTACCCAATGTCGTAGCTCTCATACAGCTCATTGAATGCCTTTCCTGAGAAAATAACAATTAAAATTAATTAACAACGGTTGTCGAAACACGGATTGTTGTAAATGTGACTTCAAATGAATTTGTTTAACATATTTTTTCATTATTAATATTTTATATTAATATAATGAGTATTGTGCCTATAAATCAAAGCCATCGTTGTGTTGCTACTTGCAACAACATAAAAGATTTATGGAAAAACATGTTTCATGGCTACAATGCATTTTGTTAGTTGGTTACTAGCTTTTACATAATCAAATGTTTTATTTTCTAACAAAGTAGTTTTTACTGCTTGCTATTTTTTATAGAAAAAAAAAATCATTTGTGTCTATGGCCATATTTCTTACGTTTTTTTTTTTTTAATAGGTAATCTTTATTACCTCATATGAAAGTGGTTAAAAATTTAAGTGGTTTTCTTTCTTTCCAAATTGTGTGTAGACATTTGTAGAAAAAATAGCAATGAAAACTTAAGCAATAAGATTAACAAAGGAGAAAAAAGGCTAAAGCAATAAAAAAAAATGTTTAGATAATGTTAGAAAAATCCTTACCAGTCAATGCAGGTAGCCAGGTCTTGTAGGTGATATGCTGAATTTCAGCGATGATAATCCTTCTTGCTTCGTGGTACAGTCTATCGGAATTCCAGCCAGGGTTGAGGGTAGCCAAGGAGCGAGCGATGCGGTTGTGTTCTCTCACCCAAATAGAGTACATACTGGCCAACCACGGGTGGGTATTGGCACGGGCATCACCTGGAGACAAAAAGAAACATGCAATCAGTAATTTGGTAGAGGCTTGGAAAATTTAAAAAGACAGGCAGTCATGTGAGGATAGAATAGAATATTCTAGTCATGAGTCGAAATAACCTGAAAACTACGTAGTTTATTTTGTTTGACATGTCATACACGAAAAAAAAAAATTATTAATTGCTCTAAAAAAATTATAATTGTTTGAATAAAAATTATATTGTATTTTATTCTAGTTATTTTTAATTCATGTAGAATCGGAAAAGTATAATTTTTTTGAAAGGCGTGATCATGACACTTTCAAAATTCAAGGTTATATTAATCATACCTACAGTGCAACCTTACTAACTTAACCTACCCAACGTACCTCAATATAACGAATTCTTCGTAATCCCCTTGAATTGTTATAAGAGTTAATGTAAAATATAAGTACCTTTACATTGCGAAGATTTTTTGCGAACAACATCTTTAAAGCGAATTTTCAACTATCAAAAAAGAAGTGTAAACCTCTAATTAACGAATTTTGTCAACCCAAAACCTTTATATAACGTTCCCAATAGTACGTGATTCAGTCGCGACAGGTTTCGACACGTTTTTACCTTACAAATTTTTGACCAACCTAACCTCAGTTTAACGAATTACTTGTTAAAACGAATATTTACTTGTTGTTATTATTATTACTTATTTCCGATTTGTTATATCGAGGTTGCACTGTATCATTCGAAACGAAACGTCATGTAAAGGGAATAAAACAATAAGTAATCAACACTGTTTTACTTTTAAATTTAATTCCTTGTTCAAAAATCAAATCCCCGACGCGTGTTGTCGTAAAAAATTATGAAAATAATCACTACATGATATAATATTTTGATCTTGATGCATGAGACTTTTTGGTACGACTTTTGGTCATTGTCTTTTCATCCAACCCGTTCAACGATTTTAGCGTGAAAGCGTGACAAACAAACAAACTGAACTTTCGCATTTATAATATTATGTTAAGGGCCTGTAATACCTCAGATTGCGAAAATTGTCTTAGCATTAATGACTCTAGTTTCAACAATACTGCAGTATTCTCTTTGAAATTAATATACAATAAAGACGAGGACTGCTGCGAGGTGTCGTCTGTTTCGAAAACACGATTGCATACAATTTTCTCGATACAAATAAATCTCAAAGTTACCTCTAAACCGTACAATAAAAGAAGAATTATCAATGAAAATGTTCAAATTAGGTCATGAAACTTTGCAGGCTAATCGATCCATGCATAAAGCAAGTGTCATCTGTTCGTTTTTATTTTTTAATCGTTATATGTAACGTAAAAAGATGAGATTGGAAATATCAAGCTTTTTGACCACTCACACCTTGAACCGCTCTGCCGCCCGGCCCCCGACAGGACCCCGATTCAGTACTTGTCAGTACCGCTTCGGCTATCGGACGGGGAACCTGCGTCACTTCGCTTGCGCTCAAAAGACCCGATTGACAACGTTTTATGTTCTTAAGAAATTATATGATAATGTAAAATTAAATTTAGATGTAAAAATAAGGCACCCGTATTTTTATTTTATCCAAATTTTGTAGTTTTAATTTATAAAATCATCTTTGAAATGGTTCAAAATCGTAATCTCACGTCAATGTCAAAATATTGTCAAAAATTTAGGCAGGTAAGCGTACCTATTTTAGATAATTCCCAAATTTTTATGGTGTTTTCAATATATTCAGCAAAACTTTTTTTATAAATAATTTTATTTGAGATAGAAAGAAAGAAAAAAGTTTATTTGGACATAGTTCGTGAAACACAAAATACAAAATTAATAAAATAAAAAATAATGTTTCAGACAACAATAGTGTGTGCCTCACGGCTGCGCCAAAAAGGTTCATTTCAGCATTAGGTAATGCCAGACAGATGCTGTCTGACGCTGCTTTTCTAATGAACCTTTAGGGAAAAGTGACGGGGAGTACGCACAGTTTATACATACCTAATACATACTTATAAATAAATAAATAAACTAGTAATCACGTACATGTCATTACAAATACAAAAAAAAAACCAAAACCAAAACAACCAAGTCTCAGCAAAACCTGTTTTTCTCGATCAATCTACATAGGTTTGTGGTAATGGAAATATATTTCAATTACCACAAATGTCTCTGTCAAATACAGGTGGATTTTTGAAAGGATTTTTGAGAAATCACAATACAGCGGACAGAGCTCCGGCGGGATCTAATAGCGACATAGAGAGTGCGATTGTCGCAACCCAGTGCTGGGCACGCCACAATTGCTGCGATAAGTCCCCTCTTTGAGGAGTGGCTGGAGAGGCGCCACGGTACCCTCACCTTCAGCCTGACGCAGGTCCTCACCGGACACGTTTGTTTCGGGCGGTTCCTGTTCAGGATAAGGCGGGAGGAAACCCTGGCGTTTCCTCCCGTGTCACCACTGTGTGGATCGCCTGGAGGACACGGTGGGAGCATACGGTGGAGGGCTAGTGGCCAGTAATCATAAAAATTATAACAACATTAAAAAAATCGTAACTTGAAATCTTCCACCTGCACTGCTCGCCGACATAAGGCTCTCGCTCTTTCCTTCAATTCGCCTTCTCTTTGTACGTTATTTGTTTTAATTACCTGTCTGAAATAAAAGTTTTTCTATTCTATTACATTGACGCGATGTTATGATCCGTGACCCCGGCAAATGACCCCTGCGCTACAGTTCTTTATGTCAGGTTGCTCTAAGATGCTATTTTAGAAAATCTAGTATATCTATACTTATAATAAATCTGTAGAAGTGAAAATTGTGTACATTGAAAATATCAAAAAAATGGCAGGGGGTGTTACTAGACCGACACCGAACCCAAAAATGTGATTAAAAAAATTTTTGTCTGTCTGTCTGTTTGTTCAGGCATCACGCAAAAACTACCGGTTCGATTACGATGAAACTTGGTATAATTAATCTTTAATATCCTTGGCACCACATTGGGTACTATTTATGCCGGAAAAGTATCTTCTAAATAATATAAAACTCAAAGGTGACTGACTGACATAGTGATCTATCAACGCACAGCCCAAACCACTGGAGGGATCGGGCTGAAATTTGGCATGCAGGTAGATGTTATGACGTAGGCATCCGCTAAGAAAGGATTTTGATAAATTCTACCCCCAAGGGGATAAAATAGGGGATGAAAGTTTGTATGAAAAATCTTATTCCTTGAGTTAATAAACTTGAAACTTGGCACGAATACTTATCTAAATAAATTATGAAGATTGTCAGTTATTTTTTCTTCTAAACTACCCCCTAATAAGGGATTGGGGGGTTTCAAAGTTTGTATGGAAGAATTTTAGCGCGCAGTCCGGTTGACTCGAAACTCAGTATTTATACCTAATATTGAAAGTAAAGAATAATGTGTATTAGGGTTTTTTGAAAATCTACCCCTGACGGGCTGAAATGGGGTAGTCAATTTTTCAGGGGAGGATTTTACTGCATGGCTTGATTAACTCGAAAATTAGTATAAATAATCTTTGAGTCAAGTTATGAATACACCCAAACGATTTTTTTTAAATTCCACCCCTGTGGGGGTGAAAAGCGGGGATACAGTTTATATAAAAATCTTCTTCATTTAGTTAATAAACTTGAAATTTGCCTAAGTAAGTAATAAAGTTTATCATTATATGTTTTTTAAAACTACCCCTCAAAGGGGGATATAGGGGTGTTAAGTTTATGTCGAAGAAATTGAATGCGCGGTCTGAGTAACTCGAAACTCAGTAAGTATTGATACTTTTGACAGAAAATAATTAATAATAAATATGTAAAGTTGTCGAAAATTGTCCAATAATATTAGAGAACAATGTCGGGGAAATTACGTCCCCTTCTCTCACCCCTTTACATGGATATGTTTAGTTCAATGCAGCGTCTCCAAAAACAGACCAGGTCTCGATAGAGTCAAAAGTCCTACTTGTAGAAGTACATGTCTATTTGACAACCAATTTGAGAGTTGTTACAACTCTATATTAGATCTCATCATCGCGCGTTCGTATTTAACAAGATAGACGATGATTTCCGAAGCGCCTATTTTTAGTTGGAAATCAGAAGGCCAATTCTCGTACATAATTAAAAACGTTCAAAATCTAGTCGCAATCTCACCTCAGCGACAATCAATTGAAAATACTTGTCAAAAATGTATGGAAATTTGAGGTATTTTTGGCAGACTGAGACTGAGATCTGAGCGTTCTTAAAATTACGAGAATTGCCCCTCTGTACGTAGGTTACCACGGTAAATTAGCTAAATTGTTTATTGGTACATTATAAATTGACAATTTGCTAGCTAATTTATAATGTACTAATAATTTAACTTTCAATATATTTCCTTTTTATTCTATACAGAAGACATCGATTTCGCATAATAATATAATCATAATTTAACCAATTATTACCAAGCCTACGTCCATCAACAGTTTAGTTCACCCTAACTAAATCAGTTTGACAGTGCGAGCGGGTTAGAGTGATACATGGCGCGGGGAAGTGGGGGCAAAATATGAATTTCAACTGAGGTATTACAAGCCCTTAAGATTTTTTATAAACAGATTTTTGTGAGTCATTTGTTTCCCGTAAGTAATCAATATTTACCTAACTATTGAGTTGACCCACTTTGGGTCTTATTACGTATTTTCTTCTATACTTATAATAAATCTGTAGAAGTGAAAATTCTGTACATTGAAAATATCAAAAAAATAAATGGCAGGGGGTGTTACTAGACCGACACCGAACCCAAAAATGTGATTAAAAAAATTTTTGTCTGTCTGTCTGTCGGTCTGTCTGTCTGTCTGTCTGTCTGTCTGTTTGTTCAGGCATCACGCAAAAACTACCGGTTCGATTACGATGAAACTTGGTATAATTATTCTTTAATATCCTGGGCACCACACTGGGTACTTTTTATCCCGGAAAAGTATATACAATAAAAAACAAACTTAATTTTGCAGTTCGATCCCTAGATCCGATTACTGTACCAACCGCAAATAATAAGTTTGTCGTAGGTTAGGTCACACGCAGTGGAGTTCATTTTTATTCCTTTTACTTTTTAGAGTTATTTAGGTTTACTTTTACGAGTATATAAGCCGTAGGTATAGATTTTAATTTTAAAGTATAGGTAGTATATTTGATAGTGTACGTAGTGACCGTAGGTTATTTTATAATACTGTTAGGTAGGATAGTCATTCGTATAGATATTAGTTTTTAGAGATTTTGCTTATTTATTGAGTTTAGATTGAGGGGCCCGTGGCTAAATAATAACAGCCGCACAGGTCGATCGGTCAGGTTAAGCTACGCTTGCCGCGGTCGGTCTGTGGATGGGTGACCATCTTTACATACCGAGACACCTCCGTGCCTCGGAAAGCACGTTAAGCCGTTGGTCCCGGCTGTCATTCGTGGATCTTTGACAGTCGTTACGGATTGTCAGAAGCCCGAAAGTCTGACAACCAGTCGTACCAAGGGTATCGTATTACCCAATAACTGGGTCGTGGAGGTCAGATAGGCAGTCGCTCCATGTAAAATACTGGTATTCAGCTGCATCCGGTTAGACTGGAAGCCGGCCCTGAACATAGTTGGGAAAAGGCTAGGCAGATGATGATTGAGTTTAGATTCTAACCTAAGATACGGCCTATTATTCTGGGGCAATAGTGTTGATAAAGAACGCGCGTTCATTGCACAGAAACGATGTGTCAGGGCAATTTTCAACCTACAAAAAACTGAATCCTGTGAACCATTTTTTAGAAAGATGAACGTACTAACATTACCGTGTCTATATATTTTTGAGGTCGCAGTTTTTTTTAAAAACAACATTGACCTATTTAAATATCGAACGCGTATACGGCATCAAGACAAGCTAGACACAGTGCCTAGTAAGACGGATTTCCTGCACAAAAGTGTTTTCTGCTCGGCGCCGCGTATTTTCAATAACATTCCAAGGCCGATAAGAGCAATTACTGAAATAAAATCATTCAAAAAGAATCTCCATGAACTGTTAGTGAACAAATGTTATTACTCTGTGAAAGACTTCTATGCCGACAAATCACTGTTAGAATACAGTCTGCCTAGGACATGATGCGCTTTTGTATAGATACATGATACGTCTTAATTTTACATGATGAAGAACTCTGAAAAGCATGACGAAGAAGAGAGTCCTTTCATTTACGAACTGTTTATTTATTGAAATTTGTTACAAATAATTAATGGTCTAAAACTTTTAATGTAATTTGAAATTTGTATTATAAAGCAATTTGTTATAAGTAATATTATTGTTGACATGCATGTAAACTCATTTTATGTACCTACATTTTATTGTACGCCCTAAGGGCAGGACATAGCTGTTCGCAAAACACTAAACTAACACCAGCTGTATTATGTACACTATCCTATGATCCACAATAAAGACGAATTGAATTGAATTGAATTGAATTAGATTAGTTATCGTCATAAATAGGTTTATTTAGGTAGGTAGGTATTTTATTTTCTGTTATTGAGTTTATTTATTTTTTTAATTAGGTAGGTACTTAGGTAAAGATATCATATAGGTACCCTCTTAATCACCATTAATGAGACACAATTGGTTTTCTATTGTAATTAGCCACAAAGGGCCCGCGAGATAGATGGCATCCTGGTGCACATACATTTTATCCTGTTAGCACGTTCCCGTGGGATAATTTCCGACATCCACGCGGGCGAAGCCGCGGGCAGAAGCTAGTAAAATAATAAATCATATCCATATCTGTATAAAAAATTCATGAATGTTCTAGAAAGAGGTGAACAGGTTAGAGTTGTTTTTGCAATGACGCATTTGATGAATAATTAAATAACAAGTTCAAGTCATGCCTTAGCGATACGACAAAACTAAAATTAAGAATCTATTTTAATCAGCTAGAGAGGTCAATGAAACTAAAATCGAAAGTAGGTATGGTACTATCTTCGTGCACGATCAATGGAAAGAATTCGATCAATGTGACATCTTGGATTCTCAATGGGGAACGCGCCCTTGAATGACAGACTTTGATAAATTGATTCTGAAACTAGGTTATTGTATCTACTGTGTACAATTGCATAAAGTAATGAACCCATTAATTAAGACAATTGGAGTCTTGGTTATAGATGTCAGAAAATGCTTCATCAAAATGATTGGATGTGTTTAAAATGACATGAGGTTGTTAGTATGTTTTTACTCTTGATCCTTTTCTTTAAATGGATTTACAATTTCCATCTTATTCAAAACTAGTTTTTAAAAAAAATTAAATAATCATTTATTGAAAGGGAGAGCCGATCTTAACTGTAATGTTTCATACTTATAATTAGGAAAAACGAAAATTTTATCAGCCTAGGGTAATTTAGGAACAGTCACATCATTTATTTCAGGAAGTTATTCCCATATTAAGCACTAAAAATGACATAGAACAAACACAACAAATACAATACAAACATTACACATTAAAAACATTGCACTAAAAATAAATAAGTTAGTTGAAAAAAAAAGTAAAATAAAATTATAACTTTTGCCTGCGGTTTCGCCCGTGTCGATGTCGGAAAATATCCCACGAAAACGTACTATCGGGATTACAAGTGTCCTATGTGTTAATACAGGTTATAAAATGTCTGTGAGCCAAATTTCATCCAAATCCGATCAGCAGTTTTTGCGTAATTGAGTAACAAACATACAAACTGAACATTCCAATCAATCTAGAAAACAACATATTATGTGGGTTAATTCCACCACATCTTAATGTGGTGGAATTTACCCACAAATGTTTTTTTCTAGATTTTATCTTATCTAATAATGACACAATCATTAAAGGAACTGTTATCTAAATAACATAATCTCTTTATCTACCCTGTTATCAGTGTCATTCTATTGCTACATGGCACTGATAAAGTTTGTAAATAATGGTTTAATATCTAGATCTCAGTTTTATTTGAACTGCATTTTAATGTTTGCAATTTCTAAGTATATGTATCTAAGAATATTATCACCTGAACGCTAAAGTGTGTGCATTTAACTTATTAGGAACTGTAATATGTAGTTAAAAACTTTGTTGGCTTGTCAATATGCGACTTATCTATCTATCTTATCTATCAATCTTATCTATCTACCTACAGTGTTAGTCAAAATATTTTTACATCTTTTTCAACACACGACTTTTTTTCAATATTTACACTCCATATCGCAAACGATGAACCATGACGAGACTCAAAGTCAACAACATCACTGTGCCAAATAAAACTGCTTGGCAACTACTTCTAGAATATTATTTTAGTATTATTAATGGGAACTAATTTTTTGAGCTGTTATTTAAATATTCGAAATGTTATTATGATCAGTTGAAAAACATATTGGCCCAGATTCCCTTGTTCACAAACTAAACTAAATTTAAGTTCTGTGCATCTTTTTCTTTCTATTTTATTAAGAAAAGGACAGAAGATAAAATATTAGTTTACTCCTGTCAAATTAAGATACTCCATAGACAGATTAGACGTGATTAAAAACATGGCTGCTAAAAATACGTCAATTTACGTCAGGCATTGACTAGTTTGACAGGACTAAACAAATATTTATCTTCTGTCCTTTTCTAAATTAAATAGAAAGAAAAAGATGCATTGAACTTAAATTTAGTTTAGTTTGTGAACAAGGGAATCGGCGCCATTGAGCAGTTATTTAATTTAGTGGCGGTTGATTAATTATTGCGACAGTAAAACATGGACAGTAATAATAAATCAATTAGTCGGTTATTTTGTCATACAATGTCAATTTTTACATCGAAACAGAACAGCTAGGTTAGGTTAGAACTGTGACCACACAACGCACGAGCCGAGCGAGCGAAGCGAGCCGTGCCGCGGCAGCGGCCGGCGAGTGCCAGAAACATATTTTTGAATACAAAACCAAAAATTTTAAATATATGCTTTAAATTTTACCGCCCATTTAATTATTTTCCTGCTCAATTATATGTATATTCACTGATCCATTTCATTATTTTTTATTACTCATTTAAACGTGCCATTTATAATTTTTAACTTACCAAAACCGCTATTTACAACTGCCTCTTTAAATCAGTGCCATTATTAATCGCCTGTGATGTTCCACTGCAGGACAAAAGCCTCCCTAATCTCTTTTCACTTCTCTCTATTTTATTCTGCTAAGGACCAGCCCCAGCAGTCTCGACATTCCTAGCGATCGCTTTACGACCGAATTCAGTCGCAAAGTCCCGAATTGACACGTGAAATGTATGGAGTGACAGGACTTTGCGACCTAATTCGGTCGTAAAGCGATCGCTATGAATGCCGAGACTGCTGGGGCTGTTCTTGTTAAAGAAGTCCAGCTCATCCCGCCATTTCCATCTGGGCTTACCGTGATGTCGCTTGCCAATGAGAGGGACCCATTGGGTCGTGAGTTTGGCCCATTAGTCGGTAGTCCGATAGTCAGACTCGTGGCTTTACAATGATAAATATATTTTTTAGATGAACTTACCCGCATTAAAGCAAATAGCAGAGCTGCTATCCACAAGGCATTTCTCAGAAGGATTGGCAGCCAAAGGCAGGTGCTCCTCCTCCTCAACGGTGGAAGTCTTCAGTAGACCTCCCGTTCTCTCGCGCAAGGCTGCAGCATCCCAGCTGTTTGCACCGTAGATGTTGGAGCCATCCAGGAAATGAGTAGCTTGGTTCATCTGAGAGGAAAGAAAAACATACTTTGTAGCTACAGTCTGATTGTGAAAGATTTCGTGGTAATTGCCAACGACTTCAGCGTAAATACCAACGTCATTAGTTTTAATTAGGGATAATTTTATTGCTTTAGTCTATGGTTGATATGAAACCTTGTGGTTTATTGATGTAAATATATGCAGTGACCACTGGTTATAAGTGGTTCGGAGATCTTATTTATTAGAAATGTTTATCTTATTAGGTACTTAATGCAATTAATCTATACTAATAATGAAGCTGAAGAGTTTGTTTATTTGAACGCGCCGCTAATCTTTGGAACTACCGTCAGATTTAAAAAAATATTTTTGCATTCGATAGCCTAATTCTTGAGGAAGGCTATATGCTATTTAACATCACGTAAAAGGAGCTGAGCAAAAACAAAATAAGTTAGAAAGAACGCTAAGCGTGCTGGCAGGCGATGCAGTACGACAGGCAACCAGAAGTTGCGGACAGAAGCTAGTTACGATATGACACCTTGTGGTTTATTGATGTAATTTTTGAGTTGTAAGTGATGTAAGTTTTGAGTTGGGCTGCACGATTTCTGACAAATGCGTGCACTGACTGGACAGGTCCTCTCAATCTGTGTGGTTCTTTCCTCAAAAGACCATCTCAGACATCGACCTACATGGTCTTCATATGATCTGACCAAGATTATGTCTGGACTTTAAAAGAGACTGTGACGACTGAGTTTGTTTCGGCCTTTCTTCTCAGACTAGTCAGATAGGAAACGCCGACCTCATCTAGTTTTAAAATATGATTGACGTGTAAAAGTGTTCGTACAAACCTACTTACAAAATACAATCATTTAACTATATGCAGTGACCACTAGTTATAAGTAGTTCCAGAGATCTTATTTACGAGAAATCTTTATCTAACTAGGTAATGCTATTAATAATTAATAAAGTTAGGAGATAGCCATGTAGGTATTATGAATTTATGACTAGTACCTATGAATTAGATACGGATGTAAAAAATACCATGTGTGAAAATACCATTTTGTATGACGAGTGTGTGTAAAAATGTTGAAGAAAACAATATATTTTATCCATATTTAGGAAAATCAACTGACGTAGCGATAATTAGGTACCAACCGGTCTAGTGAAGGTCAAGATTACCAGAATCTAATAAAGTCATGGTTATTTTAGTTAACATAGGTAGGTAACTATTATAGGTACAAACCAAAAACATTGAACAACAGCTATAAAACCGGCCCAGAGTTAAGTAACATCCGGAAAATGAAAATAAGTGCACGTAAAAATGTTTACAATTGGATACGTCGTACAAATATACTGTCTTTCTGACAAAACAATGCGTTCACACTTTCTTTGGTCAGATTTTTCCATAAGAATTCGATAATAACGATAATTTGACAGCAGGGTTGGCGCAGTGGTTAAGCGATTGACTGCTGCGCTGCGTGTCGCTGGTTCGATGCCCGCACGGAACAAATATTTGTATGGCCTACAAGTAGTTGTTCCGGGTCTGGCTGTTTGTGTATGTGAGTTTAAATGTTTGTAAACGCACCCACAAGATAGGAGAAATTCCTAGTGTGGGGCAACGTTAAAAAAAAAAAAAAATAAGAGATTTCTTCAAGAATTTCTGAAAGACCTTTCATTACATAGGCATTTGTAAATAGAAAAGCCTATTACATATTAGGTTCCTACCCACTATATGTTAAAGTTTTTCACAGAAAACGGAACTAAGTTTCAAGTGATTAAAACTACCCTTATATTTCACTCATCAATTCATCATTCACGAATATATGGCTGCAAATCGCATAAATTAAAGATAAAAGTAGGTAGGTAATAAAGAAAAAAAAGTATTTTGCAATGTTTACAATAACAAAAACAGTCAATTTGAATAATAATTAGGTAAATGCATAGACTGTTTATTGTTTCATGTAGTTCAACGCAATCATCAGGAAAACAGCATTTAATTATTTTATCAGGGTCGCATTGCAAGGCAAACGAACTGCAATGAATCAATCAAGTTCGTCAATCATAATAACATCCAGCCATTGTATTGTATGGGTCTTACAAAAACATGTTTTTGTCCGGGTAGCATCGTCAGTCCTTATCAATTGCATGTTTGTGAACTACTCCGGATATCTCTAATAATGACTTAAGTGACGTTTGCACTCCTACAGGGAAATTATGTAACATAATGGCTTTGTGGTTCAGAATGTCATGGCGTTTCGATAAGGAGGCGAGCGTAAAGTCTATTCTAATGCTTGTTTCTAATTGATGTTATTTCCACTTAGACTGATATCAGCTGTATGTAGGTGTAAATTAAGTAAACTTGATTTCAGAATTACTAAAACTATACGTCATAAAAATGTTACTGATATTCTTGTTGTTGTTTATTTGTTTACAGGTTTGGAAACTAAATCCCGAAGGCAGTTTATCTGGTTCACGCACCCTAATTGCGTTATACACTATCAGTCTCAATCTGAATCATTTTGAAGGATATTGCTAATCCATTGCTTCATATGTTCGAAAAATTTATCTGCTCAACAACGTAAATAACGCAATGAATGTTGTTGTTGTTGTGTGTTAGGCAATTGCCACGCTGAGCAGTAGTCAAAACAACAAAACAATGTGAACGAGGTATCAGGAATTGAACCATTAAGGCGGATGCTCCAAGGTAGCCCGCGAAATTAAAATTTTCTTACGTTTTTTGCAATTTGCTGGTCAATACTAAGTTGTACGTTGATTAAAATATGATTCGCGGCCGTAACAAATATGTATTTACAGAATTATAATCACTAAAGTCATCAACACAACTCATGCACACATACTGAATGACTATTTCATGAAATCTTGACATTTTAGGATTATGCTAACTTAACAAGTTGTGTTACTGATTCTAATGATTATAATTCTGTCCTGACCACCCGAAGGTGAATGCAAACTAATTTGGCTTGACTTTCTGAATAATTGAACTGTGTTACACTGGTTAAACAATAGCTTATTAGCTTGCCATTCCGCTTATGTAAGAGTACGTTGATAATAGAAGCATCTAGACTAGTCTATTATTAGTCCCATTGAAAGTGATAAGTATTCAGGGTCATCGGATATAGTTGAAGTTCAGTAAGAAACCGATGATGTTTTCGAATAAAATTAATTTAATTAATAGAAAACAAACAGTTCTTTTATGAAATTTAATTTAATTTGAAAACATCCATCGGTTTTTTACTGGACTTCAACTATATCTGACGACCCTGGATACCTACTTATCACTTTCGGTGATCTTTTCGGTTCTTATCGGTACGGTCTTCAAGTCAGTATACTCGACGACCCTAGTTACTTATCTCTTTTGGTGACCGTAAACATCAAGCTATACATACCTAACCAGTATAAGCTGACTTCTGAATGTACAAAAAACCTATACAATGCGAGGTCAGCTAAAACTGGAAATGTGTGCTTGATGTGTAGCCGTATCATAGTATAAAGAGAGGAAGTAGGCTATCTCCGGCACAATCCGCAACATAATTGCCTACTGTCTTAGGGTTGTCACTTTTTGTTAAATTTTAATTCAGTGCCAATAAATGGGCAAGGGTCGGGATGTTGTATTTTTTACTTGTATTGTCTGGGTACCTAAACGATGATGAAACCTTTCACGGTGAAAGAAAGAGGGACGGGCCAGCAGAGGGGCGGCGCGGGGCGGTGATGAGCACGAGTAAACGGTAGGTTACTGATAGTACTGTCACCAATTCATTAGTTTAAAGCCCGGCCCTTGCCAAAGATAACACATATCTCTGTATAACTAATTCAGTGATCATTAGTCAATAAAGTTCAACAATGGTTTTCCTAACAAACACAGAAATTTATTCAAGATTCATAGCAGTATTATTTATAAAAAAAACATCGTAAAACAGCATAAAAAAACTAACGCCTGTCTCTTAGACTATAATCAAATTTTTATTCTGCTGTTATGATTCGAACTTTGCTCTATTTATCTGATTCACAATTAGTCAATTACTTATTTTTTAAGTACGATTTTATAACTGTAAGTACGTACTTAGTTACTATACCTACAATAGGTACTGAGAAATCGGCATGACTAAACATAAACAAAGCAATAGCGGCAAATCAATTGACAGATCAAAAGTACCTAGTACATTCTAGTGGGAAATTAGGCCTTAGAAATTAGGAAATTAATTACTTCCTCTGTCTGATAGAAAACTAATACAACAAAAAATAAGTAAGTAGGTAGGTATCTCATCATCAAGTAAAAATGATATGCTAGAAAAAGTGACTTTCTTACCTTTCCTGTTCAATAGGTAATTTGAACAGAGACAATTCTGGAATCGATGAATTATTAAGACACCCAAACACACAGCAATACGTTCTCCTGCGATTATCACACATTTTTCATTCATTTAGCGGTGCCGAAAAGCCGTGACGCGCGAACCTCGTGCGATGTTAGCCCCGTCTGGCGCGCTGCGAAACCCGCCGAGATTTGTGTAAGTGTGCGTACTTTGGCGCACACATACAAGCCGCGCGCGGTGCGTTTGTATGAAGATAACGTACTTCCTCTCTTTATACTATGGCCGTATGCTCCTACAGCGCGTGTTCGTTATAAGTCCGTATTTGCTACCAATTGAACCCACTCAGTACAAGTACAAATCTATAAGGCAAATCTATTAGCAATGCAAATATTTGGACTCTTGGACCACACACACACAGCACGATCAATCTTATAAATAAAATGATATTGTTATTGCTCCAAACTGTGAAGGAAAAATGTTCTAAAGACAATTTAAAGTCGTTAGTTAGCCTTCGAGATTTGTCTCTCGATTAGAGCTAGCTGACACACGCATACCTACATTATCTACCTCATTACAAAACAATAATGTTGTTCCTGTTATATCTAAACTAGCTTCCGCCCGCGGCTTCGCCCGCGTGGTATGTCGAAAAAAAACTAGCATATGTCCTTCGCCAGCGTTCAAAGTATCCATATACCAAATTTCGTCAAAATCAGTCCAGCCGTTTTGGAGATTAGCCGGAAGCGGAAGAAACAAAGACAAAGACAAAAAAAAATTAAATTGTTTTTTTGTTAAAAAGTACTGTAAGTATATAACTTCATATGCAGTTAGTAAAACGCTGTTATTATGACATTACTAACAGACACTTCAATTTTATTTATGTATTGTATATTGCAGATATTTTGATTCATAATCTACTTATTGCTTTGCTTATGTATCAGTATTATAAAACAATGCAATGTTTGCATTTTATTAAATTTATGTTTAGGATACCTACTACCAAATTATTGTTTCGCAACAAAAAATGCAAGTTATGTATTTTTGGTGACACAGATAAAAATAATTATGTAAGTACAGACGCCAGGTCAAGCTACCCGAAACTGTCAAATTTTCACAATCAACCTTGAACCTTAATCCTTTAAAGATAAAGTTGAAAATCGATTAAAGCAATTTGACAGATTGTAGTAGCTTGATTGGGTGCTAGCGTCTGTTCCTACTAATACAACGAAATCTAAAAAAATCCCCCTCAAATCGACTGATAAAAACGTTCCAAATCATTAACGATTCAGAGAAGCGCTCAAAGGCACACGTGATATGAAAAGTACCCAATGAAAACACCAAAAATAACAGTCTCTATTGACAAAAACAAGGACACCGAATTATACAAACTTAGTAACACGACAGCGATGCATGTTCGATGTTGATGACGCATCGTTATACAATACAAACAAAGTATTTAAACACGATCATAGGTATGTATCACATAAATTGTTTTGCCTTTCTTGATATGGCGGTTGATAATGAGGTGCGTCTCCACTATACAAGAGCTGAAGGAACCGAGAATTATTATTAACCTCAATAGAATATTTGAGGATACAAAGTTAAAAGGCTGAAATAATATAGTTGAAACTTAGAAGCCTACTAACCAATAATGAGTCATGAGATCCTTAGCATAGGTAATAGAAAAAACACTTTTGTTAGCGTAAAAGCGTTCTCAAATACACGAGACGTTGCTTTGCAAGTACGTCTTTCAGGAACTAAAACAACCTGTTGCAATGAACTGTTGATCTCTCTGTTACCAAGCAAAGCTCTTGCAGGTAAACTCAAAAGCCAGCTGCTAGACAAAACAACGGTTTGTCATCTACAAAATGCGTCAGACCCAGAACCACTCCACTGGCTAATATTTTAACTAAATAAGAAAAACGAAAGAAAGGAGACAGTCTTACCTGTTCAGCAGCTCCAAAAGTGCAGTCTCCTCTATAAGTAGTGACGGAGCGGGTGTACTCCATGCAGCTGATGTACTTCTCCTTGTAAAAGGGGTCATCGTAGGGCACGGTGATAGGCATACAGCTTGGGTGAATGTACCTCGGAGTAAGAGGGAAGCCATCGTTCCCGCAGCACCGGACAGCCTGGTTCGTGTGAACTGGTGACAATACACAGTGGTGAGAATGGCTTTGACCGCTAAGAAGTAAAGTACGTAGGTATGTATGTATATGTAGATATAAATGGTACTGCATTTGTTAGCCAAATTGATCCATAAAACGTGGACCGTAGGTATTGTGTGCTAAATTAAAATTGCAAATGTAACGTATTGTTACGAATTTCAATTAGTCAGCAGTGACTCAAGGATTCTCTTCAATTAGTTACAGCACAATTTATATTTCAATTGTTTTAATAGACTTACTTGTTTTGCGTACAGGAGTGTGAACCAGATCATGATAGATAAATTGACTCCAGATGGCCAAAGTCATGGTCTTGCCGTTGTTAGGCACATCCAGATTGTTGGTCAGTTGAGTGCTGATAAATCGAGCTGAAGGCAGAGCATGGTGGCTTATAGCACGACGGGGCTGCAAGAAAAATACAGAAAATATACACCTAATCCAACACAGGCATGTTTGGTTCATCAACGAAACTGTGACTCAATAAAATATTGATAAGTTATCTCAAAAAATCCATACCAACGTAACCGCAGTCCAGTTGTTTAATAATAGATAAGCCTAAAGGTCATTTTAACAGCTCTAAGTAGCTTGATGAATAGTTTTCGTAAAAAAACAGGTACAAGTTTAAATAAAAACCAACCTCTTCAATGCCATCAGCGTATCTCGGGTGCAGAAGACGTTTGTATCCAGTAAGTGCCTGTCCCCAGGAGGAACGCACTTTGTTGTTGCAGGAAGCATCAAAAGAACGATACTTAGACAACCTTTTATTTGAACGACACCCGAAGCGTTCAAGAGCAGCACATTCTCCACCGAACTCAGTATCGCGCAAATTCAACGTGCTAATGAAACTCGCACACTCATCATTTGGCAAACCGTATCTGAATGCGGATAAAAAAAAAACAGCTATTAAACCCAAACCTATAGACACGAGGACTTATGTAAATAACAGTGAATTTATTCGGTCACGTACCTTCGGCACCTCGTGTAAGCAAGATTCTGAGACGCCTTCGTTATGGTCAACGAAGACTTCTCATATTGCATGGCGTTCTCAGAGACGGAACCGTCAATCGCAAGCCCCTGCGCAGGAGAGACAGTTCTAGGAGAGATCCCAGCAGACTGCAAATTCAATTCCAATCTTTCCAGCATTGATACTTCTAGCTTGCTAATCCGTATTGATCTGTTCGTGTGTAATGCAGTGACAGGTGGTAACCTCCTCAACATTTCAGCACTCGGAAACGGAAAATCATACATAGGCGGCGGATGACTGAAATCTGCAAAAATAGAAGATGGTTTAGAACCCAGTCCCTATAAACTGTAGTTATTGGATGAAGATGAAGTAAAGAACTTACCCGTTGATATTATCAGATTTAGCGGGTACGGAGCAATCTGGCTCCCGAATGTGACCCCCACCCATAGCACCACACCAAGCAACACCATCTTCATCATTTCTTCCAATATAATACTGCAACAAAAGATCCAACAATGATTCACCGCTTCACCGTACGAATAATAACACTATTTAAATGCCAAGAGACCAACCGATGACCAATTTTAACGATTAACATACTTTGTTCTTTTATCTGAGACGTTTGGAGTCCAACTGATCAACAAACGGGTGGATAAACAGTTTTATGAGGACCTATACGAGAAGGGAGCATGGCCTGTGATAACCTTTTAATGTCTCTGCAGATAGTGTGGGACATATGTATGTTTCGTCACAATTACCCGCCATTTTTAGCTGTCATACGATAAGAAGCCGAGCCCCCTGAACTACAAGATATAACAAGCAGTTCCGGCTCAAGATAGATTTAATTATAATTAATTGTTACAAGCTTGTCTGGTTCAGAAAACCCGTGTTAAAGAACATAAACAAGTGACGATTCAATGTTTGGTCTTGAATAATGATCGTAAACTAATCTGAATATTGTTTTTATTTTTTATTAGATAATTACGCACAAACTTATTACGCAGAAGTTGGACCTCAATAATAGATTTCCTTCATGTTAGCCTTTTCCAAGTTATTAAAGGATTGTTTTTGTAAAATTAAAACTTAATTTCACACCAACTGTTCATCTATTAAGACGCTTGAAAAGTAACGTATGTGACACTAAAGTAGTTAGAAAAAGGTGGGTAGTGTTGATTTGCATAAAATATTATAATACCGCTTTTTTCTATTGAAAATCATATAATATCTGTAGGTATTACGTGTCAGTGGTCCACTTTAGCCCTGGATCGAAAGCTCTGGAAGTCATGGGGAGAGGCCCTTGCCAGCAGTGGGATGATGCAGGCTAACAGTAACAGTAAGTATTATGTAATTTTGAATTTCGTTTCTAGTGCAATTTGCATTTAGATTTTTGTGCTTGGCTTTTGTGTTTCACGTGATTGACAGAACATTCAAATTAATTGTTTCAAAAGTGACGACGTCAGGGGCTGCAGTCTCGACATTCATAGCGATCTCTTTACGATCGATTTCGGCCGCAAAGTCCTGTCACTCCATACATTACACCTGTCAATTCAGTACTGCGACCGAATTCGGTTGTAAAGCGATCGCTATGAATGTCGAGCCTGCAGCCCCAGGCCATTCTTTCATCTAAAGAAAAGAGATGAAGAACTTTACCCACTGTGAGCTGAATTAGTCCATAAGTAGATATTAATTTGTGAATGTATCTGTAAAATATACAAAATAGGTAGGTGTGACATACCTATCATTTTTTTTTAATATTTTCTGAAGGCCGCCGTCACCTAAATAACTTATCAAGGCTAGATAAAACATGCTCCCAGACAGTCCTAATTACCTACTCCTTGTTTTTTCCTTATATGTATCTATATATAGCAGTGGCGTAGCTCATCCTAAAGGGGCCCTGTATCAAATTTATTCGGGGGCCCTTTTTACCCGACTGTAGTGGTGAAAAGAGCAGCAGTGGCCCAGTCGTAATGGCCGCGACTTACTACATAGTTGTTGGTCGTAGGTTTGAACCCAGACAGGCGCTTGACTTTGTGTAAATAATTTTATCGCCACTGTTCTCAAATCGGTGAAGGAAAACATCGTGTGGAAAGCGGCATGTCCTAGAATAAAAATGTGTGGTGGATTACGGCTCACTCCCTCTCACAGAGAGGCCTGTGTCCCAACAGTGGGAACATGCTAATTATATATCATCTTTATTTTTCTGTTATTTTCTTCTTCTTCGTTTAAATATGTTTGTACATAGATATTTAAATAAATAAATAAGGATTTCAGATTTTAACTTAAATATTTTTAAATTATTATTTAAAATATTATTTTAAAAAATTTGGCTTAAACACGTCGCGTCGTGGGCCCCTAGCCCAGGGGCCCCGTATCATTGCGGTAGCTACGCCCCTGATTGGGAGATTATTTGATCTCTTGTTTTTATGCACACTATGCCTTACAGCAGTGTGAATAAGTATGCAGCTATAGACTGCTGGTCGTTTCTTTTTCACCAACTCAGTCTCAACTTTTATCATGTACTTAAGTAGGTGGTTAGATTATAATAATTTCTATATCACAATTCGGTTAAATGGGGTGTACTGCGTGAGGTGGATTAATTTGAAATGGTAACACACTTATGTACATACTATCGCCAAAAACTATAAGTATTTGACCATCGTAAGGAATATTCCTGCTTGCAGTGCATATTATTATTAGTCATCCTATAAAGGATCCTCTTTTGTTTTACTTAAGGACGCAGCTATGGTCACCATGTGCACGGGGTTTTGGCGATAGTACCTGCCTACTATATGGACCCTGGGGTCTGTACCAGTAACATTGTATATAATATAAAACATTAGGGTTCGGGGGGAAGATAGAAGCTACTTATATCGTATATCACGAGAATCGCTTTTTCAGTCGGCGACCCAGTCCTTTCCTTTCACAGTTAATTTAGATACCTATGATTTCGCATCACTGTGTTCATCACATGTGTGTGTGTGTGTGGGCGTACGTCAGACAGCTGATGAAAAAACATGGGCTCGTGTCAGTTGTTTTTCCCAGGACGCTTCTAGAATGTTCTATGTAGCTTCGACTCGCCCTTGGCACAGAATATGTAACCAACAACCTTGTAACAATTTTATTATTTAATTAAAAGAATGTCCGTGGAGATTCTTGCCCGTTCTTCTTCATAGGTACCTACTACGCTTTGGAATGGGCAACTAGCTTCATCTTTCCGACTGACCGACCCCTTGACAATTCGAAGTGCCTGCTGTTTATCACACTAATATCATAAAGGCGAAAGTTTGTGAGTGTGTGTGGGGGTGTGTTTGTATGTATATACTTCTTCACGCTCAAATGGCTCGACCAATTTTGATGAAATTTTTTATGGACGTAGCTGACAACCTGGATTAACACATAGGATACTTTTAATCCCGATATTCCCACGGGATCCAAACTTATGCGGGTGAAACCGCGGGGTGCAGCTAGTTTGAAATACGGGAACGAGAGGCGTCTCGCAAGAAACGCGGTGATTGTGGCGGCCGGCCGTGGCGGGAGTTGAGAATAGGTTCGTGTTATGATAAAGAATTGAAAGTGTTGATAGATAGATTACTCTATTCTGTGTATATTAATATGTAGGTATACCACAAATATTACAAATGTAAATGTAGGTTGAAATTGAACTATTTGTTGAATTGTTAATTTGTTAATCCAGCGGGGTAAAGGCGTAACACATTAACAGTAGCAATGGCTTTCATTTGGACAGTTCAACAACATTCATTGCGATATTGAGATTGGAGACCAATTTTTCGAACATATGAAGCAATGGATTAGCTATATCCTCCAAAATGATGCAATTTGTGATTGATAGTGTGTTATTAGGGTGCTACTCTTTAATGCACTCCGCTCTGTATAGAAAGTGTCTCTACAGACGCCCGCCAGCACATCAAGCTACAAGAATCTGTCCAATCAGCCGTCTTGTTACCATAACACAAGCATTAGGTTGCTTAGCTTGGGACTAGATGGCGCTGTGTGAAATGTCCAGGGATATTATTATTATTATTAAATTTCTTTAATAGATTTTCAACTTTATGATTAAAGCATTAAGGTTCAAGGTGGATTGGGATAATTTGACAGTTTCGGGTAGCTTGACCTGCTGACGTCGGAACATGTTAAATGGTTTTAAATCTTATCGAAAGATAGGTACTGAAATCGTCTTTTTAACGACTTAAGGTGATAAAACACAAAAGTTTTTACAGATGGGTTGGTATTAGCTAGGTAGGTACCTACTTCCTAATCAGCTATTTATGTAAGTCTTGTGTTAGCTTTATTTTGCGCTCATTAAAGTGCGTACTATGAATGCCTACTATTATACGTTTAACTTATCATATAATTATGTAAGTAACATTATTAAACTAACGAAATTAATAAAATACGTGGTCATTAAAAAAATCCACTTACAAATCAAAAACATACAAAAAAAAAACTCGAAGGTTGAATACCTACTGTGCAACGCCGGATACGACAAATATAAGTGCAATTTAATTAATTAATTAATATAACATTAATTAACTGCACCCTAATTATTGATCTGGAGAAAGCGTATGATAGGGTACCTCGTGATGTGCTGTGGTGGGCCTTGAAAGAGAAAGGTTTGCCCGGGAAGTATGTAGAGTTAATTCGTGCTATGTATAGTCAATCTCGTACCTACGTCCGGTCGGCTGCTGGCTATACCGACGAGTTCAGTGTGGCTGTAGGCTTGCACCAGGGATCGGCTTTAAGTCCCCTAATCGTGTATTACGCAATTAGGGTGCTGACTAACTAATTTATTTGAATAGACATAATAATTATTAATTCACAGGAGAAAACCGCATTATTAAAATGATAATAATAATTTGGTATTTTCAGTTCAAATCTTTGTTTGTTTCCATATCCTGCAAAAGTCCTACACCAACCTGCTTCATAATCTATCAGTCACAAACTCACAATCTGATACATTTTGAAGGAATCTCATCTCTAATCCATTGCTTCATATGTTCGAAAAAATTATCTGCTCAACAACGTAAATAACGCAATGAATGTTGTTTATCTGTCAAAATGAAAGTCATTGTCGTACTGTTAAGCGTAGGCCACACCGCCAGCTGGCGGGCAGGCGGAGCAGCCGAGCGAGCGTCGTATCACCTTTTTCATACTTCGGTAGCTTATCTCTGTAGTTCGCGGTGTGAACCCAAGTATGAAAAGAGGTGAAACGATGCCTCGCTCGGTTCGCCCTCCCGCCTGTCAGCTGGCGGTGTGGCTTGCGCTAAAGCGCAAGCCACACCGCCAGTGTGTTGCGCAATTACCCCGCGGAGGTTGTCCTTGGGTGCACTTGGATAGTGCGAACAGGGATAAAATCGTCGGTTAGTGCCTCATTTCATTAAAAACGTCTAACGGCCTCTGCGAGTTGGATTTGGCCCCTCGTACGCCTTCCAAAGGTCGGATCCGAGGGTCCCGACCGAGATATATGTCAAGAGACGTAAAATTAAAAGTAGGTAAGTATTGGATAATTATAAATATTTTGTTATTAGAACATAGCTTTGTTGCTGTTTAAAACCGTAGCTAAAATCTTTCAAACAGTAGGTAGGTACTTAGTCTACTTACACTAAGTTACCTACCGCAACTAGCGAAACCAAAATTGTGTTTTTTGTTTCGGTCATTCAATAACACACAAGTTTAGCAGGTGCTTAATCCTAGGTACCTACGAAGTATTGGACACAACATAACATGTTTAATAAATTATAAGTAGGTAAGTAGTTATTCATAGTCATTGATCCTTTACGAACCCTTGACCGTTTTTGACCGCTATCCGGTTAACACCCGCTGCGCTGTTTAAAACTCCAACAGTATGATTAAAATCGGTCAAAGACTACTTTAGAAGTCGGTCAAGAATCAACAACGGTGGCATTGATGTAACTGGCGATCGCGATGGCGTTTTAAAAATAAATAAGGCCTACCAAGGCCTAAACTAGTTCGTGCCTTGGTCTCTTTTTTGTTCCTTTTTAAAAAGCTAACCAGCCCTTGGTTAGCGTTAACGCTAGACTGTCTAATAATAGGTAGTTGTATAGTTGCAGCAGATCCAGAAGTTTAGTGAACCTACATAAATGAAAGTTAATTAAGCAAGAAAGGTAGGTACCTAACCTACCTACTTAATTAAACTAAGTACTTATAGCCAAAATAGGAGTACAGGATCCAGACTTACGTGGAATGTTCTCTACATCCATCGCATTCCGACCTCCTTCTAGAACATTTCTCCGGCGAAATATTCTTGGCATCCGCATTCAACACGGATTTTCCTTCAATGATCCGTTTAAACAACATAATAGTAGCAGCAGGATTTGTTGTTTACGGCAATTGTCGCGCCTTAGGCGAATATTTGATTTGTTTAACACGATTGCAGATGACACTTTCTCAAAGGAGCGATTTTCCATTAGATTGGCAGAGAAGCCAATTTCACCGCTACTGCCGAGCTCGCACTGGAAACGTTAAACTTGCAGCAAGCCAACGGGGCCGGGCGTCCGATCGAATCAACAATCTTCCCCCTCCCCCCCCCCCCCCCCCCCCCTCTGCCCAGTCTCCCCCGCCGTGTGATGTCGAAAAGAAACCTTTGCCACAGCCTAAAGAATTGCTTGTAACAATTCAATGGTGTTACTGAAAATGTTATTCATTTGGATGGTTTGAAAGTACAAGAGGAATGAAAAACCTCTTTAGGTTTCTCGTTTGGTTTCAATTACTTTATTATAAGTAAGTTGATCATTATTATTAATCAAACACATCGTCTTGACTAACTGATTTAGTCAGGCTGTGGCATTGCTGCCTTTATTAGTGTGCGAATGGAATAATCGTTGTTTTTATTTTTAGGACCCTAAAAATAGTTATTGCTTTTCAGTATAAAAAGGATTTAAAATGTATACTCTCTAACACGAACTACCAATCGGACCACATTTAATATATTTTTGTCGAATACCTAATTTATATGTAGGTACCTATAAGTAACAAAATATGTAACACGCATGCTAGACGTGATCATGTTTACAACGTTACTTAACATGCTTACTGAATCATATAAATGGTGTATTAATGTTAATTAAAATAATTTCAATGAAAAACCACGGACGCATTCAAAGTGGAATTTATTTAAGGTGACGCACAGCACAGTAATAAAGTCTCACGAGCACGTGGAGTGCGCATGTTCACAGCGTGGTCGTCCCTCTCTCCCCTCATACTTCACTAGCCCCGGCAAGGCAACCCCCCTCTGTCCACATTCCCCTCGCCATCAGCTGATCACGCAACAACAGCGTGCACAAAAGCCGGTTCGCGTGAATCGCATAATATATGACTACCTACCTATAAAAACAAACAAGGTAGGTGAGTACGGAGTAGGAACATAATAAGTTTCCGTTCACTGCACGTACACCAATATGACTCGCTGTGTAAGCAATATGAATGCAATTGTTTTACATAGGTAGTACGAAAGGATCAAATCCTACCGACTACGTCGTATCATCATCTGCCTAGCCTTTTCCCAACAATGTTGGGGTCGGCTTCCAGTCTATCCGGATGCAGCTGAATACCAGTATTTTGCATGGAGCGACTGCTTATCTGATCTCTACAACCCAATTACTGGGTAACACGATACCCCTTGGTAAGACTGGTTGTCAGACTTTCGGGCTTCTAAGATCCACGAATGACAGCCGGGACCAACGGCTTAACTTGCTTTCCGAGGCACAGAGGGGTCTTGGTATGTAAAGATGGTCACCCATCCACGAACCAACCGCGGCAAGCGTAGCTTAACCTGATCGATCGACCCGTGCGGCTGTTATTACTTAGCCACAAGCCCCTTCCTACCGCCTACGTCGTCGTATGAAAATAAATGTTTGTATTTACCAATCTTCGAAATCAGTCGAATCCATTTGGATTCCCAGTGCAAATGCATTTGCAGTTTAGTAAAGTACATCTTTAAACGGTAAGCACCCATAATCAGGTCAACAAACGAATTCTTTGATTTCTTGAGCTCCATCATCAATTCATCATAGAATAAGCCTAGAAGTCGCATGAGAAAGTGAGAAATTATTGGCAACTTCCTACTTTCTTTTTGCAGAGCTGTCTCAAAACATACCATATTTCGAAATTCGCGCGTCACAACTTACTATTTCGTAGGTAATCAAATTTTTGGATACCTATACGCATATAATTTTGAAATGAGATGTAATCAATATTTAGATATGAAACTGGAGCAAACAAAAACAAGGATTGAGTTTGACATTGATTGTTGCTAGACTAAAAGCCTAAAATATATTGCAGCAAATAATGCTGCTAATTTTATTACTGTTTAGTTTTCAAGATTTATTATTAAAATAAATTTTCACCTTTTTTATTACTTTTTCATTGAATTCATATTATACAATAACAATGCCATAATAATCCAAAAAAATATATTATTGAGTAAAATTACTTGACAACCCAATCTAAACGTCAATGTCAAAAATGTAATTTACGATTTTCTGTCATTGCTTGGCTGTCAAATTCGGTAATTGCATCCGAGTTTGCATTAGATTAGAAGCTAATATTAAACGAATAAAAACAATAAATAATCTTCTTTCTGTGTTAAACAAATTTCTCTAGTAAGTGAAACACTATGGCATCACATTTGAGCACTAAAGACCGACTCCTGGCATTGATTGACGACATCGAGTTAATTTCAAAGTGAGTAAAGTTGTTTCGCCAAAATAATATAAAAAAGAAAGTGTTTTATTGATGGTACATCTCATATTACAGAGAAATGATAGAAGTATCGATAGCTCCGAAACCTCAAAAACTTTCTGCAGCAGACCATGCACAGCTAACAGATTTGTTGCTGTCAAAAGATTCAGAATTGAAGAAAACGTTGGAGTTAGCTGATGAACAAGCTAAGATTCAACAGAAAATGAACGATTTGAAGGCTGAAGTGGAAAATAAGGTGAAATTATATATTGTGTACAGACGCCAGTAGTTCAAGCTACCCGAAACTGTCAAATTTTCCCAATCCACCTTGAACTTTAATACATAAAGTTGAAAATCTATAGAAGTTTGACAGATTGTAGTAGCTTGATGTGCTGGCGTCTACATTCAATTTTTAACTCATTCTGCCAAAAATATGTTTAAACAAACACTGACATTATTGTATTGTTTTGTAGGATCAAGACATCTTCCACTTACAAAGACAACTCAAAGATGCAGAGCAAATACTTGCAACTTCATTATATCAAGCTAGACAGAAGCTTGCATCAATAGTTAAGTCTAGAAAACGGCCAGTACCATCGGAAGACTTGATCAAGTTTGCACACAGGTAAGTTTTTTACAATCTCTGATACAATAATGGCAAAAAGTTTTTATAATTTAATTTTCTATTTTACTAAAGTATTCCTGTTTTATAGTAGTTTTGCAATCAATTGTAAATTCTTGTTTTATCTATAAAAAATGATTCTTTGCTTACTTAAAAAAAAAAAATGGTCTTACTGTTCCTTGTCGTAAGAAAAATAATACATCCACAGAATCAGTGCCTCAAATGCAGTGAGTGCACCTCTTTCGTGGCAGCCTGGAGACCCGCGCAGACCGTACCCCACAGATCTTGAGATGAGGCTGGGAATGCTTGGCCGGCTCTGCGATCTGCCACTCAATGGCCACACACCGTCTACACTAAACGAACTACACAGAATGACCACAGGCGGAGGTGAGTAATATTATTCATTCATTTCCTAAGAAATTTATTCTAGCTCATTTGTACATTAAAAGTTTCTATAAAGCAATTATGGGTATTTCCATGCTTGAATAAGCTTTATGGCTCATTGAATTGTATGGCATTTTACATTTCCTCATGTAGTCATAAATTATAATCAAGGTACTACTTGAATCATGTAGGATGTCAAATTGCTAAATACAATAAATGTATGGTCCATAATACAAAACACCCATATTCGCCTGTATTCCCCAAGGTTTGAGGAGGGGTTCATAATATACAGAATACAATCTAGTAATAGATATTCTAAGTTCCTCTACGGGTGGCGCATCAATGCGCAAACTCTAACCAAGAATTCAGCACACAATTCTAGACTCACTAGAGTAGAAATTTTTTGTCAGTTATATAAAAGAAAAATCCGCTGTTTCATAGAAAAGTGCAATAGGGTAAATGTTACAACAAATTATTTTTTTAATAATCAACAATAAATTTCAGTGCGGGGGATAAAATTAATAGTACATAATTGTTTATTTGCTCACAGTGCCAGCGTCTGCATCAAACCAGTTCACGTGGCATCCATCAGGCGAGCTCCACATGTCGGTCGGAGGCGGGAACTCTGTCGCCATTGATGGCCGCGGCAAGGACGCGCCCAACCAAGAAGATGTAGAAGTTATGTCCACTGACTCGAGTTCAAGTTCCAGCAGTGATTCTCAATGAATAAGGAAGAAAAAGTGTTTGAAACACAATCAAACATTCTGATAATTATGTGATGGTTTAAGTTGAATAGACAGCTATGTGGAAAAGACTGTGAAGAATGGATTTTTGTTGGACACTGCAATATCAGATTAAAAGACTGTTTTTATAATCTGTAATGTAATTTATGTACTAGGTTTTAGACATAATTTGATGATTAAAATAGTATTCAAACCCATTATCTCAAATAACTGTTTTATTTGTTGACTATTAGATTGCTTATGTAATGTCGTTTCTATTAATATTATTTCACTAAGGGCTGATTTTTCCAGATAACTTTATTCGAGGAATAATTTTGAATATTTGACAGTTCGTCCATATACAAACTGTTAGACGTCAATTTTATTCGAGGAATAAAATTGACGTTTGCCAGTTTTTGTATGAAATAACTGTCAAAATTTTTCCTTGAATAAAGTTATCAGATGATTGCAAAATCAGCCCTAAATGGTAATAGGGTCAAATAGTAATTAGTAAATGATAAGCCACACGAGTTTCTCATTAAGGCATATTGCCAGGCATTCCAGTTTAATTTCTGAGGTTAGAATTGATTGAACTATTGTAAACTAGGTACATGAAACAAAAAGTTGTTGACAGGCCTACACTGTCCCCACCGTCGGGTTCACAAATAACGGCGGGAGGGGTTCTCATCGGCGTCGAGCTGACGATGAAGTACCTGGGACTCGTCCTCGACAGCCGGTGGAACTTCATGGAGCACTTCCGACGTTTGGCTCCCAGACTGGAGCGGGCCGGGGCTGCCTTGAGGCGGCTCCTGCCCAATCTAGGGGGACCAAACGCCTCCTGCCGGAGGCTCTATGCGGGGGTCGTGCGGTCCATGGCCCTTTACGGGGCACCTGTATGGGCGCGTTCCCTGAGGCGGCGACCAGCCCGCCGGTTGAACACGTCCCGAAGGGCTGTGCGGCTGATCCGAGGATACCGCACGGTCTCCGCTGAGGCGGCGAGCCTCCTTGCCGAATTGCCGCCATGGGATCTGGAGGCCAAAGTCCTCGTGGAAATGGGGAGTGCGATTGTCGCAACCGCCACAATTGCGGCGATAAGTCCCCTCTTTGAGGAGTGGCTAGAGAGGCGCCACGGCGCCCTCACCTTCCGCCTGACGCAGGTCCTCACCGGACACGGTTGTTTCGGGAGGAGGAACCTCCCGAAACAACCGGATAGGATAAAACGGGAGGAAACGCCAGGGTGTCACCATTGTGTGGGTCGCCCGGAGGACACGGTAGAGCATACGGTGGAGGTCTGCCCGGCTTGGGCGGGGCACCGCCGTATCCTCGTGGCGGGGATCGGCGGCGGCGATCTCTCGCGTCCGGCCCTGGTCCCGGCCATGGTACGGAGCGAGAGTGCATGGCAGGCCGTCACCTCCTTCTGCGAAGGAGGAGGCGGAGCCCGTGAGGGAGAGGCAAGCCCTGCGGCCTCACGCCCCTAGTCGCCGTAGGAGACGCCCTGGACGGAAGTCAACAGCCGACTCCCGGCCACCGTAGGCGCGGGCTTGTGGGCGGCGCGTTGTGTTCCACGCGTGCCTCAGAGATGTCAGCACGAAGTGACGGGGTCCGCTAGGGCCGATGCCGCCAGGGCCGCGGGTTGTTCGAAAGAGATACCGTGGCCGGCATAGGCAACTGAAGGGACACGGGTAGGTTTTAGTCAGTAAAAGTCTGACACGCCCTTTCGCTCAGCCCAGAGCGGGAGAGGTCATTTGATGATTTCCCACCCAAAAAAAAGGCCCACACTGTCCTCCCACACCTATTGACACAGTAATTTGAAAACATTGTAAAAACCAATTATTTAAAAAAAAGTAACTGTGGAGTTTCTCACTGTGCTCTTCTCCAGAGGAAACAAGCTATTGGAACCGTGCACCTAGCTTCTGACATTTCATAAGTGCCCATGTAGGTGTGAAATAAAATATTTTGATTTTGAACTACTGTAACTAGTAGTGTACAACATTGTCTGATCTATTACTATTACTAAGTAAGGTTCAGGCCCTGCAGACCATATGCAGTAGGTATGGTATGCAGCATCAGCATGTTGGCACTACCACCAATGTGTTCCTTGTTGTTAAGGATTCTTGCAGCAGGCAAACCAACGAGATTGGTCTCAACATAGGTACTCTTTACAAATGACCTACTGCAGAAAACATTGCTATGCAACAGGCTGTCACCATGGCGACGAAACTTTGTTTACAATACACGAAGTATCGTTGTTCGATATTAACAACTCTAGTCACATAATTAATCGAATTATAATATATAAACAGTTTTAGAAATGACTGAGCGAGCTCCCGTCTCCACAGAAGAAACCTTAGTTCGCTATGACAATCCTGTATTAGTTACTAAACGGGCAGAAAAAGCCGTAAGCTGTCAAATCTTGTTTCAAATAGGTTGATTTGTCAAACAGAATCAAGAGGTGCATGGTAATTTTATTATTAATTCTTATTACAGGGACCAGCTCTCGCTGGATCTTCCGTTCAGCCATGTGTGCCAACAGAAGCCAAAAAGGAAACAGAAGAGATTCTAAATGCCATTTTGCCACCAAAGGAATGGGAAGAAGACGGCCAAATATGGACCCAAAAGGTGCTGTAGTGTCTTTTTACACCTTTCTCCGGTTCAGTTTTTGGAGTAACCATGATTTGGGATGCTAATTAGCTAGAAGTTTGTCTTATTTCGTTACCCTTCATTCTGGCAGGATTTAGTGCCATCTTTGGTGTGATTTGAAAATTAGCCTATTATTTTCAGATAGGCCAAATGTTCAATTCTCCGTCAGGCCGAAAGTTATTTTATTATAATCACAGCCAGACATAAAGATGCGTTTTGTAATAATGTTGTAAGAAACAAACTATTTTAGCTTGTAATAACCGTGCCTAAACACGCGATGAAGTGCCTAAAAAAGGTTTACGATGATGGGTACCTACTTTGCTTCGAAAGATTTATGATTTGATGTGTTTGTTTAGATTTCGTCTACTCCTGCTACTCGGCTGGATGTGATAAACCTACAAGAGATGCTCGACACGCGCCTGCAACAGAGGCAAGCCAGAGAAACAGGCATTTGTCCTGTGCGCAGGCAGTTGTACACGCAGTGCTTCGACGAGCTTATACGACAGGTTCACACTTTTAAGATTGATCCTAAAAAACATTATGATTGGATAACGCTTAACTACCTTACGATGTAGGTTTACCTACCTACACAACTAGATTGTTGCCTAGTTGTTTAACACTTTCGACTCCACCCACTTTTCATAGAGCTCATGCTGGATGCCGCCATACATGTTGCAAGTGGACCCTCCAGGGGGGTCACCGGCATTACGTTTGCGCTAAAGTGAACCCTCGAGGAGGGTCGTCGGCATTAGGTTAGAAACCGTATTATAAAACACTGTAAAACGAAGTAAAATAGTGTTTTTACAATGTCTTATTGCTATATTTAGTATCTCTGGGGGTATTTACATGTACTAGTGGGGTGGAGACGTGAAATAATGAAATATTAAAAAATTTTGAAAATGTATGATCGCTCGCTTTGATCCCGAGACAGGGGTGTCCAACCTTTCTGAAATTTTCACGCAATGTAATAATTGTATTGAATAGGAACAACAAACAATTACATTATGCAATATTGTTAGTTTTTTATGTAATCAAAACGTAATTATTTTGTAACAGCTTATTAACGTTTAGTGTTCTATTACATACTTGCCGCTCATGATTCACCAACAGTTAAACAAAAGCAGCAATAGGTAAAATAAATCGCGGGAACGAGAAATTCGAATTTCAAATATATTTCCACTAAATTTTCATTTTTACGAATTAGGATCCTAGTCTTTTGAGATAGCCGTTTATTTAACGCAATTTTTTTACACATATTTTTTAAGCTTTTTTATTGCAATTGCATTGCATATTTCAACGGGGACATTAAATTTGAAAACAAAATATACACCAGCGTATATTAATATGGCAAAATTAAAGGCCATCACGAAAAATGCTCTGTGTAAGGAAAAAAATAATAATAAATGCAATGCAATTAATAATAAATATTAATTGTGTATGCAAAATACAGGCTCTTTCAAACACGTTTTTTTTCTGCTAACCTTAATACGATGAGCTATTCTGCCAGAATAAATATGATGTAGGTGATTGCTGTCAGAAATCATAGAGGACAAAAATTCATACCAAACGACGTGTATGTAGCGAAGTATGGGCAATTCTCGTAATTTTAAGAACGTTCACAGTATGATCTCAGTCTCAATCTGTCAAAAAATACTTCTAATTTTCCTACATTTTGACAAGTTTTTGTTGCTGAGATGAGACTGCGACTAGATTTTGAACGTTTTAAATTACGAGAATTGGCCTTCTGATCTTTGTCTTTCTTTCATGTTACTTCGACTACTTACTTGTTCCGTTCCGAAGATAATACAATTAATTAGAGATGAGCTGATGCTGTGTCCAAAATTGTTAAAGACACTAGGTACTATCGTTTTGAAATTAAATGTAGACGCTGAGATTGGATAGCAGCAAAGAGATTTAAGATATTGTCAAGTAATTTAATGTCTTTGGATAGCAGAAAGATATCATAACGAAAATCGAACAAAATTAGCAGAAATTATTAACATATTTTTATCAATTTATATTAAAATTTGCTGGAAAACGTCATGTTTTTACAGAATAGTCATAATATTTCCAAACAAATAAAACTTAAGAGACATTGTAATATATTAATGATTTCAGTTATATTATTATTCAGCAAATAACCTAGTAGGTACTTATCATTTCAACCGCGTATCATACTGTGATCAACCATACGACCGAACAGATGCAAATTGATTTAAAAAAAAAATGTGCAATTTTTGGGCCTTAGCACTGATAATTTCTAGTGGTCGTACATTGTCTAGGATTGTTGGATTTGGGCGTTTATTTATTGTATTTTTATTTAAATGTTTGAACACAGTAATGATTTACAACAATTTAGTAAGAGGAATGCATGTTTTTAGATAAAGTAGTGTGTCATTACGAGGGAAAACGCTTATGTTACTTTTGAATTTAATCTTTTTGCGATTTTGTAAGTACCTACCTATGCATGTTAAAGATTTTTGCAGATTTGAAAAAAAATGCTAAGTAGGTAAAGGCATCGTAATATTTTTTCAACTCATTCACTTGCTATAAACATTGACAAGCATTATTTATATTTATTCCAAATTTCAAGTCTATAGCATTAGTAGTTCCTGAAATAAGCAGCTGTTACAAAAGAACGGACAGACAGACAAACGAAGTCGCACCATGGGTGTTCTTTTTTACCATTTTGAATCAGAACCCTGAAAAGCTTCTATTTTTAAACTCTTCCTCGTAATTTATAATCTCAAAATAAATATTTTTATTTTTAGTGAATATTTGTAACCGCAAAATGGTTGACCACCCCTGAAATACGGGCATCATAGCTCCCAATTATTTTTGAAAATAAAAATGCTTGTATTTGAAAACCAACGAGTATACTGTTAAATCTTGTTAAAATATACGACTAATTTTATTTTCATAGTTTATAATGCTGTATTCGCTAAGAAAAACGTACATTTAATATGAGCCCTCCGCGAGGGCTCCCGGCATCCCATTTGGGATTTGAGTGAGCCCTCCAGGAGGGCTCCCGGCACTGAACGTGTTAAGGTCCTGATAAAATGAGTTTTCCACGTCTCTCTGCCTTCCGAAGTTGGCTTGGTATCGCGCGGTCTTATTTAACTTTGTACGTCGAGAGACTATTTATAATGTCTCTAGAGGTGCGTGATGCATCTCCGTGTGACAACAGTCTATCGTCTTATACGGCTTGGCTAGCTACATTATCAATTTATTTTAGAAACAAAAGTATTCAATACTTTACAGGTAACAATAAATTGTGGCGAAAGAGGCCTCCTGTTACTGAGGGTACGCGATGAAGCAAAAATCACGATGGAAGCATACCAAACCCTCTACTGTAGTTCCATCGCTTTCGGTATGAGGAAAGCTTTACAGGTTTGTAGTTACAGCATATTTTAGTTTTTGATTTGGCTTGCCTTGTTGGATTAGCTACCCCAAACATGACTGCTGAATGTGGTGCCCTGCCCCAGCAGTCTCGACATTCATAACGATCGCTTTACAACCGAATTCGGTCGCAAAGTCCTGTCACTCCATACATTTCACCTGTCAATTCGGAACTTTGCGACCGAATCGGTCGTAAAGCGATCGCTATGAATGTCGAGACTGCCGGAGCTGGGCTCGATTCCCAAGAGGGGCAGTGTTATTGGGTTTTTTTGAGAACCATTACTAATTATTATTTTTCATCCCAGTCAGAGCAAGGAAAATCAGACTTAATGGATCAAGTAGCAAAGCTGGAAGCTGAACGTTCCGCCTTGGAGAAACAATGTATGGAGTTGAAACAAAAGACTGAGCAACTAGAGCGGCGCGCGGCTGAACTACGAGCCGCTGAGGAGAAACGTCACCAAGAAGAGTTACTCGCTTTGAAGAAGACCAACGCTCAACTCAAGGTGAGGACAGCTTTATCCGTTGTATTTCAGAATCTCAGAAAATTCATATTCATTCCCACTTACTCAATTATCAACTTTACCGTTATGTAGTCTAAGTCGATTATTGTGTGACCATCTGAGATTCAGAATTTGAAGTTTAAATATTGAAGTTTGAAGTTTATTGATATGACGCGATGATGAAAGCGATCGTCGCGCTCCTATAAATGAATATGCAGGCGCAATCGATCAAGTCGCGTTTGTACAGATGCCAGCACATCAAGCTACTACGATGTCAAATTTCTTTAATAGATTTTAAACTTTATCGCTAAAGCATTAAGGTTCAAGGTTGATTGGGAAAATTTGAGTTTCGGGTAGCTTGACCTGCTAGCGACTGTCATAAATGACATAATTTATGCAAACGATCGCGTCAAGGAAGCGCTTACTCCCGCGACGGTCGCTCTCGGTTAGGACACGGGTCAGTCCTTCACTCGGTTATGAGTGACAGAGAAGACGCACTCTATAACCGTTTTTAAATAACTATTAAAGATATATTATTTCATATTTTCGGTCTCTTGTTAATTGCAAACATGTGAGCGTTTACAACTTCTTAATTGCTATTATTTGCTTTCAGGCGCAACTGGAAGGCATTATTGCACCAAAGAAGTAAAAGTGTTTTATTCGTTATTATTAATTATTTTTAAGATGTTTTTGTTGTTCTAACTAGATTATAAACATTTAAATTGTGTTCCTCAGATATATTATTATTATTACAGAGATTAAATAAAACTAGCATAAATCTAATTGTGTTTTGTTTTTTAATAAAACCACAAAATAATTTTATTAAAATATATATTAAAACATTTAATTGGGACAAACATACAATGTTTTCAATAGTTTACAATGCACATATCACTAGAAAGGTATAAAGGACACACATTCTTCCATTCAACTCTTTAATTTATTTACCGTAATACATATTTTATAAAACTCAAATATTACATTTCATACAGTCGGAAATGTACACTTTGTTGTTACATCTGGACATTTACAGCAAATCTTAATAATAAACACTACGGTCATACTGATGCAAATGCGTAATTCATCACCGTCTGTAGGGTTACAATCTTCATATTATAACTTAATGTAAAATTATTTTTCGAATCAAAATTACAAGAATAATAAAATAAAATATAATTAAGTTTGAATAATAAAATCATATAATTATAATAAAATTGATTCCAAGAAATCAAGGCACCACATATAAAATTAAATTAATATTACATTAAATTAAAATATTAATACATCATCAAACATAAAATACTGAATGAAACAACAATGCGCAAATAAAATAAGTAATTGTATAATGCAAGTATAGGGTCATATAATTGATATATCGTCAAATGTGATGCCACTTTCGTACACTTGCGTCCCATTCCATTGCGTGTTGTTGATGGTATGTACACCTTTAATATCATCTTACACTCTGCCTACATTCACATTCTGGTTGATCGACCAGTCACATTCCTCAGCATCAACATTCAGTCAAAATAAAGACTTGCACGGAATGAAAATTATTTAAAATTAAATACGTAAAGTATTCAAAGAATAATAACTATTAATATTTTCAAAAATATATAGTAACACCTATCATTATTCTAAAATCTCCGTCGCAAAACTAAAATAAAAAAATAAAAATTGTGATCAAAATTAAAATGCCACAAAACGCATCTCGCTAGTGGATTTCTTCAAGCGCCTTTAAGTAACATAACAAGTCGGTGGAATCTAAATTTATTATCACAGTTACAATACAAAATTAAGATGGAAACTCGTTTCACGAACGTTCGTTTCGTTGAAGAAATCTACAATCGAGTTCGGTTCTCGACGGCAGTCGAGTCGTGTCTATTACAACTGTGGTTATAGCCGATGTGTTGTCATGGGGTTGATTGTTCAGGTAGGGTAAGGGAGCGGAGATTGAGGCGTGTTGGGAAAGAGATCTAAGTGAGTGTGTCTACTGAGGTTGTTCTGTGTAGGCGGTGACGCGGTGCGTAGGGCCCACCGGGATGGCCGTGACGCGGCCGGCGCCGCCGTCCAGCAGCGGGTTCACGACCTGAACGATATCAGGCTGCAGCGAGTCCCCCCCCTCGGTCTCTCCCTCTCCCAAGCTAATACCGGCCTCCTCAAGGTCGGTAGGCGCGGTTTCGCTACTCGGGCTAGTTGTTAATTCCAGAGAAATAATTTTTTCTTGCGTCGTTTCCACCTGTACAAATAAATAGAATTAGAACCAAAGTTCTAGACGTTTGTATAACTTTTCGCCAAACAATGAGAAATGCTATGACTTTCAATTACGTTTGAGATAATAATGCTATGAAATCTAGTGGTTTTCGAAACTTATCACTATCAGGTTCTTTAAATATATGAAGTTCTTTTAGTATTTTGTTTTAGAACGGGAAATTATGACAGTATTTTTTTTTTATTCGATAACAAAGTAAGGTTAATGTCATCGAACTATGTGTTCAAAATTGTGATTACATTACTAAAACAACATAAACCACAAAAGCATACATAGTACAGCTACAACAAATATGTCACAATTTTGAGCACCTTCTTGGTAAACGTGTGATGTTGGTTACCTATGGGAAATGACATGCACTAAATACTGTTAATATTCTAATATACAGGCGTTAGTGGGTTAGTTTTGCTTCTGCTGCTAAAGCAATGAAATAAGCTTTAGTATATATATTTCTGTAGAGTAATAAACGCAACAAACCATTGTTTTCGTTGAAGCTTGCCGTGTCTAGAATCCAGGTATCGTCTGACAAATTACACAATAAATTAAGTTAGCATGCCATGCCAAAATATCATGCAACACTCGTGAAAACATTAAATAGATAAGAAGAAATAAAAGAAAATAAAAGGGGAAACTTTGGGAATCGGGATATTGTCAAATGGGGCAAATAAATTGTATATAACATGGGATTGAAAACAATATAGATATTCTATAACTTAAGTCTTGTTATTGCCACGTCGATTTTAGTTCTATATTAACGTGAGTGTAATAAGGTACTACGTGATTATCTACATTTCATATCTTTCATTGAAAAGTTGCATAATCAGTTATTTTATTATATTCTTCATTATTTTTTTAAATTCCACAAGCTGGCAACCAACGGCATTCCCCGTTCGGTTAGACTAGCAGTCTAATTGCGTAACACACTATCAAACTTAATCTGAATCATTTTGAAGGATAGTGCTAATCCATTGCTTCATGTGTTCGAAAATGTGTCAGCTCAACAACGCAAATAATGCAATGAAAGTTGTTGAACTGTCAAAATGAAAGCCATTGGCACTTTTAGTGTGTTACGCAATACCCCGCTGATTTATTTAATAACTTTAGATATTCTGGATGAATTTACTGAAAATATCTAAAGAAGTGGTTAAAATCTATCGTTGAACCCGTTTAACTAGCCTTCTATTAGATACCTAATATCTTATGCAAGTCGAAGAGCGTAAAAAATCTAAATCTTAAGTAAGCATTTCGTGCTTTTGTGGAATTTAGTGCAATAACTTTAAATATTGCGTCATAACTGATTATTAATTTTTCCTAAAACATATCTACTGCAATTGTGGTGTTTCAAGTTTGTGTTGTGCTAAATGGTGTATTTCGTTATGTGCGCTTAAAAGGCCCCATTAATATTTTAGTGTTTGTACACGTAGTTGATCTTTGTCAGTCGATCTGTTTCATTGTCTTGATACAAATATCGTTTAAAGTTGGTTCGTTTCGTCAGTCTCGAGTAAGGTCTTCTATAGTCTGTCATAAAGTTGCACGTTGAAAGCTAAGCGTAGTTTTAAAGATATACAAAAGATAATAAAAACCACACGATACGGCATTGCTTGTGTACAGCGTCTTACGTAGCACAATGTACAGATCGCGGCGTTATACGCGTACCTCTTTCTCAATGACTTTCTCAATGTACTCGACGGTTCGCACTTTAGTCTCGCCGGTTGCCGGGCACACGAACTCCTCGGTGCGGAGAGTAATGCGCTCGTTTAACAATTTTTCTTTCTCCTTGACGGCCAGTATTTGGCCCGGTTTTGTACGTAACGCGATACGTGGCAGGGGCCATTTCTATAATTTGTAAAGCCAAATTTTGACATTCGCAGCCCAATGTGAACGTACAATAATATGCCATCCAAGCGACATTGATCCCCACCCATGATAAGACATATTAACCACATTATGTTAGTTCAAGTTAAATCATCAGTACTATTACAGGTACTTGCAACAAGACATCGAAGGTATCAGTTCAAACATTCAAATTGAATACAGACAGAACTAGGACAGACTTTATCATTGCTTACTGGACAAAGACAATATACTATCAGTGTTAATCACAATGTTAACAGTTACAGACAAACAAATTAATACATGGAGTATTATTGGATTATGACAAAACATTCTAAATCTGAAATGGAAAAAAGATGACGTCGGATATGTGAATGAGAGGCGACAATGACAATGTGATAATTATGATATTTAATGCAGCTATAAATGAATTAGTGTAATAATAGATTCTGGAACACCATGATCTTTCTTCCATTTACAGAATCGGTTGCTTTAGTATTTTAATTTGGACAACATTCAACTGATTCATCAAGACATGGAGTAGCTGTTATTTGGAGTAATTACCTCGTTCGGAGAGTTCTCCCTATGTGGATCTTCTAAGATGTCACTTGCTGGCCCCACCATACTTTTTATCACTTTCTGTGATTCAAGAGCCTCCTAAATATAATAAACAACCTTTTAGTCCACATTGTCATTATAAGACATGATTGAAACAACTAGTAGTATATAAAAATCGATTGGATTAAATTAGACACGATAGACAGCTATCGTGTTCAGTCACGAGCATAAATACAGCGGGAATCAAAAATGCCGCGATGGAACCAACATCGTAATCGCAAAAAATAATAAGCTGTACCTTTGAAAGTTGTTCAGTTTGATGCTCACCCCTTAATATGACCACACATTTCTGATACACGCTGTATATTACCATAGACAGTTTGAGATATCTAATTTCATGATTCATTCGTTAATATCTCTTTTTAAGAAGACAACAAATATCATCACAGATGATACACATGATCATCTGTGGAAGGCATATACATGTAGTTGCACAAATATAATTATGTCATCGAAGAAAGACCAAAGCTATCTGTACCGCATCGGTTTAAGAACTGTTAACTCTCAGAATGCATAAATATCGGACATGTCTTGCGTTATAAATCTGTTCAATTCAGAAGAATGTGATTTACATACAATCACGCCTTCTTCCCATTGAGGTAGGCAGAAATTACAGAACGCCACCTGCTACGATCCTTAAATACAAGGGGTATTTGCTTCGTACATCATAAATCAGATATTACTTTCAATGGTAATATATTTATGCTCGTAAATGTACTTCGTTCATTCTGAAACTTGTGTCATTGAGATATAGTTTGATTTTCCTAGTTGTTTGGATAATTTTGAAACGTCTGCTCGTATACAAGCTGTTGTTTTGCATCCTCATCAAATTCAAGGAGGTAACTATGGTTCTTCATTATGTTGATGATCACTGACCTGTTCGAGCGAGCGCAGTCTAGCGGCTCGCCAAGCGGCGCGACGTGCGGCTCTCGTGGCCGCGTCCTCTACCTCACCGTCCCGTCCCGCGCGTCTGCGTTGTGATTTTGCTGACGGACTCACGCCTCCAGACACACTGCGCAAAAATTATGATAACGTTTACCACTCCGTTTCTTATCACCTGCTTTAATCTGCCCAATTGGCCTACGCCCGTCTATATTTCACATTTACCAATGGCGCGGCCAACGCGTCGGGCAATAACAAGTGACTCACGAAAAACATCTTTTAAATGTTAAACATAAACTTGACTTCAAATACGATTTTTCAAACCACAATTAAAAGTTGCATAACATAACGGTTATGTGATTTTACACCCTGTATTTTTCACAAGCACATATTTCTCTTATTTTTAATTCTTAGAGACCAGCACCCTAATTGCGTAACACACAATCAATCGGAATCGGTTTCATTTTGACAGTTCAACAACATTCATTGCGTTATTTACGTGTTGAGCAGACAAATTTTTCGAACTTATGAAGCAATAGATTAGCAATTTGCTTCAAAATGATTCAGATTCCGATTGATCGTGTGTTACGCAATTAGGGCGCTGATACCCTATAATGAAACTATCGAGACACGATCGGTCGTGCATCAAACAATGCCGTACATACCTATGGCCATTCTCATAGGGTTCGTCGTCGGAATGTGAGCTATATCCACTCTGCCGGTCCTCGCCTGGGGACCACGAGCCGAGCTCTGATCGCGACAGAGATGCCATCTTCCTTTCCTCTTCTTGCTTCAATTTCTCCACCTCATCAGCTGATAGGAATGTGAAAACTTTTTCTGAAAACAGTAGTAAAAGATTACCAATTGACGCTCTCTCCATCTCACTGACTGCAACGTTACAGATTCTGTAACTATAATGTAGTGCTAAAATAGCACTTGAAGTAATAGTTGTATGTAGAACGATAATATGATGATATAGAGTGCAAAGTTTTTGCTTAAATAATTAGGATATTCATGCCGAAGCAGTTTTAATACGAATGTAGCATGTTGCGTATAGTGAACTATATTAATATTTAAATGTGTATTAAATTTATTATTCAGAGATGTGAGTGAGTGGTGAAAAAACCCCAAAATATTTTTAAATTATCTATATTTACCTGGCTTGGGCGATGGTTTGTGACTTTCTTCCATAGCATTTTCGAAGAACTTCTTCTTATCGCTGACAGACGCTTTCACAAAATTACCAGAATGAGGCGGGGAAGCCTAAGGACATTCGGTTTGATTAGCTAAACTTACAAACAATTTGACACGCACATTAAATAAATAAAAAATGAGTCATAAAGCTTATGATATTTACAAGCATTGAAATTCCCTTCTCCAGCCTTCACACCCATGCAGTCAATGTTTTAATAATAAACAATAATAAAATAAGGTTATTGCGATTAGTAAATCAAACATGCAAAATATAAGTAATTGCAAGTTAAAAACAATAATTCAATGGGGGTAAGTAACAAAATGGGAGATGGAGGGATGACAGACTATGTGGTTTTTAGTCAAAAATCCAGGTTGGGTTGTCGACGAACACAATCAAAAGAAGCTGAGTGTGTGTGTGTGTGCGAGGATAAGATTCCGTACATTGATGTTTACCTCGCCGATGGCGAAGGATTTGATTTTGCTGCTCCATGCGGGTTTCAAGGCAGATGCGGGCGTTGGGCTCCCTTCCCTCAAGGGATCCGAACTGTTCGACATTCTATCGGTTTCGGCCACTGTCGTCACCTCACCGAAACGAACTCTTCTCTCTGATTGAACACTTTTAGGCGCATCATCGTTATTAGTGGGGACAGATGAAGTGATGTTTGCATTTATATCTTGTCCTAAAGTACTGACTAGAGCGGTATGTGATTTGTGATTCAAGAAACCAGTTTGATTGGAAGAACATACAGGGACTGTGCATGTGTATGGATTGTATGTTCCAGCTACAGTCGTTAGAGATGGGTAAGGGTTGATTGGCGGGTACGTGTTAGAGTGAACCATACCCGGTGTACTACTATTATCTGTCCTCAAATCACGTAATGAACGGTGCACGGGTACATACATTGTTCGTTCATCGATATAAGTTTGATCTGGATGTAAACTACATGGAGAGTTAGGGACGTGTGACACACTAGGCAGAGTTTTATATTGTGCGTGTAGCAATGCAGGGACATCGGGTTCTCCACTAGGACTTACAGAAAGTTCTTTATAATATTCATCATTGGGTTCTGGTGTACGGAAGACATTACTTGAAGGCACTGCAGATACTATAACCGAGCGAATTGGTGCTTCAGACACCACCGGCCCCGAAACCAAATGTGGAAACGCGCCGTAATTTACAAGGGGAGGGACTTCGGTTTCAGGAGAATTTGTGGAATTTGAGGACTGCATGGATGTTTCGGCCACCGCAGGCCCAGGCAGCAAAATCCGTTCAGGGATTACGACGATAGGTGGTAGACTTGCCTCAATATCTTCATCTTCAATTAATTCACTATCACTAACGTAAGTGTCGAACAAAGGCGGAGGCGGGATGATGAGGTCGGCGTGGAGTACCCGACTCGCTTTAGGGACCGGTCTCAAGACTCCCAATTCGGTAGTCGTTTGGTTTCGGATTAGTAAGGAGCTGAACCCCTCGCATGCATCGTTAGTGTCAATGATCGCAGGCTCCGTTCGTTCGTCATCATGCTCGTCATGCAGTGAGTATCGAAATATGTTCGTATCGTTCGTCGACATGGGGTAATGTTCGGGTTCATCCATCGGTTCTTGTGTGAAACTAACTCGCTTCGTTGGTGGTTTGCGAGGCACTTGAGGTTTATATTTGGCAGGAGACGCAGGGGTCGCTGGAGTGGCGGGGGGCGCGGGTGGCGGCCGGGCCGGGCGCTGCAGGCGCGGCGGGTCCGCGGGCGGGCCGGGCGGGCCGGGCGGGCCGGGCGTGTGCGGGGGGGTCGGTGCGGAGGGAGGAGGCGTCCTTGCCTTCTGCGCGAACACCGCGAGCGGCGAGGGGGGCGCCGCTTGCGAACTAGACGACTAACCAAACCAACAAAATATACTGCACCACTCGGTACTTACGCAACTCATTACTTTGGCTACATATGGCTAAAAGAAAGACCAAAACAAAATGCTAGATACTCGAGCGTAATCACGAATTGAGCCAAATATAATGATTTTTTATTTCATACATCGAACAATAGCAAAGCTACTTGCACGAAAATATGAATACGAAAATCATGAATAATTAACCAATAACATTATTTTGCATAAAACCCAAAAGCCTATTTCAGCGACGAACAAAAATCTTCCAAAATAAATGTCATTGAAAACATGCTAACATAAAAACAAAAGAAAACGTCATCTGAAACATCATGTATTTTAATGCAACACTAAACATAACGTCAATTAATACAATTTTGTAGATTAAAAAGTAAATAAAGTAAACGTACAATAGTTTTATCAAATGTAAACAATTGGCAGTTGAGAATAGTAATTTGGCCAAAACCTTAACGATAAGTCTTACATAATTTAAATCAATTAATTGAGAATGTTTTAACAAATATCTGGTACTCAACAAAGGTCCGTTTTATCAGAAAAAAACTAAATTCATCAACACTGTCAAAAAGTTGGAAGCGAAGTATATAAACATTTCAAAATTTTATTACGACGTTACTTTGTCGTGTCCACAAATGTGTTATGTATATTTATAGAATTGTTCTAGTTAGTCAAACAGGGATAAACAGGTATATAAAATTGGTCTTTTGGATTGAAGATTACATAGAATACAAAGTGTTACAAATATATATCAGTACCTATTTAGGTGTAAGTTATAGAATGTAGTTGTAGGCTAAATATTTTAGTACATAGGTATTATAATGATATTAATTGGTCGTATCGGATTGACTATTAAGGTAAAAAATTGATTAGTAACATCAATGGAATAAATGCGAAATTTTGCCAAATTCTAAACCTTTTTTATGAATACATTTTGATTGGATAATATAGTAAGGTGGTTGTACAATATGATATTAAAAATACACAAAGGCAATAGGTGGGTTATGTCACAAACGATTATAAGGTAAGGTTGCATAGACTTTTCCATAATTCCTGGATGGATACTAACACTCGATTTGAAAAAAAAAAGCTACATCCAGTAGCTCAAACTAAAATATTGTTTGACACGCATATCATGTTATCTTAACTACATATACCCTTCTCATTACTTACTAAATACAATGATACATTTTCTATTATATACATTTACCACTTTATATTAAATGATTTATCATAATGAACATTTTCATGTTTTACATGTAGTTGATTACATAATGTTAAATAGCGCGAAGCTAGAACGACATATAGACAAAGTATGTTTGGATATCTATTCCCGAAACATAATTGTAAACGCACGGACATAAAAGATCATCAATGCAACTAAATAGCATTGCATTGGCACATACAGCTATTCGGAATTAAAAACATTTATTTAATTTATTATATTTTAACACTCATTTATTGGTTAACCAAAATTATAAATGCGTAATTATTATATTTCATTTAGACTTTCCGTTCAATAACACAGGTCACAGTTATTTTAACACATTACATAAATAATTTTACTGGACATGTTATGTGTATCCGTTAAGTTTATTGAACATTACTTATTTACAAAGTGTTTGGACAGAAGTTAAAATTGCCGTACTATTTGTTTTCTTCCTTTTCCTCAATGGATGCATTCTGCAATGGACGTAATACGCTTTGTCATTAATTTAATTATAAACTGCACCAGTTAGGGTCGTCCTCTAGGCAGAACCCATTTACAAGCTAACACATGACGACATTGAGCTAAGCTACAGTAAATTAAAATAAGAACTGAACAACATCGTCTTGCTATAAGGTTTATACTAATAGTACTAGGGTACACTCAGAAGTTCTATTACATTTCCATAAATTATTACGTAGACGTCCCAACAGAGAGAACTCAAAGAAATTGAGGATACATGCAAAACAGTCCTTTAAAGTCAATATGAATGCTGTAATAGTTAATACATTTACAGACAATAGACAGAAAGTTCGCTGTCAAGAGATAGGTGTATTGAAGTTTTCTGTAAAGTGCCACCCTTCCATTTCATCACAACCAACTACATATTAAAGGCTGATGTAGATATACTAAACAACATTTATTTTGGAAGACAAGGAGTTAAACATACGAATAGTATACTTAAAGTACTCAATACAGATATTTACGAATATTTTCATGCAAGCAATATTTATACTACAAAATATACATAGTGCATGCTATCATAGTCAGAGTCAGGAAGATGCTAACCGTGCAAAACAGTTATACAGCAGAATTGTTTCGGCCTTTATATACGATAAAGTTATTTATAATAGTATAATACAAAGCTAAATCTCATTTATCATGCTGTAATAGAAACGTTCCAATTATCAAAATATAAAGCTTAAAATTTTCAAGAAATAAATTGTTAATGTCAAATTGGAAAATACAGTATAGACTACATGCATACAAATTAAAATATTTACAGTTGGACACAGAAGAAGATAAGAAATTATCATACAATATCGTAATATTATGGATTTGTATTATAGTTTATTATAATAACATAATCTTTATTAACGGCCTATCTTATTCTGTGACCGTCTGCGGGGTTTTAGATTTATTCAGGGGATCGTTAAGAACAATGCGACTAATAGTAAAGACGCATTTTTACAAAAACTAGAACAAGTCATTAAAAATTTCTGGCATTTTTTGATAGAGCAAATCTTTAGATTGTTATAGCTTTTATTAAAAAGAGCTGCTTAGCTTCTATTAAAAAGAGTTTTTTGTCTGTATGCACAGTTTTGCACTAACCTGAGGTTGGAGTGTGTGTTTGGACATTACGACAGTGGTCGTCTTGTGTTGCAGTTCGGGCGATATCGGTGGCGCGGGCTCGAGAGCCATGCTCTCTACGGCATGAACGATATCTAGCACCTGAAACGTTTTTACGAAACAAATTTTATGAGAATGATGATGAGAACGGGTATCATTTCTGTCTAGCTTTTTCCCATTAAGGTCGGCTTCAAGTGACGGATGCAGCTGTATACCAGAATTATACATAGAGAGACCGCCTGTCTGACCTCCACAACTCAGTTACTGGGTAATACGATACCCCTTAGTAAGACTGGTTGTCGATATGTCGGGCTCTAGGCTAGCCGTAAAGACTGTCATAGATCTATTATAAATGACAGCCGGGACCAACAGCTCAGTTCGGGTCCATTCTATACAGGGTTATTTGTAAAACACCAACAACCTCTTAAGAGGTCATTGTACTCATCATTATGAACAACTTTTACTATAGGAGCAAACCCGAAAACGCGAAAAAAAAATCAGCTGCTCCCTATATTTTGACGAGTTATGCGAACACAAATGTAGGGAACAGCTGTTTTTTTTTGCGATTTCAGTTTTGGTCCCATCGTAAAAGTTGTTCATAATGATGAGCACAATGACCTCTTAAGAGGTTGCTGGTGTTTTACAAATAACCCTGTATATAAAAATCGTTAGTCTCGCAAAAACCCGAGAATGGCTCGACCGATTCTGATGAAACTTTGGGAGGTTCCTAACAAAAAAAAAAAAAAAACATCAAAAGGCATAGCATCGCCGGGCATTAGCTGGTATAAAAAAACCGTCTCAAAATAACCGTCCATCTGTGAAATAAAACCTTTTTTTTTTTAAGTTTCGTTTTACTGGACATATTGCTATTATTATTTAATTGGTGACTAACCTTTTCGGGTGTCGACTTTTCTCTCATTTCTGCGACTTGTTTCTCGTGTTCAAACTCAACAAGGTCCTGTTGGAATTGTTGCTCCTGTGATAACCAAATTCATTGCTGAGTTACATTTTTTAATTTGTTACATGTTTTAGTCATGTCAGTCCTCACCACATAATTGCTGTACATGGGCTTTCAATAAAACCGATGTTGGTAAAAAGGCTTGTGACGACAGAAGGTATTCGAGATCATTTGTTAATCACTCTCTTGACATAAGCCTTAGTGTTCTCTCATGAATTAAAGTAAGAGAACGTAATATAGAATAGATACTATACATAGTAATAACAACAATTGTATTACATTATTCAGAATAAATAAGTTTTTAAAGCCTATCATATTCTTGAAATTGAAAGCTCAGGGTGAGGTGTTCGGGCAGACCAAAATAATAAAAAAAAGAAAACCATGCCACAATTTTGAATGCAACAAAAGGAATATTAGGAAGCGCTTATTTTACTGACCTGTTGCTGTTGGTGCAACGTACTATCATCTCTGTCCAGGCTTGACGTTGAGTGAGACAGAGAGCCGCCCGTTTCCGCCGTCCCGCTCTCGCTACCGGTCTGTGCAAATATTCGTTTCGTCTATGTCTTTCTAACAAGCGCTCGCCAAAACGGACTCACAAAAATTTTGGTTGTGAAAGACAAAACACACTCGGGAGCGTGCCAAATGAAAATAGTGTCAAAAATAATTGAGTCCATAAATGTGTATTTATAAAAGCGTGAATTTCGGAAGCATTGTAAAAGCATTCATGTTTATTTGATAAGAGAAAATGAATCTTCAATCGTTTTGACTGAAATGTGTGGGTAAAAAAAAACAATGAAATAAAAAAATATACAGTACTCGACAGAAATGTTTGCAACCTTTAGGCCACGCTCTGGGTCAACTGCTCTCTCTGGGTGCTCGCGAGTTGACTTGGTGACTATGGGAAAATCACAAATATTTCCGCAGAGCTTTAAGAGAAATCGATGATCTTACAGTGATCTTTTCCGGCCTGGTGTATCCGTAGCACACGACGAGGTGCAGCGGCGCATTGGTGGCAGATCGCAGTGCGTTCACGGCTTCGTTATGCGTCGCGCCAAGGAGCGAAACACCGTTCACTTCTAATAGACGCATGCCAACCTGTCACGAGGAAAATATTTTGTTTCATGACTACGCATTCTTAGGTTGAACTCCTTACATAAAATATGGACTTAGTTTAAGTTCTTTAAAACCAGATCAAGAATAGAATACTCCTTATTATGTACACCACAAGAGGTGACACAATGGGCGGTCTAAATAATAAATGGGGATCAAATCAGTTTTCTATGTTTACATGTGTGTTAAAGTATGGTGGCGCTACAAAAAATTCTTTCGACGTAGCTGTAATGTACCCACCTTCAGTCTACCGTCTCTCCTGGCGGCTCCACCGCTATTTATTTTCGATATGAAGACTCCCTCGTCATTAGGGTCGTTAGGGTTGCCACGCTGACCGTTCAAACCGCCCTTTATGTGCATTCCTAGCTTCTCACCTTCTTGTTTGACTATGGTTAGGTCCTGGAGAGTAAACAAAGTTGAAATCGCGGAAAAACAAATAATAATAAATCTATAGGCATTGATTCAAAATATTTAAGGCAAAAATTGTGCACCTGATTAGAAAGTTTGCTATTTCAATCGAGTAGCTTGAATAACTACATTCACGAACACTTGTAACATGCAAAGCCACAACACATTACCTCATGCACTCAAAGTAACAGAAGCTTTCATACTAAATATTTACAAAAACATTCTAGATAATAAAAAAACCTAGCACATGACAGACAAAATCGTAAAGGGTGTAAGTTTCAGTGTAATTGGCATGACAGTAGAAAGAGCTACGAGTATAAGCAAAAAGGTTTCATATTTAAAATGAAAAGTCGCGTTCTAATAAGGAAAAGCTGTATTACGAAATAACCATTCCGAATACGACGATAGCTGGGCACACGGACTGACTGGATGAGGGGTTGGAGACTGACATATATATTTGGTAAAGTAACACACATAAGTTCGAGATCGCCGAGCGACGTTCACACTTACAGTTGCGTCAACAATCTCAACTTGTATGAGACCCTGAACGTGTGGCGGTGGCCGTGTTGCGAACGTGTGGAACAAAACAATTGTTTGCGTTTTATAACGACAAAATAAAACTCGTATCAATGTACTGTTCAAGACTCAAAAGGTTGCGTCACTGAACTAGAAACACGCTAGTAGATAAGCGACAGAATTCTTAGCAAAGACATACTAGATGCTTTTGTCAGTATAAATATTGAACAATCATGTGCATCAATGCATAAGCGTTATGCATACTTTTTATTATTGTATACCGCCAAATGTCTACTGTAAGCGACAATACTCAAATCATTCTACTCGTGAATTCACATTATGCTTTCAACTTCTCACCATTATATCCACAAATTCGGTTACTTGCATAACATGCAAAACATTGCGCGCTTACGTATGTGTTTGTATGTACACACAGATTACGAATATTCATAACAAGACATACCCAATAGTGGGTACTGTATTTTGTAAAGTTAAGAGTATTTGTCACAGTAAAATGTTTCTTCAATTTATTGTATTTCATTTCAGATATTGTGTGACACAGGATTGTACAAAAACTATTGACAAACGCTTGGTTAAAGATATTACAAATATTTACTAAATATTTTATATAAGTAGGATGTTCTGAATTACAATATTCTTCCCTTATTTCAGATTAATAATTCATTAATTAATAATTCAAATGAAAAAATAGAAAATCTTTGTATTGTTACTCGATTTTTTTATACAGGAAAAAATTATAAACTGCTTACAATAGCAAAACTTATGATTGTATTTCGTAATCATTAAACTTTTAAAAATTACAATAAATTAATAAAGAAAATATTCAATCCCGTGTCACGGTGTTTTGTGTACAGTGTGAAGATGTCACAAACCTGGAATCCATTCGGCAGAGGGTCGTGTCGCACGGTGAGCGTGAGTGTTCCGCCCGGTTGCAGCAACAGTTGCACGGCGTCGCGATGCGTTGCGCCCGGCAGTTCTACACCGTTGACTTTCAGTAGACGGTCGCCCATGCGCAACTTGCCTGAACGAGCGGCCACTCCCCCAGGCACCACCTGTTTATGGTGATCAAAAATCTTGATCAATCTTTTGTTTTTTTATAAGGAGACCTCTTTGTTTTATAGATATTCTCGCCTCTCATCGTGTAAACGAGAATTTAGGTACATCACGTCGCCACGGCCGAGCTTGGCTTCCCAATAAACAGTTATGGTATAATTTCGAACCTAAGGTCTCAATTACTAGTACAATTGAAGTCATAAAAAAAGTTGAATTTGTAGCGCAACCTGAATTTTATGGGTAGGTCTTAAAATTATTTTTCCAGAAGCTTATAATTTTTTATATGTTTGGAAACTAAATTGCGAACGCAGATAGCATATTATAATCATAACTTCATAAGGTATAAGCCCTGTATTCCTTTTGAGAAAATATGTTTTATCGTATTTAGGTATCGATACCAATCACGACTGTGAAGTTTACACAAAAAACTGATTTTTTATACTGATATTTAAAGTAAACACACTAACTAGGGTCGATGACCCTACACGTCTGCGGAGTTACGCTAGCAAATTTAATTTAACCCTGTATATGTTTCAACAAACACTTACATGCGATATAAATATTCCAGGTTCCTTTCCACCGAAGGGCACACAAGAGTGATCGGTTCCACCGATAATACTAAATCCAAGAGATCCTCCTTCTTTGACTAAGATGACTTCCTGTAACAAAATGGAAACAACTTTTAATATTTCCGTTTAGTTGCAATTAATGTTCTGCTTCATTTTATTACCAGCCTTCGTAGACCAATTGAGATAACACCCCAAACCTTGCGAAGCCTTAATATGTTTTTATTACAAAATAACTTCGCCGGATAGTAGCTCTCTATCCGAGAAATTATGTTTGTCATGTAACTAATCCTTTAGGAGTGTTATATTATTGCTCTGTTTTCGGATGGTTTTTGGAGTCATGATGCGTATTTGAACACGGGTTGCGTAACTGCCAACAAGTGTTTCCCAACATTGGCCATTTCAATAGACAAAATCCCACTGTTTCTAACATTCCCAGGAACGGTACATCAACATAACTAATCCAAGTAGGTGTAAGGTGACCAATTCATGAATGACCCAAAACTCAGTCTTAGTCGCCTTTTATGGTTTAAGATTTAGCTGATGTTAATAAGAAATGTGGATCACCTCTTCTCTACCCATCCTCTTTCCGAACATCAAGTTATAACATGGAAATACTGCGCTCATACTGCGTGCTAACTACGAAGATTGAAAGGTGGTATGCAATGATATCATGCAGTGTTTGCCTAATTTTGAATTCACAACTTAGAAACATGATTTTGCTGTTTACTTTCCGCGGTAAAAGGGAAATACGCACGTAATATAATATTTACATCTATTTTCATTGCATTTAAAGTCACAACGCTCATTATTCGGAACATTCTATAGCTCTTTGGCCAGACCATTTTAGTTAGGTATGTCAAAATTGTGGGCATCTAGCCGTACCAATTCTATAAGGACTGAAGGCAGATATCGTTTTTGGGCACGCTACAATTGCGGCGATAAGTCCCCTCTTTGAGGAGTGGCTAGAGAGGCGCCACGGCGCCCTCACCTTCCGCCTGACGCAGGTCCTCACCGGACACGGTTGTTTCGGGAGGTTCCCGTTCAGGATAAAGCGGGAGGAAACGCCAGGGTGTCACCACTGTTTGGATCGCCCGGAGGACACGGTGGAGCATACGGTGGAGATCTGCCCGGAGCACCGCCGTGTCCTCGTGGCGGCGATCGGCGGCGGCGATCTCTCGCGTCCGGCCCTGGTCCAGGCCATGGTACGGAGCGAGAGTGCATGGGAGGCCGTCACCTCCTTCTGCGAAGCAGTAATGCTCGCAAAGGAGGAGGCAAAGTGCGTGAGGGAGAGGCAATCTCTGCGCCTTTACGCCCCTAGTCGCCGCAGGTGACGCTCTGGACGGGAGTCAACAGCCGACTCCCGGCTGTTGACTCCCGGCCATGCGTTATTCCTGTCACTGTCGCGCAACTGCTAAACTACAAGCGCAAGATGGAGTCGAGAACATGTCTAAGCCAAAGCACGTGCTAAGTAACGTTTATAGATCTCGGCCTGAGACTGGGAGGTCCAAAGCCGGACATGATGTAGACAGGTCTTTAGTAAGTATTTTAGATCTAAATTATCGATAAGACGAATTTCATGTTCAGATTTACTATCGCTAATTATTTAATTTTATCTAGATGGTGATAAAAAATAATAAATGAATAATAATAAAACCTATCCTATTTATCGTTACCATTTCCTACATCACTACTACTGTGTATGAACATGTATGAATATGTATATTACAATTTAACACATTTGGGACAAGTTCTGTTTTTATTCTTCGTTGTCTCCGAATCAGTGTATGTGGCTCTTTTTTATTCATACAAATATAAATATCATTTAACATACCCCAAGGACATTCCTCTCTATTTCTATTTGTATGGTAAGTATTTTACTTTAAATGCAAACTCAACTCAGCGCTGCGGTATTTATTTTTTAAATATCGCACCATTATGCTGGGATAGGAGCCTTTTGGCCTCGCAGTTTTTTTTTTCTTGTTTATTTTTTTTTGTCGTTTTTAATGTAGTTTTATTAGTTCTAAATGCTCCTTTTTAACTGTTTGTATTTCCGGTGTGTGTCCCAAATATTTTTTTTTCTTTCTTTCAACTGAGTCTAGTCTAACAATGAGTTGCTAAAAATATCGATGCCCAAGTCTTCTGTTATAGTTTTTCAGTGCATGAGCAAACGATGTCAAAAATACAACATGCGTATTTTCCCCTTCACAAGTTGAATCATATTCGAAATTAGGCGGAATGGATTAATAAAGATTTTTTGTAAATCGCGCACATTAGTGCCGTAATACTTACACGAAAAAGTAGATGGAAAACTGACAAACGGGTTAATTTTTGTTTTGTTATAGAAGATTATGATTGAAAACTGAGCAACGTTACCGACATTACTTAATTTTCAATTAAAAGAAAACTATATTGGCTTAATCAATTTCATACCAGAAAACGTGCATATTACCTTTCACCTGTTTCTAAAAATACTTAATTCTTATAATGAAAAAGTAATGGTCCACCAGTTCTGTAGAAAGCATGGACTTCGTAAACCCTCGAGATTAAAAATTGCCATTGGAAACCGTGGCCTCATATTTATGAACGAGTTGTAACTTGTAAGTTGTTGTCGTCGTTCAGCATTCTTACTTCGATGATGAGTGGTTCCACGAGTTGGTTGTCGGTGATGCGGGTGACGGTGGTCTCGGTGAAGGTGGACTTGGTGATGGTCTCGGTGACGCGGCCGAGCGCGGCGGGCGGCGGCGGCAGCACGACGGCGGGCGCGCGCTCCACCGTGACGCGCACGCCGCGCTCGGGCGGCTCGTGCGCCGGCCGCGCGCGCGCGCCGCCCAGGAAGTGCGCCGGGATCATCGCTTGGAACTCCTCGTTGGTAATCGGCCGCGTCGGCTGCGCGTTTAACACGTTCACATCGAATCAGTCTAAATTTATTAGTGCAGGGAAAGGAGAGTAGATTCGGCCATGGTAGCGTATCATTTTTACCCCGAAAAATTGCCAGAAGTCTAAACAAGTTTTGAAAAGAATTTATACATAAGCAAAGTAATACAAGCCCCACTTACAAGTGAAAAAAAAAAAACAATTGCAGCTTTATGTTTTACTCCAGCAAGCTTGAACATTAAGTGCTATCTGACTAAGATTACCGAGGTAATTGACACAGCGGAACTAATCCTCTTGCGCACAAATTTAACTACGGCTATTACCAGTATACCAATATCTTATTCCCTCTTATCGGTCAACGCTTTCACCTCACAATCCTGCGTATAGAAGTGAAGAAGCTTTTTTGTACCCTGAGTAACATAACTCACAAAGGATGGCAATTCAAGACAGAATATTCGAGGCTCCGTCTAATTAAGGGATTTACAGGGTGTTTTTTTTTTTGTCTATTCTATGCACCATGATCTAACGTGTAGTCTTCGGCCTCCTAATTTTTTATTTCGACCCAAATCACTAATTGCGTTTAGCGTTAAACATATTTATAAATCGTTTGAAGATAGCAGAGACAGAACGATGACTGTCTCTGCTATGTTCAAACGATCGACAGAAACAGAACGATGTTTACAGAACGGTACAGGGGGCCTTAATACTTCTATCAAGGCCCCCTGTACCGTTCTGTATTAAGGCCCCCTGTACCGTTCTGTAAACATCGTTCTGTTTCTGTCGATCGTTTGAACATAGCAGAGACAGAGTTTAGTATTTTTATTTACTTTCATCTCTCCCTTGTTTAGTTTGAAGTTGCTGTTGCATTTTTACGAGGAAATCTAAAACCAAGGAAATCTTTCTACTTGAACATCCTCAGATTTTTTATTTAAAAATGTTTGCATGGGTATTCAAATGTTGATATTTTAGCATCACTTCATGTTAAAGCTTGCTGTGACCTAAAACATACACAGGATGGCATCGACGCGCAAACTGTAAGCATGAATTCAGCACATGATTTTAGATTCTAGATTTCTCCCCCTAGCGTAGAAATTTTGGAACAGCATTTTTTTTAATAACCAACTAAATGTTTCAACGACCCCTACGTTGAAACTATTCATCAGTTATTTAAAAAAAAAAATCATGTGCTGAATCCATGGTTGTGCGTCGATGTCTCTGCCAGCCTGTATGTTCTTCTGTTCATATTTTTTGAGACCAGTTAAATAATTATGTTCTTATAAGAAGAGGCTTGTAGTTCTTTGACAAACAACTATCCGATGCATCATGAAATTCAAATAAAAGATTTTACATTTTCTTTACTTTAATTGATAAACCCCGTAGCTTTCCAGCTTTAAATATCTGAAAAATTAAAAATAGTGCTTTTATAGATGTTTACGAGAAATCTACATGCTACCATAACTCGTTGGTTACTTTATTCAACTAATATTGTGACTAAAGATATTTTTCATTTAGTTGGTTCTATTTTTAGCAATACATACATCTGTCTGTAGCTGTGGAATCCTACATACATAATAAACATACTTTTTTACATACATATTTGTATAATAATTTATTATATTTTATATAGTAACAATAAATAGTTAATAATCGTGTAATATGGCAAAGTTATAAACAATGTAGCGTTGACAATGTTTATCGGCGATAGTGCAATTATACAAGGTCAAGCTGAAGCTTTAAATTATGCTTTAACTAGTGAATACAATAAAATGTGCATAATTACTAAAATACATAATGATAATAATACACCGTACAACTTTAGAATAAATGTAATGATACGTTAGCATGTTTTTTTTTTGTTTACTTACAATAATTCGAACCAGGTTTTAATAAACCTGATTTATACTTTAACCCATGAGGTTTTATAGTAACAAAGGTCTGAAATGTTGAATGTTTTATAGGATAGTGAAGCAGGTAAATGCAAATAAAGTACGGAGATCGCATTCAACCGAAAATTAATAGTTGTGACCGATATAAAATCCGAACATCACGAAATATGAGCTCTATATTTCGGAATGCATCGAACGTAATACCATTCGCAGCTATTGGAGGCTAAATGTCATCGCCGACTTTCAACTAATTTACATGGTGAAGTGAAACAGATAATGCACCGCACACAATTGTGGTAAAGCTATGACGTAAAAGCTCGGATGTGAACGTGTTAAACCAATACCATCACCTGCGAATCGGGGTAAGTTAATATTGAGTAAGTGAATCTTACCTGAATATCGTCGAAGACATCATCGCTAGATCCGTGCACGTTATTGGCGCCGGGAGTTAGGGGTGTGCTCGTACTGTTAGTTGTCGGTTTGGCCTGGAGTGAACGAGGTTTAATTTTGAATTTATTTGCGTCGCTAATGTGCACATAAAGCATATTATTGACTAGAATTCTAAAGCATCTTGTTGTTTTTTTTTTTTTTTATTTAACAAAATAGGTATTAGTCCAACTACAACAACAGCATTTTCAAAACTAAATGTTATTTTTGTAAAACTAATGTGCTAAAATGGAAGTCAATTAGACTAATCAACGTCTATATTAAAGCTACATTCCCAAAATTAAATCTAAACCGAGAAATCCATAGAAAGCGATCACTAAGCCTCACCTGTCCGTTCGGTTGACTCAGTTTTCGCGGTGCGGGTTGCGGTGCGACGGTGGGAGCGAAAGTTGCTTGTTTGTGTACCGGCGCGGGCGGCTGCGGCGACGGTACGGGCGCGTGTGTCGGTGCGGGGGTGTACGTCGGTGCGGGCGCGTGTGTCGGTGCGGGCGCGTGTGTCGGTGCGGGCTGTGCAGCCGGTGCGCTGTGAGTGTGATTTCCGATAGGTGTGCTTATGTGATTCGTGGTGGGTTTCTGTGTCGGAGTGACGTTCACATTCTGCAGGCTGGTCTTGTGTTCTCTCACTTCGTCTGATGTCGACTTCCGCTGCATCGACTCGCCTAAACGAGGAAAAAATATATTTTAATGGACGAGAATTAAGCCAAGCTGTTTCTATGCTATGGTCAGACCCACTACATCGTAAAAAATATTCATCAGTTCATTTGATAGCGTCATTTTTGTTGCGAAATAAAATGCCAATACAAGCAATTGATTCGAAATACCCTACATAGAAGCAAGTAAATCAAGCGGTATATTTACCTTGTTCCGTTGTAATTGTCCGCTGTAGAACAAGCCTTACAAATCTTTCGTGTCCGGTGAGCAGGGAAACGGCTGCTTCGTGAGGAGCGCTCTCCATATCTACGCCGTTTATCTAAGAAAATAAATCTATATTAAGTCTTTGGGTTAGCTGGCTTTCGTACTATTTAAGCACGAAAGCCAGCTAACGTTGTTTACGACATTAATATAATTAGGGTCTTACTACAAAAACTTAAACACTTGTTGAACGAGTGTTTAATGTCAGTGTTATGTCAAAGTCCATATAATTATGTCGTGTTTAAAAGGTGTTTAGCCTAAACAACTGATAAACACTGTTTTGTGGTAGTCAGGTTCATGTCTACAAATTCTTTTTTCATGTAAAACAGCTGCTAGCTACATTATCTTGACTTAGGCTAAAGAATAAATCTCAATATAAATTCTGAATAAAGTTTTAACATGATTGCTTTCTTATTATACAAGCTTTCGCTTGCGGAGTCACCAAGCCATATTTGCTTATCTTAAAAGCAAAAGCGTGTTTTCTGCATTCAATGGAATTAAAATGTTTTTGAAATCACAACTTTACTGTTTCTTCCTATGATGTCACGGTTAAATTAGTATTCAAACCGAGTTAAACTTCAATCACCATACGAAAACATTGCTCGCGTTTGAACTTTTTCTCGTTGCTTGTCAATCGTGTAAGTATAACGTCGCAATTTGTATAGTTTAAAGGTGGGTTTAGACTAAACGAATATACAACCAGAACAAGATCATTATTTTCTTGATCATTATGAAAGAAATGGTACAGTTGATATAGAATGCGCATTCGCTCTTTTGGTATAGCCCGATCCTAATATAATGACAAATAAGCGCGCACAATGCATCACCAAAGTTGTCAATTATTTATTGGTCTGTTTATAATCGTTACTCTGTTCATCCTAAGAATCGTGTTGGTGGTGTCGTCATGAGACAAGCAAAACTTACAGAAACAACTTTATCGCCGACCAGCATCTTGCCATCCTTAGCGGCAGCACCTTGAGGCGAGATACGGGAGATGTAGATGGCGTCGCTGTCGTCTCGGTAGGGAGGGGAGCCCTTCCCGCCGGCTATGCTGAACCCGAGGCCTGCGCCGTCGCGGATTAGAGTCGTATGGACTAGCACCTTTTGTTGATAAACTAGAAATAATAGATAAAAAATATTTGTCCGGTTTGTTGTTTATAGATAGTATGTGTAACTAGTGCAGTCTTAGTCCGCTTGTACACGTCCCTTTTTTTCACCGGATAAGCATCGTTTTTTTTTTCACCGGAATTGTTTTTATTTTAAGTTATTGTATTTTTAACACCACCGCAATTACGGAAGTATGGCATGCACCGGACCGCTCGCTGTCCAACTGATACGGAGTGAAAAACACGGTCCGATCGTCCTGTGGAAGAAATGGAAGTATGCAAGCGCCCTCAGAGCGCGACTTTTAAGTTAAATCACTATCACTACCTTTAGTTTAGAATTTCAGGTATTAAAGGCATAAATGTATGTCCATTATGTTCCGGCAGACGGTGACGGCGGACGGATAGAATTAATTAATTGATTATTCTCTCATTCAATACATGTGACATTTTATTATTAAGTCGCAGTCGCATTGTTTTAAAGTTCAATAGTGGGGCAAATTCCATTAAGATGTTAACATAAAGTGATAGATAAGATTTAAGTTCAAAGGTGTCTACCGATACCGCTATTAATGATCTTAATTTACATAATCTCATCTCTTGGGTAAATGCGCAAGCTGGGCAGGCTTGCGTATTTTCCCACGAGCACCGACTTCGGCTTCCAGTCCAACCAGATGCGTACACTATCTGTATTTTAGAAGGTGAACTGACGTCTGACCTCCGCAACCCGGCTGAGGAAATACCTGTATCTAAAGGTTAGACCGGTATTCAGGTTTTATTGAGCTTTTCAATTGCCTGTGACGACTTTCATAGAATAATTTACGATGTTCGAGACTGACATATTAACGTGCCAGACGCGCTGAAAGGTCTCTGTTTGTAAATTTATAAAGTTTATTCATCAAACCGGCTTTAGTTTGTTTATTTTCACGGAAGCTATTTAGCAACGAGACAGGCGGGATGCGGAAGGTGAATAACTAGGCACTTTGGCTCACTTTCTTCACTCAACATAAGGGAAGTGTACATTTCTAACAAGTTTTTAATTATTTTTTTTTTTGTTTTATTCTTACCGGGCGGTATGTATGGCTCGGTAACCGGAGGCGGCGGCGACGCTTGCAGTCGTTGGTAGGTATCCGTCGTAACCTGCCCCGCGGGGGACGGGCTGTAGCTCGGCGCACTGCTTACCACCGTCGGCACCGATTGGTTCATCACTTGCTCCTTATACTCGGGCTCAAACTCTTGCGCATACTGGTTGCTGATGATAAGCGGTTTAGTCGGTATACCGCGACCCGTCGGAACCTGTTCGAAGAATGACTCGCACGTTTATCGATACAGTTGTTGCAATAAAACATTAAGAACTGCGTTGCAAATGTGTTGTGATTTACATAATACATACATTGAGGCGTGAATATTTAATGAGATGTTTACCTGTCCATTTTCTAGGGTTGATACCGTGTCGGTGGTGCTTGATATGGAATGATGGCTCGCTCCGCTCGGCGCTCGGCTGTGAGTTCTGAATTAAATGAATTATTATGAATTAAATGAATTATTATGAATTATGCCCATATTGTACGTAAAGGTTGAAAAGGTACGCCAATTGACAGATTCCAAATACGTACCGCTACTATTTGACCTGAGAATCTATCCTTGATTTAAAATTCACGTAAATTGAATCAATCATCATCATCTGCCTAGCCTTTTTCCAACCATGTTGGGGTCAATTAAATTTCACGTAAGTTGAATCAATGATGATGTAAAATATTACTTATACTAAATCACTCCAAATATTGCACAAAAACATTTCAGTAACTGCACTCAAACTTTCATGATCTGTTCTAAATAATTGAGGTTGTCGCAATCTGTATAGCAACAGTGGTGATGAAACATTAAGATAAGGAACAAACGGTGCTTACCTGGTCGAATTGGGTGAATCTCTGGTCACGACAAGTGTGAGCGTGGGCCCGCTTGCTTTAAGTACTTCCACTGCATAATAATGATCCACTTCTACGACAGACGTACCGTTCACTGAGAGCACCTTGTCGCCAACCTGAAACAATATAAACGTTTTTATTGCAACTTACGTACTATTGTATGTATATCACAAAGCGGCGTTACTTTAAAAAAAAAAAAAAAAATATTGAGCAAAATATTTCTTAAATAAAAATGTTGTGTTAACTCTTAGGCGGCTATTGCTTTTTTTGTGCATTTCATGTAATAGCTAAGGCGGTTATCACACTGCACCGGACACCACTTCTGTGTGCGGTGCTGCGGTTTTTAACTTTAACTCTAGAACAAAAACCCAGGGTATAACACACTGACAACGCATCTCCGTGCGGTCGATCGTCAAAGTTAAAAACCGCTGCACCGCACACCGGAGTCCGGTGCAGTGTGATAACCACCTCAGGTATTACATGAAATGCAAAAAAAAAAAAAACAATGTTGGTATCAAACCATTTCGTATCAGTTTAGATGACATGTAAAAGTAACAGTGTTAACTGCCTTATTGCTGACTGTACCTCATTAAATGATCATTCATACATTTTCGATAATAGGAAGGCTGCTACGGGCTACATAATTAATGTCAGTACTTAAATAAAACAAAAGAGAAGAAAGTAATTCAACGGATACAATAATAATTTAACGACGACATCATTACTTCCAGTTGTGATTCATATGATTAGAAACGGAAATCAACACTATCTAACACTTGTAAATGTATACGCCAATTAAGTAGCTTGTTGTTGTGATATTAAAGTAACAGTACTCTATAAAAAGGGGCTCTTTCGGGGAAGAACTATAACCACACCTATTTCTGACAGTGAAGATTTTTGAAAAAAAAAAAAAAACGGTGCTGATATCATGGCACATATGACACATTGCAGATTTGATATCGGATGGCAGTGCACCCGCCATGTCTTTGGTACTGTAGATTTCCATTGGCGACGGTGACCACTACCAATCGAGTGGGCCGCCTGCTCTCTAAACATATAACAATGTTCATAATCTCAAGAAATTTACATTCCATCGCCACTTATGCAGTTATCTACTTAAGTGACATGTATTCTAAGTTGATTTTGAGTGACCATTTTGTAACAAAGTTCCTAATAAGTTTTTGGTTGCAATGGAATTTGAACTTTGTTAAATATGACATTCAGTTTGTTGTTCCATAACTTGATAATTAATTCAAATATAGAAAGGTTATAGTGGACTCACCCTAAGTCCAGCCATATAAGCGGGTCCATTTGATGTGACTCGAGAGATGAAGATGCCGTCATCATCGCCGACATAAGGCGTGGAGCCTCGTCCACCGGCTATACTGAGCCCCAGGCCACCAGCAGTGCGCGCTATACGGACCTCGATGCATCGCTGGTCGCTGACCACGCGAGCTTCACTCTCCGCTCGTTCGGATACGGATTCACCTGTGATAACAGAAAAGCGTGTTTAACTAATACTACACACAAGCCTCACGCCTGTAAGTCCCAAAGGGTTACCTAGAATACACCCACATTTCGCCAGTCACGTTTAGGCCCTATGTTATAATAGGGGTCAGCCTATTGGGCACAAATCTAGACTCCAGGCTGCTACTGAGAAATTCCTGATGAAAAAATCCATTAACCCTTTTCCCGACCTGGGAATTGAACCCAGGACCTCATGCTCAATAGAAGCGCTAGCGACCTCTAGACCAACGAGGCAGGCCAGCTAAATATACTATTTTCAAAAATGCACATGTGCTTGCCCTATAAACCCATCGCGGTATTTTGTTATCAGAGCACAGATGCTACAGACTGTCATCACTCGCTCTAACCGCACCCAATTCCGATGAGCATACCAAGGTTCTAAAGATAATGCTTTCAGTCGATTTGATAATGTTTACAAAATATCGTTGCTAAATACATTTATTAACAAAATTGTATTAATTATGTCATCCATCAACATTCTTATCATTGCAAAACCCTTTACTGTATTTTATCTGCAATTATAAGTCATTGCTGAATTTGTAATTGATAAGCGTTACGAGCGATACAGAGCGTTCAGCTCAATGACAAATATTATTCAAGTAGCTGTGCCCGCGACTTCGTTCGCGTGGATGTCGAGTATCAATAATGTGTCACTTAGAGAAGCTGTCGCCTCCATTGAAAAGGAAGAAACATTTTGTCTTTTTTTTTTGCGCGGAATCCTAATTCTTTTTATTAAATGTAAGCTTAAGTTACTTTTTATAACATCAGGAGGCCAATTCTCGTAATTAAAAACGTTCATAATCTAGTCGCAATCTCATCTCGGCGACAAACAAAATGCCAAAATGTAGAGAAATCAGAGGTATTTTTGACAGATTGAGACTGAGATCAGATTTCACAATCTGAGGGGCAAATCTGTCAAAAACACCTCCAATTTCCCTACATTTTAACATTTGTTTGTCGCCGAGATGAGATTGCGACTAGATTTTGAACGTTTTAAATTACGAGAATTGGCCTTCTGCTCTCAGTCTCAATCTGTCAAACGTTCTTAGAACTACGAGAATTGCCCCTCTGGTATCTGCTAGTCAAAATCGGTAGGTCCAGCCGTTTCGGAGATTAGCCGGAACAAACAGACAGAAGTTATAAGTACCGTATATACTTTCATAATGCTGTTAATTTGACATTACAAACAGACGCTTCAATTTTATTTATATGTATAGATTAATTAATCCATACTAGCTATTACATGTCTGTTATCTGAACCATTCATTATATAATGCGTATTGTTTCGGACTACTGAGTTCCGCCACTTGCTCAATGCTCATGTATATCTATTGTCAGCAAGTGTAAGGTCAAGCATTAATATGAAAATGGATATTCGTGAGAATAATACAACGTTATTATGTCGACCAATTAACCCACTTGTCAGGTTACATACATAATTAAAAGATGAGTACCAGACTTCCCTGTAAGCAAGTAAACAAATTATCCTGAACTGAACAAGGTCTTCTTTGAGTTAATAGGATAAGTAGTGGGTGTTTAGAAGTGCCGCCGGCACTGAACTAATTATTGACCCTCCTGTGAATAGGAACAATGCGCTGTATGCAATGCGGTGCATATGTTTGCAAGGTCGCCGCTCAAACGATCATGGGCTCAAAAATAAACTATCACGATATAGACATTATGACTGCGTGACGTATCACCTGCGCTTACGGTCGTCACGATTGTGAACTATCAGTTGCAAAATGTTAAGCCTGCGACCGCTATCGCTAAGAGAAATGCTTTGTTCCAAAGACCATGACAAACGATGCTCTGCGACAATTATTGATGATACGTTTCTACGCAACCGGATTTCTAATTCCACAGATCTTCAATGCAAACAGTACGGAATTGAATAACAAATGATCGCGCGTCATTCTGTAACGTTCGCACGACAATCAACATGTCGAGACGAATGAATGGACCACAGTGAAATCATGATCCCGAATGGTCGGACCCGCGTCCTGTCTTGTGCATTACAATAGCCAATCAGTTGCGATACTTTCACCCCCGGATAAGCTTAATAGAATAACTACACAACTATTGTACCCCAGAACAAGTCGTGATAGTTTACAGAGGGATTCGTGACTCTCATTTTACAGTAGTCTTATTGGAAAATGCTCTTTTCTAGGAATGATGGTAATTTAGTTCCAATCTAAATGTAACGGACAGGTGAAAGTCAATGTTGTGAAATGATTCAGTGAGTAATTTAACGAAAAAGCATGTAACTAATAAATAATTGCTGCAGGTACTTTATGAAAGTAATTTAAGTAAGAGCAGTGAAGCAATTTTCATCGAGTATGTAGCGAATGCAGTTTTTGTTGGCGACGGCGCTTAAGTACGGTAAAAACTTAGAAGCAATGTAAGAAATTGCAGCTTTGATGACAGGAATAAATCCTAAGCTTGATAGCAGTTCGTTAATGTTAAATTAAGAGTGGCAATTTGATTTAATGGCGGTACTGGGCTATGTACACTTTGTAGTAACGGGTGTAAACACGTAAATGCCTGTGTTTGCTGCCTGCGCCACCGCTGCGGCCTCGAGAACATTACGCCGTAAATATACAAAACGTATGACTTCATACATTCATCATTTACAACGGTATAGCACCATTATGTTAAGTGTATTCTTGAACTTATCCATATTCGCTGTACTAACACTTTCTTATATTTTATAGCAGCATTATGCATTTGCGCTGATAAATAAAATTTCCGATTTTATGTTTACCTCCATTTATCAGTAAGTATTATAAATATGTATAAGGCGTGCATATATATATTTTGGATTTTATGACAAAAGTTTAGTTTTCGCAACGATACTTCCGAGAAGCAATAACATTTTATTTGGATTTTTCCACCACACACAGTGCTCATAAATTTAAATCTACAGTCGATGCAAATGACAACTCTGGATAATAACAATAACCTCCTGACATAAAATAAACCTCAGCAAAGTATCTCCTCTGTAGTCTCTCAGCTAGTAAGACTAACGTTTTCTTTTAGCAAATACTTATGCTAAAAGAAAAAGTACAGTCGTTACGGGTCGTCAGTAGCCCGAAAGTCTGACAACCAGTCTTACCAAGGGGTCTCGTATTTCCCAGTAACTGGGTTGTGGAGGTCAGATAGGCAGTCACTCCATGTAAAATACTGGTATTCAGCTGCATCCGGTTAGACTGAAACCCAACCCCAACATAGTTGGGAAAAGGCTAGGCAGAAAATGATGACTTATATTTACGCAGAATTTTAAAATGCGTGATATAAACAAAATTGAAAGTTTCGGACGTCTGATTTCGATTTCTGTAAAATACTGAACCCATGAATGTTGATTCCTTGCATTCAAAAATCAGAGAAGGGAATGGACGGTATAGGGTGATCTGGTTTTGAAAGCTGTTTGGTGTTACAGACTGCAGACTATACGGTACTCTTTGCACGTCCGAGTACGCGCTGCAAGCACTAATCACAGTTATGAAAGATAATTCCAACGGAGGCTAGCAATTTACACGAAAAACACGTAATTATGGTGTAAAAGCTTTATGAAAGGAGAACAGAAAATGTTTCATAGATGAATGATGGAATAATAAAATAGTAGGTAGTGGCCAGTAGTAGGAACTACTTCCTACTACTGGCCACTACCTACTACTTTATTCGACTATTTATCTAAACGAAACCCAATTTGTTGTTATTAAAAAAGTAATTTTAGAAGATGACAAAGTTAAAGGTCAGTATTAAAAGGGCAACCTATTTAAAAATAACCCAATGTCAAGAGATACTCTGTCAATAATGATCAAAACAACTTAGCAGATACTTACTTTTAAAGGTATCCATAACTACGCACTTACGAAACACAGGTAAGTACAATGGCCAGTGTAACTTAGAGGGACCCACCCGAATACGTAAGCTAACCGATGACCGCATATCGTAGCCATTTTTGTTTCACCTTCACACTAGGTATTTACAAAGCACGTAAAATATGTTATGTATGGCCTGGCCTATTGAACAGAAGCGGTTGGCGATAAATGTTATTGAGTGCAAGTGCGGCTACGCTGTATGTAACCTATAGTACTGTAATATTATGCGCATTGTTTTGCGGTTTCTATCGGCAAGGATTATGGTCATTTATGTACGCAACTATAAAATGAAGATGAACATTTTGCGCAGATTAATATTGAATATTTAGTTAGCGATCAATGCCGTTTTATTGATTTTTTTAAATGACGATGATCTATTCATATCGGAATTTGGAAATAACGATATCGTATGAGAATGAAAACATTAAAAATCAACAGTTACAAAATTTAAATTTTAAAGAAACGTGCCGTATTTGACTGCTAACATTGGGTTATACTTAAAATGTTATAAAACATTGTTTTTCTTTACGTTACGTATGGAATTCGTGTGGAGTTACTATCCAATTACTTGCCGTGTCAGATCTTAATAATTAAAATCAGATATACATGTAACAATATTTTAGATACGTTCTAGTTCATGTTTGTTCGTAAAATAAACATTGTTTAGATTAATGTTTGTGGCAAACAAACCGAATCGGGGATGCGTTATATCGATACTCGATACCGGTTAGTAAGATGGACTGGATGAACATGAATTCAACACATATGGCGTGTCCTTCTACGGCTGCACTTTTATAAGTTGGGTTAGTTGACTTTACGATCAGTTTAACATAACTTTTATAGCCGATACAAGTAATGGCGCCGATTCCCTTGTTCACAAACTAAACTTAATTTAAGTCAGTGCATCTTTTTTTTCTATTTCATTAAGAAAAGGACAAGATAAATATTAGTTCAGTCCTGTCAAATTAAGATAATCCATAGACAGCTTAGACATGATTAAAAACATGGCTACTAAAAGTACGTCAATTTACGTCAGGCGCTGACTAATTTGACTGGACTAAACTAATATTTATCTTCTGTCCTTTTCTTAATCTATACTAATATTATAAAGAGGAAAACTTTGTTTGTTTGTTTGTTTGTTTGTAATGAATAGGCTCAAAAACTACTAAACCGATTTAAAAAATTCTTTCACCAATCGAAAGCTACATTATCCACGAGTAACATAGGCTAAATTTTATTTTGGAAAAAAATAGGGTTCCGTAAGATATTTGGGTTTTTCGGACAGAAGGTGTAAAAAATCAACCAGAAACGTTACTTATTTTGCGTACGCTGCCTAAACTATAAAAGATAGAACCATAAAATGTTCAAATTAATTGTAGATCTTATAAATATCTACAAAAAAGTCCGCGATACACTATACCTATCTATGTCGAGTGAGGCACAACAACCATTTTTTAATTTAAAAACTCTTGATTTTTTTTGGGCTACATTTAAACGCATTTATTTTACTCATGATATTAATCCTTATCAAAATAAATTATTTCATCAGTAAGTACTGTTTATGTAGATAATATTTGGTCTTTAAATGATTAAAATTGGACGTTTGGTTTTGAAGTTATGGCGAAATTAAAATATTACGATTTCTGCTGCACGGCCCGTTGCGAAGTGGGCGTCACCAAGGCCGTGCACGTGCAGGAATAAGTTTACAAAATCAAAAATCAAGTCATAATATAACTATTTACATCACATCCATGATCTGTATAGTGTTATAAAGTTTTCAGAATTTTCGCAAAGTTTAAAAAATTCATCTTCTTACTTCTATTTATTTTAAAAAAAAATATTATGTATCTTTATGGGTTATTTTCATTTCCTTTTTCGCAAAGTTTAAAAAAATCATCTTCTTACTTCAATTTTTTTTTTTAATATTTTGTATCTTTATGGGTTATTTTCACAAATCCGAAATCTACGCGGACGAAGTCGCGGGCAGAAGCTAGTTAACTATAAAATATGAAATTGTATGAAAAAGTTCCCATAGAATGTGAATGTTATTTTCTATATAAAAACAATAATGAACCTTGACTCGCTTGTCGCAGAATATTATACAGTTGTAGAGCACGATATCCGTTCCCCGGCAGTATTTCCCTAACCATAACAAAGTTAACAGCCCATAGAATTTTGTAGCATGCTGTTATTTTTGTCCAAAACATTACATTTGACAATACGAAATGTTAATTTAGGTGAATTGCATCAGAGATTTCGCAAACAAAATATATTGTGTGTGTCATACACAGGTCACTGTCTAATGGAAATCGTGCATGAAAAGTTACAACCAAAAAAAAAAACAATATATTATCACATAGGAAATTTACATAAGGATACAAATTAGGAAACAATTAAAACAACATAGGAAGGTACTCTTATAGCGTTTCCTCCCGCTTAGTTATCTAATCCAAGAGAAAGTAAACTTACGCTTTTTTCTCCTGATCACACCCATTTCCTCGTCTAGAACTAGTCCCGGACTACTTCCTGAATAGGGGCAGCTATGTCCGTAGGCGGAGGTTGATTTACCGGCTCTCGTTACGATACTATCTGGTTAGTATCGTACGTCAATCAAACCGAAGCACCGGCCGGCTATTCGCCCTAATGCATTCCGACTAGGTCATTGTCCAATTTGATGATAAAATGAATTGTCCATAATTTTATAAGCTGTTAAGTTTATCTTAAATGCTTATCAAATTTTTATGTCGTTTATAGATGCAATGAGTGTAATCGGCTTCGGATTTGGTACGGCAAATCAAAACAAACAAGTCGTGAACACCAAACTGAGTATAACAACGCGTGTAGTGCGCGCAGCCCGGGGCGCACGCGGTGACGGAATGCGCGCGCAACCACCACAAGATCTGGCGGAGGCTGTGGCGCCGGCGCCCGCGCCCGCGACCTCTCCGCCCGATTAAAAATAGAAAGTCTCAACCTGACGCATACCGATTCCTTTATTTTTACCCTAGCGTTACCTACCCATTATCTGTAACGATTGATCGCATCTACATCCGATCTCGTTACCGACACTTTCGATTCTTTATGAGTACAGTCAACAGCAAAAGTAGATGATCAAAATCAGAAATTCAATACTAATGAACGGAGTTCGCAGCTATATGGCAGCTGTACTAGTAGTAAATGTTTGGTATAATTTACAATTAAATACTTTTGAATCACTTCGACGCCACACAGTTCTGACGCGAACTCCGTTCATTAGTATTGAATTTCTGATTTTGGTCATCTACTTTTGCTGTTGACTGTATGTATCGATGTGATCGATTGTATACCCAGTTATTATTGGTTTTATCACTACTGTATTGTTGATTCTAACGTCTGTGAATAATAAATTTCAAACTTAGAAATTATACACGCTATATGTCGAAACAAAACTTAAATTGGTAAGTCTGGTATCAACAAAATCATAACTCTCCTTTTTGCTTCGGGTAAAAAGTAATTTTCATGCACTTGAAATTGACTTTATGAATAAAATATACACGAAGGGAAGGATTGCTATCTGGTTGGAGAGATCTCTCATTATTTAATTGAAATTGGAACCATAAATGGTAGATTGTACAACTAGTGCATTAAATGGCTCGTTTATGCCCGAGTTATACCTGCTGCTTGCTTGCTTTTCACTTCGATTGCGAGAAAATGAAACAGGCATAAAGTAATATAACATTATGTAATTAATCGAAAATGTTTCAAAATTGGAGAAGAAAATAGCTAATTCCGGTCAACAACTTTTTTTTTGTAATGTTCTACATGGTGTCATTCGACTTGGGTACTGCATACTGCCAAGTCATAAAAACGTTTCTTTGCGTTTTTATATACTTAATAAATGACAACTATTTTTAACCGACTTCTAAAAAAGGAGGAGGTTCTCAATTCGGATGTTTGTATTTTTTTTGTTTGTTCGCGCATAGCTCCGTCGCTTGCCAACCGATTTGAAAAATTCTTTTTTTTTTTTGGAAAGGGTATAATTCCCAAATGGTCCCATAGAAATTTCATCAAAAACGGTTTAGGAGTTTGGTTTTAAAACCAAAATTACTGGTAAAAATTACAACTAAAAAGTGAAAAATAAAAACTTTTTGGCAAAAAAAAACAACCGACTTCCAAAAACGACACTACAAAGTGAAAAATAACTGATTTCGGAAGTCGGTGGCAAACAACAAAAATGCGAACCCAACGACACCGACTTCCGAAATTAAAGTTGTTTTTCACTTTGTAGTGTCGTTTTTGGAAGTCGGTTGTTTTTTTTTTTGCAAAAAAGTTTTTATATCTGGTTGTATTAAATTAACAATAGAAAACATGGAAGTGATATAAATTAAAGCAAATGAAATAAAATAATGACTAATCTGCAACGTTTTATTCTGCGTGTGGCTGTTCAGCCTGATTATCTTAGTCTTAGAAAAAAAAAATACTTTATGCACTAGAGCATAAAAAGCGACTTTATGTCGCCTACACACAACATAAAGACGAACTTTTAGAGCATGAGAAGTGAAAAATATATTATCTTATACCTACAGACCGCCTACCTACCCGCCTCACCAAAATACTGACTGAAAAAAAAATTAGAACTGGCCGAAATACAGGTATTCTAGCTGATGATAACAAACACTAGAAATAAGCTTTATTTTACATCATCTGCCTAACCTTTTCCCAACTATGTTGGGGTCGGCTTCCAGTCTAACCGGATGTAGCTGAATACCAGTATTTTACATGGAGCGACTGCCTATCTGACCTCCACAACCCAGTTACTGGGTAATACAATACCAATACCCTTTATTTTACATAAACCAGTAAAATAAATGCTTGTGTTTACTTAATCAGCCAATCAATACGACTTTGAATTGTAAAATCAAGGTGAAGAATGCAATCTACATACGTAATGGGGAATTGAAAATCCATAGCAAAGCACTCCAAATAAACTGTAGATATAAACTGCTGCTGAATGCCAATATTAATTTACTTAATTACATAAAATATCTTAAGATGACAGTTAATTACACTACGAAACCATATAATATTACCCGCTATCGGAGAAAATTAGAAACCGCGTTGCAGCCGGGATATGGCTTTCAGTTAACCGTAGATTATTGAACAGGACTTCGGCTTTCGAAAAGCAGTCCGACCGGTGATCTACATACAGGCAATGCACACCTTGCAGGGTGATTAATGTATGCAAGGATGCCAATTAGATACGGCACGCGTCACAGAAGTAATGGACGTTCAGACCTACTTAATATAGCACTAACAAACTTGTTCTCGAAAGGACACTTTTCTCACCGAACGTTTATGCGTCTACGTTTCGAGTAACGGTCATGGTGACATAGCTCTGTAAGAATTTGTTACTGTTTCTCCGTAGGTGGAGTTGGCGATAAAACATGTTAATCCGTGAAAAGATTGCAGCGACCTCTCCTTAAATTCATTTTTTTGTTGTGTGTTGGATTAAACAGAATAATCCAAGACACAACGTTAGTAAAATTTTATGAATTCTCAGTCATTTGTAATATAAAACTCATCCTACTTTTTATGGATTTTGACCCTGATTGTTGATAACTGACTTACAAACCAAATGTAGTATTAGACAGAACAATATCTTAAATGCTAGCGAAAAGCAGTGTAGCAAGAGTAAATACAATTATTAATGATAGGGGCTCATGTTCTCAGGGTATCATGTTATTGATGCGCTTCAATAACTCATTTCACAGGTTCACTTTCGAGATCTGCCCGCAGCACGGATGTTAACCGCAACGCACGGTTTCCTGTGCACATTGCAGGTTTTATACGACTACAGGCGACAGGTATCTTAGATCTGACACAATGCGGTCAAATACGATATTAGAGAAACTACGACAGGTATAAAATAATACATATTCACGTGCCATCCATTGGATGAAACGTCCTTATAATATAAATGGAAAGATAAGATTGAGCCAGTACCTACTCTGATAAAATTCCAACGTCAAGTGGCGATCGCAAACGCGCTCTTTTCATGCACGAGATTAATAGTCAGAGAAATCAGCAAAGGTTGTGTCAGCTAAACGCCATTGTAACAGCAATAACAATTAATAAGTTCACGGGGCCAGAATACACAATAACAAGGACTTTCACGGCGTTGAATAAGACGCGGATGCACGAAGATTGATAATGTAAAAGAAAAACATGAGTGCACTACTATAGTAATTACTGCTACAGAGAAAGGTGTTTGGTATTCACCATCATAATAACATGTACCAAATTACAATCTATGACATTTATTTATTAAGATTCGAAAGTAAAACACGGTAATTTACGTTCGTGTGACGTGACTGATAGATCCCTAACAAAGTAACAGTTAATAATAGATTTTGAATTTTCGTTGTTACCCAATCACATTCCTAGATTCATATCCAAATTATCTTAACATTCCAAACTTAGTCATTGTTTACTTGGTTTATTTACATCCGGTGTTAATCTTCATACCGGTATTGCCTTTGTTTTTGATCCAAGGTTCATGATAAAACACTTCAAGAAAGATTAAGCAATTAATTAAATATGTTTTAATTGTTGTTTGGTTTATTTTGTAAGTCAAACTAACAGTATGGTGCGGTCTAGTAAAATCGAAATGCGATGTTATTTGAGCGAAGCTGTGAGTTCACGAGTGTCAATCGTGCTCGTCTCCTTTTCTATCAGGCATCGGTGCACGAACTCGGCTCAGGCACGCGCACCCTGCCTGGTACCACACCGCCTTCTCCACTGTACTCGCAACGAAAGCTCATCCGTTATTATTTGTTAGGGTCAAATAACCTCCAACTTTATACACTGCCTGTATTGTACTTTCTATCCGATATCGCCAACTATTACACAACTCTAAGATACAGATTATGGTTTACGAACCATTTGTTATTAGATTTTATACCGTAACAGTCCATTACATAAACCCCGTATCTAACTACACTGCACAAAACGAAACGAACTCAAAGATTGGAATGGAGCGCAAACTTTCAAATAAGGCTATCCTACATAAACTTGAAAACATAAAAGAAGCTTTGTGAGTCACACGGTGTATAATGAGAAGATAATATGGCGACTAATCATATTCTTTATATCTTAGTTTTAAATGGAATAAAAATTAGAAACGCGTGTTCACGGCTGTATTTGGTATAACTTTAGTAAACATAAAAGACAATAAATAGTCGTCGACCTTCTAACTGAACCAGTGCTCCTTTTGTGCAAATGCTAAAACGGTGACACGCGAATATCAAAACGTACCGATTATAACGGCATCGACTGTTATTCTATCGACGCGATCAAGATTAAAATAAATTCGAAAAACATTTAACATAACTAATCTCCTCATAAATTTAACTTTGTGGGTAGAATCTAATAATTATTAAAAACAGTGGGTCAGTTTAATTTATATTATTAACCTTAGAGATGATTAACTTTCAATAAATCTGGCCAATTAAAGTCCAATTCAATCAACTCGGACATCTTACTTGCTTTAAACGTAAACTCCATGAGGGAACACATTATCCCACGAACCGCTGACTTTGTGACCGCCATCACAAAGATTTTCTTTTGAAAAATAATTAAACACCACTGAATTTCAAAATATGGGTACTTATGGTAAAGGCATATGAAGTACTGAGAGCTCACACAACGGTCTGGCTGGCTCATTAGAGCGCACCAGTAAACGTGGGGAGAGTGCCCTGCTGCAGCTATTGTTGTCCGTCCCGAGGGAGGGTTGGCCCAGATGTCGTCCTATTTACGCTCACACGCATAATAAACCTTTTGTTTATATATAGAAGAAGTGACTGCAAAATATTGTTTGATATTACAAAAATAAAAATATTGAACAATTAGAAAGAGCAAGGTATATGCACTGAAAAGTTTAATCGATGGCTAGAAATCTGTAGCGAGTTATAAATAACCTCGCTGAATTTAATTGTCGCGGACTAGTTAAGATAAACAGGTTCCCGGTGAGCCTAATGGGTAGTTAGAATATCGATACTAAGTATTCAAAACACTATGGTGGTTGAGCTGAACGCAGAATATTTTATGGTAGTTATACCTTGATACAACGTGATATATTGCAGGTTAACGACTAGATTAGTTTCTATTCAAAACGACTTTCTATCGTGGATTTCTCTCCCGACTTCACTGTACAAAATGTATATACTTACCAATAAAACATTTCTTAAAATACATTTTAAAATATAGGGATACAAGCACGGCTTTATTTCAAAGAATTTCAGTATATTAAAAGTTTTATCATCAGATGTAATGCACTTCCCCAAAATTCACAGGACCCGACCAAACAGTCTTCGATGTTTTGCACTGGGTAATAACTAAAAAACGACTAGGTGAGGTAGCTAACCTAGTTTTAGGCAGACAGACCTCTCTCAGGGGCAAGTAACAAGAGACTAATATTAGGGTAGATAGCAAGTCCCGTCAACCGACATCAAAACTATTGTTATACATTTCAGGATGTTCGCTTTGTTACCGAGTTCCAACCGGCTACATACGAGTATATGAAGCTGTGGGCGCTCTTCGGGATCCTATTCCTAACATACATATACCTAAGATATAACTTCCGTGCAACCGTGTTTTGCCTTTTAGTCGTAACAGATACAACACAAAATGGACAAGCCACGCTTGAATTATACTTGGTTACTTACCATTATATCCGTGTACGATTGGCTCCAGTTCGCTTATACGTACTCGTCTTGGTCCGTACTTAGCGGGCAATGTGTAATGGGTATTGGGATAAATTGGAGTACCCCTTTGCTGATCCTGACGGCTCATTGATCGAGGTAAAGTGCCATGCAATCGGGCTGAAGGGTCATTGTAACTAGGATTTCCTCTTTGGTCATCAATATGGTTTAGTCGTGGCATTGACCCATGTAGTCTAGTAGACTCTTCGTTATAAATAGGATTGTTTTTTCGTTGATCATTACGGTTTATTGACCGTGGCAAAGATCCCTGCATTGACCCATCATTATAATTCAAATGGTCCCTTTGCTGATCTTGGCGACTCACTGACCGAGGCAACGTTGAATGAAAGGGCTCCTCATTATATACAGGATTGTTTCTTTGTTGTTCATTACGGCTGATTGACCGTGGCAACGAGCCATGCATTGTCTGATTACCATAATACGGATTGTCTCGTTGCTGATCTTGACGACTAGCTGACCGGGGCAATGTTGAACGAAAGGACTCCTCATCGTACACAGGATTGCCCCTTTGTTGATCTTGGCGACTGACAGATCGTGGCAACGTCCCTTGCAGGATCGAAGGATCGTTATAAACAGGCTGATACTGTTGTTGACCCACATTATGCAGCTGTTGTGGCTGTTGCTGATAGTAATATGGCTTCGAGGGGTCTGAGTAATCAATATACGGGTTGTTTCTCTCCCTTATATCGTATCCATTATTTTCTGATTGCTGGTAATGATTTAATGCTTGCAAGCTTTGTGCTGGATATCCATATTGATTCGGTTGCCTGCGGTACTTGTCGAGTATATCAAAGGATCTGTTGTGAGGTGCGGAGAAACGATCGGTGGCGAATATCTCGCTCACGGGCAGTAAGCTGCTATTGTTGCTTGCATTACTGCGGTTACTCCTATTACTACTCCTGAGGTTGTTTCGACTCAGAGAACCGTCCCCACGAACACTTAAAGTCACTTCCAGTCTCTTTTTGTCTTTCATTATGTCCTCTTTGTACACTTTCGTGAGAATCCCCTTGCTATCACCATTTGTTACTTAATGTGTTCGAATTAGAAACGTTGTCAGACTAAATAGCAGATTAATTATAGTTTACAGTATTATACAACGAAGCATCATATCACGCTGAAGAAAGTAAATTGCATCTACAGCGGCGTGTTCATCATGAACGATGAGTAATGATGATCGTCGATGTATAAGTAAATGACCACTAGTCCGAGAACAAGACCTCCGTTGTTGAAGTTAATTGAGGTTAAAATAGTTTGAACGAAACATCGACACGACTTTCGGACAAAGGTACTGTCAATTCCGTGGCAGGCAATTTGACGTATAGACAGAGACGAACAATAAAAAACTTGCAAAGAGAAAATTCATAGATCCGTTTAACGATTAGCCAACTATTACTCTATCAATCACAGCGACCTTTGGTTCTGCTATCTAGATGGATGGTTTTCTTTATCACAAATTATACACTACGGTGTTTTAAAACTTCAAGATAATTAATACAATAGGCACATCTTAATTTTGTTCGATCACTTTACACGAATTCGTGAACACGTTTACTCCAAAGAGATAGCCAACACAAAATCAATTTACAAATACAAGAATCGCGATTGGAAATATAAATAGTTGCTAAATTACATATACGAACAACGATGTTGCTTGATAAACAACTGCTTGACATGCGATATCCGCACAGACGGAGTAGATCCGTTTTAGTAAAATTCCTAAGAAAACATTTTTATTTCACGATAAGGTACTAACGAAACGTAACCAATAACAGAGATGACTGTCTGGCAAACTATTTGAACTGATTCGGTGTTGAAGAAACTTAATAAGTATTGATATTATTATATTATCAACCGCAATTAAATGAACGACTTCCCTCTACTTGAGTGCAATGTTCAACAACGACTGACAATGTGTTTCGATCGAATAATAATTTATTGTTATAGCTGATAAGATAACGCCGTCAGTTCAATAACTCGTATCAACAAACATGTTCATTACTCCCTAGGGGCCTGGAGGCACATAACACCTTCTAGGCAACCTTAGCCAAGTTATTGTTTGCTAATGTAAAACGTATTTTTATCAACTTGGTATGCCGGCCACGTGAATCATGTGAAGTACACTTACTAATACTTGAGGCAGGAAAATATTATGCCTTGAGTAAATGGAAAATACGTTCACTGGGTCAAGGTTACAGCTGCTCTCTATGCGTTGTTTTGGGTACATCCGAACAAATGGTTTTAATTTGTAGGTTGGTACAATACTGCTGGCTTCGATTTTATAATGACTTCTATGAGAAAATAAGCACGATTGTGGAATATATTAAATGCAAATTATTTAAATGGAGCCAGAATTTAGATTCAAAGTGAAAGCTTTACTTAGTCGAAGAAAATTGGGTTTAATATAGAAAAAACTAAAATATATTCGGCGTGTCGCGTATTAGATGAGCGTGTAATGTAAATGTTACAACACGCCACAGGTCGCGAAGTGTTAAGAAACTAGTTGGTGTTTTGTTTGTAAATCAAACAGACCACTATTATCAGCTGTGTGCCGACGCGGTGCGGACCGTAATCCAACAACTTGTTAATTGTTTACTTAGGACTACCAAAATTAAGGAATCAGTTACTATGAAAACATTTTAAGTAAGTTATCCATTAGGTGGCGAAGCAACAAAGAAGCGGATTGCTTGCTGTGGTATGACACAGGGAAAGTGGGTACGTGTGCGACTGTGCACATAAGTGCAGGGTATATAACCCGCAATTTTGAAGTAAATGGAGCAAAGCGTATTACCGCGAAGTTACATAGAACATTGAGATGTTTTCGAAACAAAAACACAGAAACATGAGTAAGTGACGCATTTATACATATGTACCAATGTAACATTAACCGAGCTTGACCTTCATACATGGCTTGAACAGACTAGTTTCTAGAATATCATACATACGAGCTGAACAATAGATAATGTTATTTACTCATGATCGAATCAATAACTATATCATGTTAAGCCGTTAAGGAACACTGTTATTAAATTACGTTATCACTAAAACACTAACTCCAGCACTGAATATTTTGACAAATTAATAAACACATATTAAGAAACTGGGATATGTAGGGGGATTGCGTCAACGTGAACCGTTTTATTGAGTCGAGTGTGATCAGCTTGCGATTCTGACTCATACAATACCTAACGCAGGTATCACACGGATTCGGCACAGATCACGAATTTCTGTATCGTTTAGTTTGAAGTGTGTCACGCGACTAGAACACACTGCTATTAATTTTCACTGAAGAAGGAGGTGGAATTACCGGCAAACTCGGCACAGGCAAGTGAAACACTGCGGGGCTTCGTTCAACGGAACGAAATGGCACGCCGAGTGTAGGAGATAAGCTGATAACGAAGCGATACCGATTTTATACAACGCTAACATTGCGTATTACAGGTATGTTGCTTCATTCATTGTATATAAGGAAGAGCACGTATTAACTAAGTTATGTCCCTAATCAAAGCCCTAGTTATACGGGTAATTTCATAGATCCTGTATATTCGCATGATCTCTAGTTTATCGATCGATATGACAATTAATGAGCGCACGATTTCAAGTTGGGAAAGTTATAAGCCATAGTTAGATGTTTCTCACATAAAAATAAAGGCGAGACGATGCGTTTGTGTGTGACGCGAGAGTGACAGACGGGCTCCGCTCGGTTCACGTTCGTGATCGCAAGACGACAGACTATGGTCACGAACGTGTGAAATAATGTCGCAACTATCGAATATCTCAGGGGAACATCGTGCACCGCCTAAGTTGTGCACCGTAATAACAACACTAATGAACTGCTTAATTTACTGGTACATATAAAACGTATTTTAAATGTAACTCACCGTCGTGGACGTCTTCAACGGGCTCTTCGTCATCAGTCTTCGGTTCCTCAGTTTGCTCTCGTTTTTTAATTGCCTGCAAAGGAAAATATGCTTTATGCGCCAGAAAAAAATCGCCACAGTCAATCACGGGAGAAGGTAAACAGGCAAAAACAAAAGACATAAGCCACAATGATTACAGCTAGTAGGGAAGTAACTTAAATGTCACATTACACTACATGCCAGTGAAATGGTATGATCGTGACACGACAGTACACAAGCGAAGCAAGCCAAACAAAATGCAGTCGAATCTAAATTGAAATCTTTCGCTAAATGTCTTTCTATCTTGCATACGCATCTCACCCGGGCGAGCCATCCTCCTGCAGCTTTCAAGCACCTCATTTTAATATATACAGATAAGGAGCACTTTGGAAATTGCCCGGTGTTTGTTGGTGATTTATTTAACACTACACTTGTATTGAGAAAGCGGCACTTCATTTATCGATTAATCGCGGTACACGAAGCATTGTTAGTCGCGGCGCGGTGGAAGGCACTCATTTCTGCGAGCCTCGCGGAGGGTCTACCGAGAGCGTTGTGGTCGAGGGCCCGCGCGCATCAGCCCGTAACAGCCGCGGTATTCCAACAATTACCCACGGTTGGGTCGTGCTTACAGAAACGGAGCGATTCACCAAGAGATTTATTACTTAGTTACACACTCATTGCGATGCTACCAGATTCTTCACTTAGATTCCAAACTAGATTTTGATCTGGTATTTAGAAATTATTTTAGAACGGGATAAAATGTGAATGAAGTGTGAATACTCGCCCCGATGATCGTTTTATGGTAATATGTTCACAGAGTACAGGTGCGATGCGAAAGAGATCTCACGACGCTATTGTTTCTGCTATTCTCTGGTGAACAAGAAATTTCGACGCGGACCGTGCGTCAGCTTTTACCCTTTCGCGTTATAGTATAGTCCGCAATTTAGATGCCATTGTGATGCGCAGCACGATTGCACGATAGCACTGTATTTAATTGATGAACGATCATGTGTACGATACCGTCTACAAAAAATTACTCGCTAATAGAATTAGGTATGAATGAAATGTAGACAAGCATAACAATCAACTAAGCATTTTTTATCTATACTTATAATAAATCTGTAGAAGTGAAAATTCTGTACATTGAAAATATCAAAAAAATAAATGGCAGGGGGTGTTACTAGACCGACACCGAACCCAAAAATGTGATTAAAAAAATTTTTGTCTGTCTGTCTGTCTGTCTGTCTGTCTGTCGGTCTGTCTGTCTGTCTGTCTGTCTGTCTGTTTGTTCAGGCATCACGCAAAAACTACCGGTTCGATTACGATGAAACTTGGTATAATTATTCTTTAATATCCTGGGCACCACACTGGGTACTTTTTATCCCGGAAAAGTATATACAATAAAAAACAAACTTAATTTTGCGGTTCGATCCCTAGATCCGATTACTGTACCAACCGCAAATAATAAGTTTGTCGTAGGTTAGGTCACACGCAGTAGAGTTCATTTTTATTCCTTTTACTTTTTAGAGTTATTTAGGTTTATTTTTATATAAGTCGTAGGTATAGATTTTAATTTTAAAGTATAGGTAGTATATTTGATAGTGTACGTAGTGACCGTAGGTTATTTTATAATACTGTTAGGTAGGATAGTCATTCGTATAGATATTAGTTTTTAGAGATTTTGCTTATTTATTGAGTTTAGATTGAGGGGCCCGTGGCTAAATAATAACAGCCGCACAGGTCGATCGGTCAGGTTAAGCTACGCTTGCCGCGGTCGGTCTGTGGATGGGTGACCATCTTTACATACCGAGACACCTCCGTGCCTCGGAAACCACGTTAAGCCGTTGGTCCCGGCTGTCATTCGTGGATCTTTGACAGTCGTTACGGGTAGTCAGAAGCCCGAAAGTCTGACAATCAGTCGTACCAAGGGTATCGTATTACCCAATAACTGGGTTGTGGAGGTCAGATAGGCAGTCGCTCCATGTAAAATACTGGTATTCAGCTGCATCCGGTTAGACTGGAAGCCGGCCCTGAACATAGTTGGGAAAAGGCTAGGCAGATGATGATTGAGTTTAGATTAGTTATCGTCATAAATAGGTTTATTTAGGTAGGTTGGTATTTTATTTTCTGTTATTGAGTTTATTTATTTTTTTAATTAGGTAGGTACTTAGGTAAAGATATCATATAGGTACCCTCTTAATCACCATTAATGAGACACAATTGGTTTTCTATTGTAATTAGCCACAAAGGGCCCGCGAGATAGATGGCATCCTGATGCACATACATTTTATCCTGTTAGCACGTTCCCGTGGGATAATTTCCGACATCCACGCGGGCGAAGCCGCGGGCAGAAGCTAGTCCATAATATTTTTGCTCACATTATTTTAGTTATCAAGGCTTTCACTTACATTATTCTGTCAAATTATTATCATTGGACACGTTTGTCTGATAAAATAAAATTGATAATTCTGAAAGGCAATAATCCCAATGAAAGATTCGTGGTTTCCGAAAATATCTTGTCTGGTACATGTCGTAAAAGATTAATCGTTGCTTAAATCATGAGGTTTATAAGTTGAATTCTTTATTTATAATTACTTATTTATAGGAGTTTAAAGATGATGCTTGTTCAACAAGGGTAGGCATTTTTTATTATAAATAGGTTTTGCGTTTCGGTATTATGATTAAAATGAAAGAAGGCGTAAAAGGGAGACCACGCTGAACGCTTTTCAAGTTAAGAATAACTTTATCGTAGACTTCATCGAAACAATACTGCCTTATTTGGACGAGCTTTGAAAACACTGAGAATACTTAGTAAAGAAAGTAATTTTTTAAATGAGAATGTATCGCCACAACCGACGAGAAATACAGAAAAGGAATCTTGAGATTTGACTTCTTTTCTCTATTTCTGGCAAGGGTTCGGTTTTGGTCATGTTAAACTTCTCTGAAACGATCATAATTATCTATGGTGATATACTTTATAGATATATTTGAAATGGTTCAAGTATTCCTATGAAGTATACGAAGGACATAATAGGTAAACTAACAAAATGAAATACAACATTCACGAATATGGTTTTATACTGATCTGAACATAACAACAGTACATCATGCATTAATGAATGAATTTACACTGCTTTATGAATCTAATTAAAAACGAAGGTCGGAGATGATCAAACATCGATACAAATACTACGAAACGAAGCAAGGTTCTGATATTAACAAAAGTACACATGAAGGACACAGTATCATAAACTACTAAAGTCTTGTCCGCACAGACAAGGCCATTCTTGAGAAAATCTTGCGCCATAGGATGTGTACTTGATTTGGCAACAAGTACCAGGAATGGATGGCACAATTTTTTTTTTCAGACACCTTTACCTAACACAAGTTGCGCAACATGTATCACATCGTGTGTCGTCGTGCGGACTAAACCTTTTAATGGTTCGTCGAAACAAGAAGTGGTATAATTAAAAATACACAATACACACTCAATATTAAAACAATTTAATTAAAATATGAACCCCAATAAACCACAAGTTGATAAAAAATATGTATAAACATGCAAACAGAGTTTTAATGATATAAAGATAATTAATGATTACACATAGAAATTACCACTATGATGCAAGGAAAACTGGACTTCAAAATTTGTAATTGAACATGGTGAAACAAAAGTAGCTAGGAAGACGTGTAATAAAGTCTCAAATATGAGATTTAATTATTCTATGATAATGAAACAAGGATTCAGTTACAATTTCTAAAGTCCAATAAGGTCTTTTCAGGCCTGTCTGCATCAATCAACAACTTGCTCATTTAAATTAGAAGCTGCGTATGCACTTGCGCGACCTGATTTCTTTTTATACTTTTATATGGCACCTGCGGTAGGTACCGCAGATGTGCTGCCATCCCAGACACAAAGTAGTAATGTCTTATGTGCCTGTTATTACAATTTTTTATTTTATTTTATGGCATGGGGCTCTACTATTACTAAAACGCTCGAGGATGAGTAGATACGCAGCTTCATGCTAAAATATGGGTTGTCAGTAAGTTTGTTGATTTAGGCTGACAGCTATGATTAAGATCCTCAGTATGAATGTACGTAGCACCATTCGAGCAAGCAAGACTATATTCAGAGTTAACAGGCTGTAAGTAAGTACACATAAAACACAATGCATTAGGAGGACGGTAGCAGCACCTGCGCAATAAGGTCTCGCGCACGCCGTGCGTCGATCTGATTGACGCGTTTGTTCTTGAGGTGGTGGGGAGTGTCGCGGCGGTGCAGGCGGCCGGCCTGCACGGGCGCGCCGCGCTCCTCCACCGTCGCGCGCCACGCCACCCGCCGCGGGCGCTACGTGCACCACCACCGGGGAACACCCGTCACACCATGAACACTCATATCCCGAACGAAGCTTATCAACTCATGATACTATGGTAAAGGTAGGCAATGGTTATTGATTGCTAAACGATCACCGATACATCTATCGATGTCGATATAATAAGCACCTCTATATCGATATCATATAAAATATATTTAAAAAAAAATACTTTATTAAAATTACCCATAACAATGATGATAAATAAGGGTTTATTAATAAAAGGCACATTTTTCTCGGTCGACATCGGTGATCATTCGAACCATCAGATGAACCCTAGTCCTCCCACTCCTGTTCCCTTTAACCTGATTTTTACCAAAAGCAGAAAATAAAAAGTTCTTTGTAAAGAGTACTTGAGATTTTCGCATTCGAGGTATGACTGATTTAAATCCATTTTCCAGTGTAAATGTCATATGAAAGAATATGCATATGAAAATCAATGTTGACTTAAAATATAAAGAGGTATAGTCTATTCTAAAGAAGTTTTCATTGGCATATTTTCATAATTTCATGTTAGTCTCATAATATAAAAGTGGTTTTAAAATCAATAATATAGCTACCGGATTCCAAGAAGTTAATTTGTTATGTTATTAAAAAATTATGTTAATTGTTAATTGTTCTAATCCTTTCTATGTTAATTGCAATTCTATGTCATTAGAATGTCAAGAACTTCTATAAAAAGCGGAACTAAGGGGGGTTAACTTCTACTATTTGGGTAACATGTTAATCCCAAGCGAATTTTGAATAGTCAAATTAGTCAATGTCCCGAACATCTTTAATCTAATTCAGACCCTTTCTACAAGCCTTAATTATCATTGCATATAAGGGCCTCGTTCCCATGACAAAAATCTACCAAGTCTACGCGTGTAAACGCGCGTTAGCGTGCGCTGCATGTGAACGCCTACAGTTTTTAAAGCGTGCGACAACGCGCGAATGTACGAACAATTGTGTAGCTGTAGAACGATCTCTAGGCGCGCCTCAGCGTGCGTTGTCATGGAAACCAAGCGAAGATTACTTCTATATGGATTAAAGCTTGTAGAAAGTTACATAGTAAGGTGTCTACAAATCTGCTCGATTTCTGTCAAAGATGCGTGCAATCGCCAAAAACGAGCAGTGTGTAGGCAGCTGTAGATTATCACACCAATAATCTTCTAAATAGTCTTACCTCAAGTTCGTCAGAATCATCATTCTCGTCGTTTTCACCTTCAGACGATTCTCGATCGGCTGCCGTCTGGGTGTCGCTTTCCTCTTCTTTCGTCAATTCGGGAAGAGGCTGAGGTGTGTGCACCGGCTGTAAATGGAACTTTATGTCGTATACGAGAATTGGCAGTTTGATTAAAAGCTCGTAAAAAGTTAAAGTTACAGTTTGGGTACAGCAGGCAGAGTAATATAGGTTTGTTGAATAACTGGCGTCAGTCTTAAAACTGACGTAGCTAAGGAAATGAAATATGACACGTGAAAAAAAAACAGATGGTGGTCACCATCAAAATCAACAGTAGGTACACAAGAACTTTTACTTGGAAGTGTATTGAAATCCTGCTATATTTTTCCGGGAATAATAGCAATATAACTTGATCTTATCGATAGTTAATAAAAACCATTAACTCTCACTGGTCATAAATTTCAAACGTGAAAGTAATATTAGAAAATTATATTCCTATTGGATTTACTTCGTGATTTCCAAGTCGGCAATATAAGTAAGATCATAAACTGAACTAGCTGGCCACCCCCCGTTATGAATAGGAAGTAGCGCGCTGCTTACTTTTGTTCCGCCTTTCAGAAACCTGCCCCTTAATTGCGTAACACACTTTCAATCACACGAAGCATTTTGAAGGAAATAATCCATTGCTTCATATGCTTGAAAAATTTACTGATTAGTAACGTAAATAACGCAATGAATGTTGTTGAACTGTCAAAATAAAAGGCATTGTCAGTTGGTGTTACTTTTAATGCCAAGTTCAAGATTTGACATTGAATAGGATTTCAGAACTATCATTAAAACCCTTGACTTCGATATTCAATGGCATCAAACCGACTCATGGAGAAGTTGAATCTACTTACTTCAATAGTTTCCACAGGCACTTCAACGTGTTCGGGTGGCGACATGGTAATCCCGTTGGTTGTCGGTGGCTCTTGTTGTTTCGCCGCCAGCAGGGCCGCAGCTTCAGGCGACCGCCCAGCAAGAAGTTTCTGTGCTTTCGCTTTCAAATCCTTCGGGTGAGGTGTATTTTGTCGGACAAATGGAGTCTGTGAAAATGACAATATATTAGACAAAGTAACAGGCCAATAAGACGAGAGCATCACTTACTGCATCACAGCGTTGGAAATTGAGGAAATAAACATGCTCATGCTTGGTATTTAAAAATAAGTGTATTATAAAAGCTTGTGCCAATACTTTTAGTAGTGAAGTCAAAAGAAAAAAAGTTAATTTGTAATAGAAAAAGTATATGAGCAGAAAGTTTTTTTTAACAAATACTAAAAATTAGCTAAATAAATTATTTTTGTTAGTTGTAAATATAATTGTAGTATGCTAAAAATATCTTTTACAAATTGCAACATTCAAAACAACGCTGTGCATTTATTAATTTAGTGTGTACAAGATAAAAGATAAGTGTCTACGAAGCAAGCAAGTGTGTAATCATAGTATGTTAATTATACTAAAGATAAAGAATCTCCAGTATAAATGGTACCTAATGAGATGTAACATATTTTGGTATTAGAAAAATTCAATACAAAAATGACTTGAATCAATCCATGTCGTGTAGAAACTAGATGGCTTATCCCAGTAATACCTTATTCCTGACATATGATAATTGTCACTTAACCTATTAACCGTATAATGTCGCAATGTGTGAGACGAACCGAATGATTCACAGGATATGATATCACACGTAGTCTCTTCTTCATGACACTACGACGTCTCTTGCTCGTAAAGCTAATCTACGTTAAATGCAGTTCAAATATTGTGCGCAAAGTGGAATTAGTTGAAGGAATATTTTAAAATAGGTGGTATGGTTTTTAATATAGTGTGAAAAAGAATGAAGACTTTTAGGGAGTGGCTGGGAAACCAAAACGAGTCATTGATAAGTGTTATTTTATTCTGTGCTAGGTCTGGTGTGGTTAGTGTTACGAAACGTTTGATTGTTGATATGTTTGTATGTTCCAATTCGCAGAAAAAAATTGTAAATGCTTTTGCAAAAAACAACACTAATTTTTCTATACATTAGTCTACTTCCAATGAAAACAAACTATTATCTAAATACTGATAAAGCAAGAGGCTTAGTGGCGGACAGCGCATACTCAACTCGATGGTAGTGCATTCACAATATTTTGTAACTATTTTCAGTGTATTTTGTTGCAGGTTCCACTGCGGGTTTCAACAAGACGGAATTTAATATCGGTGTTTACAGTTACATTATGATAAAGAAATGATTTTAAGACTAAAATATGAATGGGTCGTAAAAGTAAATTGACGAATGTTTTAGAAATGTCTTTGAATGCTCATTCATCGTTCAAGAGATAATGCAGGTAATTGTAAGAAAGATTATTTTCGAATCATAAACAAGTTTGAATAACTTGTCTGTGTAGTAAATACCTAATTGGTACTTTTACTGTGTGATACGTTGGTATAATTATTTGTGAATGCACTCCGCGAGACGCTTTGCCGCATACCTCCGTGAGGTTAGTTATAGAGGAGGATAGTCGTTGCAGGGAACTCCTCCGCTGTGTTGTGACTAGCTTGCGAACTACGTTAATAGGCCGCCTGAAGGCAAGCATCGACTGTTGTGCGAAGAACGAGTCAGAAGGCATCACGTCATCACTCTCTTCCTGAATCGTCGAAACCTTAAAATCAAAATTTGATTGTTCCAGGAACACTTCACAGCCAATGAAGTTCTACGTACAATTTAATATTTCTGCTGTTACATCATACCCATGTATAAATAAATGATTAAATATATTTTTACACAATACAATAAAAATATTCATTTGCGCAGCGTTCATTTACTTTTCCTACCTATACTTATTAATAAACATACACAATAATACAATAACGTATGCAGTATATACCTAGGCTTATGTGTATCGAAGTATTTGATAGATATTTATTAAAATACATACGGTTCATACTTCCTGTTTTTTTTTTGGCTACCGAAAATAGATAAGTTTTGATCAGGAAAAATAAAAAGCAAATTCATTCTAATCAATTGTAGATTAACAAGTGAGGCGGTTGCATCCTCTATGACTATTTACGAAAATTACGGTCTTAACATATAAAAACACAATCCGACAATTGATGATATGTGTTATTAAAGAACTTGACCGTAACAAATTATTAAAAAAATGGAACAGATAATTGAAAATAATAATCAAGAAATTTAAGAAAACGGCTTCTTATTTATTTGGAAATGCCACCCTCTACAGTTGGCTACCCCAATTGTAGAGGGTGGCTTCGACGCGCAACCTGTCACTTAGAACCATGTGCCAAATTTATGGTTACAGTTTGCGCGCAGACGTTCTTGCCACACTGTTTCATTCTTTATGTCGAATGAACATTATTCTTATTTACATCAAAATATCTGAGGTGTAACCAAATAAAACATGCAAATAAAAGATAAAAAACAATGAAAACTTAAGTTTATTGCATAAATAAACATAAAAAATATTAGTACTTATGTATTCAGTTTATACTAAATAATACTGAGGTTGTGTTAAGCCAACTAAAAATAATAATATGCAGATCGTTTATCACCAAACCTTTGTAAGTAACTGTACTACCTTTATACAAGTCGAGAATTGCAATTTTTGTCTTAAACAAGTTACAAAAATCATGCTAAATATAAGCGTTAATAACATTTTTACAAGTATGTAATTGTATGTTGTTCACTGAGATTATTCTAAAGCTACAAGTATTGTACTCAGTGCTAAGTAAGCTCTGTGCCTCGATAAATTTTCGCGTACATGAATTCTGAACCAAGATCCTACGTTCCTCCACCTCTCCCTAAGCGTGTCACCAGCATGGTGGAAGCAAGAAGATACATTATACTGGAAGTGTTTGTGAGCGTACCTAGTATTAAAGTTAATTTTCCGTTTATTTTTATACCATCCCTTAGTATTGTTGAATAAGTTACTACAACAGCAAAGGCTCACCTCTTTGAGTTCGGGCATTTCTTCGGTGAACTTGACCGAGTGCGTACGCGAGTTCTCCTTTTGTTCCCAGTTCTCGTCGTCCGAGTCCCGGTCGCGAGAGATACTCGATTCTGTGGAATCAATTCAGTTAGTGGAATGTTGGAAAGCATGTTTAATTAAATACTTGAATTGAAGTACACATGGCTAATGAGGTAATTATGCAGGCGAGTAATTATCATGTAATCACCGAACAGGTATCTGCCATCATTACAGTCCACGAGGCATTATCAGACGAACAATGACAAAGACTTCGCCGTTTAATAGGTAACGCAGAAATGTGTTAAAAAAGGCAGATGCAGTGTAGTTACTTAGATGCCTGCATACTTAACTCATCCTCAAGTACTCAATAATTCAATGATAAAATTAAAATTCATAAAATATCGATATCACTAGCGATACCACGGATTCTCTGGCAGCATTGTATAGTCTAAAGTGAAAAAGATTTTCCCATTTAGTAAGACTAAAACATAAATGTCCATAGACAATCACAACACAGCAGCGCTACGTCACAAACCAAACAAACATTGAAAGCCAAAATGATATAACGTTATCTTACGTTGCGTAAAATTTTATCAATAATGATTAATTAATGATTGTATGATAAGTGTCCATTGTAAATCCTTCTTTCTAAATCCAGACTGCACCCTTATTTTGCGTAACACACTCTAAAATCGTAATGACACTCCCTTTGTGAAATTCAACTATATTCGTTGCTTTATAAGTTGGAAAAATTCGTCTGCTCGACACAGCAATAACTATGATAGAACCTTAAAAATTAAAGGGGTTTCCGTGTGTATTTGCAATTAAGGTGTAGTGTAGAATGTTTAAATATTCATGGGCCGTATTATGCCATCATGATTTCAGTGTGAAGTAGAGATGTTGATGCTATGAAGGATTCATAGCACTGTCCCTTTCCCTCAATGGAATCATCATAGCTTTAACGCTTTATAATACGGCATCAAATAGGTAAATAAAATAGGTACAACAGTTAATAAGTACTAAAAAAACACTACAGTTATATTCAGTGCAGTGCTATAGCATGATGACCATGAATTGCGTTGTGTCGTAAAAAAATAATAACAGTGCGAAATTGTCATAATAATAAAGTATCTTCATTTCAACCTTGATAAAGTCGCGCGTCCATCTGATAGTAAAAACTAGCGCGAGGTTTATTTGTTCAGTACAAATAACATCACATAACACCAGTTAGTTTTAATAGAAAACTCATGTAGTACAGTCATTAGGTTAGTACATTTTATCAACATACCTATGTTATCTTTTGTTGAGATAATCAGAATAGGGCTTTACATCAGCAAGGGAATACCACAATCTCAATCATTTTGAAGGATATTGCTAATCCATTGCTTCAGATGTTCCAAAAATTTGACTGCTTAGCAACGTAAATAATGCAATGAATGTTGTTGAACTGTCAAAATATCCCCGCTGAGTACTATACTTTACATCTCATTGAAAAACAGGTATCATCGACCCAGGCACTCACATTTTACAATCAAATGGACGCGGAAATAAAATCCGTAGCAGATACTAGCCCATAAAGGTCTCAATTCGAAATTGTATTGTATTGATACTTTTGTGAACCTTACCTCTTCTATCTAGCTCTTGCGATTGTGAATTAAATCTGTGTTCCCTGTACCAGTGTCCACTGCCGACCTCGGACGTGTGTTCCAGCTCTATTCGTGTGTGACAAGTGCATTTAGTATATTTACACAGCAAAAACAAAACAAGAACAGCTCAGATACAGTTCACAGTACATAAAAACCGCTAAGTTGATTTAACAGGAAATGCAAACGTAAATCATTCAATTATGGCGAAGAATTAAGGAATAACTTCGCAATTCGATGCCCGATTAAATATTTTCGTGTTGCATAAAAGGATGTAAGTACATTTAGTTTACAATGGTCCATTATATTTATTGAAAACCGATTTATTGGTATTAGGTATGGTCCTCACATTGAGACGCCCAAAACAAACGCGTCATTTACTCTTGTGTACAAAGAAGTCCGAGGAAGGTTTTCCATACATTCCTTATCCTTTACGTCGCGGTCCCTAGTATAGAGGTATGAGGAACAGGGTATAAAGTTCATTCATTCGTTCCTAAATAGAAAAGGGAGGATCCTCCGACCAGACGGGTGTCGTGTCGGATGTCGGAACGTTGTATGTATACTGGATGCGCAGTAAACTCTGCTTATGCGATGCAGGATTTTGCGTGACGTCAGTGTGATGCGTAGTTCGCATGTAGCGATGTAGATGCCGCCACAAAACAAATGAAAGTCTCGTATCAAGGGGATAAGAGAAACTCGGAAGAATAAAGCCGAAATTTTAACACCAGTACTGTGAACGGTCCCTGATTTTGCATAATTAAATAAAAGCACAAAAAGCATTGGCAAAGACGACATAAATTACGTACCAAAATGCTCACATAAAAGCAAACGTACAATGGCAGTAATATTCTTTACTATGCTATATTGATAGGAATATTATTATTGCTTGACAATGCTATTTCCTTATCAATATCAACTCACTATAATATCAAACAGGGTCGCAGTGACATCGACGCTTAACCTGTTACCATGGATACGGTAAATGATTTTGAATCCCCCTAAGTTGAAAATATACGACGGTTATTAAAAAAAATGCTGTTCCATACGTTTTGACAGCGTAGCTGTTGCACTTTTCTGTGTAACAGCTGTTTCTTTTTTATAACCGACGAATAATGTGTACTCTGGAGGGTGTCATGGGCTGAATTCATGATTACAGTTTGCGCATCGATATCCCTGCCACTCTATATATAATCAAAATCAAATATTATGAATTCTAAAATAAAAACATATGCATTATGCAAAGTAAATATTTTTTTAACTACCAGCAGATTAAAATGTTCTATTAGATCAAAAAAATCACAAGCTAATGAAATTGACAATAACCAGTGTTGATAGGCAAAGATGAAGATTATAAATATGAATCACCTAAACTTGAATTTAGAACCTTAGATAAATATCAAGCTTTGGAACCTCAAACTCTATGTCATAAAAGATAAAGTTCAAGTTCCACTGTAACCAAAATTTATTTCGAACCTTCTAATTAAATAGTCACTCAAAAATAAACTTAGGGTAAATAACAGTTAAGTAGATTGTTGATTAATAGGTGATGGCATCTAGTTCTCTAAGTTTCTGAATTCAAGTGAATACTAATGGTATTTCTACGAGCAGGACACCAAAAGCGACACCATGATAATCTTTAAAGGGCACATTCATACCTGGTTGTTGGGTATAACTAAGCTGAGGTAGTAAGAAGCAAGTAAGAACATTTTCCCCTGTAGTCTCATCCCTGTCCGTCTGGAAGGTCAACAACGGTTGCGCCTGATTTTCCGATAACCACACCGCTTTCAGTTCCAAATTCACTAATGTATAAGGTAAGTACTGTAACCTGAAATATTTTAAACATAATACTATTATTTTCTCATATCTACATTGTCAACTACATAATAAATCATATATAGAATTAAGCTAGATCTCTTTTGAGATAATCTGTAAAGTTACATTTTATGTAACACTCCAGTAGGTACCGATTACAATTTCCATCATGTAATCTGTCTGGATACATTACATAACCATATGATTTATGCACTTAAAGATAAATACGCGCAATTCAATGCCATAATTATCAGCAACAAAAATCAAGTCCGGGTGCTATAAACTTGTTTACATAATCAGCCTATAATGTTCCCACTGCTGGGACACAGGCATCCTCTCGATGAGAGGGATAGGGCCATAATCCACCACGCGGGCCCAGTGCGGGTTGGTAGATGTTAGATGTCTTCGATTTTTTGGTTCCAAGACATGTGGGTTTCGTCACGATGTTTTCCTTCACCGTTTTAAGAGGTGCTGAAATAATTTAGGTACATAAAGTTAAGTGCCGGTCTGGGTTTGAACGTACGACCTACAACTCGTAAGCCCCGGCCGTTACCACTGGGCCACCACAGCTCTTTGTTACCTCCCAAAACGTGTTTAGTTGTTGCTGTTCAGCGAAAGGTATCACAGTTATTCATACCTTATTAATAGTATAAACAATTATGTATGTTATCTTCGTAATAAAACTTACCTATTGCCGCTCACATCCAACACATGCAACGATTTACAATTTCCCAGCTCGTTCGGTAATCTCGTAAGTTTGTTATCTCTTAAGCACAAAACACCAAGCAAAGTCATATTCCCGATCTCTAACGGTATTTCAGCCAAGGTATTCCTATCTACATTCAGTACAGTCAGCTCATTGAGATTCCCTATAGACTTAGGCAGCTCCATTAAAAAATTCTCCGTTAATATAAGCTCTTGTAGATTTGTACACCTGGAAGAGAAATACGGAATCATTAGCGTTATAAATAGCTCAAGATAAACTAACAAAATGAAATATATGTTAAACAGTGCGATATACTAACCTTCCTACATTTTCGTTTAATGTATGTAATCTATTTTGGTCCAACTTCAGTATAGCTAACTTGGATAAATCTCCGGTACCATTGGGTACAGTTTCCAGCATGTTTTGGGAGAGATGTAAGTCGGTTAAGGAGCACAGGCCTCCAATCTCTTCAGGTATTTTCTCTAGTTTATTTTCACTCACATCTAGACATATTAGTGCCTTTAAATTGCCGATTTCTGGCGGCAGATACTGGAGTTTGTTGTGATCCAACCATAACTCTTCCAGAGCGGGCAACTCTCCGATGAAACCCGGCTGGAATTGAAAACGTCGTATGGTTATTTTTATTGGCAAATTGTATAAAAATACAAACAAAATTGTTAAAGAACATACCAGTTCCTCAATGTCATTGTCACCAAGATCCAGCCTTTGTAATCTAGTAAGATTTTTCAGTGACTCTGGCAGCGACTTCAGTAAATTTTCTCTCAGCTCGAGCGACTGAAGTGAGATCAAACTGGAAAGATAAAATATTTATATTAAAACGATTACCTATAGAGAGCAAATAAAAGGCAAGGCATTAATTTAATCGTATGTTAACCTTCGCTACCCAGCAATTGTGACATAATAATTTGATGAGACAGTTCAGCGAGGTGGAAACACAATGGAACGACAATCGTGGTAACAACGTCTCTACGACTCCCACTGCATCGTTGCAAAGTTAATTTAACACTATTATTTTCTTTTTATCTCAGACAGAACACCTTAGAGATCACTCAGACGTGATTTCCAGAGTATACACGCTTATAAACCCAGGTGCCTATATTATGATCGAACAATAACGATATTTCGCACTTATTTCAGTTCTATTTCTTTATAATAATTCCTGAAATACACCCGGAAACAAACAAAAAGTCGCTTTGTTGAACATTGATTTGATTTAAGTTTATTACTACAAAAGATGGCAACCTATTCAAAGAATTGATAAATGAATCGTGAGAAACAAATACGGAAATGTTAAAACTAACAACTCATTTCACTTTATGTCGGAAACTAAAATGATTTTCATAACAAAACGAAATAACAGTAAGGAAGTAATTATTATTCTGTAATATCCGTCCGTATAAGGAGTACGTACTTCACAGGAAAATGTCTCGCCAAAAAGAAATCCCCGCAATGGCAATAAAAAGATAATGAAACGAAGACTGAATGGCTGTCGGAGTCAGAACTTGGGAATACGACTTTATGAAAAGTCCTTTTTTAAGCTCGTTGTTGAGCCAAATATTGAACAGTAACCAAGGCAGCGTGTGGTTGCGTCCGTGATTAGTTTATTTTTATTTTTCTGCAAGTGAAAATATTCCACGATAGAGTAGTTTTTTAGCAATACAACGAGATTAAATTTTAGAAGAAAACTTGGACGAGGGCTAGGAAGGATTCAGATTTAGATTAATTTATTTGCAAAAACATGTGTAGATAATATACATTTTATGATGTTTATTATAGGTGTTACAGGATATTCTTTGGCACAACATGTTTGACCATGGCTGGTGTACAAATTAGGTCGGAAGACCATAACATAAAAAAAAAATAAAAATTTACAAAGTTAAATAATTTAAAAATAAATAACAATTACATTAATATTAGATTAAAAACAAAATAAAAATAAAACACAATTGACAAACATTCATGCTATTCAAAACAAATACAATAAATTCAGTCAATATATCAGAGCGATTTGTCATTTAAAAATTCATTGACATTATAGTAGGCTTTTCCTGTCAGTATTTTTTTAAATGTTTTCTTAAACTGGTCTGAATTTAGTTTTTTTACACAGATAGGGATATTGTTATAAATTATCGGGGCTCTGCATACAACGCTTTTATACAGTAGTGCTGTCTTAGCTGGCTGAACACGAAGTTTACTATTATCCCGGCGATTTCGTATTACAAGGTCCGATATTCGAGGAAAAAAATGGGGGTTACTTCTTACAAACAATGCGATTTCTAAAATATAAAGTGAAGGCAGTGTGAGGATTTTATGCTTTGTAAAAAGTGGCTTACAGCTCTCAGTACTTTGGATACCGAACATAGCACGTATGCATCGCTTTTGCATTTTAAATGCCATATCTTTATTTGATGAGTTGCCCCAGAAGATAATGCCATATCTTAGGATAGATTCAACAAGTCCATAATAAGCCGATAATAACACATTAGTGTTGATAGATGGCGCAAGTTGGTACAAAGCATATGCTTGACTACTGATTTTTTTACATAGTGCGTCAATGTGTTCTTTCCAGTTTAGTTTGCTGTCTATAGTTAAGCCGAGAAAACGGACATTAGATACTTCATTTATAATGTAATTATCATGAATCAAGTTTACATTTAATGGATTATGTAATCTTTGTCCAAAGTGCATTATGTTTGTTTTAGATAAATTTATTTTTAAATTATTATTATCAAGCCAAGTAATTATAGATGTCAGTGAATTATTTATGTCAGATTTATAATTATTAATGTCCTTACATGCAATTGAAACTGTGCTGTCATCAGCAAATAATGTCATAGGTTGAGTCGTTGCCTGTGGCAAGTCGTTGATATAGATAATAAACAGCGGCGGCCCTAGGACACTGCCTTGAGGAACACCGTATGTGACATTTCTCCTCACGGAGCTGAATGTTTCCTCTTTTTTTGTTTTAGGATTTACTTTAGTTACTACTGTTATCTGTTGTCGGTTCGTTAAATAGGATGTAATTAAATCTAAAATGTTGCCTCTTATGCCGTATGCTTCAAGTTTACTGATAAGTATATTATGATCTACATAATCAAAAGCCTGTGACATATCGCAATAAATTGCACAAGCTGGAACTGTTTTGTCAACGTGGCCTATAATATTTTGGAAAAATTCATAAATGGCCATATTCGTGGTTTTATTTTGTCGAAAGCCCTTTTGTTCATTGCACAAAATTTTGCTTTTTTCTAGATATGAATTAAGTTCTCCATAGAGGTACTTTTCGAAAATTTTTGAAAATATTGATAATAGTGCAATAGGCCTATAATTCACCATTAATTGTTTGCATTCTTTTTTGAATAAAGGTTTTATAACGGATAGTTTAAGATCTTGTGGAAATATTCCAGTTGATATCGACAAGTTCAGAATGTGACTCACGTGATGGCATATATCCTCATTTACTGCTTTAATTATTTTTGTAGAGATACCATCATATCCTACACTGTTGGTATTTTTAAGGTTATTTATAATTTTGTTAATCTGGTAGGGTGAACTTGGTGCAAGAAACATTGAGTTTAATCGGTGATTAATTAAAGCCGTTACTTTTTTCCCAGCACCCGGAACGGGGTTGACTTTCTCAATAAAATATTTATTAAATGCGTTCGCTATTTCTGTTGGATTATCAAGGACGTTGTTTTCATCAATTTTTATTATTTTACAAGGAGAATTTACACTTAAACATGGAGGTTTTCTTACTTTTCCATCGTCTTAAGTTGTTAATAAAATGATTACGCATCAACATAACGGAGTTCTCCGCATCAACAGAAATATTAGGAGAAGTGTGTGCCATAATATCAGATTCTAGCCTCGCTCAGACGAGGCTGATTGCAAAAACTAGTTAGACATGCACGTAAGATACATACTCGAAGAAAAGGAATTCATATCGGAGGCGGCACGTAAAACAGCGACAGAGTAACTGACTAGACATGTACGAGTTAAGTAGATAAGTCTAGCCGGTTTTATAAAAGCATTTAACACATACATTTTTAAGTTCAAGTCTCTCCAACTCTCGCAGAAAATTATCCTGTTAGGAATGTGGAAGAAACCCTTTTGCGAAGTGGCATGTTATTAAAGTTTAAAACAGGTTTTAAACTACATTCAATCCACCAATAAGGCGCGTGTTTATTTTCAAAATAAACTTTAGTGTACGAGTAAAAAAACAGCGTTTACAGAATGCTTTTTTTTTCAGAACGAAGGGTGATATCTTATAATATTAGCTGCCAAAGATATCTCAAAAATAGTATAATTTTTTTAGCGTAGTTTGGCGGAACATTACTGTTTAACTAGCTTACAGTGGAGGTTTTGAAATGTTTTTTTTTTCTCTTATTAGTATCGGAAGGTCCATAGTTTTGTTCAAATAAGTGCATATTTCTTGTCATGAAATACTCAAAGCGAAACATAAAACCCCAACTCGGGAAAAAACGTTGAATAATTGACATATTTGCCACCGCTAATATTTATTTCTGCATTAAAATGTACACGACCGACATATAACATTGGTATTCTGCTTGCTCTGTCGTGGATTTCCAGAAAACTGTTGCATCGCGCCGACACACCATTCCGAGAAATTAACAGTCACATAAAAGTAGTTTTATTTGGATATTACGTACTAGAAGTCGTCGTAGAAGAAGTATTAACTTCCTTTGTGAGTCTTGGCAAAGATTAAGCAACTGTCTGAAGTTATGGTGTTATGAAAAAGCCCTATTGTTTACTGATAATACGTGAGCACACGTCATGTTTGTTTAGAGCCTTGAGGCCACATTCCGTAGTCGATGTCATAGTAAGTACCTACTTAGCGTTGGTTTTGTACCTGTACTACGGCGTGTTCTGACTCACTTTAAGTCAGCTTATGAACTCAAGTAATTAGAATATAGGGTAAACATCGCTTATGTAGTACGTGTTCCAGCAAGCATGGTTTGATGTTCGTGACCCAAATCCAGGAATAGAACGATAATAAAGTTGTATTCTTGTTAATTAAACCGCAACAATCACAAAAAGTTTTATGAAGTCCGAAAATTAGGTTTATATATAATAAAAGCAAGACGTCTTAAAAACGGCTCTGGCTTGAAGGACGAATAATGTGTCAATTAAATCGTAAAGGAAAACATTAATCAGTGTGATGTAAAGCAACAGGTTATACTCGTAGCAACGACAACGTGTACAACGTAACATTACAACTTCTATAACGGATCTCTACAACTGAGATGATCGCACAAAGTTTATTGATTGTTTTAATGTGTCACATCCTCAGTTAAACAAGTTATCAGTGTAACAACAAAATTAAGTAAATCATAAGTTGTATGTGTAGTATTTATGGATATTATAAGAAGGTGCCTAATGCATGTATGTACAGACGCCAGCACATCAAGCTACTACAATCTGTCGAATTTCTTTAATAGATTTTCAACGTTATCATTAAAGCAATCAGGTTCAAGGTTGATTGGGAAAATTTGTCAGTTTCGGGTAGCTTGACCTGCGTGACCTGGCGTCTGTACCTACTTCAGAAACCTATTTTACCTAAAGATATTACTTCTTGACAAGATATTTTTAGTCATGCCCCGAAAGATATTGTTATTGATTACAATAATTATATTTAACACCCGTTAAAAAACTGATAACCGATAACTATCCAGTATCCAGGTTATTTTACTATTCGGCCGGATACTTAACAGATCTAGATCCGGCAGATTTCTATAAATCAACAAAAAAAAAACAGTATGTTTCTAAACACTTTTTAACACTAGTGAGGTGAAGTCTATATCAATCTATGCATAATATTGAATCGATATTCAAATGACTCCAGAAAATGTTCAATAACCGAACGATAAAGTGATTTGAGCTCAAACGCCTGAAAATTAGATCCTTGATAAAGTACCTAAGTTACTTTTCGCAGAAAATACATTTTGATGAACCTGTGAGGCTTTTAGCGCAATTAATGTAAAATACCAACTTATAAATAGCTGTTCGCGGCTTACGTGCTAATGGATGTTATTGAATATCAATTAATCAATCAATGCAAGTTACTTGTAACCCGATGAGTTTTAATTGAAACATCATGGACTCATGGTAACTGCATACACATGTAGTAAACTGTCATGACACGGCATTAGTCACCGACATCACGCGTACGGTACAGTCACTGGACGATGACGATCATATAAATCTTGTTGCTAATAGGGTAGGTATCGACTTACATAGGCTCTCGCAAACAAGTATAAAGTTGAAGTTCACGTTGCAAACCTTTGATACAAGTTATCATACAGAAATTTTATCAAAACTTCTACTTATATCATCTTCTTCACCTTCATTCTTCTGCCCCTTATGCCAATTTATTTGGGGGCAGCGCAACATTTTTGTGTCTTCATATTTAGCACAATATGTGTTCCGGAATCATGCATAGCTGTCTAATTTTCTGTTTGCATCAGTGACAAACAACTTCACATGATACAAAAAAAAAGAATCGGTAAAGCTTTTCTCTTCGTAATCCCCGTACAATGGCCTAAGCGTTACACAATAGAGGGTACTTATAGAGAACAGAAAGAACGTACTCCTGACAAAAAGAACGTGAAACAAGTTTTACAAACGTATTATTTGTTTGTATACTTGTATAGTCGTCAATAGGAGGTTACTCTAAGAGCCGACCATAGCTTTCCAGTTCAACTTTCGCTTTCGCCTTGCGCTCAAACAAAGCTTGGTCATACAATTTGTTAGTGCAGCTATAGACTCGTGACTTCATCAATTTATTTATTTACTTTCACGAGTATGTAGAACTGAATTGATAAATTAGAAGACACAATCTTTGATCTACATGCAAATAGGATTAAGCGTTATTGACTTTTTATTGGATTCTATTTGCAACCATGTCCTAGAACCACAAATTCGTCTACCAACCCGCACTGGGGCCGCCCCCACTCCCCTCTCGAGGAGAAGAAACCTGTATCCCAGCCCATCAGTGGGAACATTAAAGGGCAATAACTGATGTAACGCCGCCTGTTAAGGAATTATTTAGTGGAATACACACAGTAACTCGAATTGGCGAAGAGTCACTGACTTGAATAATAAATAACGTATTTCGTCCATTTTTGTGAAGGGAAGGGAGTCAGGTCAGAGAGACAGGTTTCTAAAATCTGCTGAATAATTTAAGCTGACTATTCCCTACCTTATGAAAGTTTAAAAACAGTTAGTGTTTAAAACGCCTCTCAAGCTCAACCTAACTATCGCCGTAGTTTAACTAGAGCTTTTTATCCCAAAACTTAATGATTTACATATTAATTAAAGTTTTCACAATAATAATAAGCTAGCCTATTACCCGTAATAAATTTCAATTAACGATCACTATAAGAAGGAATGGCGCAGAGATGGAATCTGAACACAAAAGGCTTCTGATCAATGTCGAACTAAAATCAATTTCCCGCAGGAAATTAGTAGCAAGTCGAGCAGAAGCAAAGTAATCATGTTATCTGTAAGCTATATTGAAAAATAATTCTTTTATTAACAGCACTTAGCGGCTAATAAGCGTCTTACCATACAAACTTGCCTATTAGGCTTAATGAAATTGATTTGGTTAGTAGCACTAGTATGCTAACATAGATCCTAAGTGATAATATGGCTAAAAACTCTTCAAGGACTAAGAGTTCAAAATAGACGAGAAATATTAAGAAAGAATAGATATATGACAAAATTTATAGTAAGACTAGGGTACTGCAAGGTACTAAACCTTGCAGTACCCTAGTCTTACTATAAATTTTAGGGTTTGACAGACGAAATCATTTGTGAATTTGTTTAAAAACCAATGATCATAACCCTGTAAATAAACATAAATTCTCTTAGTTACCTCATTCCTTTGATAACTTAACAGATAACAATCGAAAGGAATTTCTTTAATTCTTATCTAAGCCATACACTCCCGATATTTTGACTGCATTACAATCGCACACACTAGTGATTTATCTATAGACTTTACGTTAAAAAGACTTTATATTAATAATTTTACGATTTTCTACTTATCATGGTATGACAAAGAGCGAGAAGTCACATGAAAACACGTAATAAAAGTATACAATCCGTTTTCTTGTCGTGACAAAGGACTATTTTTCATGTTAGTTTATAAATCTTTTGTCATGTCCCACAAAGCCTCATTGCTAACATCAGGAGTTAGCCCGAGGTAATGAGCGTTCGAATCAAATATTGCTTTTACTATGCCAAAAAATTTCATTACCATCCTTGAACATTATTGACTCGCTCCACTTATTAAATATTGTATTCCAGTTTTTTAATTTAATATTTTTGTTGAATATCAAATTATATGAGAAGAAAAGCGATTTGTAATGATCGGTTTTATGGGTTTTTGTGGAATTTAATTTAAAGAAACGACTGTTCCATCCAGAAAACTTCGTGTGAGCTGGTGAACAAAGGGCGATGCCATCTACAGTTATATCGAAGGATCCACGTTGAGCACTTGAGCGTGAATAGTTTTATGTTACTCGTTTAGTATTTTACGATGTGTATATGTCTCACCTGCCAAAGTCGCTGGGCAGGCTGGTAAGGGACATATCATTGAGGCCGAGCACGGTGAGCGCCCGCAGCTGGCTGAACCCAGCTGGCAGCCGCGGGATCGGATTGCTGCTGAAGTCAGCGATCTGCAGCGCCCGCAGCTTCTTGATATCCTCCGGGATATCGGGAATGTCTGTAAAATAAATACGTGGTGTAATTAACAGTTTACACAGCGATGTTTACGTAAGTGGCTGGGGGTTGTATCGTTGTGCGGTGTACAGCTGTTTTCTGTTGCTACATACTACGTTGGCGCTTTAAAACTTAAACCGGCTCTTCTTGTCAAACTTGAATATAAAAATTTGTGCCCTTTGTTTGTGTAAATCAAACTTACAAAGGGCACACGATTCAGTTTGCCTTTGAAATAATTATAACTTTGTAGTGAATTGAAATAGCACATATTGTGCAGATTGTTTTGTTTCATAAGATTACAAAACTTAAAGCGTGAGAATTGTAAATGCAACAATATTGAGTCTCGTAGCATTTAAATAGTATATTAAACTAAGCATATGTGGCATAAATGAAAATATGTAGTGTACTTTCGTAACTTTTCGAGAATGCACTTCATGTAGGTTATTGCAACATTGAGCATCCAAATACGGCACTGGTAACAGATCGCAGTTTCGGCATACGGCACAGTTAACGCCACACAAGGACCTATTGCATCGCACGCATTCAGTGAAGCTAAGGGCCGTCGAAGGTCGACATGAGAGTAATTGGCACATGGACATAAACATTGCGGTCATCAAAATAATTTGCGATTGTTCCACGTTTCCAGACGTTAAACAAAACAATGTAAACGACGTCGAGACAAGGTCAAACCAAGATTTGAATACGAATAACATTTTTTAATTTTATCGATGATCTTTATAAAATTAAAATTAGTTGTTGCTGAAATGTTAGTTATTTTAATAACATCATCGGGCAAGGCGATGATCGCAAACGTCAAAGTTGAACAATAGTAGGTAAATGTTAGATTTCACTTTCAATTTAATCTTTCTTTGTACGTAACATCTGAACATGACACGCTAAAAGAGAGAGAATCTTTGAGAGCCTGTTGCTTCTCGGTAATAGCCTCCAGACCTTAATTCTTTACTCCTCAAAGGTCAACGGAGCGGCAAATTATATAGCCGTTCCTATTTTGTATTACTTACAGTAGATGAGTACAGTACTTTATCCACCTTCGTATTTATAAAGACTCATCTCATTTGAATTGTCAAATTGGAGGTTCTTTAGTTAGTGATAAAGCTCTTACTCTTATAGTGTTCATAATTTGGTTTTATTGACTTCATTTTAATTATGGATCGTTGACATTATTATTTTCTAATTGTTGTGTGTTGTTAGTTTATCCTAAGGTTCCAATGAAGTTTAATCTTACTAGCTAGAGTAGTATATGGTTGAGATGACATAAAAATATAGGACAAAATCTGGACCCGATATTGATAAAAAATTGGTCGAACTGATTACATTCTATTGGCTTCAATTGAAACCAACATGTCGAAGACAAAATAAAATTGTTAGATAAATCGTGCGTCACTCTAGTGTTAAACGTTTTATTGTTTAATGTTAACAGTAGAATATGACGAGGATGATACTGAATAACAGTATCATTTGTCTCATATTTTCGTCAAACAATTATTGTATTAATTGTATAATTTGTCCAAGATGATAAATTAAACACATCTATTATTAATTTATTACATTACCTAATAATAAAGCTGAAGAGTTTGTTTATTTAAACGCGCTAATCAGTGAAACTACCAGACGGATCTGAAAAAATCTTTTTACATTTGATAGCCCAATTCTTGAGGAAGGCTATAGGCTACTTAACATCACGCTAAGACGCTTAGGAGCCGAGCAAATTCAAAAAGTCAGAAAAAACACAATAACAGCGCGGGCAGGCGACGCGATGCCACGACGGGGTAGGTCGTAGGCATAAGCTAATTCATTCATAAAGCTTGATTCTTAGTAGAAGTTTATTACAAAACAATTAGTCTCGTTTTCAAAGGGCATATTATTGTAACTCAAAAATAATTAAACGGGCCTAATGTTCTTGGAATAGCCGGGTTCACAAAATTGAAACATCAGTTTTATTTTAAAATAGTCTTTTGTACCAATAGAGTTTCATAAATTACTTCAAAAGCCCGAAATTCTGACAACCAGTTTTAACAATGGGTTTCATATTACCCAGTAACTGGGTTGTGGAGGTCAGATAGGCAGTCGCTCCATGTAAAATACTGGTACTCAGCTGCATCCGGTTAGACTGGAAGCCGACACCAGAATAGTTGCGAAAAGACTAGGCAGATGATGAGAGTTTCCTAAATTAGAAACTAAGTACTTCATTATAAAGGCGAAGATGATCAAGACAATAGAACATCTATTGATGAATATAGTCAAATGAATTATACATAAATACAAAACGTGTTTACTAGAGCAGGTAAATCGTAACAGTCCCGTAACCCGTAGTTAATCGACCAACGGATACCAAGGTAGGTCGAGCGGCGTGCACAACTGATATGCATATCAAGAGTTATAATAGCAAAACTGTTACGTTCCAGCATTTCTATTACAACATCGCCCTATTGTACAATGAAAAACATTTTTTCTCTCTCGTCCTTTCCGCGTGACGTAATTTATGGATTGACCCAAAGGTATGCACAAAAGATTTAAAAATCGTAATTAAATTTAATTTTGAATAGATTTTAGCAAAATAAACACTATTACGAAGGCAGTTACCAAACTGGTTTTCTAACTTCACGATGTTAACGGTAGTGCGCCCCGGTTTCCGGTTGGCGGGCGGGCATTCCAACGGGCGTGTCGTCATCAATTATTTGTCAAGCCATGAGCTGTGCTTATTTTATGGATGAACCCAAACGACAACACAGGTCAGTAACTTTTAACCAGATACTTCATATTTATACTAGTTACGTCACGTCGTTAGTTTTGCCCGTCAAAGCAGTATGATGATATGAAGCTTTGGCGAGATAACGAATAACTTAAAATATTTTATAACATATTCTTAAAGGTGCAATTGAACAATGGCTATAATAATTAATTAATTATATTTAAACCATAAGTGGAAGTTAGATCTGGTTTTCCTTCAATTGCCTGCGTGCAATCCATCTATCTCACACACTATATCACAGAATAATATACTATATTTGCCGATAAACGTGTTTGCCGATAAACAAACTTCTTCCAACTTCTAAAAGAAAATCATCAATTTATGTAACAGGTGTTCGAAACCGTGATAAATCATTCATTGAATAATTTTTAAGTAAAGCATATTTTTAAAAGGGAGGCAGGGGATATGCTCTTTTTGAGTGCGAGTGTAGCTATTTTAAGAAAGGTATGTTATTTGGATTCTAAGGCCGAGCGAGATCTTTAAACGTTACTTAACTCTTACCTCTTACGTTGGCTAAGCGTTTCATTGTCACTCTCGCACAGCTGTAAAACTACAAGTGCAAGATAGAGACGGGAACATATCCAAGTCAAAGCACGAGCTAAGTAACGTTTATAGATTTCGGCTTTAGTATGCCTCTTTGTTTATCTGAGGGTGCGGGAAGATGTTCACTTCAGGTCCACGGTAATGGCACTTCCGTTGTAATTCAAAAACCATTCTAAAGATGTTTATTTAAGTGGTAAGTACTAAAAGCTCTTGAATGTTTCCGTATGTCAGTGCTCCTAATAAGTTTGAAATTCACTTCAATCAAATGCAGCATGCTCAAAGACTGCTTTCATATCATTTCATTAAATTAGATCGAGAATCGTTTAAATTAGCTACTATTCTAAGAGTAGGTCAAATGGAAAGTATAACAAGCAAACAATTAACAAAGTGGTGACGTACTATAAAATTGAGCAGAATCATTCTGAGCAAGGGTTGTCCAACTACTATTTTAATTACTTATTGTTATAAACTTCTTTGGAGAATTTGGAGAAGATGAATGTAATTTATTATTATAGAAAGGCTAAACAAAGCTACAAAACACAACGAAGATGATTGACAGTAAAGTTGCATATGGCCGGGATCACGTAATATCCGTAGCAAAGCACAAACCAACGGTGAATCGAATGGGGGACCTAGAAACGGCATCTGGAAGGAAATTAATCTTCATCTTGCGGCGGAATCTCTATTACTATGATTGTCATATCGACTACGAAGATTAACTGGGCTTGCATAGATGCATCTTAGACTAAACACACATTGCTCATTGTAGGAATTTATTAGATAGATAAGCGATTTGCTTTTTTCGATGAGATGGAGTATGGAATCACCGACTCCAATTCGCCAAATTCTATAAGGCCGTTTGAAAGAATAGATAAACAAATGCATGTCTCGTCATATAAAGTAAGTAGGTGAATGAATCAGGCTCATTTTGAATTTTATTTGCGCATTGTTTTCAAGATAACATGCATGTGTCGTCGCGAAACGGTTTAAGTGTGCGTGTAAACAGTTAATAAATCAGTTTTTTTAGCTGTCGTGGTTACGGAAAACTAGGGTTTGCAGTCGTGGAGGTAGCAAGCGGTTCGAAAAAGTATAATTAGTGAAATGAGAGTTTCAAATACTTGAGCGAATGACCCCCTTGAGCATGCACATTTAGTTGATAGCAAAAATATCAACGTAATTACTCTCATTAACCTTCCTGTTAAATACGCACAAGATCCAGTTTATTAATTGAACAAGCAACCAATTTATTTTTAAGAGATGATGTAAGAAGTGTTCGGCAGACAACCACAGATTTTCATTAGGTCTCGGACGCACCCATTTCTCATTATGCATAGTTTGGTTAGCAGATGTTTGATTCGCGTGTTACAATAATGTCAGCTGACCTCGCAGTACCTACCTACCTTCATTGCGAGCAAAAAATAAAACAAACATACGGTGTAAGTTTTATAGGTCGCGAGTCTAGAATTCTACATTTATAAATGATAAACAATGCAGGTTCGATAAATGAACAGTAAAAGTTATGGTCGCCGGTCGAGTGGCGGTCTCGCGTGGCTTACCACCACTGGAATCCCATTAGAATGTTATTGAGTTGTTCGTTGTACAAAGCAACGAACGAATAGTCTATACTGACCCAACGCTCACTATAATGGATGTTGTAGATTAAACCAGTGGGCCTCAGGGCACAATAGACACCCTGAGGGCAAAATTCTATTTGTTTTGCGCTCCTCGCACCAACGAGTCTGTTGACCGCTGAAGTAAAACGTGTAGCAGTTATTAATATGCTTCATTTTATGAGGAAAATGTAGACATAGTTGTGAGTAATTCACAGTAATATTGTACACTTCTTTTATCCAAAAAGACACGTATATAATATGACGAAAAATTCAAGAGATAATAATCAGTTTGGCTTCGTAATCGGTTAAGTAAGAAAAAACTGGCCGCGTTTTTGAACGGTTTGCATAAAAATAAATATAGGTACAGACGATTGAATAATCGGTTATTCGTGAACAACCTAGCACACACATTTTGCAGTCAAATATTACAATATTTCATGTAAACTAGGTTTTCCAAGCAGTTTCTGAGAGAAGCATTTGTAACTGGGTGAAGTAAAGATGCTAAACATTCATCCCCTGTAAACAAACGATACGATGTATGAATTTTGCCAGCTGAACGATACTAATGACGGAAATTCACGCTCAAATATCTTTGTAGATGATTTTAGATGATTAGTGCTATTGATTTTTACAAAATTAATTTAATAACCATGATGTATTTAATAGCCTCTTTATTGACAAAGCTAAGGCAAAACAAACAAACTAAAACAAAAATGTAAATTGAGGTTAATAAATATCCAAATAAAGAAGGCTTACAAAGAAACAGTCACTGTTTTGACAGCGTTGATATGAAACACATCGCTGCTGGCTGCATACATGGCTGTCTTCAAACGCAACAAATAAGAACGTGGGAATGAATTTATGTTACGTATATTGCATCATATATATTCATAATAGTATAGATTTAACATGCACACTTCAATTATTTCAAACGTATCTTTATTTTAAACATCTTGTTCTAAGTACTTGCTCGCACGCAAGAATTAGTCACACCTGCGACAGTAAATGTGCCATTGCTCCCAACTTGGATGTTTCCTGACGCCTTGATTTTATTACTGTACAGTTGAATATTTAATGTAACGAAGTTGAAGTTACAACTTTGAGAATTTACAGGTTCATTTATTGATCGTAAACGATGTTCCACATTGCGAACGATTTGATCCGCACTCTGCAATTCTCAGCGAATTTTATTTTGGACCGAATTATGTGGAATTAAACAAAGACATCATCGGCCAAAATCTTATAACAAATATTCTCTCTTTTGTGCGTCTGCGATATAGATGTGTGTCGTGGGACTTGAAACAGACTGAAATTTTCTGTAGTATCTTTGAGAAAATATCTTTTACCAAAAAATTCATTGCTTAAAGTGTAAATTTAATTTATGAATAGCATTGTATTCTTGAATACAATGCTATTCATAAATTAAATTTACACTTTAAGCAATGAATTTTTTTGTTCCGAGGCTATGATTTGTGTTTCACAAAAACTACAACAAATCTTATAAAATGCTCAGCCCATAACAGATTATTAGATTTATTGTAACCAAACCGGTTAAAAAATGACCTCACTGCTGTGAACCAATACTTGTATAACGAAAACCCGCGTCGTGTGATAAGCAGCATACATGTTCGGTTTATAAATGAAGAATAAGGCTCAAATGGTGTTCCTATAGACTATATAGAGGAATTTGTGATATGGGAGAGCGATGGGATTTGTAATAACGACTACAACAACAAGCGAGAAGCGTGAGCAGTGCAAACGCGTGGGAGTATAGAGGACAATACATGTTCGGCAGCACGCTCCGTTAGTTCAACAGCCCCATGAGCAGTCATTGCAACACTCGCTTCACCTCTGACCTCTCACCAAAAAACAAAGAAAACGTCTAGACAGCTCGTGATTAAAAGTTTGCAAGTTGTTTGCAAGCGAATCTCACCACTAACATCAGCTAAGAAGAACGAAACTTTTTCCTAGAATACATTAGCCATATCAATAAAGATGATATGATGAATTCCATTGTGGTGGGAATGGAAAATGAAATAGATTACCTATCAATTTGGATTAGTTTCACAACATAATTATCATCCTCATCATACTTTTGACCTCAAACCAAAATCTAAGTATTGGCTATTAAAATGGAATTCTCATAATTTCTAAGTACAGCATAATCGGATTAATGCGCCCAACGAGAACCCCTTGATGAAACACCCTTGAACTGCGGGGTAATTCTCGTAATTTTAAGAACGTCCACAGTCTGATCTCAGTCTCAATCTGTCAAAAATACGTCTAATTTCCCTACATTTTGACAAGTTTTTGACATTTGTTTGTCGCCGAGATGAGACTGCGACTAGATTTTGAACGTTGTAAATTACGGGAATACGGGCCCGGATAACATTAAACTATGACAATATCCTCGTAAAGGCATTAAAACATATATATATAATCTAATTACGGCGGTTCTTTCAGTTACAGTTGCTACATATATGTACCATGGCAATATTTCTTCAAAATTGACACGGAGCTGGCGATTTTAGAGTTATATAAAAGGAGAAAGGTCCTTTAATAGGCTTAATTAAAAATTTGGGACGGCTTAATTTCCGCCTCCATGTCACAGACTGTTATTTGATGTTGTAAGTGTAATTTGTGGCAGTCAGAATCAAGTGGTTCCAATCCACCACTTATCATATTTATCATTGTTGATAATATTTTTTTATGCAAATAAATATGTCTATAGCTAACTTTATAATCATGTCGTCAAAAAACATTTACTTTCCGAGTGCACTACAGAGAATTCCACCACGGTAGTCAGGCAGGAGTTTCCAAGAATTCTAGATTAAGCTTTTATCTCGTTCCACTAGAAAGCTTACTAAGTTCCTTCAGTAAAGCATCTACGTCACGTAGTTGGTAGGTCATGCTAAGATTGAATAAAGATAGCGCAAGCGGGGAACCGTGGCAACAAGGAAGGCATATTTTATGCAAACTAGACTAGACTTGAAGAAATAACTCAAACAGATTTGCATCTTGCGTCAATAAAGTCAAATGGAATTAGTTTTTAGAATCTCTTCTATTGGATGCTGTGATGAATAATACTTCTCATGGTGTCCTGCAAGGCACTGTTATTTTTTCGGTTATATTACTAGCAACAACTTCTCTTTCCGTTTCTAACAATGGGCGCGGTAGATACAGTAGAATGTAGTCCATGGGAAAATAATCTAGTTATTCTGGAAATGTATATTACTTATCGAATTAATTTTTCAAACACATAATCTAGTAAGTAGCTTGTTCTGAAATTCAAAGCACATCAAAACATCTCGAGTCTCATGAGTACGTTTAAACGAAATTTCGCTGAATATTTACACAGAGAAAATGTGAAACATCAGGTTTATTATTAAACTCTACATTAAGCACCTCACTAAAGTAATTGCTGGTCTGAAGTAATGTTATTACTACAAAGGTAATTTAATTACAACTGTCAGGTTCGATTTAATTATATACCCAGATTCACGATGTCATCAACAGACGGGTCTCTTTGCAATAACAAACAAATTACTAATTAGAGCCTATTAACAACATTTTGCGCCCAAATTATTTGCCAAGCTGAAATTACACTGTTTGGTGTGATATGGTTACAGCATAAAATTGCAAAACTTCGTTGTTTAAAATTCAGAGCGATGCAGTTAGCTGTGAATAATACACAGAGGTTAGCATAGCAACATAACATAGCACTAACCGCTTGATGGCGAGTTTAACAGGAAATCTAGTTCATCTACACGGGTCGTTGGAAACGTACTCGAATCACCCACCGCGAACTTGCCATCTGTATAGGTACACGTTGGTAAAATACTATACATATACCCATTATACGTATCATGATGTACGTAATCTGAGGCAGTATGTAACCGTAAAAGCCTTAAAAAATGTAAAGTAGAAAGCGGTTCTTAATTTACATCAAGATTCGACACAAAAAAGCAAAATTACAGATGTTGACTAAGCAAGTTGAACTTCCAATATTTTGAACAACAAAGAATTGCGCTTGGGACCCTCGTCAAATTAGTTAATGAAGTGAAACACTAAAGGCTAACATTACACTAGATACACACTACCGGGTCAAAATTAGGACAGAGATTTTGTTTTAGTGAATGTTCACACATTGGAGTAACCTGTCAACTTTATTTTTAATTTCGTCTTCAAGATCCAATGTTGAGTTTGCTTGGACCTTTATATAGTCTTAGGAATAATCATTAACATCCTCCTGCCTATATCCAAATTCATTTGAGGTCTGTGCAGCACTTTTTTTTGACCTTATTTCATCCTAATCCAAAGAATCCTGCGAATTAGATCCTACAGATTAGACGATCAATTTTTTTTTTTGCATTCTGGTCTCGAATGTCTGTATAGTTAAATTTTGTCTGCAATACGTGAACAGTTATAGTTTTTGATATAATTCTTATGTTTGCAAAAGCTCTGTTTACAGGCACAGGCGTGGTCGCAGCCCAAGATTTTTGGGGGGTCACCAAGTAGTAAGTTAGTAAGGCTCGTAAATTATGCAGACTATCGACATAGTATAAAGAGAGGTTGAATGATTTAGGGGGGGGGGGGGGGGGGTCATGACCCCCACGACCGCACCTGTTTACACTACACAAACAACAAGAAAAGCTTTCTGCGTAGATAAGAACGGTAACAAGTAGCGGTATATTTGTATGGTTTCAATAGATCAGATTTTCTTTCGACCTGTGACTATGAGAAATGTTAAAGGCTTGAAATTACGCATCATTCAGAATTTTTAAAAGTAAACCAAATGATCTTCGTCTTACACTTCATTTAATACCAGTAGAAGTAATCCATTTAGTCCAGAATAAAGGTGGATATAAAATCAACTGATATAACATTAAGGTTATCTTTAATTTTTATTTTAAATCGCCTATTATGATTATTATTTTGTTTTTTTTTATTTTGATTTTTTTTATATAATATTTTTATGTTACGTCGAAATTGTGTACTCTATGGATATTTTATTTGTCTGACTAAAATAAATGAATTGAATTTTACCAAACAAAAGATGATATCGATGACAGAAAAAGATAAGCGACCTAAAAAGAAAATTGCCAACGGAAACAATATCAAAAGCAACATGACCTGCTATGATTACACGTAGTTTGTTGCTAAACTAGTTCGCAAATGGCAAATTCTTGGTGTTCGTCTAATGTGGGAACGTATTTGTTTAATAACAAAGGCTCAATACTTGGTGACGTCAGGTTAGCGGTAAAAATAATATGTAGTTGTGGTCGATTGTAGATGGTAAATTATAAAAAGGTCTTTTCTATACCTACCCTTTTTCATCACTATGCACCTTGCAGTGGAACTAAATAAGCCTCTTTCATAAAATTCTCTTCCCTTTTACGCCAGGTTCCTTTATTTTGTGCCAATTTTATCCTTAGTATAGGAATGTATTACACATCTTGGCATCGGTCTTTTTACACCTGTTGAACCACCACTCGGGGTCCTTTCCGACAGGAATCTACTCCACCTGCCGTCACCATCTAGCCAAGTGTCGTTCCACTTGAGCAGTTTAAGCACGCATACCGGTATTGTCCACTTTGCCGCATTTTGGAACCGATCGTTCAATGTAAAAGCCTGTTTTGGAACTGTCATATATTGATATAGTTTCTTTAGTGAACTTTCTTATTAACCCCCGACGCAAAAACGACGGGGTGTTATAAGTTTGACGTGTCTGTGTGTGTGTGTGTGTGTGTGCGTGTGGTTGTGTATGTCTGTCTGTGGCATCGTAGCTCCCGAACGGAAGAACCGATTTTAATTTTGTTTTTTTTGTTTGAAAGGTGAATTTGTCGGGAGTGTTCTTAGCTATGTTTGATGAAAATCGGTCCAAGATGGCCGCCGCTACAAAATGGCGGATTGCATATTTTTTCACAACTCTCTCAATATGGGTATCAAATGAAAGGGCTTGACTAGTAGAATACTATACACTATGATAAATTTCAAATCCAAGATGGCCGCCACCACAAAATGGCAAATTACATTTTTTTTTTCACAACTCCCTCAATATGGGTATCAAATGAAAGGGCTTGACTAGTAGAATACTATACACTATGACAAATTTCAAATCCAAGATGGCCACCACCACAAAATGGCGAATTACAAAAAACCTGATTAAATACCAAATTAAGTACCTGAATCTTAAAATGCAAGAAAATAAAAGAAAAGAAATAATAAGGAGTCCCTACAAAAAGCATGAAATAAAAAATTAAATTAAAAATTTAAAAAACCCCCGACTAGGTACGTGAAACCCTCTAAAAAGAAAAAAATAACCTTGAAATTATGACCCTACGTAAGTACGTATGAAATTTTTTGATTAAATATTGTCCTGTCGGGGGACCGCTACTATTTTAAACTTTAACAGAACGTTAGGCTAATAATTAGAGCGGTCCCCCGACGGGACAACATTTAATCAAAAAATTTCATACGTACTTACGTAGGGTCATAATTTCAAGGTTATTTTTTTCTTTTTATAGGGTTTCACGTACCTAGTCGGGGGTTTTTTAAATTTTTAATTTAATTTTTTTTTTATCAGCGGTATCTACAGCAGGGCAGACACATTGGTTAAAGAGGAGACCTTTAGGCCTTTCAGCATTTTTGAATCAAGGAATACATCGTCAAGTTTGCCGAGCTGTCGGTGCTCAAACTTATAATACAATACAAACAATTATTAGGCGTTCTAATAGACTACAAGGAAAACATAATAAGGAAACTTTGCAGTCTCAATAAAACAGGTAAGTAAACAAATAACAAAGAGGTCTCAATATTATTTACTATGATCATTTGTGCTACATTAGCCTTTTCTATTCACGTAACAGATAAATACGGAAAAAGTCGATACCGATGTAAGTACAATGACTAAATGTTATTATAAGTAATACTATCGTCATCAGGTAAATTACTGGAAAGCTAGGCACTTCTTACTAGGGTTCTTATTCAGTCACAATCAACAAAATTGATGTCTAGCCTTCGTAACTGAATACTGGTCTTTCAAGTAAATACGAGCATAACGTCCAGTTTTGCTGACGTATTTTCCCTAAATAGCACTTTACTTTTCAAATTTCTGCCAGTTTGTAAAACGTTTTAGGTATAATAAAATATGAGCGCGGAAGTGCTTTGTAATCACATTTGAGCGAAGTAAAATTGCAGATTATTTATTACTTAGACCAGCCCCGTTGGAGAGACCTTGTCGCCGTCAGCATTGAAACGGTATCCATACCGTAAGTAAACATTTTATAATAGCTTTAATTTAACGCATCGCCTTAAGTTAAACGAGATTGGTGTCAATTTGATGCAAATGTGAAACAGAACTTAGTTGCTTAGTGAGTAAAAATAGAGGATGGAGATGTACACGTTCTTGTTGTGCATCGCATATGCGATTTCTTTATAGGTCAATATAGTAAAAGGCTATGTGTGATGAGAAAATTATTTCATCTTACATCGGTAAAAATGAATAGGTTATGAAACCCAAAGATACGATGGCTGGATTGTATGAAAGGTGATAACTATGGCTGAAAAGGCGGTCATTACTGAGATGATTGCTGGGAGATAGAGATGATGGAAGAAGAAGACATGTTGCGCCGATCAAGAATGATGAATTGATGACGATCAATGGAAATGAATTAGTATTGCTTTTTAGGTCTAGTGGTCCTGCGGCAATCACGACCGTGAACGTACTGTGTTATTGGGTTTTTTCATTGGTATGAAAATTCTCAGTAGCATCCTGGAAGTACGGAGGGTCTAGATATGTCGGGCACCAATGTTACCGCGGGGAGCATTAAAAAGTGGACTGTATTTTCGGTAATGATTTACTGCCGTGCCTATTACAAATTAGAAACTTTCCGGAACAAACAGTTATTAATTAAATTACGACAGGAGTATCGACCATCGTGGTGGATTTTATGGCATTAAGCTCAATCAAAGCTATTGGGACTTAGGACTTAAACATAACTAAACTGGTGAAATGTGGTGGTACTATGGGTACAACTCTGTCTGCCTTTCGGGAGAATACAGGTGTGGTGTTATGTTAAAAAGTGGAATGATTACTCATGCAGATACAGTACTAAGGCTTGCGGTAGTGAGCAGTGAGGTAGTGACCTATTATGTACCTACGTCCGTCATTACTAAATGGTCTAATGGTCATTACGTTATTAGTTGCAGTATCGTCGATACGCTATGCATTACCATTTACCATGCGAATAATTAGGAACACGAGTGTGCTCGGTTACGATATACAGAATTTATAATAGATTATGTACAGCTGAGCTGAAACTACAACCAGGTT